>OY757215.1:11250000-12500000 GCA_963583965.1 Nomada ferruginata
CTTGATATCCGATAACGTCCACAGAGGTCCTTATTATACCCAGCAGGACACAGCCTCTCCTTCTCACGACTTTTACGGATTCACCCGGAGCTAAGAGTATCCGCTTTCTGATCAAAACGCTCGTCGCTGGACACGATGAAGGGACGATGGGAAGCAGATAGAAAGAGCGAGAGAGAGGTGATTCGTGTGTAACGCAGAGGAAATACGATTTTCTGAACCGCTGGCGAACCTCGAACGCGATCATTTAAGTCCCTCGATTGATGAGTGGTGTAATCCCAAAAAGACAAAAATTAATTTATTATAGAAATACATAGTAAGTGGTAAGAATACTTGTTCTGTTTGCCAATTTAATTTTCCTACATTTTCTTTTATGTTAATAAAAATAACGGTCAGTTTTACGTTGTAGGTAAAGTGGCTGTTTAAAGAGTTATACTAACAAGGAACCATACCGGGGTGTCCGCCTCCGATTTTGATGAAACCTGGTGGATATATTAAGCAGGCGAAAATAAGGGATACGTATTTTTTTATAGCGGCCCAATCGCAAGTTTAAGGGTGAAACCAACCCCTTGAAGTTTCAGCAGAAAAATGGTATCTTGAAAACGGTTACAGATACAAGAAAACTTCTTAAGGAAAAGTTTCATGGTTTTTTGAGGTAAAACAAATAGTGGTCATAGATTTTGTAAAAAGTAATTTGTTTATAACAAACAAATTTATTGTTACATTATTTACAAAATCTGTGACCACTATTTGTTTTGCCTCAAAAAACCATGAAACTTTTCCTTAAGAAGTTTTGTTATATCTGTAACCGTTTTCAAGATACCATTTTTCTGGTGAAACTCGAAGGGGGTGGTTTCACCCTTAAACTTGCGATTGGGCTGCTATAAAAAAATACGTGTCCCTTATTTTCGCCTGCTTAATATATCCACCAGGTTTCATCAAAATCGGAGGCGGACACCCCGGTATGGTTCCTTGTAAGAAAGGGGACTTAATTCGAACCAGGACTTGCACGTAATTATTACGTGTTCCCCGTGTAGTTGAACGTGCTCAATTAAAGATAATGTAATAATAATGGAGCCAAAATTAAAGAAAATCTAATCTAATTTACGTAGAAATAATTAACAGGCGCGTCAGAATTTAGCATGATTCTAAACTACCTTCGCGCAAAGCATTCGCAAGATATTGCGCAGTAGTCGATAAAATTGTAATACAGGATACTGAAATTCATTCTCCGGTGAAAGTTATTATAACTTACGCTGCACTCGTGATTCACTATTGTTTCCAAACCTTTCCCAGAAATGTGGAAACATGATTCATTCTTGAAAAGCAAGTAATTGGCACTTGAAAAATATTATTGATTACCTGCAACGGTGTGAACGTTCTTAAGTGAAACACCTCGTCACGCATTATCATACAAAGTCGCGATATCTCGAACAGGCTAGAGATTAAAATCTTAGATCGTTTTAAGATTAAACGGATCTTGGGGTCTATCGATACTTAAACTTACTTTATGGATTAAAAGCATGAGACCAGCTTTTTCGAAGACAAGGAATTGTGGTGACCACCTTTTATCCACCATTTGAACTCAAACAATAAGTCTCATAACTTCGATAAACATACAAGTATCCTCTATGCAACATAAAAAAAACAATTTTTATACCATGCAATCTGGCCATTTATATTTACACTCAATTACAAGTTCATCGACCTCGCTAAATTACACGATAAACTCGTATGCAACCTTTTTCTACCATTCGCCAAGCTTTCCCCTAAAAAACCAAAGACGATCACCACCGTGTAATCAGATTTAATGCTATACAATTAATCATGACCTAATTAACGAAAAAGAAACTGGCACCGGTTGTGTAACAAAGAAATATTACTTTGTTTTACTCGTTAGATTACCAGTTCCGCTGTTCCACGTTTAATTTCCCCTCGTCCGAATTATGTACATACAGTGATGGGCAAAAGTATTGGCACGGTACAGAAGTTAGTAAAAAAACGTATGTACATAACTATTGAAATAATTGATCGTCTCTCTTTATTTCTTATATGGATTATTATTTACAATATAGTACTCATACAGATATTATATTTAGCATAAACATTAAATTATACGAAAATCAAATTAAAAACATATGATACATTTTTAATACACGTTTATTAATTACATTTTACCTACTTTGCAGATAAGTCTGTTTTTATATATTTTATATAATATAGGCAACATAGAAAAGAAAAAAATCAACAATTATATACATTTTCATGCTGTATCGAGTACCGTGCCTAAATTTTTGTCCACCACTGTACCATACATCGCTGATTGTATCGGTTCAGAGGTTTATTATTTAATTATAGACACCTCGATCGCAATATCGGTTCCGCGATTTATTAATAGGATTAATTCAGGGGTCGCTGAACTATCCTTATTGCCTCCATTTGGTCGCTTTGTATACGTCGCACGACTGTCCGGCCTAACTAATACACCGTATTATATCGAAGACTATACGTATTCATCTTAACGGCACTTCCATTCAATCCGTCGCCGCGGTATTAGATAGACGTGCAGAAATTACACGCTTTACACGACACAATATTAGTACTGTCCACTATAATTAATACCTCTCCGATACGCTTATATCCGTGCACGGCGCCGTACTTTCCCATAATCGTAGCACAGTGATGCGCGCCTTTGTTGCGTGTCCATTAGCACGAAATGAATGATTATCGAATCAAAATTTTCATCATTGATACCAGTAATGACAAAAATTAATACGACCGTAAAGACAATAATAGCATCGTGATTAGAGAAAATAATTATTATTGTACACGTTTCTGCCACTGCTAAGGATATTGCGGGATAAATTTTGTATTTGTTTACGTGGCTAAAAGGCGCAACGCAACAATGTTCATCAACCCTTTCACCCCCTATACAGAAAAGAAAAAAATAATTAATAGAAATTTGAGATTAAATTAACCCTTTAACGCCCACGCCGTAAACTCTTTTGCTACAGATGTCGTATATAAAAATATCTATAAACGTTCTTTGCAATAATGTATCATTATTGCAATTATTTATATAAATTACGAAAGGGTTAAACCTCAATTTTCTACATACGTGAAAATAAGAACATTATTTATATATGCTATTATATTATAACTATATTATATTGTATTATATTGTAACTACAAAACTTTAATGCACTTTTATTCTTATAAAATGGAATTTAGGATGCACGTAACGCAAATTTAAGTTTAAACATAACAAACGCATGGATATTCTTAGTATGCGCTGAAATAGAGCGCATTTAAAATAAATAAAGTAGAATTTCGATCCCAAAGGAACTTGGTTTCCATTTAAAAATAGTATCGGGACACGTAAGATGCGTCATCCATTCTACTTTTAAATATCGTCAAACACGTATCTACGTTTACCTTTGCCTCTATTCTGTGTCTCTGTTTAGATCGAAAAACTGTTACCAAATATGAGTACTTTTTGGAGTAAAATACATACGTGTATAACTATATTAATACGTGTTGCATAATGGCGCCAACTATACGCAGCTAGGCATGTATGCATATCAAACAATGAACATATCTATATACGTGCCGCATAGTAGCGCCACTAGGCATAGTATTACGCGCTACGAATGAAAAATTTTAAATAGGGAATTTTTTAAGTTACCTGATTTCCCAACTCTGGGGCCGCCGAGGACGACCACCCTGATCCTGTTCACGTTTGTCATCAGACGTGGATATTAGGTGTCATTCGAACCGCGCCTGCACATCATACACTGCCCTATTACCACTGTTCGCGTGGCTTGTCACTTGACTCTAGGTTCCTTTATTTTCGACCGTGTTAAGGTTTACAAACACGAGCACTGCACGCGACACTGTTTCGTGCGATCTTTACGATATATACCAGTCTCACGAGAGCGTATAACATTCACAGACAAAAAAAAGAGAAGAAATTGCAGCCCAACTTTACGCTACTTAAACCAGTTTAAGTATCTCGCACGAGCAATACTCATGTATATCGAAAGAACAATTGTACATCGCAATAAGAAATTGCAATTTTACGACTGTTTGATGTGTTCCACAGTCGTTACGTCTCTCTGGAAAGCTTCTTATTTACACACTTTGCAAAGCCACTGGTGACACTCTGGTCGGCTTGTTGCGCATCCACTAATCACGTTTAAACTGCGGAGACAACTTCACACAGCGGTTGAAAACACGAAGTGCATTCCAAGCGCGCTCCCCAATGGCGCGATAAACGGCATTGAGTAAGAGCCCACCTTTTTAGACCCGGCGACACAGCGATCTTTCGAAATGTCGTTCTCTGGATGTGATTCACTATCCCCGACCGTTGCAATCTTCTCGCCGCATACAAGTCGTCCGCCGAAGTGTCTCGAATTGTGACAGGCAATTTAAACGAGCTGTACAGAGCGCGTATTATATCGACCAAACAACGCGAGGGGGCACGGACTTTCAAACTTCGTTCACTTTTCACGTCTGAAAACTTGCAGTATCGGACACCGTGTCGCCACGAGCACTCCCCGCGGTTATTCGAATTTTTCTTCGCGGTCACTGTAAACGCGACACCATAATAATACGCGCTAGAGAGTTTCCCACTATAGCGGATCACACTGGCGGCAATCGTCGTTCGTCCCGTCGTCAAAAAAATGCCACTTTCTGTCCCTCGATTTCTCGCTCCTTCGATTTCTCTTTTTTCCTTTCGAAAACTTCACTTTCCACGCTGGCCACGATTCGACTGCATCCTCTGGACCACGGTAATAATAACGTCGATGGTGGACATCGTCGGCGTTCCGGTCGCGGTGTGTGCAAACATGCGGGCTAGTGCGCCGACACGCTGCGAATAATAACACAAGAAACGATTCAAGAAATGCTGTCTTGCTAGTTCCATTTATAACGGGTCGACGGCCTCCCGCCACATCTTCTCTTCTCGCTTGGCGCCGCCAACGTCAGGCTCGTTCGGATTACGAAAAAAAGCTTAGGAGGCGTGCGCGCGCGTGCTCGCGGCCGCTAACTGCAGAGCAGCGCTCGCTCTCTTCGGACGGGCAGACGAATACTGGAAGCGAGAGACACGGAGAACTAGACTCGGAGCGACCGCCCACGTGCTCCGTTGCAATTCCTGTGTCGCGCCGTTCAAATTTGGTCCCTTTTTTTCTTTCCTTTCGTCGGATTTTTCCGGCACGCGCCTTTTTTATGTCGAACAAAATCGCTGACAAATCACCTTTTCGCGCGCCGCGAACAGTGGTCAAAGTCGTGTTTGAATTTCACGGGACCTGACGCGCACGAGACCGCCCTACGTATATACACGCGGCTTTCGCGTATTTCGTGACGATTCAGACTACATAACACGAATTATTCCCATTTGGAGTTACACAATTCCGTGTCTACTTCGCGAATGACGCCGTTTACCAAATTGTATCCGTTTCTTTGCAAGTTTAACTCGCGGAGATTAGATACCGCGCTTTACCTCCGATTAACTTTTATTGTTGCTCAAAAAATATGAAGTAACGCGTTGGTCTTCGCTATAGGTATTTAGCTTTATCTTCGCGAAATCTAATTGGAATGTTCATGAACGTCGACGAACCGTATGCCGATGTTTGTTTATTATCCACAGCGCACACTCACTGTTCGGCCTTTCCTTTACAAATAATCTGTACACCGGCGGAGCTCGTTTACACGTTAAACATTTTGTCGCGGGTGGCCCCTATATCGTGCCCGTCCAATGACAGATGCGCGCAGTCTAACGCGGTGCAGGCGAACCAAGCGAGAAGTGTTTGAACTTGTTGTATATTACGCGCAAACGCTATCTTGACAATATTTCAGGTGGTTTCAGATGATTCAAGTGTAAATGGAAAGCGATTGAATTCCCTATTGGCGCGACCTCCAGAAGGTCGGCGCGGTGGATGTACAAATATTACACAGTGAACAGATGCTAGTCGTGTTTGCACAAGAAAGTTGATTCACTCCGTACAATAATGGAATGTGATACGGTGTGACGTAAAAATCTACGAAACGTTGGAAAATTCGCAATAATAAATACCTGATATATTCCACTTGTGATAATAAATTCACACGACCAAATATTTCGCGATTCAACTGTCCGTTACGTAGCCCGCTGTTACTTGTTTCCGTATGACTCTGTTTACCATAATGATACGCGACGAAACGAAACGAAAGAAAATTCACTGATGAGAGTTCGCGGACAAGTACGAGCGAACGCGCGATACGCGAAAACACCTTTACACCGAACTCACCGACCGCTCGCCGGCGAATGCTCGAGCCTGAGCGCTTCGCACTGTCTAATATGCACTCTCCAGCGTACCTACTGCACGCCTCGACCACGGCATGGCGTGCCGCTCCACGCTACAAGGTGACTGCCGTGTTAACAGGTAAACGGGGACCGATGCGCGAGCGCTAGTATGCAAGCGCGTGTTCGCCAGTACAGGTAACTATGCGCGCACTTCGCTCTTATAATCGCGGGACTTTCGTTGCGCGTCCTGCGCTACCTATTCGCCGTGCTATTGAGGGTGAAAGCAACAAAGATTTTTTTTATTGACCATGTATTTAATTATTATTGTTATTAATGCCGCTTTCAGGTGCTATACATTGCAATACCTATTACATATCAGATTATATAGTCATCGCGATAAACACATTGAAAACATGTTGGTATTAATTGTATTAGCGAATTGTAGACGAATTGTAATTAAATTTTTAGTTGGCACTTGATGTCAAAGAAATGAAACATTGGAAACGAGTTGCACTGTTTATTACCTGTCTATTAAACCATTTATACACGGGTCTTGGACTACCGAAAGAATAGTTACAATACTCAACGGTATGCTCGAGCAAGCGTACAAGAATATGCATATGCTGCTGTATGTTCGTCGCGTTGATCTCTCGTTGGAAACGCATCATGAGGAAGACTCCCTGTGTTATCGATCGAGGCTGATACAGGTATCTCGCGAATCAACTATATGAAGTTCTAAATTCAGTTGCGTGTAACCCATGGCAACGGGACTAATTAAGTTCTAACAGGAGAAAATATTTTCCACCGAACAGTATTTTGCGTGGTATCATGGTTGAAGACGATACGGACATTATTCGCACGACGAAATTTGATAAAAAGACGTTGCTCAAAAGGTATGATATACCGGTTGAGCATCTTTCGTACGAATACATATCGGAATGCACGAGCGCAAAAAAGTTGGAGCGCATAGTAACTATACTGCGGTAAGTGAAAATTATAAATCGGCGGGGTTTTCAAAAACCGAACCTTGATTGCTTACTATCCTTATAACAATGGTTAAATATTATAATTGAAATCACCGACAACATATAGTAACGTCAGCTTCAACGATATCGCGAATCATTTCTACCTAATTTTTGTAATAGTTCCGGTGAAGAAGGATATTATCCAGATTTAACGAAACACGCGGAGGAACGTTTAGCTACTGTCAAACCGACAAGCATAATTTTAAGAAAAACTGAACCCGTTCTTAAACGGGGCATGTTAGATCCGAACGAGTACAAGGAAATTGATAAGGATATTAACAACTGGATGTCTGAAATGCAAATACGAGAGAAAGATTTGGAAGAGGGGAAAACTATTATGATAAACCCTCCTCTCCATCCAGATATCCGACAATTTCCAGAAAAATCTGTCGAGGTATATATTTTTATCGTTCCTTAATACGTATCCAATAGCCTTACGTAAATATAATATTCTTTTTTGTGTAATTTAATTAGAATAAATTTGCGGTAAATTCGAAAAATATCGCCAACAAAAGCAATAAAATCACTTCGTGCGACTATGCCGCTTGGGACAAGTACGACGTCGATACTGAACTAAACAAAATAGATATACGAGACGAACAACGGCAGATCCAAGCCAAGAGGTTTCAACAAAAACAAAGAGAAGCAGTTACAAAAAAGAGGCTCGAAAAGCACACGATTATTAATAAATGTATATTATAAATAATAATACAATTAAGATAATTAGAGGACCAAGATTATTAAGCATTTGAAAGAATAAAGAGAAATATTGTAAATAAGTAACTACGCAGTTAATCCTCTAATTATTTTAAATAGCGCGTGAAAAACAAATTTTAACCAATCGAATGTATATTTAAGAAGACTTAAAAAGGCAAATGTGATATTACTAGCGTCACTGACTGGAACTGAATTGGACGTGATGGCAGAGCAGGAAAGGGAAAAAGGAAATGAGGCTTTTAGGGCTGGAGATTACGACGAAGCTTTGGAGCATTACAATACCAGTGTGAAAATAAATTCCAATATAGTTACATTCAACAATCGTGCGATGACATGTAAGAAACTAATTTTATTCATATTTTCAAACAAATACCAAATGTCGGATTATAATTCTCCAGACATTAAACTTCAACGATACGAAGATGCTCTCAACGATTGTAATCTAGTACTTAGCGCGGAATACACGAATATTAAAGCCCTTCTTCGTCGAGCTATGGCATTACAGCATCTCGAAAGATCGTCTCAGGTATTACCAAAAAAAATGGATACGTTCGCTTGTTTTGCCGTAAAAATATTTTTCATAAAGCAAAGATATATGTATACGTTAGGCATTGGTCGACTACGAAGCTGTCTTGAAATTAGAACCAAACAATGCAGTGGCAATTTCCGGAGTAAAGAAATTAAGGAAACCTTGCGAATCTAGAAAAGTAAGGTATGGTTCGAAAATTCGGTTAGCTAGAATGAACAGAAATAATCTGACTTTTGCCTCTATAGAATGACCATCGAAGAACAATTCGAAGACGCAAGCGTAGGATTGAAATACGATGAGGATGAAAATAAAAGAAACTGTAGTTCTCAATTTAATTTTAACCCAAACATTAATCTAGGAACTAGTATATGTTATTGTGATAGAGCACCAGGACCATCGCAAAACTTGAGGCCCCGGCCTCATATTAAAGCAGATTACTGTATCGAAAGCGAAAACAATTTAACGAGTAAGAGTAAGAGTAAGGGTAACAGTATATCGGAATCGATCAAAACTTCTGTTTCTTCTTCCAACAATCGTTCTTTCAACGTAAAATCATCGCAAGATCAAAATCATTCAGCAACAAAGCAGAAATCAATTTTCTCCTACACTACGCCATCGAAACGATCTAGTTCAGTTATTATCGAAGAATTGCCTAGCGAGCCAAATAATAATAATAATTCTGTAAACATTAAGAACAAATCGAAGGGGTTGGCTGAAAGAAAGACTAATTCCAAAAATAAAACCGCAAACAAATCGTCGGATGATAAAGAAGTGAAAATATCGAATGCTAAAAATCCTAGTAACAACAATCAACAAAATTCTAGTCCGATTGAAAATGTTTTGACGAAATCGTCACCGAAGAAGATACAAGTGGCAGACAAATATGAGAATAAAACTAGTAAAGAGGATAAATATGTTCCGATGGTATGTAACTCATTATTTTACAAAAGATATATTTAATCAATATAGATCGTTTTCAGAATTTTAACAGTATCGAAAATAGCTACGAATTTATGCGAATATGGAGGTCATTAAAAAATGATTCCGATTTACAAGCGCACGCTCAACTGTTACGAGCAATAAACATCGATAAACTAAACTTAGGTCAGTATCGTAATTACATTTAGCATTTATCAGATATTGTTCTAATACAAGAACTCTTATACAGTTTTAGGGAACGAATTAGACGGAAACATGTTCAGTATCATTTTACGTTGTTTGGAACAACATTTTTGCACATTCAAGGATGCGGAACTCCTGAATAAGTTTATAAGATCATTTGGACAAATGAAACGTTTTTCAATTGTGAACATGTTTGTGAATGCCGAAGATAAACGAGGTATAATACGGGTTAAAATTAAAACGAAATTGTAGCACGAAAAGGTGATATTCATATTATTGTTATGATGATTATTTTCATTTGCAGTTATCAAAACCATACTGAATTTCTTAGAAGAACATGGAACGTCAGAAGTTTCGTCGCTGCGGCAAATTTATAGCATCTAAGAATACTACGCGTGTACGCACTCTTAAATGTTTCGAATTTTATAGTTGTATTCCAGCAAGAAGTACCAACTCTATACATCTAGTAACAATACATAAGAAAATACCCTATGATGATTCGTTACTTTAATTTTGTTCAACAGCGATACGTGCTTTATACAAGTTAATTTTCATCCAAATAGAACATTATTTAAGTATTTAAGGAATACTCAATTATTTACATTTGATTCAAGAAATATCAGTGTTTAGTATAAGTTTCTTGCCTAAGCCGCCAATAATTTCTAATACAAACCACAAACTATTTATGATATATCTTAAACTCAAATTTCGCAATTGTAGAATACACATAAAATTGAAAGTATAATAATATACAGTACTTGCTGCACGTGCTATGTTAATTACTTACTTGCTTTATAATTCTTGACGCTAAGTAGCAGTGTTTCCCAACCTCTTTTTGACCATACCCCATTTCAACGCCTAAAAGATTTTGATGCCCCCATTTAAATTAAACAAACAAATTCTGAAAGAATAGTGTATAAATAGGTACTCCAAATAAAAAAAAATAAAGTGCACAGGAAAAATCTATTTTTAATCTGACTGTCTTCAATAAATATCAATTTTATATTACAGTTTGTATATTACAAAATATACATCGAAGTTAATCATTTTTTTCATCAGTGTTTCCCTTACTATATTAGCGATAAAGGTGACAAATGCAACGTAATTTTCTAAATTGCCCCAGAGAATATTGAAAATTTGCACCGACACATTCAAAAATTACGCCCCACATTGGGAAACACTGTTCTAGGGTTAAATACGGTATCATCTTTCGATCCCCTGCATCGACAACTCCCATGCATTTTCATATGCTACGCGGTGGTGGCAGCACGTAACCTGCACCCAAGCGAGTGCGCACTCTGGCTTCGCTCCGAACATCCGGACTCCGTGACTTTAGCGCTTCGTCAGTTGCGTACTCTTCCGTTCAAGCAGCTTGTGACATTTTTTTCTGTTACTACAAGATGTTTACTTGGATGAGCCGTGCGAATTTCGACGAGGATCCCGATAATTCCGCGTGCAAAGCCGCCATGAAACTGCTAAGGAGACAACAGTAACTGGAAGGTACGTGATCCGGCGTGGTTACGAGCGGCCCGGGTATGTTTATAGCCTGCAAACTCTGACATAGCAATGGCGTACTGTCGCCGTAAAGGCCGTGCCAACAAAATTCTCCCTCTGCCTTATTTAGCGTAAGTTAATTGTGCGCGCGGGAACTCGGCGACGGAATAATACCTCGTATGTGGTGATACCGGTCATAGTGACAAGAACAATTTGTGATTTTCGGTGATGAAAAGTGGCGTTTTTTCGGTGATTATAGTGCCTCGGTTTTCCCCACTGTGGAATGACCGCCGATTGCCGAGCGGCACGCCATCCTGCTGTAGCTGAGGTTCTATACTGTAAAGAGATTAATGCTATGTGAGTTCGAACCGTACACGAGTCAGTGTATTTTTCTTAACGCCAAAAACGCTCTACTGTACGAAATCTATAGTTTTATATGAAAAATCATACTATACCGTCAGAATTCATCACACGGCTATGGGAATAAGCATTGACACGTAAGAACATGATTGATGTGTTTTGCACACTACATAGTGCCGCGGTTTTATCGCTAACAATTCGAATGGAATTCAAACTTTTCACTTGTAAGTCATTTCCCCGGCTTCCAAACGACGAGAAACAGATTGTGCGTTAAGCATTGATTTCAATTTTATTAACCCCGAACGGTGGCGGATAGCATTAATTATTGTAAAAAAGTCAGACTTTTTTTTCAATTAAAGACTACACGTATATACACACAGTGATAATAGTTGTAAAAGTGACTTAAAATATGATCGAGTGGTGAGTGAATGTTTATGAATGGGGGATATTTCTGTTTTGTGTTACTTTGCAATGCTTTACAACGTTTGTTTCTCATCTTCAGATGCATATACATAATGGTAAATAGTTTTCAAAGAATACAGGCCATCTAATTGGAAGATATAGATGCTTTTTATTCATTTTGCGGCTTCTAATGTTTTTAAACGTTTATGGATAAAGGTACATATGATTTTGTTTCAAAAAGTGACGAAGCATGAACTATAAAAGTTGAGGATACAGTCAAGGTCAGGGTTAATCTATATTTTATGTACATATAACATTTACTTGTAGATATTTATGTACATTATCTTTCAATGATTTCTATTAATTATTGTTCATTTTTATCTCCACTTCGTATGTACCACATACATGTAATTTACATATATTATCATCCTCTGGCTTATTATCATTATTCAAGGTAAACGCATTATACCACCAAAGAGTTCTTTTAATACTACTAAATGACAATTTGTAATATTTACAAAATACTTCATTTAGACTGGCGGAATGTAATATAAATCTAAATATCATATTTTGTAAACACGTTATCATCTATAACAACAAACAATTCCTCGATATGCATTACAAATTTAGAAATAATATTGTAGTATATAAAGAATAATATTATGCAGAAAATTATCATAAATATTATTTAATAAGTAAATCGAAATAAATGTATAACGCGTCAAAAAAGCAGAAAGACTATATCGAACGTAATTTTAGAAGCTGTTGTTTACATAAAAATTAACCCCTTGCACTTGAAGGTCTTTGTCCCAATATAAGGAAGCAGTAACTAAAGATAGAATAAATTTAAAATACTAATATGAAAGATTCCGATGTACTGTGAATTGCAATGGAGGCTATACATCAAAAATACAAGAGCGAAAGATATCTGTCGATAGAAAAGTTATCATCATCTCTCTGTCACCATTCAAGTTTTTGCATTAAACTAAGTAGCGAGCAAGAGTCGCCTTTTGAGTGCAAAGGTGCATAATTTTATAATACTACTGAGCTATGAATATAAGTATGTGCTAATTACTTTTTTGATGTATACGTTCAGGATTGCATAGCAAGGCAGGTCTAGTAGAGGTGCCATGGATGATGAAGAGCGTCTTGAGGGTGAGGAAGAAATGGAATTAGATGAAGCCTCTGACGGCGAAGATGAAGATGAAGAAACAACAGGAATTCCTGTCTCTCCAGCAAATTCAGATCAATTGCTAGGCCATGTACCACCAACGCCCGGCAACAGTAAGCATATAAATTTTAATTTTCGTATCGTTTATTTTGTATGGTTATACGTTTGTAACAGTTTTCTGTACACCGTGTCATTATAAACGTTATATGTTATTTCAGAGGAAACACAAAAGTTTGTTTCTCTTGCAGTAACCCCAGATGAAGCTTTTCATGATCCTTTACGGTACCAGAAATTTCCACTCCCCGGAGGAAAACCTCTAAATATTAGGCGGGGTCCAGGGAGACCTAGAAAAGAGCGTCCACCTGGAATTACTCGTGGTGGAGGTACACGTAGATCTTTTGGAAGAGGAACTACCAGGGGTAAAGGGTTAGTATTTCGTTGCAAGCAATGTATATAATTCAGAAACTCTGAAATTTAACATTTTAAGTTACGTTACGAATAACCATTATTTCTTCCAGTCTTGGATATGCAAGAGGTATACCACGCCGCACTAAGAGCAAAGACGATGATACGCATTCAGAATCCCCAAGTCCACTTCGTCTCGGTGAAGATGCTGCTCCTGATGGAGAAACATCTAACTCTGAGAGATGCATGCCAGCACCAGAAGAACCACCTTATTTTCCAGAACAATGGCAAGACTTATTCGATACTTCATTTTTAATTCTTCCGTGTAAACTGTTTAATTAAATGTAAGTAAGATTTACTAAGATATATCGCTGTTTTAGGCCAGGGAAAGTATGTGCTTTATGTAATTTGGGTGAAAGAAGTCAGCTAGGACAAGGTGAGCTGTTAAGATTTACTTGGCCTGAAGGTTTCACTCCTGAAAAGTCAACCAATCGTGACGATACAACTGAACATCTTGTTGATATATCTACTGGAGACAAGAGTCCGCGTACAGCCGGTCCTGGTGCTGTGACTTGCCGCAGGCAAAAAAGTCTAGCTAAGTGCAGGTATTTAATTAATTCTTAAAGGATTTACATTTTATGAGAAAAACCATAGCGTAGCTCTTTATTCGCGTAATTCCAATCGAATATTTTTTTGTTGCAGGAATACTAGTCTAACAAATTTTTCGGAACCAGTGGAAGAACTAACCATAGTGGGATATTCGGAAGAGCCGGAAATAGGAACGTTATTTGAATCAACTGGGCACTATTATGTTCATCAATCTTGTGCAGTATGGTCAAGCAATACCCAAGAATTAACAACGGAAGTTTTAAGCCCAGCGATAGTACAAGCTTCGTCGAGACGTTGTGCTTATTGTTCTCATTATGGAGCTGGAATTCCTTGCAAAGTGCGTGGTATTTTCCTTCCGGCCTTTTAATCCTTCAACGCCCTTAAAACGTTGTATCAAAATTACGAGGCTCATATATTATATGTTGTTTGTATCTTAATTTGGTATTTCATTTACCAAACGTGAAACCGTGGATCCTTGCCGACAGAAGTTAGATATTAACCGACGTCAGAATCGAACGCACCTTTAAAATGAGTCAACACTCATTTTGCACCGGTGCAATACTGGGAGTTAAAGGGTTAAAATGATTCTTCCTGAATACTAAATACCATAGAATTCACGTAATAATATTATTTTCTCAAATAGGTGGCATCGTGCAATCGTTATTTTCATTTACCATGCGCTGCAGCATCAAGTTGTTTCCAGGATACAAAGACTCTGTCCCTGTTTTGCAGTCAACACCTGGGACAAGTTCCACTTTTGTGTAAGTGCTACGTAACAGTTTGTTTAGATGTACCTATTACTGTACACTTTTATATGTACTATTTGATTTTAGTGAACGGTGATGTTACTTGTATGCAGTGCTGTGGGATGGGAGATGTTTCCAACTTAGTAATGTGTTCCATCTGTGGCCAACACTACCACGGTAGTTGTGTCGGCTTAGCACTATTACCTGGTGTGCGAGCTGGTTGGCAATGTGTATCTTGCAGAGTATGTCAAGTGTGTCGTCAACCAGAGGATGTTTCGAAAGTAATGTTGTGTGAACGTTGTGAAAAAGCGTATCATCCTAGTTGTTTACGGCCAATTGTTACATCTATACCTAAATACGGTTGGAAGTGTAAGTGCTGTCGTATATGTACAGACTGTGGTTCGCGTACACCAGGCGCCGGTCTCTCATCGCGGTGGCATTCTCATTACACTGTATGTGATTCGTGTTACCAACAAAGGAACAAAGGTTTTTCGTGTCCCCTTTGTAGAAAGGCATATCGGGCTGCCGCGTATAGAGAAATGGTTCAATGTAGTGCATGTAAAAAATTTGTTCATGGTACCTGTGACCCCGAGGCTGATCCATTAACTTACCAACACCGTAAAGAAGCTAAACCTGACTATGAATATGTTTGTTTACATTGCAAGAATATGGCGCTTGTAAAAAGGAAGGATAATATCGATGATTATGGTGGAGATTTGAGTTTAAGTGCGTCTCAGGAGAGTCTGTATGGTGATGGGGATTCGTCAGAATTTGATTATCAAGGAGGATCAGAGGAAGCACTATATTCTATAGGTCTTGGAAAAGGAAAGCCGTTCTGTGCGTCTAAAATTGCAAAGAAACGGTTAGGACTCGGTGGCGGAATTATCGGCCGACCAAAAGGAATTGGTAAGCTTGGATACCAAAAGCGGCAGAAGATGACAGAATTCGGAAGGAAAAGAGGACCGAAGGCAAAGATGAGAGGTATCTTTGGTGTACCTGGTGTAGGTTTGCAGGTATAGTTTATTTGTTTTATTTCTTAATAGTTTTTTTTGTTTCTTCTTTGCAGGAACGTTTAGTAGTAGAAGTAGAAGTATTAACGTTTTCGTGAATTGTATCATTTCAGAGGCCAATGTCGGACTCATTTTCGAAGGAAGATGAACCAGGCATTGAGAATAGACTCGTATTGTGTTCTGCGAAAGATAAATTTGTATTGACCCAAGATATTTGTGTAATGTGCGGTGCAATTGGTACTGACCAAGAAGGATGTTTAATTGCTTGTGCGCAATGCGGTCAATGCTATCATCCTTACTGCGCTAATGTAAAAGTTACTAAAGTAATATTACAAAAGGGTTGGCGGTGCCTTGATTGTACAGTATGCGAAGGTTGTGGCGAAAGGAACGACGAGGGTCGCTTGATTTTATGCGATGATTGTGATATCAGTTATCACATTTACTGCATGGATCCACCGCTGGATTACGTGCCGCATGGAACGTGGAAGTGCAAATGGTGTGCACACTGTCAAACATGCGGCTCAAACGATCCGGGATTTAATAGTAGCTGGCAAAAGAATTATACACAGTGTGGCCCCTGTGCCTCTCACACTGCCTGCATATCTTGTCAAGAAACATACAATGAAGGGGACCTAATAATCCAATGCATTCAGTGTGAAAGGTGGTTGCATTGTGCATGCGACTCTATTAAAACCGAAGCGGAGGCCGAAAAATGCGCGGAGGATGGCTATATTTGTGTACTTTGTCGTCCAAGAGATATTCCACCGCCGCATCTTTTATGCAATCAACCTAAACCGCAACCGAATAAATATCCCCGCTCCCCGCCGCCAACATCACGTAGCCCTGAATTATACAAACCATCCCCCCAGCAGTACTTGGTCGACGGAGTTTATTTGTCCGAAGCTGGTATGAATCATATAAAATCGTTGACATCGGAACACCAGCAAACTAGGAAGAAACGAAGAAAAATGCATCCCCTGATCGACAAGGAGGCAGACATAATGGCTACTATAGAATCTGTAGTGGCCGGCGGCAGTTTAGATAATTCTTTAGAAGAAAATGGAGGAAAACTAGAATTAGGTGATGTTAAGGATGAACCAATGGAAGTTCTCAAGGAAGGCATGGTGTGGACACCGCGTGGTGATCAACCACCACCCGAAGGTTTTAGTATTTATACAACTGAGAATGGCATACCAATTTTACGACGCAAACGTCAGCGTAATTTGCAAAAATTAGGCATCGGGGGTTTTATCGTCAGACTAAGAGGTACACGGAAGGACAAAGAAGAAGATGGAGATCCAGAGAAGCCATCGGATTCCGCAGTTGTCGTAAACGATGACAAACCACGTAGGAAACCACAGAGAAGAAAACCAAAGACAAAACTTTCGGAATGTTTTCCTCTCTACATGCAAGAGGCATTCTTTGGCAAAGATCTTATGGATACGACCAAAGATAAGGAATTGGAAAGCAGCAGTGAATCTGATAGCGAAAAGAATATTTCTGGAAATGCGGATACCATACAGCTATCTCAAGACGAATTAAAGGCAATGGAACAAATCAAAGCTAAGCAGGAGAAAGAAGAAGAGAAGGTACCTTCAGAACCGCCCATTAAACGGGAAGAAATTATGGACGAAGAAGGTAGCGATACAGAAGCACTTGGGGACATCTTACCTATTTCTGGCGATTTACTCGATAGCGACCTTGTTAATACCATTATGAACGAACCTGATGAAGATTTAGCTAAAGCTAGCGAAGCATTAGATGAATTGGATGATACACCAGGAACGACTAAAGATGAGTTGACAGATATTCTTAGTCCACACTTTAATTTGGAATCCATGGTCAGAGATACAGGTAAACAAACTAGTTAAACTACGACATTTTTCTCCTCTGCAGCAATTACGAATTAAATTATGAATGGTATTTTCATTAGGTTTACCCAACATGGATAGTAAAGATATCGAAGAAATATTCAAAGGAGTGTTAACTGACGAGTCTCAAGAATCACAAGAATCGTCAGTGTTTTCAGTCCAAGCTCAACCTGCACATCCTGCGTCTACTACAACGCCACTTGTTTCTCCGTCGCCACATCCTGGTGGGTTTGATTTTATTAGTTCAATAATTATGTTCCAGGAAAACTACGATTCACATTATACGTTGTTTTCTTTCTCACGCTCTTGTAGGTATACAAGCAACAATGCCTATACCGAGACCTCAAGTACCTGGTACATTGCCTTCCGTTGGTCAGTCTAACTTGAATTCTCCGATGAGTTTTCCACCGCCGTCTCCATATCACTCAGAGTATAGCAAGTACGTATATTTTTCATACACGATTCAGAGCTGAGTGATAAAAGAAGAAGGCTGTAATTCGCAATTCCATTTTGCACTATGCAGTAGCCCACAATTCAGCCCAGCTTTCTCTGAGCCACCAAGTCCATGGGTCAATCCTGAGGATGAGAGTACCTCGTCAACAGGCAATACTACAATCTCATACAACCAAAGAAGTAATCTTAAAATGGAAGCCGATGAAGCTTTAGGTCCAGGAGCAACTATATCTTCTGTACTCTATGCAAATATTAATCACCCAGAATGGAAAACGGAATATCCGGGTATGTATTCATTTCTTATCATTGTTGTTATACAAAGTGATTCTCTAGCTAGTAGTACTCGAAAGACAACGACTCCTAAAATTGAAATCCCCAGGAAAATGCAGTTCATCGCTTTTGGGTCCACTGGCGAGAGAATCACGCTGTACATTAATTTCCCTTTATTCACTTGTAATATAAGTTTTGTTTAATTAGATATACTCATCGTATCCAATTGTTTCATTTAAGCTTGGTCAGAAAGATGCAAACAAATACTGAAGAAGTGGCGCGCACTACCCAACGACAAGAAAGCCCCATACCTAACATTGGCACGGGATAATAGAGCTGCGATTCGTATGAAAAAAACTCAGCAGGTAGGAATAATTTCTAAGGCAGTTATGATGGAAATATGGGTGCTAGAGGAGCGTGAATCTTTTATGTGATTTGTACCCATTTTCATCTTCGAAGATGTCTCGTGCTAACACACAGGTCAGACTAACAGCTTGTCCTTTGTGTCCGATACCTATACTTAAAACTATTGAGGTTTCGTACAATGAATCTGGCCAAAGAAGCTGATAATGTACAAACGCAAACGTACAAGAGACCGTAGTACAAAAAGATCATAAACAGTCACATTAACTTACAATACTTCCTTCAAATTATATTTCCTTGAATTACAATATATCACATCGAAGCATAGTTCGCTGTTTCATATTGGACACAATATGCGATTGCTTTATCCTTATGTTAATCACCATCATGAATGTTGTTACGTTACACTCACGTTAAAACTTATACCCCTTACTTACGTTACAAATCTTGGACCTGCATTTTTCTAACAAACATCCATACTTTCAGTCAGTTCATGTGTCATTAGAAGCGTAGATGCTAATTTGATAATCTAGGAATATCGATTGAATATTTAGCTTTTACCCGATAGCGCCCACCCCATGCCCCCAAAGTTCCTTAGAATCCTCCGAAGAATTGAATTTTTACACTATTACCTTTTGTATTGATGTGTTTTGGAAATATTGTAAGCCATGAAATACTACTATAACGTAAGTGTGTGAACGAGGCACCCCTTGAACCGACAGATATCCAAGGATATACCAAGCACGACCCCAGTCACTGCAACAAGTGCACCTACCATCATCACCAAACCTGTCACAACTATGACATCAGCTCAAGTTTCTCCAGTAGTAGCTATGGTCTCCAACCAAAGGCAGATCGGACTTTTGACCTCAGTGGGCAGTGAAAAGACACAGGAAAAGAACGGAACAGGAGTGACAGTGCCAACAGCTAGCAGTAATCATCATGCGGAGGTGTGTGCGGTGCAGGGACCGCCGAAGCAGCTAACATCTACTTCCCCGAGTCCTTCTCCAACATCCACGACCCCTTCTTCTTCACCCAGGCCCAGTTCTGTCAACTCTATTAATTCCATTAACAGCCTGGCCCACCAAGAGATATCCGGTAGCCAGGCTAGAGTAGCTCAGTCGCCAGCCACGCCTTGCACATCAGCAACTGCTTCTTCTTACTGCAACACGGGCGCCGGTGAAGGGCAGCATCAAACGTCACCACCATCCCAGCAACGTCCTACACCTGCTCACATTACGATCAGTACCAGTACTATCGCTAACAATCTGAGCATTTCTCAACCATCCCCCACTACCAACGTTATGGTGGGGGTAGGTCCTGTTCGCCAATTATCCTCGGTAGACCACCAGATTAGAGTGCTCACCCCATCTGAAATCATGCGCACCCTTCCTTCCCTGAGCCAGGAGCACTACGATCCGCCACCCACTGCAATTATTCACACTGTACCTGTACAGACCCCGGCTATGGTGAGCCACCTATTCTGTGCCTCTAGTGTCTTGCCTTGTGCCACGTGTCTGATCAAAATTTAGTGTTCCCTTATCCATATTTTTCTTTTCTTCTTTTTATGATTATTATTAGAACAGAGACAGTAGAGATGCTCTTGTGTTTTGCAATGATTTCAGTGGTACTTTTGTTATTTCTACCAAAGATCTGAAACACTTAATATTTCGAGTAATTTTTATTAATTATAGATCCTGTATCGATGTTGTATATAGTGCTTCAGAACGTTGGTCGCGTGTAACGGTTTGACTCATACTGCCTTTGCATCTATTAAGATGGATTACATTTTTACAGTATTCAGTTTGAATGATCAGACACATTTCGTTACATATATATTTATTTATCCTTTTTTTTTTCCTCTTTCTGAATATATATTATTTTAGTCTGTAGCATTGGAAATACTTTTTTTTTGCATAACCGGCGATATTGTATGTGGCATGTTGAAGACAACTGGTAGCACATTTTTATTTCTTTATCCACGATTCCTTGTTCTTCCAAAGATGTTTTTAAAGCAATATATTGTCCTTCCTATAAACCTCCATAAGTATATTGCTTCTTATTAATTGTGTCATGAGTTATTGGTAGATATTTATTCTATTTTGTTGTATCCCATTTACGACAATATTCTAGTTAGTTTCACTAACTCTTTTTGCTTCTTACATTTCCAGATGCTTATACGTTAGCAATACGTGTTGTAATTTATTTGTATTTATATAATGTTATAATTACATAGTTATTATTGATTAACGATTAATAATGCAGCCTAAATTTCTGGCTGTTAACAGTCTACTTGAGAGTATAATTTATTATGATTTCAGTTGAACACAACGTTTCACTTCAAATATAATAAAA
This sequence comes from Nomada ferruginata, assembly GCA_963583965.1. Taxonomy (NCBI): domain Eukaryota; kingdom Metazoa; phylum Arthropoda; class Insecta; order Hymenoptera; family Apidae; genus Nomada; species Nomada ferruginata. The sequence goes on from OY757215.1 coordinate 11,271,183, forward strand.
TAATTTTCTTTTTTATTTCGCATATACAACAGATAAAGCAATTTTTGGATCTCTAACAATACAAAAATCATTTCTCCATATTTAATGAAGCAATGCATGAAAACTACTATAAGTTAATCTAAGATGAATGTTTATGGGTGTTCTGTGTGGTAAAAAGAGAAAACAAATGATTTTTTTTTCTATGAAGTTTTGATTACATAATATTTATTCTAGATGGTGGCTGGCTATTATAACTGTGTTGCACATACAGAGATATTAAGAATTTGCTAATTGTATTAATTTAGTAATATGCCATTAAGTTATTTGAATGTTAAACTTAAACTACACTATGGCTGATTGTCAATTTGCCTTACCGTATAATTTATACTGCTTCACAGAAGAAAAAAAACCAGATCATTATATTCTTCAATTACTTCATTAATCAAGTAATTGTATTTCCAATGTTAAATTATATATCGATGCGAAATAATTTATATTATGTGTCGCAATAACAAGCACTGCGAAGATATAATGATCTTCCATTGCAGATAATTCTTTAGGTCTAATAAAATCGTTTTTAACAGGAACAAGAGAGACTTTCCAATAGAGATCGTTCGAACAGAGAAGCAGAACAAGAACGGCAATGGAAACAATTGCAAGCACTTCGTCAGCAGCAAGCACAGATGCAGCAACAAGTACTTCACGAGCAACGCGTACACGGTTTGTATCATATCATTCCATTGATGCACGTTAATACTATAATCGTCATTTTTTCAACTCAAATCATTGAATGTTTCTTTAGCAGGTATTGCTAGAGTTCATAGGCAAATAAGTGAAGACAATACAACTCAAATAAACACAGACAATACTACAGGATTAACAACGCAACTGCAAGTGTCGACATCGCAGGTAAAACTGTTTGTGATAATTATAAACGAAACGAAAAATTCAAACATATTTCTACGAATATTCCTTACTCAATTAATTTTACAGGATGCAAATCATATGGGCCCACTAGCGTCTCCGTCGCCAGGATCACGCAACACATTTGCGACGCCTCCTGTAAAAGTTACGCGAGGACTAGCACCTCAAAGTCCCCACCAGGGCATACCACGTTTACCCAATCAACCCTGTGCAACATTGATACGTCCAGTTGGGACTGTGGTCAGACCAGGAATTCCAAACAATTTTACGCAACCTCCGTCTCCATTCTCTCCGCAAGCACCACAGTCCCCTCATGACTTCCCACAATCCCCAGCCTCGTCACAGACTCCAGATCATTTTCAACGCTTCGACAATACCGAAGCTTACTCTCAAGGCTCTCAAACACCTAGGTCACAAATGTCCAGCACACCGTCGTACTCCACGTCTCCCAGGAGCGACGTATTTTCTCAACCTCCAGGTACACCACGGCCTATGTTTAATGCCCCTACTATTCGTCCCACTACTCATGTATATGCGCCATCTCGTACACCTGATCCATACAGTACCCAACCTCCTACGCCCTCTCCCGCTCCAACTTATCCTTCCCCGAGGCCAGAATCTCGTCAAGAATCGCAACCGCCTGAAGTGTTCAATCAACAGCCAGAGGTGAATAGGCAATTGCGCGATCTTCTGCAAAGGCAACAATTTAGCAAAAAGATGGAACCAGTGAGCACAACGTGGAACCAAGGTATGTTATCTTTTTTTCAATGTTGCAATAAACTTTCTTGTTTTGTTGAAATGCTAACTCGACGCGTAATATTATTGTTTTTAGTTTCAGATGGACAGAACAATCCGGAAACCAGTCAACCACAATTCGATACGAGTCACGTACAACTTCCGCAACATTCGCAAGCAGCAAACACTACCGGCGAAGGGACATTTAGGCATCCCCTTCCACCTGGTATCGTTAGACCTAGAATGCCCATGCAACCCAACGTTTTGATAAGAAATCAAATCGGTGAGTATCTATACGGTGTTCTCTATATGTGCTTCCTCCTCGCCGCAGTCTTCGTACAAACTGTACACATATATGTTACTGTTTAATTATGTATTTAGGAATAAATTTGAGACATCCTGTGGCAGGAAATTTAGATGCCAGGGTACAAAATATAGATCCACGAACTAGAATGCTTCTGCAAAGACCGCAAGTGGCTGCAACTATACCTCAACAACATTTCCAAGCGAATCAAACGTTGCAAACGCGAATGCCAGTCGTAAGGAATGCTATCGCCGAGTCTTATGAAGTCTTGCAGCAACAAAGGTTTCCAGGTAATGTACACATTGAGTCGCATACAACGTGATAACGTTTAAAAAAAGAGGAATCGTTCGTTTAATTTATGCAACTGATATTTACAGAGCCCAATCAAGGGCAAAATATAGCGCAGCGTATAGTACGAACGCCTCAGGACAATTTAAATCAAGGAATTAGAATGTTAAGTCAGCAGGCGGTCGGTATAAGAGCACCTCTGATACCAACGACGGTCGGTGAAAGCACCGTTAGTCCTTCTGAACCTTCCGAAATTCCTGATAACGTCACCGCAGAGCTGGAGAAATTGGAGCAAGAGGGAGCACCGATGGTCGAGGTCGAGGGCGTAAGTGCAATATTAGAAGACCTAGGTGACGACGATGACGAACTGCTTGGTGAGAAAAATAATTCCAATGCCCTACGCTATTCTTTAATGAAACGAAACAAAATTCTGAACAGCCCTGATTTATCTCGTTCCAGCTGAAATGGGAGCAGATTTTAATATTCTGGAATATGCAGATCCTGAATTGGACAATATAACGGGTGGAGAAAAAACAAATATACTTGATTTAGATTTAGAACAAGTCGAGGCTGAGACAAAGGACGAGAAACAAAAGAAGGAAGTTAAGCACGAGGAGCGAAAGCCCACGGAGTTAGGCGCGCCGAGTGCTGTGCATACAGATATAAGCGACACGTGTACGACAACCACTGCACAAACACCGACAGAGACGGCCAATGTTCCGACACAAGCGCAGACAATAACACCCATTACAGCTACATCACAAACACCGCAGCAACCAACTACAATTTTGCCACAATCGCATGCTCAGGCTGTGGTCGTGCAACAACAAATGCATCAACACGTGCAACAAGCTGCAGCAATGGGTAGGCCTATGCCTCCAGGAACTCGATTGCTTTCACCTGACGGAGCGGTCGGTGTTGTTACATCGACCAACACTGTTACGGTCAGTTATCCGTCCACATTTCCTGGACATCCTCAGAGAATACCACAAGCACATATCCAAGGTAAGCATAGCGTTATGAATATTCTAATTAACACATTGACGGCAGGAGCTACGCTGTAAAAAAAAATATCCCGTAGCTGGCGAAATTTTGTTTTATCGCCGAACATTAGTTGTTTATCAAATTTGATGCATTGCAGAAACTGTAATACGATGGTATGGGAGTTTAAATACAGTTCGATAATGAATATTTAAAGCTGTTAATATTGTAACAATTTGTTATTTATTCGAAAAGAAATAGACATTCTAATAAAATCCCAGTGGGACCTGAGTGAATTAAACCGTACCTTAAAAGCAATATGTTTTCGCGCTTATTTTTTTAAATATTATCTATTGCAGAGATTATATACTGTAATTATACGGGATTTCAATTCTGGTTAAATAATTTTATTGTAATCTTAAACCGTTTCCGAGTCGGTTCGTAGAGGATCTAGCTTTGAAGGAGTGGTTTCACCCCTTAAACTTGAATTAAAGAGCTCTGAAGAGTTCACCTAAAAAGTCTTGAACGCAATTTCACCCAACCGGCTGCCAATGTGTTTTAATGTAAATTGTACGCCCTTCTTTTACTGAACTTTTATTATTATTATTATTATAGTGACACCGCAACAACGTCTTAGTATGAGAGTAGCGGGTGTACCTAATGTGGCTGGCCGAGTGGTTGCTGTCAATCATATGATCGGTCCACGTATGCCTCTTGCACCGCCACCACCACCACCTCCGCCACCGTATCCCGGACCACCACCCCCTTATCCCGGACCCATACAGGTTTGTACATATTACACATGTTCTTGATGTTTTGAAATTTTTGCATCGCTTTAATCTTGAGTATTTTTTACGCAATTATATCTAACACTTTCCTCTAACCACGACAAGTACTAAGTATCTCGCAGACTGATATATAGCAACGAACGCTTCACGGAGTACATAACACGAGTTATTGATATTCATTCTTTTCATCTTTTTCGAGAAATGTGTAATATCACGTTTGTATTGTTCTTCACTCTTTTTTTAGTTTTCTACATACAAATTCTAGTATCTTACCGACCATACGTTCCAATGATTTCTGTACACGAAACATTGTTTTATAATATATACATTGATACAGCGTGCGCGATTAAATGCTACTCGGCGTGCATACGGTCGCGTGAAATTTTGTATCCCCGATGTCGTACAATTATATCGTTTCGATCTGGAACTTTGTAGTATTTTGGATTTTATTGTAAATTTGTGAAACAAAAGGTCGAGATTTTTTGTGCGTATTAATGAGCGAGAACAGGGAATATCGAATTTGCTATGATCGTAGGATGTAGGCAAGTAATTTATTTAATATAAAAGTATTGGCTGGTAAAATGGTGTTTTCGCCTGGGTGTTTGCAATGCATTGGTGTTGGTGCATGTCTAGATGGGGCTGTGCCCAGGTGGGCGAGGTATGACGCGGCCCCCAGTCCATATAGGGCACCCATTACCAGTGGCGGGTTCACCAATGGCCCCTGTGGTACATACTGGTACGCCCGCAATGACACCTCACCCTCACCGAAGACCCTTGCTTCTGCAGGTGAGCAAGACTTGGGGATTTTTCAGCATTCAGCACAAAGTATCACCTGCAGTGATACTAAACAATCGAATGATCACATTGATCTAGATTATTTTCAATATTCTTGCACTATATGTTTTTTTACCTCTTATCACACAACAGTCGATGATGAAAATAGTTACCTGTTCCCCGAACAGTGGATGTTAGGTCATATGGAGCACCTTTAGTATATTAGCTAAGTTATGCCAGTTTTGTGTTTTATTTTATTGTCTCGTGGTAGCTATTTGGTTAATGCTTTAAGGAGTATTTTATGATTTTTAACGTCTTTTCCTTGTCTTGCTTTTGCATCAATTCTATTTATTTAAATTATAGTACGTGTTGTTTTCATAGTGCATTAGGTATAATACATATAATAGAATCTAACATCCATTAGACGGGGATTAATTTAATCCGGAGATTCGTATTGGTTCGCTAATGAAACTTTCCTTTGTGTGCGTTGCACCAATAGTAGCATAAATCTGTACAACCCCATAAACAAAATATTGTAATTTACCAGTACAGCAAAATTGCAGAATAGAAATCTAAACAGTGTAAATTACGATGAGATTAGTCAGTGATTCCAATCGCAATGAATATCACTTATCAGTTGTTACATATCTCAATACTGTTGATAAAATATGTTGCATTTTTAGGTGTGCATGTATGTTTTAAATGGGAAAACACTAGGATTAACCCAACTATATGTATTATTAATATTTGCTTCCTTGCAATATAAATTTCGTATTCACATTTCTATATCATTATTTTGTCTAAACAATATTTATGTTAATAATTATTGTAGGAGTGATATATTTGCATGTTTGTATCTTTTGTCTCATTTCACTATGCAGTGATTCACTATACAGGATGAGTCAACAAGAACTGCTATCTAAATTAACTCGTTTATTATTACTGTTATAAAAAATGTTTCAATTGAAATATCTTGTATTTGAGGCAGTTAAATAGGTGCATGCGTTTAAATCTTTTTTAATCATTAAGGTATCAAGCTGACTTTGGGATTTCAAATAATTATACATGCTTCTAGTTAGCCTCCCACGAATTGAACATATTTTATTCGAAATATTTTCTGATAATATCAATAACCGAGATATTTTAGATAGCAGTTCTTATTGACTCACCCTGTATAATATTTTACAGTACACCAGTTTAGTATTTGTGCAATCACACAGCACCGTTTTACTTAATTAAAATACGAATATATATTTCGATAATACTTTACCAAATGGTTGGAGGTTCGATAAGCTGTCAGTAGTCGTGTTCACAGGAACAACCATTATTGTTGGAGGAACTGTTGGAGCAGGAGAAACGTGAACAAGAAAAACAGCAGCAGCAGCAACAACAACAACAACAACAGCAGCAGCAACAGCAACAGAACGACACTACAACTCCCGGTGGACCACTCTTAAGTGACAGTGAGTTTGAACAATTTAAAGCAGATATTTTGGGCTCTGCACCCCTTGCTTCTCCTCCACAAGGAATTACATCAGTACCTGGAGGAGTTCCTGTAATTAGGCCACCTTGTACATCAAGCCCACCATCCACTCCAGGTACCAGTTGGCAGCAGGCAGTACCGGATGCGACAAAACTAGCAGCCCAAGTGCCCAGGCAACCGATTGCTACTCAGACACCTCCTGAACGTTAGTATCCAAAACACATTAAATATCAAAATTATAGAAAATAAATTACCTACTCCAGTAATTGAACTGTATTGTTAAATATTTGTACATTATAAATTGTTTCTCATAAATCCCGGTGCTTGCGTAGAAAGCATTGAAATGAAGAAACTAGAAACTAGAAAAAATAATTTTTGTTGCAGCGAGAGTTACTACGTTCAACATCTCCCAGATTCCTGCACCACCAACGCCGCCTGAGAACATCGTGAACGAACAGGACCGCCAAGTACAACTGCAGTACGAGCAATGGCTAAATCACCAGCACCAAGTGTTGACACAGCAGTTGAAGTATTACGAAACTGAGGTACAAAAGCTGCGTAAGATACGAAAAGTAAGGATAGAATGTTTTTATGTTGCGGTGTTTTCTTTTTTGTAACACGCAAAACGATACAGACTCGCTACATTTGAATTATTCTCGTTTTACAGTCCCTCAACAGCAAACAAAGACAGTTGCGGAAGTCCGGGAATGAATTGACGGAAAATGACGCAGCCGAACTGCAACGAATTTCCAGCGAACAGGCGATACTCCAGAAACACCTGGATGCGAGCCGAAAGCAGACTCGTCAACACGGGATGCTGATACAGGAGTATCACAGTAAACAACAGCAGAGACAGCCCCAGCAACAAAATAGTGAACCGTGTTCGCCGTTGATGTCGCCATCTCAACATTCGCCAATGCATAGTCCAGCTGCCCTCGTTTCTCAAAGCCCGGGCCCTGGAAGCGTTCCAACCAGCATGATACAACATTCACCGGCAACACCAATCATTCAACACAGTCCTAATACACCATTGCTGCAACACAGTCCTGGGAACCCACAATCAGGAAACCCAGGAACAATGTCGCCTCATAACATGCAACAATCTCCCAGAATTGGCACTCCGCACTCGCAGAACGAAGAAAGCCCATTCAGTCCTGGTGCAATGCCTTCTCCAGGAATGTGTGTACCTACGGTGACTCGAATGACATCTCCGCAGCATCGTACTATCATCACAGGAAGACTTGCAACCAGTCCTGGCGCGTTTACTCCGGACACGAGGACCACTCAACAAATAATTGGTGATCAAGCAATTAGAGTCCACGGTCTGACTCAACGTTTCGTCCGTCCACCAGCCGTGGGGGAAGCTGTTCAAAGACCCAGGATGCAATTGCAAGGTGGAATCGTGTACGGACAACGCTCCCCTCTGGGAAGTCCACAACCCACGCAACAGGCACTGATGAATCAACAACACCAGCAGATATTTCAGAGACAACAGATCATCCAACAGCAGCACGAGACTACTGGCATTTTACAAGATGGGCAAAATGCACTGACTCAACGAACTCTACAGTTGGCACAGCAAAGACAACAGATGCTTCAACAGCAGCAGCAGCAGCAACAGATAGCACAACAGCAGAGACAGCAGTTTCTACAATTACAGCAACAGCAGCAGCAACAACAACAACAGCAGCAGCAGCATGCAATGCAGAAGCCACCGAGTTCTCCAATGGTGTCTCAACCTGCCAATTCTCCGAGTCCTCAATTGCATCAGCAAATTCAACAAACTTATGGACAACCTCCGAGCTCGCCCATGCCTCGAAGTCCTATGGTTCAACAAACCATGGGCTCACCTATGCTTCAGCAGCAATTAAGTCAAACATCGCAGCCACCCAGTCCAATGAATACCAGAATCCATCCACATCCACCTAACTCGCCAATGATTTCGCAATATCAACCACCAAGTCCGATGTCTCGAAATCATCCGTCAACATCACCTATGTTGCAACACCAGTTGAATAACACGCACCATCCTCCAACAGTTCAACCACCTAGCTCTCCCATGCCGCGTAGTCCAATGGTTGGTGGTTCACCTATGCAAATGCAGAGGAGGCAATCTACTGGAAATAGTCCAGCAATGCCAGATCGACCGCAAAGCGTGGAAAATCCAGGAACGCCAAGAACTCCTCACACGCCACACGGTTCTTACACTCAGACTTCGAACAACATGACGGTGCCAAGTGATCAACAGCAGTTACAACAACCACATCAGCATCAACAACAATCTATTCAACAGGATCAAACGTCTACAACGGATCACACAAATAGAGGCGGAGGAAATCCACATAATCCGTTAAATGCGTTACCATTTGCCAATGGTTTTGGACGATTCGGTTACATTAAGCTCGGGTTGAGAGGTGGTTCTCCCATGTGGTCCACTAAAGCAGAGACAAGCAAGGGAAAAACATCTGAACCGCATCTTCTGAACATGGACGAAAAACCTAACACGTCCGTGGTCGTTCACAGAAAGACGGGCATTCCACAGTCAAAAATTAATTCCTTGGTGTGTGCAGATTATAATGATTTCGACGATGACTCGCATACACCACCGCAGACCCCACCAACGAGTATAGACCCTAAGCAAACGACTTCGTTATCCGATAATGGGCCCCTAACCCTGGGAAGCCCTAGCAGCAAAATGGAGCCTATACCAGACACCACAGACTATGACGACGATAAAACTATCGTGAACACAGAGGTGACTTTGAGCTCCACAGCTCAACGAGATAGCGATGACATCACTGTCATCGATCAGTTTGGTGACTCCGAACTCGTTGACGTGATTTCGGGGACCCTGGAAGGTGACATGCAAGAGGAATACGTGCTTTTCGAACCAGGAATGGTCGTAGACTTGTCAGCGGATAGCAATGATTCCCTCTGCCATGCGTTGGTCAACGAGGGCAGCCAAGGACATGACTTAGTGCAAATATTAGAGATAGAAAATCCAGAATCTCAGACTGACGAACCGATATTGAGTGACGAGGACTTGGTACCGTCTCACACGAGGAATAAGAAAGGACTTAGACTGGATATAGTGAGGACTTTGCAGTCTGGTAAAAGATTGGTAGCAGTAACGGATACCCCTGAGTCACCCGATCAAGAAGAACTTCGTGTGGATCCTTCGCCTGGATCGTATATGGATCATTCGCCAGAACAAGATCTCATGGTGTCTTTTGTTAGTGAGTCCGAAGTTGTAATTATCGACCCCAGTACAAAATCACCCGAGGATAATCTGTCCAAGGAATCGTGTGTAGAAGACGTTGACAAAACAGACACTGCTATTAGCATTTCTGAGCCATCAAAAGAAAGCGTTGTCGTGGAAAGTATTGCAGAAGGTCAATCGAAGCCACAAAAAGAATCGAAGCCAAATAGGAGTCCAACGTCGTTTGTATTCGCCGATAAAGTAATTTACAATCAAATTCCTCCATCGAGTATACATCATGCCAACATTGGCGTATCGTCTACGTGTAGGCCCACAGTTTCCTTGCCAACATTCAAAACTACCACAAATATCTCTGCCGATAGTACCAATACTATTACTACCACAACGGGCATATCTATAGCAATAGACACCGCTATTAAATCGACTCCAATTCTTACAACTCTGAGTATAACGAAGGATGCAGTGTCTTCGCCTTTCAACAATCAAAAACAATTACCATCGAGTATGGCTAGTATCGTGGCGGACGCTAAAATTGCAGCTAAACTCAGTCAAACAGCTTTGGAGAACATCGTAGTTAGTACACATCAAGCTCTGGTAAAAGCAGAACCATTGTTTAAAATTACCACTTCGAGTATTGCGATTTCTAAGCCTCAAGCTACAAATATGGGCAAAATTATTACATCAATCCCAACTGTACAAAATGACCTAACTAGTTTTGTGCAAAGTACTGCCCTGAGAGCAGTGGAGGTCTCTGGTAAACCTACGAAATTGCTATTGAGCGTACAACCAACATCCGTCACGCTGTCCACGCCAAAAATGTCGATACCTGATCTTCCCAAGAGGGAGAAAGGAAATGATTCTATCGTAACGATGAAGGAAAATCAGTTGGAGATCTTAGAGAAAACTATCAAAGTCAAGAAAGAGAAAGATGAAATTGATCATTCGTCGAAGAATTCAGAGGAATGTGGTGTAGAAACTTTGAGCGAAAGCGTGACTCCCAGTGTCGCTGTGAGTCAAGAATCAACTTTGCTTTGCGACGATAAAAAAAATGATCCATTGAACACGACGGATGAATTGGAGAGTATGCTAGAAGCCATTCATAATCCTGCAGAAAACACCATAAATAGAGAAAACTCGCGTATAGAAAGTAAAACAGTCGCTGCCCCCTCATTGAAGAGAATATCACCAGTTACAGACGATTTATCGTTGGTAAATATTTTGGAGAACGATTCGGAACCAGTTGAGAATGAGAATAAAGAAGAAAGCGTAACAACCACTGAAGCTCAAGGGATAAATAGTAAAACTAAAGAAATCGAAACAAACATTGCAGGCAACACTAGTCTGAGTATCCCACAGAAGGAGAAGAAGCTCGAGGATTTGTGCCCAGAAATTGAAACCAGCAAGTCTTATGCGCATCATTGCATCAATGAAGAGAAGAATATAATGGAAGAATCGTCGGACGACATATTGGACATGTTACATAACATTATATCGTCGAAACCAGAAATGGCTAACAGTGAGATACTGCAGGAAGACAGATCTAGAAAATCAAGTATGATGTACGAATTGCCAACGCCTTTAGATACCTTACCTTTGAATATTCTCCAAGATTCTCTGATGGACTTGGAACAAGAGTATTCAGACAATGAGCATCCATTGACAAACGAGAACAAAACTCCAAAAGTTCAGAAAACCAGTCCACCTCCAGTGGAACCAGCACCTAAGAAGACTTCTCCAATTCCACATCAAAGTACTCCTTTGGTCGTGAGTACCATAGCCCAGTTACAGAAATGCACAACGACTGTACCTCATCTTTCTCCTCTCTCAAAGCCCACTGAATTAACGTCGAACGTCGCCAACGTGTCACACCAATTAAGAACTTTACTTTCTTCTCTTCAGACTAATCATTCACAAAACTGTGCAACTGTAAATCAAACAGCCATCGTTACTATGGTGTCCTCGGCGATTTCAGGCCCAAAGATGGGGAACGTTCTCTCCACAACTTCATCCACTCCAAATTCTGTGAATAATCTTCATAGCAACTCGAACGTTCGGCTGCAATCTTGTATGAACACTTCTCACTCTACAACCGCAAGCAAACCCGATTTAGAGACCACGAGGACTCCACATACAAAAGAAAGTACAAATTCTATCGTAAGCGTTGTTTCTACTTTGTCTAAGGCCACACCCTCAGAACCATTTCAACGAGTCACTTCCAGCGGAATACAGTCGCAAACTAGCAATAGTCTCCCCCTGCAAACGTCGTCTGTGATGACTCCTAGACCGCTAACAAATTCAGGAATTTCGATCACGTCGAACGCAATGCTGAACGCCATGTTGGCCGGTACGAACTCTGCGAAATCTTCAATCGCTGGCCATCGAACAAACACAGCACCGACTCAAGCCAGCAACTTGTTAAGCTCCGTGATGGCGGCTTCCGTGCAACGCACACAAAGCCTTCAAGCGATACTGCAAGTAAGTTCAGGGTGCTCTTCAGCACCTTCTCGAGTGGTGGTGAACGCCACGTCGACGACCGTCACAACGTCCATGCAGTGCGTCAGAACAATCGTGCCACCTATAGTTACCGCAAGCACCAATAATATCAACGTTACCACCAGTATTCTGCAGTCGACATTATCTCAGACACCTACTCTCTTGCATTCTCAGCTTACTTCTGGCCAAGGTCAATACAAACCGGCCACCCATTCGCCAGTCGACAGCAAGAGTGCTGAGCTTGAGAGATTGGCGCAAACTACACCGTCGAAGAAGGAGCTAGAGGAATCGAACTGTAAATCACAATCGCCTTCAGAAAAACCATCAGCAACCAGATCTGAACTAGAAATGAACAAAACGGCTACCGGTCCTCATAGAATGGAGGAATCGCAAAATGTCTTGCTAAAGCAATTACTGCAGAACACAGCGTGTGCAACAAGTCCCCTTTGCTCTGGATCGTCACAGGGTCCAAGTTTGCCTTTGGTGCCATCTCTTGAAGCACAACTAGCGAGGCCAGTTCCACCTACACCGTTCTCCATTCTACCACCTCTACTGAACGAAGTACCAACATCTAAAACCACCAGCAACAAACAAGTTCTAAACCGAGAAACGTCGTTCTTGTCGCAATCAGTGACACCTCTGAAGGTGCAAAGTCCACCGACCAAAGAGGAGCCACCGAAACCACTTCCGTCACTATCGACCTCGGCGCCAGTCTTATCTCAGCAACGTATCGCTGACACGTTTGCGAAACAACAGATAACGACGCTACCTACAAAGACAGCCCCGATTTCGACTCAAGCGAATCAACAGACAACCACAACGGTGACCAAACAAATACCACCACCACCACCACTCACGGTCAAAGTAACAGAGACTATAACCACCATAAAGCAAGAACCGCCCAGCATAACTCAAACACCAGCAAAACCAGCGAACGATGTCGTTGTTAATAGTACAGTTTCCATTCAACAACAATGCATATCGACTCCCATGGTTGTGTCACGAGTGATACCGCAAACGAAGCCGGTGATAACAACTGTGGCTGGTAAAAGTATCCAGCCAACGGCCCAAGTATCGAGTACCGTTCAAACGACACAGCAACCATTGACGACCGCCACGACTGTCCAGCCTCCACAGCAACAGACGCAACCCCAGATTCTGCCCCAGATACCGGTTACCCCGAAACCCATTGTCTCGTCCCAGCAACAATTCCCACACGTAAATACAATACCGCCATCAGTGCCTCATACGGTGTCTCACACGTTGGGCCACCAAGCCCAGGCGTCACAGGGTGCAAATGCACAACACACAGTGCCTTTAGTGGAAGTCAAAAAGGAAGTTCTTGATGAAGTCCTATCTAGTGGTACACCTACCCAATTAACCGATACCAAAGACTTTCTTACTGCCAAAGAGGAGCTTATGGATGGATCGATTGACGACAAAACTGGTATGCAACACGAATATATGTATACATGTGTCGAGAATTTAATCCTTTTGGCCGCTATAGACAATAACTATATGAAAAGCATTACCATGATTCAGTGCTGGTTAAAATTTATAAAGTTTGATGTATGAAATTTTGCACTTATTGTTAGTCATGAGTAATTCGGCTAGATGAATCTTTTGTTATAATAAGCGAAGTGTGAAGAAATTTGGCATCTTCGGTGATTATCGTGCCGGCTGCACGTTATCTGTAGTTAATATTCATCTCTCGAAACACCAAGCACAAAAACGGTTTAGAAAATTTGAGATTATTATAATCTTAAGGTTTTGTTTGATCTTGAAGTGGAAATATTTGACATCCTAACGATTGCAAGAAAACAGTATTTAAATGTTTTTTAAGTTAACTTAGAATCTTTGATAAAATATGTTCAAATGCAAATACTCACGTTCACTTTTAACTGTTTCTTCTCAGATCTCAAGAAGTTGAAAAGACGACAATATCAACAGAAACGGAAGCAAAGCCAGGGAAAGGACGCGGTGGCAGCGCCTCAAAAAAAGCGTGCTAGAAAAGTGTCCCGCTTAGATGAGGATTATGACACGTTCATTGACAATTTGATGACACAATTGCGGCAACTTCAGCCAATGGCAGTATTAGAACCACTTTTAGGCAGAAATTACGGCGTGTGTCCTATCTTTGGCTCGGGTGACCTGATGAAAATCGGCAGCCAGAAGGATTATAACACTAGGACGGGAGATTTAGTCGGTTTAAATGGATCTTCTACATTGCCAGGCATATCTGATCACTATAACACTCAACCGTTTGGCGAATTGGAGCCTTTACCACCTCAACAGCCTGCTTCTACCCAGAGAGGATTTTACGATCAAGAATTTCCTCCCCTAAAGTTGGACGACTGTAAGTGTTCCTATCGAAGTGGAAGGAAAAATGGACTTCGAAAATTATCCCTCGTAAAAGTTTGTTAATTTTTGTCGATTTCACCACTGCATACATTTTCCATTTATATTGAACATTTAATTCTCTTTTTAATGTATCTTCATGTTTCATATTTTGCAACCGAGGAATACAAAGCAATAAGGATAGCAAAAGATAGGCATTTCTGACGAAAAACGTTGTTCGTGATCCACATAATATCTTTGGATAACGTTCGTTTATTTCTAATTAAATTTATTGCAGCTCCTGTCTCGAGTATGAGAATCGTGTGCAGTACTCGTGAAAAACTCTACGACTATGGCCGTTTAAAAAAGCCAAAGCAGTGTTCTAAGAGTCCATTCTTTCTGCTGCCTTCAATATATTATATACTACATCTTTCATGCAAATGGCGCAAGTAATAATAATATGAATATTGAATTTTTAGCTGACGATAAAAAAGAGAATTCCTTGTCAATGAGCCGCGACGTCGATTCTCCCGACACGATAGTCAGTTCATCTTCTCCAGAGTGCGTTATTCCGGAATTCATCCATCGATTTCCTGGCTTGAGGTTGATCGAGGAGGAGTCGGACGAAGAATCGGATTGGCTGAAGCGAGTGTCACCTGTGATTCCTTTAATCTCACCTATACCAATTAGATTAAAACCGACGTTCGTTGGTAAAGACATCGCCAAACAGGACAAAGAGAATGTAGGAATACCACGGTAAGCTAAATTATCGACTATTTTGTATTGGATGTTCCGAAAATCTAGAGAAAATGTTGTGAATTTGAATTTAAACTCGATATAGGTCTGCGAATGCTCCATTCCTGACGTACAGTATTTCGAAATTATATTTACAAGACATTCGCAGATAATTATCGTTTACGCAAAAGTTTCATATCAATCGATATCGATATGTTTGACTCTGTTTTTATAACACCACGAACAATCTATCTGCTTATGTTTCCTTCATTGCTTAATTTTTCGAAATATTTTCTTATTTATATTCACTATTTTTATGTAGGCTTGGGAAATCTCCTCCAATACCTTTGAGGGACGGCAACGTAACTGTTACATTGACATTGAACAGTCAGGCTGCGGACGACATAATGGGAGTACTTAAAGATTTGGCTAATATCTTAAACATAGCCCCTCCCACTGGTTACCAGATAGTAGAACGTACTACTACTCCCCCTAGTCAAAAGTTAGGTCTTTATAGAATCAAAGGAAAAGATGGTAAAGAGGGAGGTGTGTATCTGAATTTCAATAAAAGTAATACAGAAACGATTTTTCATTTAGTCATTTATTCAAGATAATTGTTCATTTATGTTTCAATATGTATTTGAATTTTCAGCTCCAATTGATATACAAAGTATTTTGAATGGCGCCGCCAAATTCTGTCGCCATTGCGACGTTGTGATATTGAATAGTTTAATAAGAAAGAAAGTGTCTGATTTACCATTTTTAAGTAAGGAAGAAGCTGAACCCGGCGACGAGTTATGTTTCTGTTCGGCAGCCTGTTACATGCAGTTCGCTCTTATGCACAGGACGCCTTCGAATTCACAAGATAAGGTAATCAAGTTACTTCTGTTGTAACTTTTACAAGTTACAAGATTGTTATATTACGTCGTAATCAGATATCGTAATAGTATTAAAAACAATTTTACGAATATCTTGCCAACTAATTGCATTATGAGAGCTAATCTGGTATCGTTTTGTTTAGGCTGCAACGATAGTGGATCATTTGTGTCATAACAAGATAGACACCAAGGTATTGGATGACGATTTTAAGAAAGGAAAAAAGTATATAGTCAAACAGCTGGTCGATCATGTTGAAAGTATGGAAGTGGATCAGATAGAAAAGGAACCAGAGGTGAAGATAAAAACGGAGAAGGAGGATCACGATGTACCGGAGGCAAATGAAGAAATAATGGAAGAGAAACGGCCAAAGAAACATCCGGCCACGGAAGAGTCTATAACTGAGTCGATTGAGCCACAACCACCGACGAAAATATGGAGAGGATTACGATACAAAGCGTGGTGCGTTGGCTCGATGCAACCTTTGACAAAGTATAAGAAGCCAACCGACAAAGAAGTCACGGAGGTACGAATAAAAATCATTTTCAATCACAATTTAACCATTTCCAATTTAACCAACTGGAAGATGGAAAGAACACATTCAGACATTTCTGAGGTGAAATGAAATCATGGCGCACCACATGCGATCTCTCAAAAGGATTAATGATTTTTTTATGATACGACAAAATATCTATATGTTGTGAAATATTGCGATTATTATTTGCAGATGCTTTTCCGTATGGGGGTAACCGTAGTACCTGCCAAAGCGGAGGACAGTCGACGGTGCATGTTTTGTCACGGCCAAGGTGATGGTACAGCCGATGGTCCCGCCAGGCTACTTAATTTTGACGTCGACAAATGGGTGCACTTGAACTGCGCCCTTTGGTCGGAAGATGTGTACGAAACTGTGAATGGTGCCTTGATGAATCTCGATACAGCTTTGCAACATAGTCTTGTATTAAATTGTATCGTTTGCGAGAAACCGGGAGCTACTGTAAAATGCTTTAAAATGCGGTGCACCAACGTGTATCACCTTGGCTGCGCTGTTAAAGATGGCTGTGTTTTTTATAAAAATAAGGTAACACTATTGAAACTTAACACTAAACATCCCGGCAATTTATATGCACGTAGTTCCAGCGAACCGGTCATCTAACCAGTTTTTAAATCGAATTTATATTTTGCACAACTAGGTGCAGGTAACAGTCAATTTATTACGGATAATAATAAACAAACGAAATTTTAGTCATGAATTCACCAAATCAAGCGACGGAAACCATAACAAAAGTTTAAAGTCGATAATTCCACCGACCGTGGTAGCTTTGGTGTTAATGTCAATCTATCTCGTACATATACAAATTGCTAAAAGAAACTCTGTACATCAATTGGCGCATCCTTAGTACATAAATATATCTATCTCTTATTTTTTTACAGAGTACCTATTGCTCTCAACACGTGCAAAAAAACGAAAAAGATAACGAACTGACCACGCTCTCCGTGTACAGAAGAGTATACGTGAACCGTGACGAGAACAGGCAAGTCGCAGCTGTGATGCATCACTCGGAACACAATCACCTGCTGAGAGTCGGGAGTCTGATATTTTTAAGCGTCGGACAGTTGCTTCCCCATCAGCTCGCCAACTTTCACACACCGAATTACATATACCCCGTTGGATATAAGATCGTTCGATTTTACTGGAGCATGAGACGGCCGAACAAACGTTGCCGATACGTGTGTTCCATCCACGATGTTTCTGGTCGGCCCGAGTTCCGTGTTCTCGTGCAAGAGCCGCTGCAAGAGGACGTTGAATTACGGGATGCCACTCCTCGCGCCGTTTGGAGCAGAATCCTTGAACCCCTCGCCGAATTACGAAGAACGACCCACAGTGTCCAACTATTTCCGCGTTACGTTTCCGGCGAGGATCTATTCGGACTGACCGAGCCGGCGGTCGTTCGTGTCCTCGAAAGTCTTCCAGGCATCGAAACTTTGACCGATTACAGATTTAAATATGGCCGAAATCCGTTGCTAGAATTACCATTAGCGATTAATCCCACCGGTAGCGCGAGAACGGAAGCCCGTCTACGGAATCAGCTTCCTTGGAAAAGACCGCACACACAGCGCACAGGCTCCTCGGCCCGTGCAGCCTTCGTTCCGACCGCAACTGTTGCAGGCGAGGTAGCGTGTCCGTATTCGAAACAGTTTGTCCATTCCAAGAGTTCCCAATACAAGAAGATGAAGCAAGAATGGCGAAACAACGTGTACCTGGCACGCTCCAAGATCCAAGGCCTGGGACTGTACGCTGCACGTGATCTAGAGAAACACACGATGGTTATCGAATATATCGGGGAGATTATTCGTACTGAGTTGGCTGAGACCCGGGAGAAGCAGTATGAAGCAAGGGTATGCTTTCGTTTTCGTTTATTCTGTAATATATTGTTACGTAGCCGATCTTAACACTAGAACTATCGATAGGTTTTCGTTATTGTTTGACAGTATTAGATTGAAAGGCAGAATTATAGATGTACTAATATTGGGTTAAACAACATCGAATACTTTTATTTCTTATCGTACAGCAAGCTAGTAACAACAGCTAAAATATAGTAACTCCTGGATTCTGATATTTCCCCTTCCCATGGTTTTTGTTGAACGATGTAGATTTTAGAAACGTGTTTGTTACAGAATCGTGGTATTTATATGTTCCGATTGGACGAAGAAAGAGTGGTCGATGCAACATTGTGCGGAGGTCTGGCAAGGTACATCAACCACTCTTGCAACCCAAATTGTGTCGCTGAAATCGTTGAGGTCGAACGTGATCTTAGAATCATAATCTTTGCAAAGCGAAGAATCTCACGTGGCGAGGAGGTATGTTCTTTTTCCATCTTTTCGTTTCATTTTACATTTCTAATTAATGTTTCCCTGCATAACGAATAAGTACGTATATTAAAAAAATTGTATTTATTATTGTATTCTACAGCTGGCATATGATTACAAATTTGACATTGAAGATGACCAGCACAAGATTGCATGCGCATGTGGCGCGCCTAACTGCCGCAAGTGGATGAACTAAAGAGCTCGATCCACCGTTGTTATTGTTACTACGTTATTGGGTAGGTTTTACATGAAGAAAAGAATTATAAATAAATAAATAAATAAATAAATATATATATACATATATATATATATTATAGACACATTATTTAATTTGTAAAGTGCCATTGCAGTTTGACTAATTGATTCATAGTGAAGTTGGTGCTATGCCATCACAACATTCCTCCAAAGTTGTACAATATTAGTTTTACTTTACAAAGTATAGAATCATTGATCGCTTGTATATTACGGACACTCTTTAAGAACACGACACGATGTAATTGCAAAGATAAACAATTTTTATGGGTCGTGTTTATGTATACAGGAAGTTTGTATCTTTGTATGTTGAGTAAAGTCAACGATCGAGGTTGACAGATATTGTAATATAAATCGTTTATTAATTATTATTGCATATACATTGCACTGTATCTGTACATAAGTAGAGGTCCATGTTATTTTGAATCACAGATGAATTATGTAAAGTAACAGTATCTAATTTAGAATTATATACAATTATAACTATTTCATTATATGATAATAAATCCGTACAAAATCTACTGATCTACTTCGTTTTTGTAACTACCTGTTTTTCATGTATGTCGATCTGTTAGTCGAATAATATTCGCCATTCAATTTTAAGTCGTTTTGTCGCGATAAATATTTTCATCGAGGTTGCAAAATATTTGTACCTCTAAAGCGAGTCACTACAGTGACGAAAAAAATGCTTCTAAATGCGCTAGTGATGGGCACCATCGACTAATTTAAACTATCGACTAATTACTAATTAGTAACGATATACTATCGAATAATTAGTCGATAGTTTTTCGCTTATTGGTTATGTCTGGAGTCTGAACTATGTCATGAAATATTGGTGTATTTACTTTTCGTAAATTTATTACAGTTCATAATTAGAATTTCAGAAATATAAAACTTCTGATATTTCTGATGAACTAAAGAATGACCGTTATTTTCGTCAGAAATACTAAACCATCCCTTGTTCCCGTACTCATTCGATTTTTCGATGTTACATTTTCAAGTGACCGAGCCGAATTCTGAAATTGTATAGTATATACCATATACGTTATAAGTTATAATCGACTAATCTTCTTTCTTATTGATACTTAAAACTTATTATTTCATATTAATGTAAAAGCGAGGATGAAGGTATTCGTGCACTGTAAATAACTAAATGCCTTTTTTAAAATTAAACGGAAGGATTTGCTTTATTCTGAAAAGTTTAAAGGATTAGTTTACAAGATATTTGGGAAAATTACATAATATCTTTAATAAAAATTAAAGTACTGCATTTTATAAATATCAGTAAATAGTATACATGTTGAAAATGTTACTAAAATCGGTTAATATTGCTCTGAGTTTCAAATGATTAAAAGGTTTGCATTAGTTTGCGTTATGCATAATTGAATTCACACATGCTTAATGAATTAATTATTCAATACCGCTATCGAAGGCACATATTTGATAGTGAATCTTCAACCTCATGATAAAATCTATTCGAAACTCCCGCAACTTAAATTCTGTTTATCGGCAGATTCTCCAATATTCATGCATATACCGTGTATACATATACACAATTCAGTAAATGTATCGATGGTCCAAAGTCCAGGCAGGTTTTACCCGATTTGATATTATTAGACTTTTAATTAGGCAGGGTTAATGAAACCAAAAATTGTTGCCAGTTGTCTGTTCTAGGAAGGCATGGCCCACGAAATTAATATGGACTAATTGAGGAGGAATTAAGTATATGCATACTTATACCTACGCGAATATGATAAAGTATCTATTACATTCCTATGTGGGTAGGATATTATTGATATTGTTCTTTTAATTGAACTGTTAGATGTTATATTAGGTAGGGTGATTCTAGTTTTAAGTTGGATCTTTAGTCAGGCAGGGCGCATTTGAATTTAATGTAGTATTTAAGAAAGGAGGATTCATTTTTAAACTGTTTCTTGGTTTTTAAGACAGCAGTGTACACTGCTGTGATAATATTTCGTTGTCTAGTTTCTAAGATCATAGGATATATTATTAAGAAAGTTTTATTTCCGGAAATTGGACTCTCTTCTTGATTTTCTTTCAGGTTTCGTTCTGATATTCCATTTAGCTTTCAGTCGTGAATTTTTCAAGTACTCCTCTTGTTGTCTTACTTGTACTACGATCAATTAATGAACGTTCTACAAATTGACAATAATAGGAGGTTTCCCTTTCTCACAAGCTATATTAGAATTAGTTTTCGCGTAATTGGGGGGTGGAAGGGCCGTGGCTAGGGTAGGTCTCCATGCGCAGTAACCTCCACGTGGTGAGGCCCGGGCAATCAATTATTTATCGTATAATTATTAAACGTTTAAGAGACGTTTGGTAATTATGTGGAAAATAATTCGAGCTAATTGACTGCGTATTGCACTTAGGATCCAATGTACAATAATGGCCGCTTAATGTTCGTTTTTTTCCACAATTAATGTTCGCGGACTCATCCCTACCGATTTTTGGACCTGCTCCGATGTATCGAGGATGTAGGTTGCGTCCGAGTTATCTCCACTTGTCATCAGCAATGGCCACGTTGAGTTTCACGCCGGTTTTGCCACGCTTTCCGTTTAGGCCACACGGCGCGACATGCGCGTCGGCGCGCCGTGGCGTAGCTTAACACTGTGATACACCGACGCCTGAACGAAAAGTTTAGTGTCAGTCACCGATGACTGACGCGGCCTGAACGGAAAATTTAGTGTCAGTCACTGAACGGAAAGTTGATTGTCAGTCACCGGTGACTGACGCGGCCTGAACGGAAAATTTAGTGTCAGTCACTGAACGGAAAGTTGATTGTCAGTCACCGGTGAGTGACGCGGCCTGAACGGAAAGTTTAGAGTCAGTCACTGAACGGAAAGTTGATTGTCTGTCACCGGTGACTGACGCGGCCTGAACGGAAAGTTTAGAGTCAGTCACTGAACGGAAAGTGGATTGTCAGTCACCGGTGACTGACGCGGCCTGAACGGAAAGTTTAGAGTCAGTCACTGAACGGAAAGTTGATTGTCTGTCACCGGTGACTGACGCGGCCTGAACGGAAAGTTTAGAGTCAGTCACTGAACGGAAAGTGGATTGTCAGTCACCGGTGACTGACGCGGCCTGAACGGAAAGTTTAGAGTCAGTCACTGAACGGAAAGTGGATTGTCAGTCACCGGTGACTGACGCGGCCTGAACGAAAAGTTTAGAGTCAGTCACTGAACGGAAAGTTGATTGTCAGTCACCGATGACTGACGCGGCCTGAACGGAATGTTTAGTGTCAGTCACTGAACGGAAAGTTGATTGTCAGTCACCGATGACTGACGCGGCCTGAACGGAATGTTTAGTGTCAGACACCGATGCCTGACGTGGCACTCAACGTGTTAAATATATCTCACGCTGGTTCTCAGTACGTCTCAATCCACTCCCAACACAGCCTAAGCCGAGCGTGCCGAAAAGTGATAAGCATGAACAATTCTTTATAAATTACATTTCTGGATAGTGTTTGCTATGCAGCCTCGAAGCAGCGAACATTAAGTGGGCATTACCACAGACGAGATATAAGAATAGACAGGACATCTTATGGACTTTCGTGGCCCAACGTGACGGCCATACCGACTCAGAAATCCCACGTTGATTTGGATTTGAGCGTCCTCTGCTCATGGGCCGTGATCACTTGAAGAACTATTATTTACTAAAGTAGGGGGGACGGGATTCATGCGATTGTGTGAATATATGTAAATGCTTTGAGGGGATCAGGACAGCTTTTTCTCGAGCAACGTTTCGGTAGAAAAATTGAGCTACGGTGCCTGGTCGCGCGATGCACTTCGGCTCGGCTCGAGTTGAGTCGAAACCACATCGCGATGCATCGGGGCAATGAAATTGACAGTGTCACGTCAAGCGTCCCGCCTGTGCTGTCCCGCTTTCATTGCGCAGCAAATAACAAAAGAATTCTTTAACGAGGATCGTAGGTCCAGCTAAAACTTAATCAGAACCCGCAGAAGTTCAATAGGCACGACCCTAGAGTCGTCGGTCCGGCTAAAAGTTGGTCAGAAAACGTAAAAGTCCAGTAGGTATAACCCTAGGATCGTAGGTTCAGCTAAAAGTTGTTCAGAAGCCGGTAAAGTCCAGTAGGGACGACCCTAGAGTCGTAGGTCCGGCTAAAAGTTGGTCAGAAAACGTAAAAGACCAGTAGGTACAACCCTAGGATCGTAGATTCAGCTAAAAGTTGGTCAGAACCCAAAGAAGTACACAGTAGACATGACCCTAGAGTCGTAGGTCCGGCTAAAAGATGGTCAGAAAACGTAAAAGTCCAGTAGGTACAACCCTAGGATCGTAGGTTTAGCTAAAAATTGGTCAGAAGTCGAAAAAGTTCAGTACGTATGACCTTAGTACAGTAGTACGCACGACCGCGATCGGAGACCTTCGAAGAGTTCGAAAATTGCGAATACCACCGAGCGCGACCGAGCGTTACCGACGCGCCGGCGCGTCGCGGAGTGGGGATGCCGGTGCGCGGCGCACGCGGTGTCACTATCAGTTCAAGCGTCGTACCGTACGGGTCGTCTATGCTGTCGAAGGTTAGCGACATATGTACATCAGCTTACAATAAAATAGCATCTCGGGGTTTACTTTATCACCGCATACGCTTGTCTATTACCTTCTATTAATTAATACACGTTTATTTAACAATCGTGGATATCCATTAAACTCTTTCTCGAGTCTCTTTTGCTGGACGCTTGACCGATTTTTTGATTCGCGATAACTAGTCGTTTATTAAAACATCGGGTTAATTAATTTATTAGTTTAAACGGTTCTTTGAATATTTATTATATTTTATTACACGATTATTCGGATTCGATGCGGTGTTAAGGTTGCGTTTATTTTCTTTGCAATGTCACTTACATACTCTTTCGCAACTTTGAATTCGATTCTGATTTTAGCACAGGTTTATCACGTTGCTTTTCTTTTTGTTGCAGGTACAATGGGTAATTGGTTGGTGGAGGATAATATATTGAGGCTGCAGGAATGGAGTATTGAGATACAATTACTGCGATGCATAACAATCAGTCCGATGACCTATGATGAAGGAATGGTAACATTTAACTTATTATCCAAACGGTTTACGTATATTTCTTGTTATCTGGCGATTGGATTTTGGCTCAAGTTCTTTTCTTTCGGTTGAAAGTTATTGAGCAATTTAAACATTTTAAATAGAACTTACAATATGCCACTCGCGATTGAAACTAGAGTCTGTAAATTTCATTAATTCTAAACGAAAAATTGAAATACTTTCATGTTTCGCTGCATATCGGTCGCGATTTCTGTTATAGCTTCACTAGTATTTATTAAAAACTTTTAATATCTCTGTGACTTTGCACAAGTACGGTCAAATTGTATTTTCGATGCAGGATTGCCCGCGTACGTACGTACTGGTTGCCATGCACCTGAAGCATGATAAATAGTTTCGAGTCTTGATTTCTACAAGCAGCTACGAGAACTTATAAATGCGCGATATTGCTTACTTGCTAAGATCATGATCACCTTTAAAACTCGGGCAAAGAACAGTCACAGTATGCTTTTGATAAATCATTTATATTAATCTATAATAGTATATGTTGAATAGACACTTAACAGTAATTAAATCAGAATAATAATACGGTAGTACTTTATTAAAACAAAGCAGTATTTCCTCAACAGACGTTTGACAGGATGAAGAAATAAGAAAGAGATAAATAAAATCAAATGTGTATTGCTTCAATTTCTACCTCCTCACCCTATTGACTAACTTGTACAGATTCTCTTTCAGAAAATTTTGATGACCGCGCGCAATGCGGTCAGTAGAGTCAGTGCTTGCTCCGTCAAAGTTCTTTTTATTGTTTTTAGAGCGAAACCGCTCATAATAATTATAACTAAATATAAATAACAGTAAAGATACGCGAAAGTAGAGTCAGTGTTTGCTTCGAAATATTGCTCTCGCGAAATTAGAGTCACTTTGTTCGTCGATCACAATTGAGGTGCGCGATAGTAGTCTTTTATTTATTTTTTTTTTCTTTCGCAATAAGTATTCCGGTATTAGAGTCAGCACCGATGCAGTTCGGCGAGTTCGGGCACTCATCCATCAACTCGAAGAGTAAGTATCTCTGTATTTCTTTAATCTTATTTTACAATGGTCTTTGATAATTATCATGATCGAAAAGTACTCAAAACGCAAAGATTTCAATGTTGTCTGTTCTTTTGAATGTTTCAGAAGCTGCCATGGGCTCAATTGTATCACCATAACGATATTGTTGGCCGCGCGCAATGCGGTTGGTAGAGTCAGTGCTTGTTCCGTCAAAGTTCTTTTTGAAGTTATACTTCTTTAGGCGCGTTATGGAGAAATGATGAGGAGTGAATTTTTGCGATGCGCGCGCACCGCGTCAGATAAGGTCTACACCATGAAGCTGCTTGCTAAACCCCTTAAGAAAAAGGCTACCAACTAAATAACTTCAAAAAATAGAAGTAGAGATCTCCATTGCACGCACATGTTGGCATGCGCGTCGCGTTTCATAGCTGTGTTCAACTGTATTTATACTATTTGAATACATGTTCTGAATGCACAATACGTGTTTTATTTGAATACTAATAAAAATGATATATCTGTTTATTAATTATATACAGTAGTGATTGATATTGAATATTGGTAAATATTATTTAAATCATTCGACAGTATATTAACTAATTAAAAGAATTATAGAGTAATAAATCATATTCAATGCAGTGAATTTCGTGTTGTCATTAAATTATAAATTAATATTTCATACAAAGGAGACATTGAAATACAATTTTTCATTGAGGTTTATTTGATTATTTACAATTATTTATTTCTTTTCAGTATGAATTAATGTGTATCTCAGTCAATTTAATAAATATGTTCACATTAATATTGGATGCTGAATATTTATTTTAATTTTTTTAAAAAATAAAAATAATAGCGAGCGATACGTTGTCGTGGTTCGTCGTCAAAACACGTGTATAGTTGACACGGGCCTTCGGAAAGTACCCCGAGTTTGAACGTTACGTCAAATTCTATTCGTTCGTATGCGAAAGCTCAGTCGTCTGAAACTCGGAACCGTTTCGGTGCACCAAATGGGCCCGGGAAACAATTCCAAGAATGGACCCTAGTAGCACAAAATATTGAATACATATTTATCCAATATTAAAAAGAGATTCAATCTCTTTTTAATATTTAAATATACATACAATATGTATTCTAGATTCAGAAAGACATTTTTTTTCGGATATTTATATAGTATTTATTTGATGTCACGGCAAAACATTTATTTCCTAATATAAAACAAATATTCATTTAATATTTGAAATATTTGTTTCTACTCTCTTTTCAATATATCGATTGAGATATTGATTGGAATGTATGGATTGCGAATCATTGCGTGACGAAATAATAATTAATAATTGACCGTTTGCGTTGTTTAGCAACAAGGCAATAATTCAAGGTCAAAGAGACATTAACGTTTCGAATAATTTTTAATATCGATGGCATTCCAATTTCAAAAAGTTCGAATAATCAGTTTTGGCCCATTTTGTGCAAGCTAGTATTAAACAATTGTACAGTGTCTCCTTTTCCAATAGCAATATATTATGGTAATGCAAAACCAAATTCCTTGGTTGATTACTTAAGTCTTAAGTGATTTTATATACGAATTAAATGATATTTTAGAGCATGGATTATTGTACACTAATACTCGAGACTGCTATCTAAAACTCGCTAGTCCGCAGGATGACCGTACCAGTACACAAGTTATGTCCGGGTAACGATAATCTTTTGGCTTGTCGTTTTCGACTGACTGCTTTACCAAAATGCAGCCCCTTTTATACAAATTTATGCACAACACGTGTTTTATTTTAATAATAATAAAAATTATATTTGTGGTTTGTATCGGGGTGTTTCAACGATAGATGCTCTGGTTAGAACACAGCGCAAGCGGGGGAGTTGGCGCGCTCGGCTGTGCATCGCACTTGAGAGTGCCATAAAAAACGGTTCCCGCTACCCGCTACCCGCTACCCGCTACCCGGTATGTGCCCAAAAATTATATAAAAGGGGCTGCATTTTGAACAAGTTACCGATGATTTTAAGTGGAGACATCAACGTCAATTTTTCACGAGAAGATGCTGGTCCACTTATTGACTTTTTCCAAAAGTATGTGAATTTAACTATGAATAATAATCCCCTGACTTCAACAACACTACACGGTACCACCATAGATGCTGTATTTACACGATACCTCAACGACGTTAGTACGAAACTATTTGTATCATATTTTAGTTATCATAAGCCACTGATAACTGATGTGCCGATTCAGTCACCACCTGAAGAAACTATGATAGTGGACATAATTTCAAAATGTTGTTAATTTCTTTTCTTATGCCACTCAAATCCTTTTATTCTTTTATTTCAATAAATCTTTTTCGTGCAAATTAAAAGTCGTTTTAATCACGTCAATGAAGTATAACTTCTAACGCGCGTACATAAGTACACGCACCATTTTTTTTATTATTTTTTGAGCGCAGCCGCTCTTAATAATAATTCAACATAAATAACAGTAAAGAGACGCGAAATTAGAGTCAGTGTTTGCTCCGAAATAATACTCTCGCGAAAAATAGAGTCACTTTGTTCGTCGATCACAACTATTCCGTTTCCTTTTCCGTTCTCGGCTCGGAGGACTGATGGTTAGGGACTTAGTGTCAGCGAGTTACGATGTGTGGGGGCGTGATTGTGGTTCTGGACCCTGGTCACGAGGCCCTCTGTTAGACCACATATAATCTCTAATTTGGGTAGGTCATCCACCATTCTGGAATCGTGGTCGCGGTTCTTGCAATATCCGGGTTGCAGTGTCATCGGGGGGCGGTGTGTGGGGCTGTGATTGCTTTTCTGGACACTTTGGCCCGCCTAGTAGGAAATTCCTATGTGTTAGACCACGCCAAGCACACCTTGGGGTGGCAGAAGGCATACGGGTCATAATCTAGAATCGTGGTTGTGGTTTTGCATATCCGTGCCTTAATGATTTCTGTGGCTCGGAATCGAAACTGGTGTCGATGCTAAGTCGTTTTACTGTCCAGACTCTGAGCCGAGGGCACGCGGGCTGCTCGGTAGCAGTCACAAAAACAGTAGAAATACTGTCGCGAAATTAGAATCACTTTGTTCGTCCATCATAAGTGTTTCATTAGAATCAGTGTCCTGTTCGGCGAGTTCGGGCTTCCAGCCATCAATTTGACGAGTAAGTATCTCCTTCGTTCTTTAATCTTGTATTGCAATAATCATTGATAATTAACACATTCCAAAAGTACTGAAAATACATAGATTTTAATGTTGTTTGCTCTTTTTGAATGTTTCAGCAGCTTCCATGGCTTCGATGGCGACGAGGTTGACCGCACACCTGGTGAGTCTGCAACCGGTGAGTGGCATGCTTTAAAGTTCCTCTGGTCACTCAATCATGTCGCAGGACGAAAGGTCCGAACCGACACGGGTGACTGGTTGTAATTACGTAGATTATTCTGGCAAGCACTGTGACCATGGGTATATGGAAATATACTCATGAGTAGTAACTTCTTTACTGCTTTATATTATGTGAGGATAGGTCTTCTTGTACAACGCGTTTTTAAATAGCTTGATAATTTTAAAACAGATCATATTTAGTACAAAATATATCACTATATATCTTTTTATAATAGAGTATTTAATTGAATACCTATGAAACGATATTTAAATAGTTATTAATTATTGAATGAATATAAAGTAACGTCCAGTATTGTACGTGCATTAGTTTGTAGTGGAGAAGTCGAATACCATTCGACTTCGTTTACTTGTCAATTGCAATGACTGCACAGTTAGAATAAATTGCATAATTATTGCTGTTAGTAAGAGTGTAGTATTTCATCTTTTTCTACTTTGATAATATATAAAGTGAAGGTACTCATTTACCTTATCAATTTGTTGGAACTATCGAATAATTTTATTATTCGATATCCATATTAGTCTTTAGCGTTTAAAGATATCGATACGTTCATTGTTTCCGTACAAAATGTTAATTAAACCTGAATGTACAAGAAGACAATACGCGAACGGGTAGTTTTCGATATCAAGACAATCAACTTTTAAAGCAATCTTGCGTTTTAGAATCAATGCTTTGATAACGGGAACGCCCGAGGATGTTTCAATTTAATTCAAAGTATATTAAAGTAGAGTCGTTGAATAATTTCTCTATTAACGTAGAGTCTTTGAATAATTTTTCTAATAAAGTAGAGTCACTGCATAATTTTTCTAATATAGTAGAGTCATTGCACAATTTTTCTAATAAAGTAGAGTCATTTAATTTTCTCTTCAATAAAATAGAATCATATATAGATCTGTTGTACATATATATGTATTTTAGCCCGTTAGAAAATCAGTATGTCCTTATCATCTTTTTAGACGAGGATTTTCAGGTTTAACCCTTTCCGTGTTCACTGCCCGGATCCCACTCACGTGCCCCGGTGCTACTTGGGTGGGAAAACGGTGGTAGAGCATGATGATATTTTTTAGTTTATAAGCCATAAAATGATTTATTGTTGGCGACTGACAGTGCGTTGGTGTATCGTGCACGACGTAATATCCGCATTGTGTGTGTGGTTAGGCTGTGGATTTGCGTTGTTCCGTATTAAAATGTAGCTATTATGACCAAGATAAGATGTCCATCAATTTAAAACAGAGACATCATTTTTAGTATTATTTGCTTCAATAATTCCTACTATACTTGGGCACGAAGTTTTTGTCATTTAAGATGACAGAGGCCAAATGCCAAAAAGAATTGAATATACTTATCAATTGCTATCAAGTACCTCTTGTATCGGTGCTATTTAATTATTTTATTAAATATCTATTAAATATCTCAACCGCGACGTCGTTTTTTCCACGTGAACGCAGAGATCCCAGCCACTGTCAGTCGATTTCAGAAAAATGGTACGTACATTAGAGTGTGCAAGTTGTGACAACACCTGGGTGTCGGGGGCGTCCCGGGACGCCTCCCTAGTGTAGGCTTTTGCGCCCAAGTGTTTGACTGAGAACCGTGGAGTGTCGTGTGTTGGTGTGTTTGTTTGCCATTTTTTAAATATAGGTCCAGGTAGGATAGGTAGCATACTTTCTGGTGTGATTGATAGACATAAGTAGGTAGGGCCGGGCAGGTTGACACAGTCTCCGATCGGGTAGGCACTATTTCGCGTGTTCAACCTGTTTCAGGAAATCTGATTTGAAAAGTCGACGGTGAAGCTGTGGCGCGAACGAAAATGCGTTCGCCTCTGGCTTTGCCTATCGATTTTTCGAATCCTTCGCGGTCGTGGTCGCGATTTAGGCTCCGAAACGAAACGCGTTACATTATGCTCGAGGCTGCACGTGTGAACGAAGAACGATTACAATTTTAATCGTAATCTATGTGATTTTCCGTAATCACAATTTTACGATTTTATTTGATCGCCATTCGGCCACGTGTGTTCCATTTAGCTCCGCGATTCAAACTCTTTATTTCACCTTTATAAGTTTTTCCTTGGTTTCCGATTAGAGTCTCGAGCCTAGTTTAAGTTTCAGCTGACCCTTGGGTCCGACGAAATGGAGAGGCTATATGCCGAAGAGGCCCGACAAACTGTCACTCAAGAGGGCAACTACTAATGGCTCCCCATTCTTTTTAAGAATGGGGAATCATTCTGTGTTACTACTTTGTCACTGTGCTTGCATTTTCATTTGTAGAATTTTTATTTGTACTTGGCCGATGCACATTCCGGCCCAACGATACAGCCCTCCCAAAAATATCGCGTTGCTTTAGAGTTGCGAAAAACTTGCGAACGGGTCGAGTTGGAGTTGCGTTGAATGCCACTTATTGCTATTCTTATTGCTAGTTAAATTGTAGTATTTCATAATACACTTTACATTTGAGCTTCTAGTGTTGCGGAAATTGTTTTCGCGTATTGGAACTTTCAGTTCATTTTTCAGAGGATCTTCAATTTGCTTAATTTTGGATAGTACATATAATTTACTGTTTGCTTTCTATTAGTCTCAATAAATAGTGTTGCGAAATGATTGTATCGCGAGTTCCAGTTAGCGTTGCGTTGATTAAAGATCGCGTTTTTAAGTAGAATTGCGACTACTAGTCCCCATCTGCTTCCAATTGGAAGCCTGTTCCTGAACCAGGAACTTTTTCTTTTCAGCGTTTTATATTTGCCTTTCTTTTTATTTTATTTTTCTTAATAATTATACTACCTGGAATGTCTGTTGATGGAAGTACTGCTAAAAATTTGCATACATATTAGTAAATTACTGTGTGAACGAAATGAAAAGAAATGAAAAAGAAAATAAATGAAAGAGAAAGGAAAGAAAAAAGAAAAGAAAAGAAAAGAAAAGAAAGAAGAAGAAAAGAAAAAGAGCAAAGTAAAAAACAGATATAATTTGCAGAATCTTTGATAAATTTATAATAATTCTAGATAGTAGATTTAAATTAGAGTTAATACTAGTGACTGTTCATTATTGGAGTTTAACTCTTAAATATTTCCTCTTAATTGTTGCAATTCTATCTTAACCTTTTTTTTAGTAGAGCCAATTTTTATAACTTTTCGAGCTTGCTTTGTAGAAATTGAAATTCACTCGCGATATCCGTAAATGTTTAAACAAAAATCCTTGCACGAAAAACGTTATTGGCAGTAGTTGGGTCTCGGCATGGTGATAGTTGAAGTTTGATATTTTTCTTCCGAATAATCGTTTGTCGCTTCTTTGTTGAAGCAAAATAGAATCAATTGTAGTGAAATGTGACTACTTCATTTTGGAGTTTTTAATGAACGTGATACCACCATTCAGTTTGATCTAGAACGTACAAAAGAATATATCACTTTGGCCGAAATCCAATTAACTATTGTTAACAAAAAATAGCAGCATTTTTCATATCAATTCTGATTTATTAACTGCGCTAAAATTCAGTTATTACGAATTAAAAGCAGCTTCATTTCGATATAAAATGGGGAGGCTTGGGGATGTCAGTAATCCAATGCTTGAGATTGTTACAGATTCACAGATGAACCCAAATATGCTATATTAAACAAACATAAGTACATACGTGAGAGGCTCAAGAGTGGAATATATAGAATACAGATCCAGAAATATTATCAAAGACACGATTGGAAACTTTAAAATTAAAGAGCCAGCCTCGTCGATTCAATTTGTGAGTTTAAGAATTCATTCTTATAATGCTTTACTAATTATTTCGAGTTTGTGCATGTTTCAGAAGCATTGAAAAGAAGAGGATTCATGAAACAATGTATAATACGAACACACCCTCACCCCATCCCTGCCCCAAACCCCTGTCCTTATTAACTAATTACAGGTGTTTGACAATTAATTAGGCAGGCCCAAATATAAATGGAACAATACATTTAGCTCTTTATGTAGGTAGGATTTGTCTCAACACACAATCTTAGATCTTTATACTGGCAGGTTTTACACGAATTGAAATTATTAGACTTTTAATTAGGCAGGGTTTATAAAACCAAATATTGTTGGCAGGTGCTGCAATTTTTTGGTTCGGGTTTCTGTCTGTTCTAGGACACCATGGACCACGAGAGATTAATACGGACTAACCGAAGAGGATTTAAGTATATGTATACTCATACCTACATGAGTATGGGATAGTATCTATTACAGTCCTATGTAGATAGGATATTATTGAAATTGTTCTTTTATTCGAACTGTTAGATGTTATACTAGGTAAGGTGATTCTAGTCTTAAGTTAGCTCTTTAGTCAGGCAGGGCGTATTCGAATCTAATCTAAAATTTAAGAAATGAGGGTTTATTTTTAAGTTATGTCTTAGCTTTTAAGCCCGCAGTGTTCACCACTGCAATAATATTTCGTTGTCTACTTTTTAAGATCATAGGATATATTTTTAAGACAGTTTTATTTCAGGAACGTGAATTCTCTTGCAGATTTTCTTTCAGGTTTCCTTCTGATATTCCATTTAGCTTACGGTCGTGAATTTTCCAACTACTCCTCTTGTTGTCTTACTTGTACTACGATCAATTACTGAACGTTCTACAAATTGACAATAATAGGAGATTTTTCTTTGTCACATGTTATATTAGAATTAGTTTTCGCGTAATTGGAGGGTGGAAGGGCCGTGGCTAGGGTGGGTCTCCATGCGCAGTAACCTCCACGTGGTGAGACCCGGGCAATCAATTATTTATCGTATAATTATTAAACGTTTAACCGACGTTTGATAATTATACGGAAAATAATTCGAGCGAATTGACTGCGCATTGCACTTTCCCCTCTCATTCCCTTTTTTGCTTGATTCCCTTATTAGCTTCATTCCCTTTTCCGTTCTCGGCCCGGGGGACGGTTGGTAAGGCGGTTTTGGCACCTGTGGCGGTATTTGGGTTGCAGTGTCATCGTGGAGCAGTGTGCGAGGCTGTGACTGTGGCTCTGGACAGGTGACCCGCCAAGTAGGATACTTCTCCCCGTTAGACCACGCCAAGCACACCTTGGGGTGGCAGAAGGCATATGGGACCTAATCTGGAATCGTGGTTGCGGTTTTGCATATCCGTGCCTCAATGATTGCTGTGGCTCGGTATCGAAACTGGTGTCGATTGTAAGTTGTTCTACTGTCCAGACTCTGGGCCGAGGGCTCGCGGACTGCTCGGTAGCAGTCACTTTCGTTACTTGCCTCCCATTTGACCCCATTTATGAGTTTAAGATTTTTATAATGCTTTACTAATTACTTCCAATTTGTCTTTGTTTCAGAAGGATTGAAAGGGCTCAGCTGAAGAAGAGGATTGCTTAAAATATGTTTAATATGACCACACTCTCACCCTGCCCAGCCCCTGCCCAGTTGCCAGTTGTCTGTTTTAGGAAGGCATGGACCACAAAATTAATATGGACTAATTGGAGAGGAATTAACTATATGCATACTTGTACCTACAATAATATGATAATGTATCTGTTACGTTCCTATTTAGGTCGGATATTATTGAAATTGTTCTTGTAATTGAACTCTTAGATATTATATTAGGTAGGGTGATTCTAGTTTTAAGTTAGATCTTTACTCAGGCAGGGTGCATTTGAATATAATCTAGTATTTAAGAAGGGATGATTTATTTTTAAGCTGTGTCTTGGTTTTTAAGACAGCAGTGTACACTGCTGTGATAATATTTCGTTGTCTAGTTTTTGTGTTCATAGGATATATTTTTAAGAAAGTTTTATTTCCGGAAATTGAATTCTCTTCTTGATTTTCTTTCAGGTTTCCTTCTGATATCCCTTTTAGCTTTCGGTTGTGAGTTTTCGAAATACTCCTCTTCTTGTCTTACTTGTACTACGATCAATTAATGAACGTTCTACAAATTGACAATAATAGGAGATTATTCTTTCTTACCATTTATATTAGAATTAGTTTTCGCGTAATTGGAGGGTGGAAGGGCCGTGGCTAGGGTGGGTCTCCATGCGCAGTAACCTCCACGTGGTGAGACCCGGGCAATCAATTATTTATCGTATAATTATCAAACGTTTAAGAGACGTTTGGTAATTATGTGGGAAATAATTCGAGCGAATTGACTGCGTATTGCACTTAGGGTACAATGTACAATAATGGCCGCTTAATGTTCGTTTCTTTCCACAATTAATGTTCGCGGACTCATCCCTACCGATTTTTTGACCTGTTCCGATGTATCGAGGATGTAGGTTGCGTCCGAGTTTTCTCCACTTGTCATCAGCAATGGCCCTTAAATATATCTCACGCTGGCTCTCAGTACATCTCAATCCACTCCCAACACAGCCTAAACCGAGCGTGCCGAAAAGTGATAAGCATGAACAATTCCTTATAAATCACATCCCTCGATAGTTTTCGCTAGGCAGCTTCGAAGAAGCGAACATTAAGTGGGCATTACTGTCCACTGTAGTTATTTGAGCGGAGAGAATCTTTAGTTCTTATTGCAATTACTTTGAGTTTTCGTTTCTATCTTTGTATCTATTTGTAGATGTAAATATTCTGTATTATTTATTGCCCTGCTTCTTATGTAGACCCTTCTGTTTTCTGACGCTTGTGAGATAATTCGTTAGTAATATAAATCATATATGTTTCGCCTAGAGAATTACATTTTATTATTCCTCAAGAAGCCTTCTTTTTTATATTTGAAATACCCATGTATATATCTTTTAATTCATAAATTGATTAATATCTGTAAAGATGTGCTTGAAACTACGCGGGTCTCTGCCATATCTACAGTGGCAGCTATGCTATCACCATCTATACGGAACTCCTTGAACTACTCGCGCCTGCTATGGTATCACCATCTGTACAGAACTTCTTGAAACCACTCGCGCCTCTTACTTACCTTAAGTGTAGATATGGCAGAGGCCCGAGTAGTTTAATTCACATCTGTATAGATGGCGAAACTAAGGGCCACTTTGGGTGTAGGTAAGACAGGGATACGAGTGGTATGTCGTTTCAAGCACTTCTTTATAGTACACGATACGATAAACTTAATAAAATTTGGTTAGTTATGTCTTCATTGATAAAGTTAAGTTAATAATGCTCGAAAATCGTTTCGTACTCTCATTCACATATCAATAAAGTGTTAGCAACTACAGTGTTACAATGTACATTAAAATTAATATGTATAGTAACATTCTAAGTTTCACTGTTCATTTGAGTTTGAAACAATCAAGTTCTTTAGCAAAGGTAAAACGTTTGTGAATAGTTTCTTCTTTAAATAGAATTTCCAGCATGTCATAGTAATAGTATTGTAGTATTATACTTTATTTCGGTCTCGCAGTAATGAAAGTTGGGTTAGTGTACAAATAACCTATCTTTGCGCTACTATCGTAACTCTTGCACTCTCATCTTCTGTTTTGCACTTCCTTTTCATACCTTTTGTACCTTACGTACCTATTGCTTATCTCTTTATTGCACATCTATTATTTATCCTTCTGTTTCGAATTCCTAAGATTCCATCTTTTATTCAACGCATCAGATCCTCTATCGTAACCCCCTTAGCTGTTTGCCTGCATTCTTTTACCACATGTTCTAGCAGTATAAATTTTTGTCCACTCAGGTCACATCATTTATTCTCGTCTTACTGCCAATATCTATTCAACGTTAGAGTGTTTCCACATCTTACCTGAGTTATTAACCCTTTCGTTACGGTAGTGCACTCCGCTGGAGTGAAGCCACTGAACAGGGCACTGCGCCGCAAAGTGTGCATATTGCGCGTCTGACTTAAGTCTTTCAATGCTACCTTGTCATTTTGGAGTAAAACAAATCAAGAACGAACCAGAGACTGACAGGTGCCATCGATGTGCAAGATGCATACAAAGAATAGAAAGAAGTATATCGTGGGGCCGGTGGTCAAGCAGTATCAGGCTGACTCCGGCTACAGCCGGCGTTCGTATACATAGGTCATTGCCTGGATGCAGTGTATATCCGGCGCTCGTAACGAATGGGTTAACAAGTTCTGTGTCACGTGTGCCACTGATAGAGCATAGTATCTTCTTTTAAGGCTTTCCATCACTTTGTTTCCTTTCCTTCGTGTCAAATTTATTCGTGCTTGACTTATAGCGTTCCTCTTAAATTATTCCTACCTTCCTCTTATGCTTTGGTTTAACCCCTTTTCCTGTGAATATCCCTTCATAATTTGCTCTCCTGTTATGTACTCACTAATATATTTTTTGTGTGTGCAGGTTATCTGGGTAAACAAGTGAGGAGCATTGACTGGCACTTCTCGTTGTGCATAAGAGCAAGAAAGAAGATGGAAGAACTTTTGCCACATACTTTACTTATCCATTAATTATAGTAAATTGATTTATAAAAATAGTTTGCAACTGTTAGCGCATAAGCTTAATTTAGATCAATTGTGTAGTTAAATGTTCTGTATAATATCTATTATACATATACTTTATTTTATATTCATATCATTCGGTAGATCTTATATAAACTTTGATATTACTTATATACATGTATTACTAAAACAAGTTCTACTGAATTTGCTAAATGTAAAATAAAAGATTTAATAAATAATGTATGTATGCTCAAGTTTACACAAATGCTGCAATTTACATTTTATAAGCTTCTGCATATGAAGTACATCATTTTTAGTATAAGCTTTATCTGTAAGCTATATATTGTAAATTGACTTTAAAGAATAGTTTACAACTATTGGATTATTTAAGTTTAATGTATTTTTCATATTACATAAATGTTAGTTTAGAATTAATACATGCTTTAGTTGTACGATGTATTGTAAATAGATATAAAAGAGTAGTCCATAAGTATTAGCTTGTAATTTGAACCTTTTGGTGACTTGTATCTTAATTCATTAGTTTAAATAAATGTTAAATTAAAAGAATTCCACTCTTCTTTTTATTTTCACACCTTAACAATCCTTGAAAGAACCTAATTCCAATTCCTTACACAAGAAGTACCGTAGACGAACTTTAAATGCAAAGTCCTGAAGCGAGAAACTTGTAAAAATGGCCCTATACGTTATTAAATATAAAAGAAGGAAATTGTGGAAACGACATCATTTTCGGTCTTCATTACTTGCAACATTTGATGGCAGAAGTCTAGAAAATTAAGCGCTCGGAAATTCTTGGAATATGACGTCATTTCCAAGAACTGCTTCGATGAAAGACCTCCTTGCATATCATATTCTCCTGATACAAATCCACGATTTTCAGCGAGATATTTTTGGCAGAAACTCGGAAATTTCAGCGCTCGGAAATTCCTGAAATGTGACGTCATTTCTGAGAACGAATACCTCCTCGCATATCATATTCTCCTGATACAAATCCACGATTTTCAGCGAGATATTTTTGCCAGAAACTCAGAAATTTTGCGCTCGGAAATTCCTGGAAAGTGACGTCATTTCTCAGAACGAATACCTCCTCGCATATCATATTCTCCTAATACAAATCCACGATTTTCAGCGAGATATTTTTGGCAGAAACTCGGAAATTTCTGAAATGTGACGTCATTTCTGCGAACGAATACCTCCTCGCATATCATATTCTCCTGATACAAATCCACGATTTTCAGCGAGATATTTTTGCCAGAAACTCGGAAATTTCTGCGAACGAATACCTCCTCGCATATCATATTCTCCTGATACAAATCCACGATTTTCAGCGAGATATTTTTGCCAGAAACTCGGAAATTTCTGCGAACGAATACCTCCTCGCATATCATATTCTCCTAATACAAATCCACGATTTTCAGTAGAAATTTAAGTGCCGAAAATCTTCGATTTGTATCAGGAGAATATGATATGCGAGGAGGTCTTTCATAGCATCAGTTCATGGAAATGACGTCACGTTCCAGGAATTTCTCAGCGCTTATTTTAATAACGTATAGGGCCATTTTGACAAGTTTCTCGCTTTAGGACTTTGCATTTAAAGTTCGTCCACGGTACTTCTTGTATAAGGAATCGGAATTAGGTTCTTTCAAGGATTGGTAAGGTATGAAAGTAAAAAGAGCACTGGAATTCTTTTCATTGCAAATTTATTTAAATTAATCAATGAATATACAAGTTACAAAAATGTTGTAATTAAATTTACAAACAGATACTTATTAACTATTCTTTTACATGTATTTACAATACATCGTACAACTAAAGCATGTATTAATTCTAAACTAACATTTATGTAATATGAAAAATACATTAAACTTAAATAATCCAATAGTTGTAAACTATTCTTTAAAGTCAATTTACAATATATAGCTTACAGATAAAGCTTATACTAAAAATGATGTACTTCATATGCAGAAGCTTATAAAATGTAAATTGCAGCATTTGTGTAAACTTGAGCATACATACATTATTTATTAAATCTTTTATTTTACATTTAGCAAATTCAGTAGAACTTGTTTTAGTAATACATGTATATAAGTAATATCAAAGTTTATATAAGATCTACCGAATGATATGAATATAAAATAAAGTATATGTATAATAGATATTATACAGAACATTTAACTACACAATTGATCTAAATTAAGCTTATGCGCTAACAGTTGCAAACTATTTTTATAAATCAATTTACTATAATTAATGGATAAGTAAAGTATGTGGCAAAAGTTCTTCCATCTTCTTTCTTGCTCTTATGCACAACGAGAAGTGCCAGTCAATGCTCCTCACTTGTTTACCCAGATAACCTGCACACACAAAAAATATATTAGTGAGTACATAACAGGAGAGCAAATTATGAAGGGATATTCACAGGAAAAGGGGTTAAACCAAAGCATAAGAGGAAGGTAGGAATAATTTAAGAGGAACGCTATAAGTCAAGCACGAATAAATTTGACACGAAGGAAAGGAAACAAAGTGATGGAAAGCCTTAAAAGAAGATACTATGCTCTATCAGTGGCACACGTGACACAGAACTTGTTAACCCATTCGTTACGAGCGCCGGATATACACTGCATCCAGGCAATGACCTATGTATACGAACGCCGGCTGTAGCCGGAGTCAGCCTGATACTGCTTGACCACCGGCCCCACGATATACTTCTTTCTATTCTTTGTATGCATCTTGCACATCGATGGCACCTGTCAGTCTCTGGTTCGTTCTTGATTTGTTTTACTCCAAAATGACAAGGTAGCATTGAAAGACTTAAGTCAGACGCGCAATATGCACACTTTGCGGCGCAGTGCCCTGTTCAGTGGCTTCACTCCAGCGGAGTGCACTACCGTAACGAAAGGGTTAATAACTCAGGTAAGATGTGGAAACACTCTAACGTTGAATAGATATTGGCAGTAAGACGAGAATAAATGATGTGACCTGAGTGGACAAAAATTTATACTGCTAGAACATGTGGTAAAAGAATGCAGGCAAACAGCTAAGGGGGTTACGATAGAGGATCTGATGCGTTGAATAAAAGATGGAATCTTAGGAATTCGAAACAGAAGGATAAATAATAGATGTGCAATAAAGAGATAAGCAATAGGTACGTAAGGTACAAAAGGTATGAAAAGGAAGTGCAAAACAGAAGATGAGAGTGCAAGAGTTACGATAGTAGCGCAAA
Organism: Nomada ferruginata; assembly: GCA_963583965.1. NCBI lineage: Eukaryota > Metazoa > Arthropoda > Insecta > Hymenoptera > Apidae > Nomada > Nomada ferruginata. Next base: position 11,311,279 of record OY757215.1, read on the forward strand.
GATAGGTTATTTGTACACTAACCCAACTTTCATTACTGCGAGACCGAAATAAAGTATAATACTACAATACTATTACTATGACATGCTGGAAATTCTATTTAAAGAAGAAACTATTCACAAACGTTTTACCTTTGCTAAAGAACTTGATTGTTTCAAACTCAAATGAACAGTGAAACTTAGAATGTTACTATACATATTAATTTTAATGTACATTGTAACACTGTAGTTGCTAACACTTTATTGATATGTGAATGAGAGTACGAAACGATTTTCGAGCATTATTAACTTAACTTTATCAATGAAGACATAACTAACCAAATTTTATTAAGTTTATCGTATCGTGTACTATAAAGAAGTGCTTGAAACGACATACCACTCGTATCCCTGTCTTACCTACACCCAAAGTGGCCCTTAGTTTCGCCATCTATACAGATGTGAATTAAACTACTCGGGCCTCTGCCATATCTACACTTAAGGTAAGTAAGAGGCGCGAGTGGTTTCAAGAAGTTCTGTACAGATGGTGATACCATAGCAGGCGCGAGTAGTTCAAGGAGTTCCGTATAGATGGTGATAGCATAGCTGCCACTGTAGATATGGCAGAGACCCGCGTAGTTTCAAGCACATCTTTACAGATATTAATCAATTTATGAATTAAAAGATATATACATGGGTATTTCAAATATAAAAAAGAAGGCTTCTTGAGGAATAATAAAATGTAATTCTCTAGGCGAAACATATATGATTTATATTACTAACGAATTATCTCACAAGCGTCAGAAAACAGAAGGGTCTACATAAGAAGCAGGGCAATAAATAATACAGAATATTTACATCTACAAATAGATACAAAGATAGAAACGAAAACTCAAAGTAATTGCAATAAGAACTAAAGATTCTCTCCGCTCAAATAACTACAGTGGACAGTAATGCCCACTTAATGTTCGCTTCTTCGAAGCTGCCTAGCGAAAACTATCGAGGGATGTGATTTATAAGGAATTGTTCATGCTTATCACTTTTCGGCACGCTCGGTTTAGGCTGTGTTGGGAGTGGATTGAGATGTACTGAGAGCCAGCGTGAGATATATTTAAGGGCCATTGCTGATGACAAGTGGAGAAAACTCGGACGCAACCTACATCCTCGATACATCGGAACAGGTCAAAAAATCGGTAGGGATGAGTCCGCGAACATTAATTGTGGAAAGAAACGAACATTAAGCGGCCATTATTGTACATTGTACCCTAAGTGCAATACGCAGTCAATTCGCTCGAATTATTTCCCACATAATTACCAAACGTCTCTTAAACGTTTGATAATTATACGATAAATAATTGATTGCCCGGGTCTCACCACGTGGAGGTTACTGCGCATGGAGACCCACCCTAGCCACGGCCCTTCCACCCTCCAATTACGCGAAAACTAATTCTAATATAAATGGTAAGAAAGAATAATCTCCTATTATTGTCAATTTGTAGAACGTTCATTAATTGATCGTAGTACAAGTAAGACAAGAAGAGGAGTATTTCGAAAACTCACAACCGAAAGCTAAAAGGGATATCAGAAGGAAACCTGAAAGAAAATCAAGAAGAGAATTCAATTTCCGGAAATAAAACTTTCTTAAAAATATATCCTATGAACACAAAAACTAGACAACGAAATATTATCACAGCAGTGTACACTGCTGTCTTAAAAACCAAGACACAGCTTAAAAATAAATCATCCCTTCTTAAATACTAGATTATATTCAAATGCACCCTGCCTGAGTAAAGATCTAACTTAAAACTAGAATCACCCTACCTAATATAATATCTAAGAGTTCAATTACAAGAACAATTTCAATAATATCCGACCTAAATAGGAACGTAACAGATACATTATCATATTATTGTAGGTACAAGTATGCATATAGTTAATTCCTCTCCAATTAGTCCATATTAATTTTGTGGTCCATGCCTTCCTAAAACAGACAACTGGCAACTGGGCAGGGGCTGGGCAGGGTGAGAGTGTGGTCATATTAAACATATTTTAAGCAATCCTCTTCTTCAGCTGAGCCCTTTCAATCCTTCTGAAACAAAGACAAATTGGAAGTAATTAGTAAAGCATTATAAAAATCTTAAACTCATAAATGGGGTCAAATGGGAGGCAAGTAACGAAAGTGACTGCTACCGAGCAGTCCGCGAGCCCTCGGCCCAGAGTCTGGACAGTAGAACAACTTACAATCGACACCAGTTTCGATACCGAGCCACAGCAATCATTGAGGCACGGATATGCAAAACCGCAACCACGATTCCAGATTAGGTCCCATATGCCTTCTGCCACCCCAAGGTGTGCTTGGCGTGGTCTAACGGGGAGAAGTATCCTACTTGGCGGGTCACCTGTCCAGAGCCACAGTCACAGCCTCGCACACTGCTCCACGATGACACTGCAACCCAAATACCGCCACAGGTGCCAAAACCGCCTTACCAACCGTCCCCCGGGCCGAGAACGGAAAAGGGAATGAAGCTAATAAGGGAATCAAGCAAAAAAGGGAATGAGAGGGGAAAGTGCAATGCGCAGTCAATTCGCTCGAATTATTTTCCGTATAATTATCAAACGTCGGTTAAACGTTTAATAATTATACGATAAATAATTGATTGCCCGGGTCTCACCACGTGGAGGTTACTGCGCATGGAGACCCACCCTAGCCACGGCCCTTCCACCCTCCAATTACGCGAAAACTAATTCTAATATAACATGTGACAAAGAAAAATCTCCTATTATTGTCAATTTGTAGAACGTTCAGTAATTGATCGTAGTACAAGTAAGACAACAAGAGGAGTAGTTGGAAAATTCACGACCGTAAGCTAAATGGAATATCAGAAGGAAACCTGAAAGAAAATCTGCAAGAGAATTCACGTTCCTGAAATAAAACTGTCTTAAAAATATATCCTATGATCTTAAAAAGTAGACAACGAAATATTATTGCAGTGGTGAACACTGCGGGCTTAAAAGCTAAGACATAACTTAAAAATAAACCCTCATTTCTTAAATTTTAGATTAGATTCGAATACGCCCTGCCTGACTAAAGAGCTAACTTAAGACTAGAATCACCTTACCTAGTATAACATCTAACAGTTCGAATAAAAGAACAATTTCAATAATATCCTATCTACATAGGACTGTAATAGATACTATCCCATACTCATGTAGGTATGAGTATACATATACTTAAATCCTCTTCGGTTAGTCCGTATTAATCTCTCGTGGTCCATGGTGTCCTAGAACAGACAGAAACCCGAACCAAAAAATTGCAGCACCTGCCAACAATATTTGGTTTTATAAACCCTGCCTAATTAAAAGTCTAATAATTTCAATTCGTGTAAAACCTGCCAGTATAAAGATCTAAGATTGTGTGTTGAGACAAATCCTACCTACATAAAGAGCTAAATGTATTGTTCCATTTATATTTGGGCCTGCCTAATTAATTGTCAAACACCTGTAATTAGTTAATAAGGACAGGGGTTTGGGGCAGGGATGGGGTGAGGGTGTGTTCGTATTATACATTGTTTCATGAATCCTCTTCTTTTCAATGCTTCTGAAACATGCACAAACTCGAAATAATTAGTAAAGCATTATAAGAATGAATTCTTAAACTCACAAATTGAATCGACGAGGCTGGCTCTTTAATTTTAAAGTTTCCAATCGTGTCTTTGATAATATTTCTGGATCTGTATTCTATATATTCCACTCTTGAGCCTCTCACGTATGTACTTATGTTTGTTTAATATAGCATATTTGGGTTCATCTGTGAATCTGTAACAATCTCAAGCATTGGATTACTGACATCCCCAAGCCTCCCCATTTTATATCGAAATGAAGCTGCTTTTAATTCGTAATAACTGAATTTTAGCGCAGTTAATAAATCAGAATTGATATGAAAAATGCTGCTATTTTTTGTTAACAATAGTTAATTGGATTTCGGCCAAAGTGATATATTCTTTTGTACGTTCTAGATCAAACTGAATGGTGGTATCACGTTCATTAAAAACTCCAAAATGAAGTAGTCACATTTCACTACAATTGATTCTATTTTGCTTCAACAAAGAAGCGACAAACGATTATTCGGAAGAAAAATATCAAACTTCAACTATCACCATGCCGAGACCCAACTACTGCCAATAACGTTTTTCGTGCAAGGATTTTTGTTTAAACATTTACGGATATCGCGAGTGAATTTCAATTTCTACAAAGCAAGCTCGAAAAGTTATAAAAATTGGCTCTACTAAAAAAAAGGTTAAGATAGAATTGCAACAATTAAGAGGAAATATTTAAGAGTTAAACTCCAATAATGAACAGTCACTAGTATTAACTCTAATTTAAATCTACTATCTAGAATTATTATAAATTTATCAAAGATTCTGCAAATTATATCTGTTTTTTACTTTGCTCTTTTTCTTTTCTTCTTCTTTCTTTTCTTTTCTTTTCTTTTCTTTTTTCTTTCCTTTCTCTTTCATTTATTTTCTTTTTCATTTCTTTTCATTTCGTTCACACAGTAATTTACTAATATGTATGCAAATTTTTAGCAGTACTTCCATCAACAGACATTCCAGGTAGTATAATTATTAAGAAAAATAAAATAAAAAGAAAGGCAAATATAAAACGCTGAAAAGAAAAAGTTCCTGGTTCAGGAACAGGCTTCCAATTGGAAGCAGATGGGGACTAGTAGTCGCAATTCTACTTAAAAACGCGATCTTTAATCAACGCAACGCTAACTGGAACTCGCGATACAATCATTTCGCAACACTATTTATTGAGACTAATAGAAAGCAAACAGTAAATTATATGTACTATCCAAAATTAAGCAAATTGAAGATCCTCTGAAAAATGAACTGAAAGTTCCAATACGCGAAAACAATTTCCGCAACACTAGAAGCTCAAATGTAAAGTGTATTATGAAATACTACAATTTAACTAGCAATAAGAATAGCAATAAGTGGCATTCAACGCAACTCCAACTCGACCCGTTCGCAAGTTTTTCGCAACTCTAAAGCAACGCGATATTTTTGGGAGGGCTGTATCGTTGGGCCGGAATGTGCATCGGCCAAGTACAAATAAAAATTCTACAAATGAAAATGCAAGCACAGTGACAAAGTAGTAACACAGAATGATTCCCCATTCTTAAAAAGAATGGGGAGCCATTAGTAGTTGCCCTCTTGAGTGACAGTTTGTCGGGCCTCTTCGGCATATAGCCTCTCCATTTCGTCGGACCCAAGGGTCAGCTGAAACTTAAACTAGGCTCGAGACTCTAATCGGAAACCAAGGAAAAACTTATAAAGGTGAAATAAAGAGTTTGAATCGCGGAGCTAAATGGAACACACGTGGCCGAATGGCGATCAAATAAAATCGTAAAATTGTGATTACGGAAAATCACATAGATTACGATTAAAATTGTAATCGTTCTTCGTTCACACGTGCAGCCTCGAGCATAATGTAACGCGTTTCGTTTCGGAGCCTAAATCGCGACCACGACCGCGAAGGATTCGAAAAATCGATAGGCAAAGCCAGAGGCGAACGCATTTTCGTTCGCGCCACAGCTTCACCGTCGACTTTTCAAATCAGATTTCCTGAAACAGGTTGAACACGCGAAATAGTGCCTACCCGATCGGAGACTGTGTCAACCTGCCCGGCCCTACCTACTTATGTCTATCAATCACACCAGAAAGTATGCTACCTATCCTACCTGGACCTATATTTAAAAAATGGCAAACAAACACACCAACACACGACACTCCACGGTTCTCAGTCAAACACTTGGGCGCAAAAGCCTACACTAGGGAGGCGTCCCGGGACGCCCCCGACACCCAGGTGTTGTCACAACTTGCACACTCTAATGTACGTACCATTTTTCTGAAATCGACTGACAGTGGCTGGGATCTCTGCGTTCACGTGGAAAAAACGACGTCGCGGTTGAGATATTTAATAGATATTTAATAAAATAATTAAATAGCACCGATACAAGAGGTACTTGATAGCAATTGATAAGTATATTCAATTCTTTTTGGCATTTGGCCTCTGTCATCTTAAATGACAAAAACTTCGTGCCCAAGTATAGTAGGAATTATTGAAGCAAATAATACTAAAAATGATGTCTCTGTTTTAAATTGATGGACATCTTATCTTGGTCATAATAGCTACATTTTAATACGGAACAACGCAAATCCACAGCCTAACCACACACACAATGCGGATATTACGTCGTGCACGATACACCAACGCACTGTCAGTCGCCAACAATAAATCATTTTATGGCTTATAAACTAAAAAATATCATCATGCTCTACCACCGTTTTCCCACCCAAGTAGCACCGGGGCACGTGAGTGGGATCCGGGCAGTGAACACGGAAAGGGTTAAACCTGAAAATCCTCGTCTAAAAAGATGATAAGGACATACTGATTTTCTAACGGGCTAAAATACATATATATGTACAACAGATCTATATATGATTCTATTTTATTGAAGAGAAAATTAAATGACTCTACTTTATTAGAAAAATTGTGCAATGACTCTACTATATTAGAAAAATTATGCAGTGACTCTACTTTATTAGAAAAATTATTCAAAGACTCTACGTTAATAGAGAAATTATTCAACGACTCTACTTTAATATACTTTGAATTAAATTGAAACATCCTCGGGCGTTCCCGTTATCAAAGCATTGATTCTAAAACGCAAGATTGCTTTAAAAGTTGATTGTCTTGATATCGAAAACTACCCGTTCGCGTATTGTCTTCTTGTACATTCAGGTTTAATTAACATTTTGTACGGAAACAATGAACGTATCGATATCTTTAAACGCTAAAGACTAATATGGATATCGAATAATAAAATTATTCGATAGTTCCAACAAATTGATAAGGTAAATGAGTACCTTCACTTTATATATTATCAAAGTAGAAAAAGATGAAATACTACACTCTTACTAACAGCAATAATTATGCAATTTATTCTAACTGTGCAGTCATTGCAATTGACAAGTAAACGAAGTCGAATGGTATTCGACTTCTCCACTACAAACTAATGCACGTACAATACTGGACGTTACTTTATATTCATTCAATAATTAATAACTATTTAAATATCGTTTCATAGGTATTCAATTAAATACTCTATTATAAAAAGATATATAGTGATATATTTTGTACTAAATATGATCTGTTTTAAAATTATCAAGCTATTTAAAAACGCGTTGTACAAGAAGACCTATCCTCACATAATATAAAGCAGTAAAGAAGTTACTACTCATGAGTATATTTCCATATACCCATGGTCACAGTGCTTGCCAGAATAATCTACGTAATTACAACCAGTCACCCGTGTCGGTTCGGACCTTTCGTCCTGCGACATGATTGAGTGACCAGAGGAACTTTAAAGCATGCCACTCACCGGTTGCAGACTCACCAGGTGTGCGGTCAACCTCGTCGCCATCGAAGCCATGGAAGCTGCTGAAACATTCAAAAAGAGCAAACAACATTAAAATCTATGTATTTTCAGTACTTTTGGAATGTGTTAATTATCAATGATTATTGCAATACAAGATTAAAGAACGAAGGAGATACTTACTCGTCAAATTGATGGCTGAAAGCCCGAACTCGCCGAACAGGACACTGACTCTAATGGAACACTTATGATTGACGAACACAGTGATTCTAATTTCGCGACAGTATTGCTACTGTTTTTGTGACTGCTACGGAGCAGCCCGCGTGCCCTCGGCTCAGAGTCTGGACAGTAAAACGACTTAGCATCGACACCAGTTTCGATTCCGAGCCACAGAAATCATTAAGGCACGGATATGCAAAACCACAACCACGATTCTAGATTATGACCCGTATGCCTTCTGCCACCCCAAGGTGTGCTTGGCGTGGTCTAACACATAGGAATTTCCTACTAGGCGGGCCAAAGTGTCCAGAAAAGCAATCACAGCCCCACACACCGCCCCCCGATGACACTGCAACCCGGATATTGCAAGAACCGCGACCACGATTCCAGAATGGTGGATGACCTACCCAAATTAGAGATTATATGTGGTCTAACAGAGGGCCTCGTGACCAGGGTCCAGAACCACAATCACGCCCCCACACATCGTAACTCGCTGACACTAAGTCCCTAACCATCAGTCCTCCGAGCCGAGAACGGAAAAGGAAACGGAATAGTTGTGATCGACGAACAAAGTGACTCTATTTTTCGCGAGAGTATTATTTCGGAGCAAACACTGACTCTAATTTCGCGTCTCTTTACTGTTATTTATGTTGAATTATTATTAAGAGCGGCTGCGCTCAAAAAATAATAAAAAGAACTTTGACGGAACAAGCACTGACTCTACCAACCGCATTGCGCGCGGCCAACAATATCGTTATGGTGATACAATTGAGCCCATGGCAGCTTCTGAAACATTCAAAAGAACAGACAACATTGAAATCTTTGCGTTTTGAGTACTTTTCGATCATGATAATTATCAAAGACCATTGTAAAATAAGATTAAAGAAATACAGAGATACTTACTCTTCGAGTTGATGGATGAGTGCCCGAACTCGCCGAACTGCATCGGTGCTGACTCTAATACCGGAATACGTATTGCGAAAGAAAAAAAAAATAAATAAAAGACTACTATCGCGCACCTCAATTGTGATCGACGAACAAAGTGACTCTAATTTCGCGAGAGCAATATTTCGAAGCAAACACTGACTCTACTTTCGCGTATCTTTACTGTTATTTATATTTAGTTATAATTATTATGAGCGGTTTCGCTCTAAAAACAATAAAAAGAACTTTGACGGAGCAAGCACTGACTCTACTGACCGCATTGCGCGCGGTCATCAAAATTTTCTGAAAGAGAATCTGTACAAGTTAGTAAATAGGGTGAGGAGGTAGAAATTTAAGCAATACACATTTGATTTTATTTATCTCTTTCTTATTTCTTCATCCTGTCAAACGTCTGTTGAGGAAATACTGCTTTGTTTTAATAAAGTACTACCGTATTATTATTCTGATTTAATTACTGTTAATTGTCTATTCAAGATATACTATTATAGATTAATATAAATGATTTATCAAAAGCATACTGTGACTGTTCTTTGTCCGAGTTTTAAAGGTGATCATGATATGATATTTAAATGATAATAATGGTCAAGCGTATGCGGTGGTAAACTAAAATTCGAAGTGTGATTGAATTGTAGGGTGATGTACATCGCTAACCTTCGACAACATAGACGACCCTTACGCTGCGACGCTTGAACTGATAATGACGTCGCGTCGCGTCGCGTCGCGTCACGAACCTCCCCACTCCGCGCCGCCGCGTCGGTAGCGCTCGCTCGCGCTCGGTCCTATTCGCAATTTCCGAAAATCTTTCAAGGTTTCCGACCGCGGCCGTGGGGTCTACTATCCTTGGGTCACCTATTCGACTTCTACTGTTTCTGACCAACCTTTAGCTGGACCTACGACCCTTGGGCCATACCTACTGGACTTCTACTGTTTCTGGCCAACTTTTAGCTGGACTTACGACCCTTGGACCATACCTACTGGACTTCTACTGTCTCTAGCCAACTTTTAGCTGGAAACAGAAAACGGAGTGAAGCAAAAACGGAATGAAGCAAGAAAGGGAATGAGAGGGGAAAGTGCAATGCGCAGTCAATTCGCTCGAATTATTTTCCGCATAATTATCAAACGTCGGTTAAACGTTTAATAATTATACGATAAATAATTGATTGCCCGGGTCTCACCACGTGGAGGTTACTGCGCATGGAGACCCACCCTAGCCACGGCCCTTCCACCCTCCAATTACGCGAAAACTAATTCTAATACAACTTGTGAGATAGAAAAATCTCCTCTTATTGTCAATTTGTAGAACGTTCATTAATTGATCGTAGTACAAGTAAGACAACAAGAGGAGTACTTGGAAAATTCACGACCGAAAGCTAAATGGAATATCAGAAGGAAACCTGAAAGAAAATCTGAAAGAGAATTCACGTTCCTGAAATAAAACTGTCTTAAAAATATATCCTATGATCTTAAAAACTAGACAACGAAATATTATTGCAGTGGTGAACACTGCGGGCTTAAAAGCTAAGACATAACTTAAAAATAAACCCTACTTTCTTAAATTTTAGATTAGATTCGAATACGCCCTGTCTGACTAAAGAGCTAACTTAAGACTAGAATCACCCTACCTAGTATAACATCTAACAGATCGAATAAAAGAACAATTTCAATAATATCCTATCTACGTAGGACTGTAATAGATACTATCCCATACTCATGTAGGTATGAGTATACATATACTTAAATCCTCTTCGGTTAGTCCGTATTAATCTCTCGTGGTCCATGGTGTCCTAGAACAGACAGAAACCCGAACCAAAAAATTGCAGCACCTGCCAACAATATTTGGTTTTATAAACCCTGCCTAATTAAAAGTCTAATAATTTCAATTCGTGTAAAACCTGCCAGTATAAAGATCTAAGATTGTGTGTTGAGACAAATCCTACCTACATAAAGAGTTAAATGTATTGTTCCATTTATATTTGGGCCTGCCTAATTAATTGTCAAACACCTGTAATTAGTTAATAAGGACAGGGGTTTGGGGCAGGGATGGGGTGAGGGTGTGTTCGTATTATACATTGTTTCATGAATCCTCTTCTTTTCAATGCTTCTGAAACATGCACAAACTCGAAATAATTAGTAAAGCATTATAAGAATGAATTCTTATACTCACAAATTGAATCGACGAGGCTGGCTCTTTAATTTTAAAGTTTCCAATCGTGTCTTTGATAATATTTCTGGATCTGTATTCTATATATTCCACTCTTGAGCCTCTCACGTATGTACTTATGTTTGTTTAATATAGCATATATGGGTTCATCTGTGAATCTGTAACAATCTCAAGCATTGGATTACTGACATCCCCAAGCCTCCCCATTTTATATCGAAATGAAGCTGCTTTTAATTCGTAATAACTGAATTTTAGCGCAGTTAATAAATCAGAATTGATATGAAAAATGCTGCTATTTTTTGTTAACAATAGTTAATTGGATTTCGGCCAAAGTGATATATTCTTTTGTACGTTCTAGATCAAACTGAATGGTGGTATCACGTTCATTAAAAACTCCAAAAAGAAGTAGTCACATTTCACTACAATTGATTCTATTTTGCTTCAACAAAGAAGCGACAAACGATTATTCGGAAGAAAAATATCAAACTTCAACTATCACCATGCCGAGACCCAACTACTGCCAATAACGTTTTTCGTGCAAGGATTTTTGTTTAAACATTTACGGATATCGCGAGTGAATTTCAATTTCTACAAAGCAAGCTCGAAAAGTTATAAAAATTGGCTCTACTAAAAAAAAGGTTAAGATAGAATTGCAACAATTAAGAGGAAATATTTAAGAGTTAAACTCCAATAATGAACAGTCACTAGTATTAACTCTAATTTAAATCTACTATCTAGAATTATTATAAATTTATCAAAGATTCTGCAAATTATATCTGTTTTTTACTTTGCTCTTTTTCTTTTCTTCTTCTTTCTTTTCTTTTCTTTTCTTTTCTTTTTTCTTTCCTTTCTCTTTCATTTATTTTCTTTTTCATTTCTTTTCATTTCGTTCACACAGTAATTTACTAATATGTATGCAAATTTTTAGCAGTACTTCCATCAACAGACATTCCAGGTAGTATAATTATTAAGAAAAATAAAATAAAAAGAAAGGCAAATATAAAACGCTGAAAAGAAAAAGTTCCTGGTTCAGGAACAGGCTTCCAATTGGAAGCAGATGGGGACTAGTAGTCGCAATTCTACTTAAAAACGCGATCTTTAATCAACGCAACGCTAACTGGAACTCGCGATACAATCATTTCGCAACACTATTTATTGAGACTAATAGAAAGCAAACAGTAAATTATATGTACTATCCAAAATTAAGCAAATTGAAGATCCTCTGAAAAATGAACTGAAAGTTCCAATACGCGAAAACAATTTCCGCAACACTAGAAGCTCAAATGTAAAGTGTATTATGAAATACTACAATTTAACTAGCAATAAGAATAGCAATAAGTGGCATTCAACGCAACTCCAACTCGACCCGTTCGCAAGTTTTTCGCAACTCTAAAGCAACGCGATATTTTTGGGAGGGCTGTATCGTTGGGCCGGAATGTGCATCGGCCAAGTACAAATAAAAATTCTACAAATGAAAATGCAAGCACAGTGACAAAGTAGTAACACAGAATGATTCCCCATTCTTAAAAAGAATGGGGAGCCATTAGTAGTTGCCCTCTTGAGTGACAGTTTGTCGGGCCTCTTCGGCATATAGCCTCTCCATTTCGTCGGACCCAAGGGTCAGCTGAAACTTAAACTAGGCTCGAGACTCTAATCGGAAACCAAGGAAAAACTTATAAAGGTGAAATAAAGAGTTTGAATCGCGGAGCTAAATGGAACACACGTGGCCGAATGGCGATCAAATAAAATCGTAAAATTGTGATTACGGAAAATCACATAGATTACGATTAAAATTGTAATCGTTCTTCGTTCACACGTGCAGCCTCGAGCATAATGTAACGCGTTTCGTTTCGGAGCCTAAATCGCGACCACGACCGCGAAGGATTCGAAAAATCGATAGGCAAAGCCAGAGGCGAACGCATTTTCGTTCGCGCCACAGCTTCACCGTCGACTTTTCAAATCAGATTTCCTGAAACAGGTTGAACACGCGAAATAGTGCCTACCCGATCGGAGACTGTGTCAACCTGCCCGGCCCTACCTACTTATGTCTATCAATCACACCAGAAAGTATGCTACCTATCCTACCTGGACCTATATTTAAAAAATGGCAAACAAACACACCAACACACGACACTCCACGGTTCTCAGTCAAACACTTGGGCGCAAAAGCCTACACTAGGGAGGCGTCCCGGGACGCCCCCGACACCCAGGTGTTGTCACAACTTGCACACTCTAATGTACGTACCATTTTTCTGAAATCGACTGACAGTGGCTGGGATCTCTGCGTTCACGTGGAAAAAACCACGTCGCGGTTGAGATATTTAATAGATATTTAATAAAATAATTAAATAGCACCGATACAAGAGGTACTTGATAGCAATTGATAAGTATATTCAATTCTTTTTGGCATTTGGCCTCTGTCATCTTAAATGACAAAAACTTCGTGCCCAAGTATAGTAGGAATTATTGAAGCAAATAATACTAAAAATGATGTCTCTGTTTTAAATTGATGGACATCTTATCTTGGTCATAATAGCTACATTTTAATACGGAACAACGCAAATCCACAGCCTAACCACACACACAATGCGGATATTACGTCGTGCACGATACACCAACGCACTGTCAGTCGCCAACAATAAATCATTTTATGGCTTATAAACTAAAAAATATCATCGTGCTCTACCACCGTTTTCCCACCCAAGTAGCACCGGGGCACGTGAGTGGGATCCGGGCAGTGAACACGGAAAGGGTTAAACCTGAAAATCCTCGTCTAAAAAGATGATAAGGACATACTGATTTTCTAACGGGCTAAAATACATATATATGTACAACAGATCTATATATGATTCTATTTTATTGAAGAGAAAATTAAATGACTCTACTTTATTAGAAAAATTGTGCAATGACTCTACTATATTAGAAAAATTATGCAGTGACTCTACTTTATTAGAAAAATTATGCAGTGACTCTACTTTATTAGAAAAATTATGCAGTGACTCTACTTTATTAGAAAAATTATTCAAAGACTCTACGTTAATAGAGAAATTATTCAACGACTCTACTTTAATATACTTTGAATTAAATTGAAACATCCTCGGGCGTTCCCGTTATCAAAGCATTGATTCTAAAACGCAAGATTGCTTTAAAAGTTGATTGTCTTGATATCGAAAACTACCCGTACGCGTATTGTCTTCTTGTACATTCAGGTTTAATTAACATTTTGTACGGAAACAATGAACGTATCGATATCTTTAAACGCTAAAGACTAATATGGATATCGAATAATAAAATTATTCGATAGTTCCAACAAATTGATAAGGTAAATGAGTACCTTCACTTTATATATTATCAAAGTAGAAAAAGATGAAATACTACACTCTTACTAACAGCAATAATTATGCAATTTATTCTAACTGTGCAGTCATTGCAATTGACAAGTAAACGAAGTCGAATGGTATTCGACTTCTCCACTACAAACTAATGCACGTACAATACTGGACGTTACTTTATATTCATTCAATAATTAATAACTATTTAAATATCGTTTCATAGGTATTCAATTAAATACTCTATTATAAAAAGATATATAGTGATATATTTTGTACTAAATATGATCTGTTTTAAAATTATCAAGCTATTTAAAAACGCGTTGTACAAGAAGACCTATCCTCACATAATATAAAGCAGTAAAGAAGTTACTACTCATGAGTATATTTCCATATACCCATGGTCACAGTGCTTGCCAGAATAATCTACGTAATTACAACCAGTCACCCGTGTCGGTTCGGACCTTTCGTCCTGCGACATGATTGAGTGACCAGAGGAACTTTAAAGCGTGCCACTCACCGGTTGCAGACTCACCAGGTGTGCGGTCAACCTCGTCGCCATCGAAGCCATGGAAGCTGCTGAAACATTCAAAAAGAGCAAACAACATTAAAATCTATGTATTTTCAGTACTTTTGGAATGTGTTAATTATCAATGATTATTGCAATACAAGATTAAAGAACGAAGGAGATACTTACTCGTCAAATTGATGGCTGGAAGCCCGAACTCGCCGAACAGGACACTGACTCTAATGAAACACTTATGATGGACGAACAAAGTGATTCTAATTTCGCGACAGTATTTCTACTGTTTTTGTGACTGCTACCGAGCAGCCCGCGTGCCCTCGGCTCAGAGTCTGGACAGTAAAACGACTTAGCATCGACACCAGTTTCGATTCCGAGCCACAGAAATCATTAAGGCACAGATATGCAAAACCACAACCACGATTCTAGATTATGACCCGTATGCCTTCTGCCACCCCAAGGTGTGCTTGGCGTGGTCTAACACATAGGAATTTCCTACTAGGCGGGCCAAAGTGTCCAGAAAAGCAATCACAGCCCCACACACCGCCCCCCGATGACACTGCAACCCGGATATTGCAAGAACCGCGACCACGATTCCAGAATGGTGGATGACCTACCCAAATTAGAGATTATATGTGGTCTAACAGAGGGCCTC
Source organism: Nomada ferruginata (assembly GCA_963583965.1). Taxonomy (NCBI): domain Eukaryota; kingdom Metazoa; phylum Arthropoda; class Insecta; order Hymenoptera; family Apidae; genus Nomada; species Nomada ferruginata. The sequence goes on from OY757215.1 coordinate 11,326,525, forward strand.
GTGACCAGGGTCCAGAACCACAATCACGCCCCCACACATCGTAACTCGCTGACACTAAGTCCCTAACCATCAGTCCTCCGAGCCGAGAACGGAAAAGGAAACGGAATAGTTGTGATCGACGAACAAAGTGACTCTATTTTTCGCGAGAGTATTATTTCGGAGCAAACACTGACTCTAATTTCGCGTCTCTTTACTGTTATTTATGTTGAATTATTATTAAGAGCGGCTGCGCTCAAAAAATAATAAAAAGAACTTTGACGGAACAAGCACTGACTCTACCAACCGCATTGCGCGCGGCCAACAATATCGTTATGGTGATACAATTGAGCCCATGGCAGCTTCTGAAACATTCAAAAGAACAGACAACATTGAAATCTTTGCGTTTTGAGTACTTTTCGATCATGATAATTATCAAAGACCATTGTAAAATAAGATTAAAGAAATACAGAGATACTTACTCTTCGAGTTGATGGATGAGTGCCCGAACTCGCCGAACTGCATCGGTGCTGACTCTAATACCGGAATACGTATTGCGAAAGAAAAAAAAAAAAAATAAAAGACTACTATCGCGCACCTCAATTGTGATCGACGAACAAAGTGACTCTAATTTCGCGAGAGCAATATTTCGAAGCAAACACTGACTCTACTTTCGCGTATCTTTACTGTTATTTATATTTAGTTATAATTATTATGAGCGGTTTCGCTCTAAAAACAATAAAAAGAACTTTGACGGAGCAAGCACTGACTCTACTGACCGCATTGCGCGCGGTCATCAAAATTTTCTGAAAGAGAATCTGTACAAGTTAGTCAATAGGGTGAGGAGGTAGAAATTGAAGCAATACACATTTGATTTTATTTATCTCTTTCTTATTTCTTCATCCTGTCAAACGTCTGTTGAGGAAATACTGCTTTGTTTTAATAAAGTACTACCGTATTATTATTCTGATTTAATTACTGTTAATTGTCTATTCAAGATATACTATTATAGATTAATATAAATGATTTATCAAAAGCATACTGTGACTGTTCTTTGTCCGAGTTTTAAAGGTGATCATGATCTTAGTTAGTAAGCAATATCGCGCATTTATAAGTTCTCGTAGCTGCTTGTAGAAATCAAGACTCGAAACTATTTATCATGCTTCAAGTGCATGGCAACCAGTACGTAAGTACGCGGACAATGCTGCATCGAAAATACAATTTGACCGTACTTGTGCCAAGTCACAGAGATAATAAAAGTTTTTAATAAATACTAGTGAAGCTATAATAGAAATCGCGACCGATATGCAGCGAAACATGAAAGTATTTCAATTTTTCGTTTAGAATTAATGAAATTTACTGACTCTAGTTTCAATCGCGAATGGCATATTGTAAGTCCTACTTAAAATGTTTAAACTGCTCAATAACTTTCAACCGAAAGAAAAGAACTTGAGCCAAAATCCAATCGCCAGATAACAAGAAATATACGTAAACCGTTGGGATAATAAGTTAAATGTTACCAATCCTTCATCATACGTCATCGGACTGATTGTTATGCATCGCAGTAATTGCATCTCAATACTCCATTCCTGCAGCCTCAATATATTATCCTCCACCAACCAATCATCCATTGTATCTGCAACAAAAAGAAAAGCAACGTGATAAACCTGTGCCAAAATCAGAATCGAATTCGAAGTCGCGAAAAGACATATGTAACTGGGTATGTAAGTGACATTGCAAACAAAATAAACGCAACCTTAACACCGCATTGAATCCGAGTAATCGTTAATAAAATATAATAATGATTCGAAAAACCGTTCAAACTAATAAATTAATTAACCGGATATTTTAATAAACGACTAGTTACCGCGTATCAAAGAATCGATGGTACCGGATGATCGGTCAAGCGACCAGCAAAAGAGACTCGATAAAGACTTTAATGTACATCCGCGATAGTCAAACGATTGTTAAATAAACGCGTATTAATTAATAGAAGCTAATAGACAAGCGTATGCGGTGGTAAAGTAAACCCCGAGATGCTATTGTATTGTAAGGTGATGTATGTCGCTAACCTTCGACAGCATCGACGACCCGTACGGTACGACGCTTGAACTAATAGTGACACCGCGTGCGCCGCGCACCGGCATCCCCACTCCGCGACGCGCCGGCGCGTCGGTAACGCTCGGTCGCGCTCGGTGGTATTCGCAATTTTCGAACTCTTCGAAGGTCTCCGATCGCGGTCGTGTGTACTACTGTACTAAGGTCATACGTACTGAACTTTTTCGACTTCTGACCAATTTTTAGCTAAACCTACGATCCTAGGGTTGTACGTACTGGACTTTTACGTTTTCTGACCATCTTTTAGCCGGACCTACGACTCTAGGGTCATGTCTACTGTGTACTTCTTCGGGTTCTGACCAACTTTTAGCTGAATCTACGATCCTAGGGTTGTACCTACTGGACTTTTACGTTTTCTGACCAACTTTTAGCCGGACCTACGACTCTAGGGTCGTCCCTACTGGACTTTACCGGCTTCTGAACAACTTTTAGCTGAACCTACGATCCTAGGGTTATACCTACTGGACTTTTACCCCCCCACTTTGATCCCCTCAAAGCATTTACATATATTCACACAATCGCATGAATCCCGTCCCCCCTACTTTAGTAAATATTAGTTCTTCAAGTGATCACTGCCCATGAGCAGAGGACGCTCAAATCAGCGTGGGATTTCTGAGTCGGTATGACAGTCACGTTGGGCCACGAAAGTCCATAAGATGTCTTGTCTATTCTTATATCTCGTCTGTGGCGAAACCATAGCAGGCACTGTAGATATGGCAGAGACCGCGTAGATTCAAGTATATCTTTGCAGATATTAATTAATTTATGAATTAAATGATATATACACGGGTATTTCAATTATAAAAAAGAAGGCTTCTTGAGAAATGGTGCCCATCACTAAAATGCGCTAAAAATTTTGCGATGGAAACAATTCTTCCATTTCTAAATTTATATTAAATCGCAAAAGTCAGGAATGCCAAGAAGTGGTAGGACGCTTTTTACACGTAACAGAAAGTTGTACAAAATTAATATAATTTACGTCCTAAGGGTGAGGTATAATAAGGCGACATAGGTCAACAATTAGATCATGTCCATAATTTTATTTTTATAATTGTAAAATAATATTTACAAAGGAATATATATATACCACATGTACACAGAGTACACAGTCGCTTCCTTAAGTTTCGATTAGTACAAGGAAAAAAGATACAACAAAATTAAAATAATATGTACAATGAGTATTCCAGTTTTTAAATGTACCGCGATTAATTTGTACAGAGAAGACGATATTTTCGACCAAATCTTTGAACAATTCAATTATACAATTAAATAGAAACGAGAACAAGAATAAAGACAATCAAAGGGAATAAACGTATCGGCAAATGTACGCGCACAATTGTATAATAAACACTTGGAGAACAATCAGATGGAGAAAGAGCGGAATAAGAATTACGCAGTATGCGGTAATATAAAAAAAAAAGCGGCCGACAATGTAAATGCGAAGGAGAAATACGTCGTATGAAAAGAAATGTATTTTAAATGCGATTCTTTGGCATTTATGCACGATACAATTGTAAGGCGATTTGAACGTTACAACGCCGTGTAACTTATGTACAGTTTAAAGAACGTAACTATCACCTTAAGCGTAAAAGTAAGTACGAAGACAAGGTACAACGCATACAAAGAAAAAGAGGGAAACATAAAATCAATAGTATATACTATGTCGACGATTTAAACAACAATAATGCGTTTGTAAACGTTCACTATACATAATATGTAAAATCGATTTTCCGCAGATTTTGTAAATTCATACTCTCGAATCAGTGTACTGCGAGGCTAACGTATACACTGATTGTATATCATTATGTTCATTGTAACGAGACGATGAATCTAGCGAGGATTTTCGAGCATTTTATCTAAAAAAAAATAAAAAGACAAGAGAAAAATTGAGAGGCCTCATCGTGTTGAGCAATATATCTTTGCTTTTCAAATAGTACACTCGTAACAGCGTTCCATACAAATTGTTCTGAATTTCGCGTGTGTACTGCTGAATTTGGTAGCTGGTAGTATACTTGTGTAATAAAACCGTCTTATTGGCTAATTTCTTAAGTTAACGTTAAGTTTCCTCGGTCTGTGTAACGAGAAAATTCTCGAGTAGAAGCTTGTCATTTTAGATGTCTTTGCACCTGGATATTATTCCTTTTGGAGGCCGATTTTTCTTGCCAAAAGATCAACTAGACAACTTTGTTTCTTCGTTCGATAGGAATTGATAGAAACGATTAACTAGTACCAGTTTGTAATTATAATATAGATCTTGAGGTATGTCTTAAGTTTAACGAAAATTAAGTTGTAATAAACTGGTTTAATGATAATTGTCTGACGTTTCTTTCTTCTTCAAAGAATTTTAACAAGCATTACGTATTCTATATCCCTCGATGTGATAAAAATAATAATATATCGTAATTACAATCTTGATCTTTAATCTAATCTTGTAGGATTTGTAAAATTGTTGAATATTCTCACGGGAATTTCCAATATTACATCGTTTCGCACCTCACAGCAGATTTAGTTGAAAATACTTTTGCAACGGTAGGTGTTTTTCTTTTTCAATGAAAGAAGAGAAATCCTCCTCGATGTGACACAGAGAAACAAATTCGTTTACGTGTTGACAGATTTACGATAAACAGGGAAATGTTACAACTTCTGTGTAGGTTGGAACAGTTTTGATGGCGGTCTGTTGGTCTTCGTTCAGGATGACACTGGCTCAATCCTGTTGCATGCAATAAATTAATAGAATCATTAAATAAATATGAGACAAAGTATACAGTACAAGGAGAGATCTATTTCTTTTGTATTTAAAAAAATCGAAACTAACAATCATTAATAGTATTTCAAATTTAACACGAACTTTCTATACAATAAAGGGAGAAATTTGTTTTACAGCCAATGTGATTACCTCTACTTACCTTTAATTAATTCTATTTTTTCGATATTTCCAGTCGTCATATTAAAACTATAAATTAGGTCGATAAATTACTTTAAATACGAGTTAATCAAGTTGGCCTTTGAATACTTATCATGAAATATTAATTCTCAACGAATAATCTTTAGAAAGTTTCGAGTATATACAGTTGCAATTTTATAAACATAATAATGTTCGTGCTTGTCTTTCAACATTTTTGAACAAATTACATCGTAACTAGAATTGAAAAGTAAATGTGTCGTTATCAACGAAAGATAAGATTTCATGCAATTACCATAATTACTATTAATAATGTGACTGATCTCATGCCACGTAACGTTATTCATAGTAACACGATGATCAGTTACACTTCGGGACGATTAACTATGCTTCATTTTTTTTATCCTTAGTCAATTTCGATTAAGATAGAATTTCCAATAGTACAATACAATTCTGACTATAAAAGGCATAATTAATCAAGTGCAAGGTGAACTCGTGCTGCAGCATACCAAATAAGGATAGATAACGTGCAATTTGAATAAAATATAAAGATTATGCATATGTATATATCGTGCAAATAGATGGTATTAGTAAGTACCTACTGGTATATGAGACTTTTGGGACTTCAGTATGAAATTTGGCGAATCTATGTAACTTGGAGACTGTTTATCTTTATTGCCATTAGCTTTATATTGTTTATAATAATCGTTATATTATCCACATATAATACAGTTTTATGTACAAGGGGTCTAGTGTACACTATGATTAAGATGTAGTGAACGACTTCTCGAGAACGATACAAAAGAGCAGTGTTTTTAATAAATAGTGAACGGATAATTCAAAGCGGCTATCTACAATCGAAATACAAAAGTAACGAAATTGCTTTTTACTGATTTACGCTTAAGAATTAATGTATTCGTAGATACTGAGCAGCGGTATGATTTACAGGAACCTATAGTAACGCTAAGTCGACTAGTCAATGAAAAGGCAATGAAAAGATTCGTTTTCGCCTCCTCTAATAGTAAGGAAAGAAAGGGAAAAGAAAAAGAAATGAAAAAGTTGCCTTGGAATGATTCGCAAAGTCATAATTACGTAGCACATCGATGCCAAAAAATCGCTAATCGAACAATTCAGTCAACGTAACGTAATTGAAAATCGTCTATTTTGATTTTTCCTTTCTTTTTTCCTCGTTTCTTAAACCGAAGGACAAACCGAAATGAATTAGCATAGATCCTAATACTGTTTCCCCAAGAGTATAGAATATCGTTTCATTGAATTCAGAATATTGGCACAAAATAATTACGTAACACTTCGCCGATGCTTTTCCTTCCGGGAAATAAATTCAACGTTAAATATCTATCTATTCGAGATATTTATTTGCAATAAATCACGCTGCAACAAACAATACTCGATTGATATCGCAACACTTCATGTATCCTAACGTACGAAAAATAATATACCACGGCGAATAAAAATGTTTCTCCTTTAATCACTTGATATTCCTTTCAACTTTCTCGCTTCAACTCGCTCGACACCTCGAAAAAGCACCAAAAATTTGTTACGTAATACATTTATGCAAGAACGATCATGTTTATACACAACACGGTACTGGTATAGTTTGCGTTTAAAAAGGCTAGAATAATTTCCACAAGTTGCTACTGTTATGCACCTAAACGTAAAGTCGGAACAGTGATTAGAATAAGGTGAGGCCCTACGTTAGTCCCTATCCGCGAGATATCTTAATTTACGCCGGGAAACGCGATTAGTTTCTCCGCTACGCCACTTTTTTCCCCCCTCTTAAATATTATCATTGAATATGATCAATTGAACAGCCCGAACGACGATGCTTTGTTTCTCCCTTAATTGGTATCAACCAATTTACAGAAATGCGTAAAAAAAGAACAAGAAAACTCGACAATGCGATCACAGAACAATTATACATACATATAGCATTCGTCACACCACGAATCGCGCAACAATCGATACGCTCGACAAATTGATCGCAAAACGCACGGAAAAGTCGGGAAACGCGGATGGAATGGGATACAAGTACGAATGAACAGCGACAAATATACACGAAATAGAAAAATATATATATGTCGTAGCATTCACGCGTGTAAAATGGCTGATACACGATAACGTCGCGATCGAACGGGATTCGAATTGAAACACGCGGCTCTAATTAGATTATCCAGTCTTAAATTTCGTCACGAAACGCCATCGTTTATCCCCCGGCAACGTAATCGATTTCGTTGCAATCAACAATGAAACTGAAAAACACGGGCGAAATCGCGTCCCTTAACTTCGTTCGACGAGAGACACTCTATTGTATACCTTCTTTTCCTTTTTACCATTTCGATTTCACGTTCGAAACGAAACGAAACGAATCATCGATCCCTGTCAATTTTAAGTTTCGTCGTATCAAATGAATAAATGTATACATATATATGCATATATTTATTTATATATAATTCATCCGTTAAATAAATAGTCAACAACGCGTGCAAAGTACCTTGGAATTTGGCGAGACACCACTCACGTTCTATATATCCTTGACATTACCGATCTCTATAAAAATCCTGTTTACTTGAAATGTACCTCTTTGTTACTTATAAAAGGGTTACAAGTCCTTAGATAATAAATAAAAGTAGTGGAAGTTGATCGTGGAGATTTATCGTTAACAGTCTGTTGTTACGGTCTACGTGCAATAAGTAGCACACAAAAACAAACCCAATGAAAAAGAAACGAAAGAAAAAAAAGAACAAAGAAACAATAATAATAATATAAAAAAATGCACCCCGATCATGGTCGTTGATGAAGAATTCTCGCGAAACAGCAAGAGAAAAAGCGGGCTTTACTTTTAAACCACCTCCGTCACCCGACATAGCCAGCTAAATATTTGTTATAAAATTGTTAGCAGCGAACTGAAAGCGAAAGCATGAGGAGGTACTTTTCTTTGTACGAAGACAGACACAGTTCGGTATAGCAACAAGGTACAAGAACAAACGTTTTTCTCGCGGGGCATGGCTTTACACTTCAAAGTGTCTATACAGCTATACCTTTTAGTAACAGAAAACGAATTCCATCGAACTTTCATGATACAGTTTTTTTTTCCTTTAGAAACGACACCGTAGGCTCTCTATACTTTATACAAGTGTATCTTAAAGTCAGATTAATTGAACGACGATTACATAATTATGTATGTCCATTCCCCAAGATGTACTCTTTAACACTCGAACGCCTTTACATATCTCTCTGCTCGTTTTACGTTAGATAATTGTTCTATACGTAACTGGTCTTATCTTCAGTCAAGGCACGAGTCCTGAATCGGGCCTTGCCAAAAGTCTTTGTTAACGCTTTTTAACAATCTACTCGGGTATAATTAGTAAACCATGTACAACGATTACTGAGTGAGGTGCGCACCCTGAACCCAATCACCAGTTTTGTTAATCGGTCTCGTATCAGCGCCTGCCAAAACAGCAGCTTCTGGATCACGCGAGATCGTACCATTTGATCAATAATCGTGACGCTTGAGCAATGACACGAATAGTGGAACGTTTAATAAACAATTATCGAACAGAAGCAATTCCGTTAAAAACAGAAAAACAGAAGAGAAATTTAATAGGAAACTTCGAAACCCCGATGCTGCTGTAATAGAGCGCTTTTTTTTCTCTTTCCTCTGGCCGCTGATAAGTTTACGATTAAGTATAGTAAAAGAGAACGGTGAGTACACGGTACGGTGAAGTACAGTACTTAACAAGTGATGCGTCGGATACATCGTTAGGTAAACTTTTCGTTAATACTCTCTTCCGCATTTCAGCTGACGCTTCTACCTGCGTACGCAGGTCAGACTAGACCACACATGCTGAAAAGACACCCATCACACGTCAACCAATGTCCCCGCCGTAGTCCTGACCGTTTAGCAGATTACGGTTGTAAATGGCAGCCCTGTAACTGTACCTATTTATGGCTGGCCGTTCGGGAACAGGTGGTGGTATCAGTGCGACGTCCGAGTTCAGGAGGGCGCCGGTTCCTTCGTCCACCTCGCCGATACTGCTCTCCACCAATGATGCTTCGACCTCCGTGAACGCCAATCTCGATCGTAATAGGTAAGCATAGGTTTTGTACCTTTTCAACTGAAACAAAGGATAAGAGAAACTGTTGAGAAATTTGTGCGGACATTGCGATAATGGTTTTCTTTTCTTTAACGACTAGCTTTTCGGAAGCGCTTAGTTTTGGTCAAATGTTTGGGTACGTTTGCGGTAAAAAATTTTTGAAAGATATTTTAACTATTATAAGTCAAATAAAGGGAAATAACGCTTTCGCATTACATTAATAATAAATATTCCAGAATATTTTACACAGTGATATATACCTGTTGTACCCAAACTTTTTATTTTCTTGGACGAGGGGGCTCATTTATAGCGCGTATTACTACTATTTTTGTTCCGAAAACAGAGTGTTTCTTCGTCGCGTTGATACGTATCGAAAGGATTAAAAATATTGTAAACCCTCTGCGTAAAATTGGTGCGTACTTGCGGCCGAAAAAAGAAAATCACCGGCAACGGATTGGGCATAACATTCACCTGATGGCTCCTCGACAATTGCGCGCTAAACATTTACTAAAATATTTATTCGAATTCAGTCCACTATAGCCATAACTATTCAACGAAAATTCTACCAAACGTCTCCAAGGATAATTTCTTTAAGCTATCAAACAATTGTGGACGTAATTTTCCACAAACTTCAAACCTTTTAATTGAAAGCTTTATTCACGATTCATCGAATGAATGTTACCAAAATATCAGACGCTGGTAAATGAAAAAATGATTATCCAATAAAAAATGCTTGTCAATTATTCACCTCGTGATGTAAGTAGGCATCCTTCTCCTTGTAATTCTGTACAGTGAGAGCCTTGGCTCCTCTCTCAGGCGGGTGTCGTCTGTGTTCTTCCAGTTCAGCTTCCAATTTGCTCACTCTGTCTTCGTGGTCCCGCAACTGTTCTCTCTGACAACACGTTAAAAAAATCCAACGAACCGTCATTTATCCCACAATTCTTCCGGTAAAAAGTGAAGAGAAAAAAAAAAACGAGAAAAAAAGAAGAAGAATTCACGAAACTCATTCTACATATCTACTGTTTTGTTTATTTAAGTGATATTTATACGTTTCTGTACACTACGCTCTGCACGGCGTTACTAATTTCTTGTGTCCGAATCTCGAGTACGAGAACTTAGAGAACCGAGTTCGCTTCGGGGATAGTAGAGGAAGGCTTGCAAAATAAAGAAACAACGAAGACAGATTATATTCGTTTGCGTGACAGTGCAGGTGGACCAGGTTTCTTAATTTCCTCTATTTCGCGTACACTACTCACAGGAGATAATTTCGTGTGACTGCACGGAAGCAACGGACGCTGAAACTTTCGCTGAGAGCCCACGGCGCCTGCTAACGGCTGACAGGAAAAACTTGCGCACACGAAGTTGATCGTGTCGATCCACGACTGCAGTTCTTTGGAATCGCTGAAAATTGCATACATTAAATCAAATTTACACTATCCATTAATGATACCATTACCTTTTAGCAAGCCCTAAAAAATTCAATACTTATCACGGCGAGAATATAGATTGATGAATAGTCAATGTTTAAAATATTTCATAATTAAAGTCCGTACAAGTTTATATATTCTTTTTCACTTCCTTTTTGTAGCAATGATTATAAGATCGAAAATGAATTCTTCGTTAACACTATTTCTACCAGCAGGTGTCAAAAGACACTTTTCCAATTTTATCTTTAAATTATTCTCTAAGTATAATCATTTGTCCAAAACTAATTTGACGACTAATTTAGTACAATAGCTGTTAAATTAATTCAACGATATAATTTTCCTCCAGCTCATCCTGGATCTAAAAATATGCACATGGTCCACCTATTTCTACCATGAGGTGTCCTTTGACGCCTTAAGGATTTCATAACAAATTCTGATTTTAAACCATTTTACATATAAATATCAACACCATTTTACTGCATCATATCAATTATAATCAGTTTAGAGAATTCCGATTTCTGTTGTAACGGAAAATCCAGGTGCTGCTGCATAACTTTGATTTTCCGCCATGGTGCATTTTAGTGTAGATCATTGCAGTGACTAATTCTACAATTTACAACCTAATTAAATAATCTCTAATAAATATGTAAATTATCTATATTTAACTGATAATTTGAAATCCCGACAGTTTTGTCAATTATTTGCACACAAGCGCAAAGGTGTCAACAGACACCTTTTGGTCGAAATTGGTATACACAAAATCGTGGTAGAAATAGTGTTTATAATATATTACGTTACAATGTAATTGTCGCAAAATCTCACTCTATATCAGTGATATATTTGTTTAATACGATTCAAGTTAACATTTATTTAACGATGAAAAAATGAATTTGTTTTTAATGACGATTACCTCGTTTGGAAGAGATATTCTGCCTGGTCGGCGGTCTGTAACCTGAAGACGTGTTGCTTCTTCGTATAATCGGACGCCTTTGTGGCTAACGCGTGGTGAATGCGTATCGCGTTGTGCAAACTATCGTTACGGAAGCCATGCTCGTCTTTGTGCAAATATAATACAAGTTCCCTCAATGTACAATAATACATCTTCCAGCCACGCTTTCCGAACGGCGCTGAAACGAATGAGAATACCATTGATACGGCGTTCAAATATTACCTCATTGTCAATCTCATTAATCTGGGTATTTGAAAGAACTGAAAATTAATTCTGCCTTGTGGAAGCTTTCAATATGAACCCTGGACGTCAAATGAAGGAATATTAAAGGATCTGATAGAAATGCTTATTAAATAATATCCGAGAATCGGATGTTATTAATTGCGAATTTCTCGTTTTCAGAAATTATTTTAATAATTATTTGCATTATTTCAAACGTCCACCTTAAGTCGCATATGTATGCCCATAGAATATTATTTTGATCATTAACGGACAGAGCACCATATAGCTTAGAAATCGTATCGAATTCGTTACTTCCGAATTGTTGAAAGCACAGGGAAAAAAGAATTGCCAGTTTCTAAAGGAATAATATAGAATATGTTACTTTTCTTTCCGTTGGAATCGTAGCAGCATTTACGCATAACGTAGCCCTTCTTGAATTCCGTAGCACCCGTAATATTTGGCACGTCGAGAAACGGATTTCCGGTACCAGATATCGCTGGGCCGTCACCCTGTTGAATTGCCTGATTCGCAGTCTCATCCCCTTCCTCGTCCCTTAACAATCGGATGATACGTGTTACAAACTCGTCCAACAGAAATACGAACATTCTTAATATTAAACTTACAAGGCCCATTCCAATGGGTACGATTTAATAGCGTTGTAAAGCTGTTTGAGCACCTCCCTAGGAAAATTATCGCCGTCGTTCAGCTCGGCGAGGTTCTCGATAAATTCGTTACACGACATCTTTCTGCCGATATTCTGCCCGTGCAGGTCCGTATTGAGCAGCATTATAGCACAAGTTAAGGTATGAACGGCGTCTAAAATGGAAAAGAAATAATAGACACGCAGGTTTACGAACGGCCGTTGAAATCGAAAATGAAAAATGCTTATAATGATGTTGTTAAAAGAAGATTAAAAATATTAAACCTCTCTTTCACAGCTTTGATTATTCGTGATTTATCGTAAAAGGAACGGGAAAAATAGTTTACATGTGCTCGTACTCTTGCTCCTTTTTTATTACAACTTTATATACGATCCACGATGAAAACATTCAGTCTTGCGGGTAACAGTAGGTACATTTTGCATAAACATTTGCGATAATTATACAGAATAAAAGTTTACGTATGTAATAACAACAAGTGTTCGAATTTCTCAATTTGTATCATACTTTTGGTCCTCGCCTTACACCGTCAGACTGGATTTTCTTTTGCCCATACGGTGTACGGTCCCATTCATTTCAACTGTATTCTAAAAGAACGAACAATTACGAAATTGAAATATTTACCCTGAGAATTGAAAGCGCCCGGATTACAATCGAGAAATCTCTTGGAAAAATGTACAAGAACCCTCTCTCTTTCCTGGGTCTCCCCCGTCAAAGAGAACTGGGCAAGGAACTTTCTGAGAGCCACGTCCAGCGTGTCCCGTTCAAAGCTGAAGTATCTCAAGTATTCCTCAGCCACCGCTCTACTAAAGTCGTTGCTGTAAACCACAGAGGACGACCAACATGTTACCACACCGAGAACAATTGAAACTATGACGAAACACGGGATAGAGTCTGGAGATTAGATATATCGGGTGCAAGCGACGTACTTTTTACTAAGGTGTCTGGAGACGTCTGACTTTTTGAAGCCGTCCAAGGAATACAACCTTTTGGCCAATCGGACAGCCGAAGGCAGGTCCACCGCCTTTGGACTGTAATGGAAGCTGTGAAGACTTTCGATGTCGCTCTCTTCGTCGGCGGACTGCGGCGGGCTGCCGTGTTTGTCCTCGTAATTTCCGCTGTTCAGAGCTTCCTTTTCGTCCTCGCTCTCTTTCAACTCCTGGAAAAATTCGATAAATATAATAGAAAGCGGAGAGCAACGTTTCTTAGGATTTCTTTGGGATTTAATATCGACGCGACCGAGCTGCGATGATACGAATATCCGACTGAAGCAAGCTTGAACCGACCACGTTGGCAGCGGCCATTTTGGAGAACGCGTCAGCACGGTTGCCATCGTCGGGGGGTGTTGAGATTCAAGCTTTTGCATCAGCGATATTTATCTGGAGAATTACTGTAGAACCACCGATATCTGAATTAACAAGGAGAACAGCTTCTATCTCAACTTATCTTTGCGTTTCCACCACATTTGAGAGATAAATTATATTGCCGTCACTTTTTTCCATCGCACAGCAATCGAACAGAACGTATTTATTAATATTTTAAATATTTGTTCAAAGGAGTAATACGAAAAAGTTTCGTTGGGCTTCTACATTCGGAGCAGCATTTTAATAGTGGTACTACAGAGTACCGTCGGGCAATAAAGGGTTAACACGTAATCGGTATCGATGCCGTTTCTATTCCCGTCAGCATTTTATTCATTTCCCCGGTCGTTTCAATAACTAGCCCCAAACGATTCCTCTTTTGCGTCACACTACGTAAAATCCTATCAATCATCACCTATTATTGACATTACTAACAATTTCAATTTCCACGATACAATGGACTCCCGTTTCGAATACGCGAAATGCGAAATTTGTATTAAAACGCACTGCTCAAAAGGATGACACATTACAACCATGGTCCCCGTCAAAGCCCCACATAATCCCTGTACTTTTGGTGCGGACTTCCTTTTGATCGCAAACGCAGCGCATGTCACTGCAGTATCATAAATGTTATTTATAGTATTACGAAAGGTGCGTCGAACACAACCAATTACGAAACAAATTGCACCGTTTATGAGAGAACATTTCGACCAAGGAAGACGTTCAGATTCGAGAGGTTCTACTGTAATCCATCGAACGAAGCGTCCAAAGCCCTACCTGATACCCAACGAGCTCAGGTGTCACGTTTCCACCGCTATTATTCCCAGGCTGCCTTTGCACGATATTCTGCGCGGTGGACGTAGGCACAAGATCCGGAATACCCCTCCGTCGGTTCTGCCTGGGACTCGTATTCCTTCCTGCAACGGCGTCCTTGTCCGGCCCCTTCACCTGTATCACTATCCTATGCTCCGATCCGTCCTGCGTCGGTGTGTAAGCGTTAGACGACGACGACACGGCGGTCGTCGACGGTGTCTTCAGTCTCCTTTGGGGTGGCTCGCTGGCGAGTATCGTCGAGTCACTGTCACTCGGATCACTGACCATTATGATATCGCGTGCACTGAGTATGTCGTCGTCGTTGTAGTCAGGACTGGACATGTTGCTGATAGCCTCGGACTGGCTGAGGTCACCATTGGTGGGATGAAGGCCGGAGGACGCGGTTCCGTCGCCGGAGGGGCCCAGGGCTGTCGCGGTGGTGCCCGTGGGCACCGGCGGTGGGAACCTACGGGATCCAGAATTGGAGGACATGACGGAGGACGAGACAGAGGTCGGGGAAGCGGGTGATAAGGATCTTTGAGGGCTAGTACCCCCCGTTGAGGAGCTACTTGACGAGGATTGCGAGGAACTGCCGTTTTGGCAGCAGGATGTGCGCTCCGAGGCGGACGGCGAGCTGACCGGCGCGTTGTACGTCCAGACGATCCGCTCGCTGGACAAACCTTGCCCACTGTCCGGCCGTGTGTCCAACAGGGTGTTCAAGCTGGACGTGACGTCCTCGTCAATGTCAATGTCCACCGCGCTCATCGACGGATCCTTTTGGAATTGCAAGTGGTCCTCGGAGCGCGAGGTACGGACGAAGCCGCTCGAATAACCGAAACTCGCGGCATTTTGTTTGCTAGTGTCGGCTTGACCCGGGCACTGGCCACCGTCACGCTTGCTGATCCCGACGGGCGAGGTGCTGGCCGAGTTCGAACCGGTACACTTGTAGGCACGGTGATGGCCCAGCATCTCGTTAGGACTGGTAGGTACCGAGTTATGATGGTGGTGATTGTGGTGATTATGGTGATGGTGGGCGTGATGATTGTTGTACCTCAGCGAGTCCACCTTCTTCTGGTGCTTCGGAAGTAGACCGCTGCTTTGCTGCGTGCGCGACAGGTTCAGCATTAGGTCGCCGGTCATCATGTACGCTTCGAACCTAGGGCGAAGCAGAGTCAGAGTCAGGCTGGATCGTTCCGTTTTCACATGGATTTTGTTTATTCTGGATGCTGTAGGCTTTCGCGAGCACCGTTGGCAAACGCGTTGAACGCTGCGTTAAATTTACTCGAAGATAATCGAAATTTCCGTACTTGCGCCGGTCTACATTTTTGGAATACGAGATATTTCAGACTGAGAGAAATTTGACGAGTGGTCAACAATGTCAGGTGGGAAATTTCAGAACATATCGAAACGAAGTCTCTATGATATTAATATTTGAACAAGTAAGAAAATGGTCCTAATTTCTTTCACGGCAGTGCGTGCTATTTCTTCTTATAAATAAGCGATCCAAACGTCTTGAGCAGGAAGATCGGGCAGCACACCGTTGGCCCTGCACTTTACTCAGCCCGCTAATCGAAATTTTACTAAATTTGTATATATTATAATTTACTAAATATCGTCTATACTGCTACTCAAAATTCTTGCAACAGTGACATCCATTTTGCTTTCATCAATGAAATATTATACTTCTTCATATTTATGCGCACACAAATGAATCCTACTATAATAATACCAACAAACAGCATAGGAACACTATATTATATTATCAAAAATAAATGTCGAGTTATACCACCAATTCATTGACACTTTATCCAACAAATGTTTAAACTCGCAAAGCTAAACTCATACAGCAAGTATCTACCTCAACAGTGATCCCCCGTATCGAAAAAAAACAAAACACGCCTCCCACCCTATCGGACCAGCAACATCGATCAAATTGTTTCCTCGAAAAATCGCTTTTTGCCCCAGATTTCGCCAGGACGACCTACCTAGGCGTATTCTTCTGCCTGGTGAACTTGTCGCCAGAGAGAGGCTCCCATTGGGCGCGTTCTTCCTCCTTGAAACTGTCCAACGGCGGAAGCAGTGTCTCCAGTTCGGATGAGCCAGATGCGTCGCTATAAGAACCATTGCTCCTGGTCGTGTACTGCGTCGCACCGGTTGGTTCCTGGGGCGAACCACCCGGAAGTTCAGGTGTCCCAGGCTTCCTGGACTCCGTGTTCTCACCGTTGCCCGATGACACCGGTCTGGGGTTAATCGCGAGCGTCGTACCCTCGTGGAAGATCTTCGACGAGTCCGTTTCGTCGCAGGCCTGCTGTCCAGGTGACAGCAATCGCCGCACGTGAGCTTTTATTGCCGGATCTGAAGAAACGACGGGGCTATCTTATCTGGTGGCTTTCGATAAAGAGGATTTTTGTTGGTGAAAGTAATTGTTCTGAACGGTGGCTTTCTCTGGCTCGAGAGGGAATGTGCTTTAGATTGCGGGGGCGAGTAAAGAAAAAATATAGCTGGACGCTCGAGGTGGTTTAAGATAGGAAAATTGATGGAGGAGATAGGTGTTTGTGATATAAAAAATGGTACGAATCTTGCGAATTTATGGTTGGAGAATTTGAGAATTTGGAAATTGGCGGGCTAACAAAGATTGGAGAATTTGCAGGTTTGGGATTCGAGGATCCTGAAATTCTGGAAATCGGGAGCTCGGCCACCTGGAAATCTTTCGAATTTTATGATCACAGAATTTGTAAGTTTGTCAATTGAGAAGTGACGGAATTCGAGGACCTCGAGGTTCAAAAATATGGAAAATGGGAAATTTAAATGTACATATGGAAGGTCGCATTTTTGTATTTAATATTTTGTTTGGGGGCGCAGAGATTCTAGGTAATAGTGAACTGTGCCCCTTTATTCTGCGCATCTACTTTTTCACGAGAAGCATTACGTAACAACGGAAAGAAAGCGCTCTGGAGCACGTAGATTGCTCAGAACCTCAGAACTCTTTCCAACCTCTCTTTAGACATTTTTAGCTTTAGAATTTTCAGGGTCTAGGCTCACAACACTTTGGGCTCGTTCGTAATCCTACCTTCAAATCTACACAGAAAACATGAATTCTTGTTCTAACTTCAAGTACGTGTAGTTCCAAGCCAGTCGCATTTAACAAGGCGTGCAACTGAAACGTGGGAATTCTCAAAATACCTATTATCCATTACATTTACAAGTCATCACGATAATATCGAATCACAAAGCTTCCAGCTGGTACATTTTTTAGTAATGAAATGTTTGACACGAAGGGGAGTTGATATTTGGTATAATGTTTAAGATAGAATAGAAGAATATCTTGCAGCGCAATCGATATTTATCTTAAATTACGTACATCTGGTAACAGTTAGGCACGAAAATAAGGTAATTTAAATGCAAATAATATGAGCCAAATAAATGTTAAAAAATTTCAGAGAATCGAAACAAAACAGAATTGTAACTTAAGGTACAGGTGACCATTGTATAACGCTGTCTTGAAATCTTTTCACTTTATAGATTTCTGAAAATACATTGCACGTACGGCATTGTCGGAATCACTGCTGGCAAAGTGCTTTATGCGATGAGCTCAAAATGACGATCGTAGCAGCACTCCCATCCCAAGTACGTACGAATAAATTAGATCTGATTGTGAGTCTCGCAAACGAATATTGCGCGCTACACGAGGATTACCTGTATTATATAATGTACATTTGCACATAATCACTCTATACAGCGGGAATATTAATAATTGTCATGAGTAATCCGCGTACGTTTCCCTTTCAGAAGAAAAAAATATAAATTAATTTACTACCCTTAAATAAAACTACCCTTACACATTTTGCCAGTAGTACAAACTCTCTTTCAGTAATATATCAACTCAAAACTGTATACATATCTCCAACCTCAGATACAATTCAACCCTAACGTCTACTACCACTGGTACAAGAAATATATAAAACCAACACAGGCACACGTATCATTCAACCCTCCGACATTTATCTCCAACGATCTTAAAGCTGCCGAAATACGATACCAAATATAAAATGAAAAATCACTTCGAATTCCACTAGCCGCCCCTTAGATTTCGGCGCCACCAAAAAGAAAATCATCGCAGTCGATACTAATCCTTCGACCCCTCCCTCTGTCGAATTGCCACGATTCATTTCCACCCCCCCACCCCACCCCACATAAGTACGCCACTTCCAAAATTACCCAGCCACCAACCCCCGACAATTCAGAAGCCGAAAGCTCGTCGAAACTTCCACGAGTTCCACGCCGCGATACGCGAGAACCAAGCCAGTCCGTTGAGAAGGTAGATCTCCGCTCAGCAACGCTCGCGTATTTTCAGCGCGTGCTGAAGGGAGCAAACTGGGACAGGTCTTTCGGGCGACGCGCGAAGAGTCCCTGATTAAAAAGCCGCC
This sequence comes from Nomada ferruginata, assembly GCA_963583965.1. Taxonomy (NCBI): domain Eukaryota; kingdom Metazoa; phylum Arthropoda; class Insecta; order Hymenoptera; family Apidae; genus Nomada; species Nomada ferruginata. The sequence continues at coordinate 11,345,494 of OY757215.1, forward strand.
ACACCACCACCACTATAACCATCGCCGTCACACCGCTGCTATATCGTTCTTCTCTCCAGCGGCAGAAATTTATTGCCAGCGCGTAGAGCACTTCAAAGCGTCCAGCAACGGGTTGCGGCTGGCGCCAAAGAAAACTTTCCACGCGTCGCCGGTCCATCCGGCTGGAAACGCGGCTGAGGAAGTTCGATTCCCCGGGGGGTGGCTGGCTGGCTTGGAACACAATTTACGAGCGGCAGAACTCGCCCTTAAATAATGCAGCTACACGCCCTGCGTCTCGTCTGCGTTGTTCGACGACACTGTATCCTCATTGACGTTTAGTCTGTTCCAGGGCAAGCATTCAACGGACCGAGTTTATGATCCATCAGCGGAGAAACTCAGTGGAGTCTGGCTGCCACGGATGATCTCGGCTGTCTCCTCGGAATGGAATGAAATGGACGTTTCCGCGCTACGTGTTTTCTAACGACCATGTTTGAGACTGGGGTGGCTTTGTTTTCGGGAGGTGAAAGGGAATTAAGTGGGAATATGGCGGGGCTGGAGGGAATGCGAGAGGGCTGGGATGTTTTGCATCTTTCCGGGTGGTCGATGGAGGGGCAACTTGCTGAATTTTTATGAGGCACGGGGCTCGAGAGGGAATTTGTTTGTTGGGTAGGTTTGATTTTATTGCGATCTTTTTCGGCCGGGGATCTGGGTTACAAGGGTATATGACTGAGATATGGAGCTGTGGGTATTGAAATATAGAGATACATACGTCGGATAATATTCGTTGGAGCACTGTTGAAGTGGGGTGAATATAAACATTTCCTTGCAATATCTACAGGAAGAGACTTTCGGGTACTTGGCTGTCTTGAAGGAATAATTTGAACTGGTTCAAAAGAAGCAACGAATTTTTTGAATAGATAAATATTTGATTCTCAATATTGTTCTTCTGTTGTATTGTAAAACATATTAATTTTTCATATACAGAGTGTGTCCAAAATCGTGGTACTACCGACAGGGGGTGATCCCTCGCATGAAACAGACGAAAATATGGAATAAAGTTTTTTCATATGGGGCTTCATTTCCGAGAAAATTAAGTTAGAAAATTCGCGTGTCCTTAAAAAAGAGATATAATCAATAATTAGAAGATAATCGAAAGAAATCGATTTCATGAGCATTCAATTAATTATTTCAATGTTTATGGGGGCCCGTTTTCCCGTTATCGGATCGAGCTCAAATTTTGCGCAGACTATATTTTAGTTAATTGGAGGTATTCAAGAGTAAATACGAGCCACCCTAAAGCGTACTTAACGAATTTTCTAACTTAATTTTCTCGGTAACGAAGCCTCGTATGAAAAAACTTTACTCCATATTTTCGACTCCAGTTTTATGCCAGGAATTACTCCCCTGCCGGTGGTACCAAGATGTCGGACATCCCCTGTATAAGTGTAATATTTCTAATCAAACATCCGCATATCTATGAAAAGATTTGTTTCATACAAGAAGCAAAGGGTGCTCCAATCTTTAGAACGGGAGTGTACGTAATAAAAAAATATTCATTTTTATAAGCAACTATGAAAGTGCTCGAACGAATGCAATTTTTTAGTCGAGTAACTCTTATATAAACTGCCACTGCTACTATTCACTGCCACTTGTATAAACAAATGCAACGTTACTGACACCAGCTACGTTTTGTTTTTAAAATGAAAATTCTAATCAAATGATGCTGTTGCTTGCTGCTAGAGGTCGAGTGTTTGAAACACAATTTTACTGATGTAATGCGGGACTGAAATAACTTCACATGTAAATAGAATATACTACATATAGTGGATAAACGTCATCAAATCAATATTGCACAAGCATCTTCTACAAAGTTGTAAACATACCGAAGCGATGGTAATTTAAGAGATAATTTATGAAAAATTATTCAACGGCGCACTCATCGGCTGATGTGTACCTAATTTGAATATTAAATTACTTGACGCTGCAGAATTTCCAATCATCTTCAATGAAATCATTGAAATGAATATCGTAGTAAATAAAAATCAAATCGATGCTTTCTTAATTAAAGGCACCAAACAGAAACAGAATCTCCTTCACAATTGGACTACAATTAAAGCTGACTGTCATTCGCTGACGAACAGCGAGACAAAAAGAAAAATGCTGAAAGCAAACGTTAATATATTGCTCAAATATTTGTTCCTTCTCCAAGATATAAAATAAAACAATTTATTTACAATGTTTAATCACCACCACATCCTTGTCGCTATTTGCCATAGTTCTGCATTTCCGCATCAATTCCTCCACTTCCGTTCGAAAAAATATTTGCATACCGCTATCAATTGTTTACAAATACTTACATTACTCGTAATATAATCTTTTGCTTTCGTCGACACTGACGCAGTTAAACAAAGTCGAATTATCGATTTATCGATCGACAGGAAAATAAAATAAATTCAAGGATCATAATACAAAAATTTCACTTTCGCCCAAATCTATTATGCGATGATAAGAAGAACTGATCAGACTGGAAATAACTTCCAATAGGATAAGTGTACTACATACACAACACCTCTAAACTCACGTTCACTCAAGTTCAGGAAATCTGTCGACATTGCCACCGTTTCGTCGAAAATAAATCAATGCAAAGATAAACTAAAAAAAAGTGTCCGCGTTATACGCGCAGTACATACATCCTGTACATACTTCCCACGACTGAATCAAGTTTCCCGTCGTCGTCTCGCAGACCGTGAGCAATCATTGAATCATTCTAATAGAAAATCGTTTGTTATCTGAACGCGTCGTTTGATCGTTGGCTCGTGCGCTTAATTACCTGCCCTCGACACTCTCCCTTTTCTTTCTTTTTTCTCCTCTTCCTTATACATATTGCGTGGTACACGCGTGAACGGCGAACAGCTGGTACTGCATCGATAAACGCGTGGTCTCACAGTGGCGGACAGACGCGCGATCGCGTTTTCTATCGGTTATTATCGCTTAACTCTATTATTACGATCAGGTTCAAGAGCGCCTATATACGCGTGCAGCAAGTTCTATCATTAGATCGCCGGAGTTCACTCACCGGCTGACGTTCAACGCGTGTTTCTATTGCAAACGGTGAATATAATTGTTGCAAGAAGTTTCCAGTGGCGTAGTGCGTGCAAAGGGGTTAGAAATATGTGCCATTCGATTGGTGCGCTGTATGAAAAAAGAAAAAGAAAATACTAATGGACGTCTGAGATGAAATTAAGCCTTCAACTCTTTCGTTACGGAGAACGCATGTATGCAGCCATAAATATTCAGAAACTGCGCGCCAAATTATTTTAATAAACGTTCTCTATAGCGGTATGTTATTATTGCAATTGTTTACATGAATTACACCTTGGGTTTAATTAAACGTTTATACGTATAGCTCTTCGATATTAATGACCAATAGAGGACCATCTGATGATGGAGAGGATATATGTATGGAGGGTTCAGAAGCCAATCAGTGTAAGTCCATTAGCATTCAAACCGAGGTAAATAAGGTTTTTACAAAATACTTGGGCAAAAATAACAATGCTAGTACCGTCGTACGATTACGTATGAAAATAGTGACTTAATTGATTTATCAACTGAAAGTTTTAACCATAACGAGGATTTTCAACTACGAAACTCATGTTTAGGGAAAGCTGGACTTACACTGATTGGCTTCTGAGCCCTCCGTATGTTAAGGTGATCTATTAAATTCTATCGGCATGGAATTTTTAAACTTATTGACAGATCGCAGCAGTTTGTAAACAATATATTATTGACTAAATAAATTTTTAACGAGCACAGTGTTTTATTAACGCCACTCAAATATCCCCACGACTTTTCACTCCAACCTAATAATTCAATTATTAAATAGAAGTTGCTCAAAACACCTTACAGTTCAATAACCAATCAATCGACCTTTAACCGCTCAATTAACGATTTCCCATTTTCAATATTAAATCGAAAATTAGTCTCCCCACTTGTACAGCAAGCAAATTGCATCACGTCGCCTAGTCAAAACCCAATACCCGCATTACGGTTACCAATTAACATCGTTCACCTAATGAAACACACCTCTAACAAAAGTGCAATCGCACGTTCAGACGTGGCATTAGACTCAAAGCTTTGCCACGCCATTTTTCTTTGTGCTTTGCGGCATCGTTCGGTTTCCTCGGGGAGGATTAAACTGTCACGAGCTAACTCGCGCGATTAGCCTGCACGGGGAACACAGACTTTACCGCAAAGACGGCTCGCGACCGAAGAAGGATAAAAAAAAAGGATGGGCTATGGCGAATCAGGCATTGTGGCATTAAATCACCTGGTTGCAGCGGGTCGTTAATCAACGTCGCGACACGCCGCAATTAGCCTTCCCTTTAGAACCCTCAAGATAGAGTCTGTTGATTGGAGAAACGCTGGCAGTTCTTCCAAGTGTTCGCCATATTAAACGCACATTGAAATACTTTTCCTGCCTAAATAGACGAGACGCTACGATTGGAAACGTCGAAGGGAAATTTCTTTTAACTAACGTTTGATATTTTCCAGAATTATTTATTTTCGTGGAGGTTTTTCCAACGTTGCGCTATCTTTGTTTTGAAATTATATTGATAATCATTTCTCATTGCACAATCGTTGGTTTTAAATGATTTTACGGTGGTTATTATAGAAAAGAAATATGCAGATCGCGTTAATTAAAATGCTGCACCGGCGTATTCTATTTTATCGCAGAATTCTTTGCGATCTTTATACTGACTTCTCTTATTTATCAACTTTTACAATTTTTCGTTCCCGTTATAGAATATTTTAATTTCGAATGTTCAACCAGTAAGCTATTTCAAAAATTTCTACGCTATTTCTCTGACTATGAGAATATGAATCAACTGTTTTCTCTCAATAATTATCAACTGCTGTGCAAATAATAATTATTTCCATGTAATATCCGAGTTACACAGACGTTACGTATAAAGTAACGGCGAATATTGGTTCTGGCTTTTCCCTCGCTATACTTTTTTTATCGGGCTAAATTAGGTAGTACGTATTCGTTCATACTTAATGCAGCTCTCGAATCGATATGTCGCTTTCACCGCAGTCGCGAATCTCTTTCGTGCACAAGTGAGAAAATCCAATTAGCCAACGTTCGGTCACTGGACGCTGTCAGAGGGAAGCCGATTAGTAAACCGACAATCAGTAGTATGTTAACTACGATAGCGAGTATGTAATATTGTGAACGTGGAACGTCCACTTTCATAACGGCTCTGTGCTTCTGTCGATAATCGTTCAGAATCAAATCTTTCCTGGGTAAATTATTTTGGAAATTAACGGAGATTACGAAAAATATGTAATTGAGCCAATTGCAGGTCTCAGTTCTGTATTCAAATCTAGAAATTTACATTCTTTCATTTTTGAGGGAAAAAGAGGGGAAGTAAAGACTGTATATATTTTAAAATAACTTGAATTCGAGGAGCTAAGGCATAAGAAAATGTCGAATACAATAAGATTCAACAATATAAAACGATTTAATAGAAATTGCAGTTAATTGTAAATAATAATGTTGCTATGAAACACTGTAATTATAAAAATAATTGATCGTGGCTATGCACTGTTGCCCTGCTAAGTTCCATAAAATGTTTAAAGAGCGTAACGCGATTTTAAATCGGAACTAGCTAAATCACAACTAAACCTGCACTTCCAGCCGAATTGAATTCAAGTTTGCAATTATCATCGATCTCTTTCACTTCGTTCCACCTGCACGGAAAGATGATTTAACAATATATAATCTTACGAAATAAATCTTATTTTCACTTTGAATTACGGTGACTATACTTTGAACAAACTAACAACCATAATTACAATCTTCATTTTCGAATAAAATTTTGCGCAAATGAGAAAATCATTTCATCTTTCTGAAACAAATCCGACGTCCCGTTCCACAACATTCCGCCATTGCTCGACGTATTCAGATTACGTTATCAACGAAGCCTTTTTCTATCGTCCGTTGAATGGACGTGGCGATCGTACAACGGGGTCATCGGGTTGTTCAACGGACTTCATTAACAGGGACAGGTCGGCTGCTAGATGCTCCTTTAACATCGAATGAATTCAAGGTGCGCGTGCACTGATAACGATAATCCGGTGTAAATCGGGTAAACACGACGCTTCTGTACGGCAACGTCGTATCTAGTCCTCTGGTAAGTTCACACAATGATTCTACTCACGCAACCTTAGCCAGCCGTTGGCCGATATTACACGTCTGCGTATTTGCAGTTATCGTATTGTAGTGGATAACGATTTTCATCGACAGATCACTAGAGGCGCAGAACTACAATTGTAGTGCTAGAAGCTCGACTATATTTATTCCATTAATTGGCAATTAATTGATAAACATTTTTACCAATGATTTGCCCCTATTTTGACCGCAACTGATTAAATTTGTAAAATATATCAAGCGCAATTTCATATTCGATTTTGATTTCAGTAATCGCTTTTTATCCATATATTAAAATATTCATTTGAGAGAAACTGTTAACTTTACAAATACGAACTACGTAAACTTCAAGATGATAATGAACACGCAATAATGCTCGATACAATTTGTTATACACTTATCTGTATGATTTCATGAACATTTCAGGATAAAACATATCGTGCGACGTACACTGAGATGCAGTTTCACAAAAGTGCATCACTTTCATAGAATCGCAATGACGTAATACGGTTTGATAAATCAATAGTGGAGTAATTCGATAAGAATAGAACGTTGAAACGCAGTTAAATTGAAGCGACTTAATGGAATAACATTTGACTGGCGAAACGAAACGTGGAATAACTTTTGTAATATTAATATCAACGAATCAGCATTGGTATCCTTATCCCATTATCGTCCATTGCGTTTCTATAATATGTAATATTATACGGGGTGTCGTGTTTAACTTGAGTACCTTAAATATCTCGCTTGCTTTTAACTGTAGGAAAAAATGTCAGGGGAGATCATTATTTGATTCGAAGGGGCCAACATTATGGTAACCTTTAGGGTAAAATTTTGTCTCTGAATCGGATTCTTAGTAATTTCAAGGTCAGCCATAGTTTTTTTAAATGGAGCTACATATTTTTATGGCCATCAACTAGTAACTGAGATCAAGACCAATCCAATGACCTACGATACCATGAGCTTCACGGGACCTTGGATGTGGAAAATACTGATATCGACCAACAGTACTCAAAGGGTTAAGCACGTTTCAGATTAAACACACCCACAGATATATGGTATATGCATTTCGAAAGGGACAACAGCTGACGGAAGTTTGTTTTTTGGAACAAGTGGCGAGCTAACAAAAAGATTATCTAAAGCGAATATAATGTTGACGAAACGAATAGACCGCAAGAAACAATGATCAAACGTATTCGTTGCAATAATTATCAATTAACATAAGGTTCACGCTGCGAGTCGAATTGTGCCACTTTTTCAGATATCAATTCATTTTATTTTGATTTACTAGTTAACACACCAACCCAATGTAGGAAGAGGAGGTAAATTAAAGTGAACAAGAAATGAACATGTCCTCGAAACGTCAATAGTGAGTTAATCAAAGTTTTACCACGACCAGAGATCTACTTCTGAGTTCAACTACTTCTGACCGTAATTCTAAAATCGCACTTTTCGAGTCGCGCCCTTTTGAAATATACGTGCGATATCTTCAAAAATCGGAGTGCCTGTCTCATATGTATGTATATCCAGAAAGGAGCACAGACTCCACACAGCCTGAACATGCTATTGCCTCCACGAATTCCGTGCGCACTTTCGTCTACGCTGGACCAGTGGACAGGAATGCCCCGGCGAACTCCACGAATTCCTGGCGATCGGAAAACCAGCCAAGAAGTCCACCGCCCCCGCTGTACCGATTAAGCTTATCGGTGGAACGCAAACACCGCAAAGAACGCGGTCCCGCGATCTTTCATCGCGATTTCCCCCTGTCTGTCGGCTTTCACCGATTAGCCCATGCATATTTCACAACCGAAGAACGTACAGCGGGGGACAGAAGAAAGTTTTAAATTGGCATTCGTGTACGAGCCGCTCAGAAGTCAAACTAAGTTCAGGAAGTAAAAAGTAGAGAAAATTGTGGTACTCGCGCATTTTCTTTTTTTAGTATTCTTTAATTTCAATTTATTTGAGACAGATGTCGCAAAATGTATTTTTAAAAGCATTCATTGGAAATGAAGAGATTATTTCGATACTAAGTGAATGGCAATGATTTTTTGAACGGAATATTTATTATTGAAGAATCAGTTTCAAGCTGTTTCTTCTCCTTTTTTTTTATTTTAGCAGGACGATCCTGAATATTTGATACAGACTCGACAGTTTTGTGTGACGATTATATGTACGAAATAAAATATCGCAGAGATGCTCGTTTTTTAAAACACAACGATGCGCAGCTTTTCGATTAAAGCTACTCTATTGCCGGTGAAACAATTCGCTTCGGGTCTCAGAGAGGAATGCCAAAGCCGTCATAGAGTATAGAACGCGAATCCAATAGGCACGTGTTATTGGAACAAATTTATTGCGGAATGAAAACTGCACGAACTTATTGAACGACCCGATACGTCTGACAATAAAAAACGGATCACCGTATTTTCGAATTTCACATGTGAAACTGCACAAAATATATGGTTACGCGGCTGGAAACTTATTGGCAAACATTTGCAGAACCCTTTCACGTTCTTAACGTGACTAGAATTTCCGTTGTACCTTGAATTCGCTTAGGCATTTCGTAGTGAATCGTAATTGGTCTCGGTGGTGTGATTGTAATTAGTTTGAATGTGGAAATCCTTTGAAACAGCGTGCGGTAAAATTAGTGCACTGATGAGTACAGTATGGTGTGGCAAAGGAGCATCAGGGTTGTATGGTGGTTGTAGGAAGGTTTTAGCAAGGTTGTTTTAGGTGATTTGACGACACATTGATGAACTTGCCTGCAGACGTGAACATTTTAGATGAGATGAATTTCTGGCTTGATGTTGCTGCTGATAAATTCGGGGGAAGTTTTGTTGGACGTTTCTGGGAGAAAAGAAAAAAGGGAAGAATAGTGTGAAGAAGTGAAAAATTAAAAAAACGAGGGAAATGTTTATAAAAAAGGCATAGTCCTGTAAAGATTTTAAAGGGTAATACAAATTAGTCTTGATAAAATTTGTCTGGAGCAGAAATTGCAGAGGCAATTAAATAATAATAATATTACGAGAAACTATAAAAAGCGAAATCTCTGTAGCAGCAAAATTTATAAATCAACAGTACGTGTATCTTTGGCACATAAATAATATTCATACACATAGATTTATAAAAGGATTACCAAAAGAGGTAATTTTAACTCTGCTCTTATTGACGCAAAGCTGCCACTAAAATAATATTTCAGCGCCACAACACGATTTCAGCTTGACTGTCCCAGTTTACACTCTATTAATGGTACCATTCTAGTTTTAATTTCGAACCATACTTTAACGATACTTTAACGATATTTGCACAAGCATAAAGACACCGTTAATATCTGGAAACCCTATTTTAATCTCTAAGAGAAACTCTTGTCGTCGTAAAAGTGCATCGTAAATCCTAGAAAGAAGTAATATTTTCGTTCCAACGACGCGCCTCTTAATTGAAGCGTGCATCTAAGGTATTGCAGGAATTTTCATTGATAAAACAATGAACTTTAACATCAAAGCGTTTCCGAGTTCAACAACTAAGAAATACTTGGCGTTAAACTGGAAGCTCGTTCATCAGAAGGGAGGATTAACCCCGTTTCACGATAATAACGAGCTAAATCTTATTGCAAACTGTGTCTACATTAATAATTAAGGCTGCCTTCGTCGAAATACAGCTGGGCTCTTCAATGTATTCATTACGTTGATTATCGTGACTATTATCGTATCTTTCGTATTGCGAATTTCTGAAGCAAACGTTCCTTGAATCGCTAAGATGTTATAATATCTATTTGAATATTCCTTAAATTTACATTTGAATTTAATCTGAATTGACTAGAATGTGAATATTTATTCATCGCTTCAATTTATGTGTTCATTAATTTCGTCCTTGCCAATTCAATTTAGCTACGAGTGATCATAATAGGTACACATCAATATTTGGACGAAGCATATATTATATTTTCTAGCAGAGAAAATAGAGACACTGTTCAATGAAATAATTTTATATAGCATATACTGATATTTTTTCACAGTTTCGCGTGCATGTAGTTTTAATTAAACAAATTTCTAACAACTGGAAGAATCGCTTAAAAAAAAGAACCAAGTTGCAAGAACATATTTTCTAATATTCACTGAATCTTTTCATCCTTCCCATACATCTTCCACCCATATGCTAATTTAAATCCTGAATATTATACACAAAAAGAGTGCATTTGAAAGGAGAAAATTGCGCCAGTATACCCTGGCTTACACTTACCCACACCTTACCCAGCAACTTAAAGTCAACCATTCGAGCCAAAGAACATCATTACAATAACTGTCCAGTTAATCCTACAAAACCCCACGGAACCTCCCCAATAACCGCCATCATCATTATTCCAATATTCGCCAACAAGGATTCAGAAAGCCAGTCAGTTTTCTCCTCTTTCTTAACAAACTCAACAAGCCCGGCTTCCAGCCGACTCAACGGCGGTCTTTACGCGAATAAAGGAATTTTCAGACGCACTTCACTTACCCCTTCGCAGCTTCAGCGTGACAGGGTCCGACGAGAGCCGCAGACATTTCAGCACTGAAACACAAAACGACGGAACACCGTCAGAAAAAAGGCCTGTGCAAAAGAAATCGTTCAGCAAAACAGAGACGAAAGGAGGCGAGTCGAGGTGTCGTGCGTGTTCCGCGAACGAAAAACGAACGTTTCTCTGTTTCACGGTTTCGCAAAAGCTGTTTGCCCGCCTGCTCGGATCCACGAGAGAAATGAATCTCTCTGGACGCAAAGCACGGCTCTGGGTTGTAATTTTGGAGAGAGGTTAATCGACCCGAACGAAGCTCGGTTTCTAGATGAGTAAAATGGAAAAATCAGCTGGATAAGTTAATGGGATGAGGCACCGAGAGGTTTGACTGAAAGAAACGACAAGGGTGTACACCTTGCGTGATGAAGGTGGCCCCGCAGGGCTGGTTTATTAAACGTTAAGTGAATCGTATTTGCTCCTGTTTGTGATATGAGGGCTACTAAAAATTACTGGAATATGCAACTTGATTCACTGTGGCGGACGAAAGTAGGTTTGAAAGGTAAGGGATACGAAAGGACAGCACAATTTGCATATCAAAAGAAAGATGAATCGACGAGTGCTACAAATATGATATAAAATGCCTATTATAGAAGTCACTGGTACACAGGTATATAAATGCCAATTTCGAACTTTCTTTTATCCGCCACTGTATACTCGATGGCTCTGTACATAGAAGGTACGCTTAAACTAGAATAAGATATTCCCTCTGTGTTACATAGTATTGCGAATACAGAGAATTTATGATAGGTGAATTGTTACGGGATTCGATGTTGTAAGGAGCAACAATGATCAGCTGTTGCATTCTGAAATGTGGGACCAAAACGTTACTCACCTTTGTTATGACGAATTAACGCGTCTAAAGATTACACAGTAGGAGTATGAAAGTTGTTCAATCGATAGGTTTACAATTAACTGCAATTAGTGTTACCATTTGTCGAATAGCTAAAACATCAGTTTAATAAAGACAGTCGTAATTCAGTACTTTTTTCCAGAACAATCCTATTGCCTTACTAGCCATACCTTTCCTATTTATCTACGCAATAAATCATTAAAACTGTAATAAAACTGGGCACGATACAAATCAAGCACTAAATCCCCGTCGACTCTAAAATTTCTCAATGATCATCCAACAACGAAACCAACCGGAAGTGCGCGAATAATAAATCATACTTTCCGCCAGGGATTCAACAGAATCCCCCCAGAAGTTATTGCAAAATCGTTCGATAAAGGTACCGGCATCGTGTCAACTTGCTCGACGCTGCAGAATAATTAAAAAGGCAAAGAAAATAAAAAATCTCGAAGTTCAGTACGAATTGTCTCATCCCCCAAAGACCACCGTGCAAACTTTTCGACGAGGCGTGCTGACGTCCCCCCTATCCGGGAAACGATGACCCAAGTTTACCAATTATATCCGCGAAACGCAAACGCGCCGGGTCGTGGCGAGTAGACGCGGTTCACGGTTCACGGTTCACGGTTCACGGAACTGAAATATTGCTTCGTGTCTGTCCGAGATGTCAGCTTGTCAAATTAAACGGGAGCCGGGGGAAATACGGGGCCGGCCGATATTGCGCTGCCTCGGCTGTTTTACGTTCGGCTACACGATTTCCTTTCCACTACTTCTACGAGGCTCGTAGCCATCGTAAAGCAAGCACCAGGGATGACTGGTGTTTCTTTTCTGGGCGGAAGAGTATTACGTCGAAGGCGTTCTGGAAATTTTTACTCCTACGCCAGACCCTTAGTGTACCAGAATGTACCCGAGTTCTCAGGTGTCAGAACATGAGGTTATAGGCTATATACAGTGGCGGCCATATACTTACGTACAGTTAACAAAATTAAATATTACTTCCTATATACGAAAATATGTATACGAAATACGAAAATCAATTATATTTTGTATAAGTTTAAAATATACATAATAAGATATCAAAATGGCTTTCCTTAATTTACTATAATTAAAAAGTTTTTTATATTTTTATACTGAAGTGTCAAATTTTCTGCGGACACATACATAAGTACATATCGAAACGCCTATATTTTCACATGTTTCTTTAAGTCATAACTATAATACGTTAATATTTCGTATGTAGACCCTTATTTTTTATAACTGCAGCACACCTTCGCGGCATGGATTCGATAAGTCGAGCACATCTGCTAGCAGGTATCGAATTCCATGCTTCCTGTACAATAGTGTACAATTGATCAATATTTTTCGGCTTTTGTTTTTTTATATGTTTGTCGACATCAATCCACAGCATCTCGATTGGATTCAGATCCGGAGATTGTGCCGGCCACTTCATTACGTGAATATTATTGTCACTCAAAAATGTCTTGATGACTTTCGCGGAGTGTTTCGGATCATTATCCGCTTGATAGATCCATTCTTTTGGAATGTATTCTTCGGCGAATGATAGCAATACATTTTGTACAATATCTAAATACACGTATCTGTCCATGATTCCAGTTATCCGATGAATAGGTCCTGTACCTTTCACTGTCATAGCCCCCCAAACGAGTACCGACCCACCACCACCTTTTACAGTCGGTTTAATACAATTTTTATGAAATTCTTCTCCTTTGCGACGTCTCACGTATACTTTGCCATCAGATCCAAATCGATTAAATTTCGATTCATCTGTAAAAATTACTCTGGACCATTGCTGAGGCGTCCAATTTAAATGTTCTTTCGCGAAAGCAATTCTAGCCCGACGATTTTTTTCTGAAATGAGCGGTTTCTTTCTGGCAACGCGTCCGAATAATTGAAACTCATTAAGTCTTCGGTGGACAGTTCTAACACTTATATTTTCATGGAGATCTGTTGATATTTCATTGTGGATGGCAACTGCAGTTTTGAATCTGTCCGCTTCAGATAATCGGTGAATCTTGCGATCAGTTCTTTGATCAGTTTTTCGAGGTCTCGCTTTACGAGGAACGTTGTCTGGTGTTCCATGAAGTTTAATATGTTGTATAGCTTGATGGCAAGCCATAACGGATATGTCTAATTTTGTGGAAATCTTTCGATAGGATATTCCATCCTTCCGAAGCTGTTGCACTAGTCGCCGTTGTTCTGGCGTGACGTTTTTGCCTTTACTCATCACAGCACTATTGTAATACGTCTAATTGTAAACACTGCTCGGCGGATACTGGTAAATATTGTTTACATTTGGCTTAGCTGTGCGAAACAGCAGCGTACGTAAGTAGTTGTCCGCTGAAAAACCGACAGATTGAAACAAAGTATTTACAAAATACTTAATTTCCCGAAATAAGTCAAAGTTCTACTGCAGATATGTACATCAGGGTCCCACACTCTTAGAAATAATTTGTGGATACCACTATCTGAGTTCCGTAGAAATAAGTCATGTTTTGAAGTTAAAATATGAAGTGTACGTAAGTACATGGCCGCCACTGTACATGGTCAGATTGTGCTTTGTTTTAGTGGTATTATAAACATTGTTTACAAGCTTAACTATTCATTTTGCTTGCCGAATGTGGGGTGTCCGAAGTAGTATAGTTGTACATACATGGATGCGTGAGATGTAGTAAGTAGTTTCACAATCTTTTTGCAAAGATTTTATGCAAACGAAATGACTAATCTCTCGTACTATTATCTTCAGAACATACATTTATTTTTATCTGGGCCATGACATGCCCAGGTAATCTCAACCATGATTCATTTCACCTGGACACTCCGGGTTATATGTATGTATAGATGGCCTTATGCATAGGATCCAGTTTTCTTTTCCTTTCATGCAAAAATCTACGATTATTTTTTAATTTTACCTCGATCTTATAATGTGACATGTGTTTACTTATTCGAAAGTATATTTTTTACATGCATATCTATTAAGTCCCGTCGTTTCTACTTGTTAGATGTCTTATAACATAATTAAAATTTGTTTAAAAGGAACTTAAGAAATAATGTACCTTTATTTTCTATAGTGAAATTAATTTCGTTTCATAATTGGAGTAATTTAAATGGCTATTAAAAACCAATATAGAAAAATTATAGAAAAAATTGATAACAATTAATAAGCATTATTATCTTAATAAGATAATACGCACAGTTGAAACATTTTCATTCGCCCAATATTTGGTTGGTTTGAAGCTTTTGTTACCACGCGTTATGACGAGTAATTGGAATATTCGATTGAAAGGATGATACATATTAATTAAAGGTTAGTCGTTTAAATAAGTTTGATCACTCTGATAATCCAAACAAAAGCTTTAGAGTAATAGTTACAAATTGCCCTACATTTGTGTTTGTTGCGAGGTAATCGAATTGTACTTGTTTTAGGTATTTTATATCGTGCTTGATACTATGATAAAGTTAGGTGAACAAGCGTAATTATAAAATTTAGAATAATGTAAAAAATGCTCACCCAGCACGAAAAAGCTAATCAACTGTGAAAAAAAATAGTTTGGCGTTCAACAACGTTTCGATTGTCAGAAAGCAACCTGACCAAGAAATAGAAATATATGCATGTGCTCTGCGCCGCGTGATCAAAACACATGAACTGACGCACGTTCCGCCTGACACAGCTTATACAAAAGTAGAAATGAACTTTGTGACAACCAGTCCCGGTCTCCCCTATCGCGTTATCACCGGCATAAAGTAAAATTCGCGTCTATGGGCCACGTTTCCAGATGTGCGTTACCATTCAAAAAATCTAGGTGTAACCCTTTCGCTTCGGTTACATAAAAAAAGTCAATTGTCCTCGATATATAAAACAGTACAGATATTATTAATATTTAAGAGATATTGTTATATACCCTGTTAATTGCCCAGCGTATAATTTCTAGAGATAACTGCGGTAATGATACAATGTCGCGGAGAATTTTTAAATAAATTTTTAGTAGAATTTAGTAGATTTAGAGAGGGTTAATACACACTGAGACGAGTACAGATTTTCTCAGAAGAATAAAACATTTTAAGACAAATGCCGATGAATTTCACCAAGCAAATAACCATTATAATGTAGTATTAGTCCCTGCAGTATTATAATAATTACAGTATCAATTTAAATAAGAGAGCATATGTCCATATGTTCCCTAGTAACTCTTAAACCCTTTTTTATTAATCTGAACTACATTTAGCACAAACATAGAAAATATAGACTACCATCAAATCTAAACATCTCACCCCCCCTTTTCTTAATTCCATCCCTTTGATATATTATGTGATAGTGTAAGTTTAGTGCATTGTTCTTTATGGAAGCAGGAATCAATTTTAAAGGTCCTCATGTAACAAAACAAAATCATACACTGTACGAATTTATGAATTATTATATGCGTTATTATTTCACGTACACATATTATTTGATATACAATTTTTCACGAATGTTACTGTTCTAAACTTAAAAATCCAAGCCAATGCTAAATAGTTCAAGCTGATATTCTATAAAACCAACAAAAAAATGCTTAACTTCTGGACAATAGCGTACGAAATCAGCAGAACGATCGTGATAAACGAGAAATTCATTGAACGAAATTGCCCAGAAACGAGATTCCTCGTGGACGAAGGAAACTTTAACAAACTCGATTGCTTACAAGCAAAACTTTTTCTTTCCCCTCGCCCACACCCCCTCGCTAGAAGTGATTCACTGACACTCTTTACGGAACTGTCCCCTGAAATTACTTGTAACTTTGAGCCCGGCTTGTCCGTAATTTCGTTTGACTGCCTCCGCCTTGTAGACGAGTCGGATGAAATTTCTTTCTGCGATATCGTGTAACTTTTTTTCTCCTTTTTTGTTATAGAATCGCGAATGTTCAATTGCGAGGCACTTTCTGTTTTCCACTTCGAATTACGAGCGTACGAAATTTGTTCACTCCGATGAACAAGAATAATAATAATTTAATAATTAAATTATTATTATAATTATATATTATTATTATGAAAATAATAATTATTAGAAAATTCATGTACCGAATTTTGCGATGCACTTAACTTTTCTGTTTCGTTATTAAATATAATATATTTTTTATAGAACACTTTGCTGAAACACACGCGAGGCCAGTGTCCTTATCACGAAAATGTTAAACTAACTTGCAATAGAATAAAGCTAAAACGAAGAATAAGTGACAAAGAATTTTCAAAAAAGAATTCCAAATCCAGCACAAACTTAATCACATTTAAATAACTCACTACTCGATGCTCGAAAACTATTGGCCATTAAAGAAGACTCGAGATATAAATGAGTAGAACTTAAGCCAATTTTATTTCTCTTCAAGTTTATCAGATTTGATTGGAACTATGTAGTTATTCCTATCTCAAACAATTTCCATGAATAAATCGTGTTTGCGTGACGAACGGGTCACTTGACGTATTAAAAGGTTAAACTAAACGCAACCACGTAGATTTGTTTTCCTTTTAGTAAGAAACGATCGCAATGAAATAGACTGTTCACTTACATATACGATTTTCCTCCGTGTTATCTAATTCAATTTCTATAGCCATCCCATGTGTCAGATGAAATCCCCCGAATTTTACGAAAGCATTAAATATCACACGAAAATTATGAAACGGTACTGACGATGCGACCAGCATGAAACGAGCATCGATACATTTTTATCAAACTCTAACGTACGAACCTATCTAGAATCTAGAATCTTTTCGTATAATCTCCTTCTTATTGTACGCGCTGATGATATACAATATACGTATGAAATGTATGTATGTAAATACTTGTATGTACTTAAATGGGATTCACTGAAAACGTCGAATCGATTTTCATGCATTCGAGGCGAACATTTTCTACGAGATCACCTCGCTGTATTTTTCTTTATAAGAATATTCAGCGAAGATTTCTATCTTTGGAAGAAAATTTTGCAATTCCTTTGAGAGAGAGGGATATTTGTTTGAGATAAGATTTGTAGTAGACTTTTTTTATTTATTCTGCTGCGAGGAAAAAATGACGTGGAAAGATTGTACGTAATTAGGTAAGTAAAAGCAATTAGTGGTTTTTTTATATATTTGGAATTCTTTAATCATCAAGTAATGAAAATAATTGCAAGTGCAAAATCTTGCACCATCGCACTTTAATAAAACGATAAATATATACAGCTAAAAAATTGTTCATTTCAGCCCTAAAAATTACACTTGGCAGAATTTAAGCTTAAAAAGATAATATAATATAAAATGAACCTGTTTAACTTGAAATAACATACGTAATTACTGTTTGCTCCTTATCTTACTTTCGAACAATCAAGCTAAACAAAATTAACTAAATATCTCTAATACTCATTTCAACCGCCAATAATTACACAAAAATATATTCAGTCAAACTCGTTCAGAGCAATTCCATATAAATCTTTTACCTAAATACGACTGATCATTATCACGTCTCTTCTTATTGAAAAGCATTCGATTTCTCGCAGAGCTCCAACCAATTTCACGGTACCTTCCATCGCGCGACTTCCGCCGGAAATCACCGTATAAATATCTCCGTGCTCGCGCATTTCTTATGGAGGTCCTACCGTTCGATGGATATTCCAATAAATTCTGATAAAATATAACTTTTTCTTCGTTTTTTCGTGAATTATCGCTGTCTCAGCGCGAAACACGCCGCAAGCGCGAGTCGTGAAGGTGAATCTTCCCTTCGAAGTGACGCGCTTTTTCCGTTGTTTCGTGACGAACGCGACGTATTTCCGGGAAACTTACGCGCTTGAACTCGAGTTTCATCGATCTTCAGAATGCGAACAATCGAAGGATTGGAACTTTGGTACCTGGCCCCAACTTTCACTCGAACGGATCTCTTTTTTTCGATCGTAATTCTCCGACCGATCGAAATGTGGCAATTAAACGAGAAGAAAAGGTTAATCGAATCGACCTTTCGAGGTCGCGTTTGTGCCCGAGGAAAATATATTTTGGAGAAAGTCCGATGAAGATCTGAAATAATTTTCTATCCGCAGCTGATGGTTATTGCAGTGAATTTTAGTGGAATTTGAAGAAAGTACGATGTTTGTTCATTTCTGCACGATTTTTCATATAATTAAGTTCATAATTTAATTTTTAATATAGTCAGTTAATAATTGAATAATTTAGTTGAATACATTACGAAGAAATAGAATATACACACATAATATTCTATACAGTTTCATGTTTATTTGAATTTATTATTATTTATTAATTCCACTAGAAATTAAATTAGGTTTAAACTAGAATTTCGTCCGAGCTAGGATTTTATATCGGTTTACAGCTTTAGATTTTTGCTGGCTGAGAATATGTTTAAATTGATACGTTTAATAGAAAACTAACGATCAAATGCTTTCTTGAAAAACCGAGTTCGCTGAATAAATTGTTCCGTCCAAAATGCTGGTCCTTCGGGTAGCAAATTAACTCTTCTTTCCCCGCTAACGAGGTAAGTCCATCAAGAAGGCAACAAAGATCGTTTACAACCTCTAATACCTATAAATTAACTCTTCCCGAAAAAAAGGAAGAAAGGGGGAAAAAAAAGTGTCCTCAGATGACTGCACAATTGCTATGATCGCTCACAGGGGAAAAGTAGTATCCTTGCGATCGTTCGATACGCGACTTCGCTGATAAAAGGGTGATACTTTTTAAACAGTGGCTGGAGAGAAAGAGAACTCGAGGGAGGAAAAAGAGAAGAGAGAGAGAGAGAGAGAAGGAACGAGTGCACTCCGTTAAATGTGCATTATATCGCGAGAGAGAAGCTAAAGCAGGTCGGTCTTCTTACCTTCTTTAGTACTGAATCGGTTGACATCGACTTCGTTCACCCTGAGTATGACGTCACCGGCCTCGACCTGCAAAACCAACAGACACCGTTTCTATGAGAACGCATTCTGCAGAAGGATCAATTGGTCAGGGATGACGAATTGCCGTGTAGAGTGAATTCAAGTGGTCGTCCAATCGAGAACGGCACCACCATTATGCAAATGATCTCGTCGTTACCAGTAAGTTTACATTTTTGTTTATATTATTTCATTTTTTTTTTAATAGTTCCACGGTGCTGAATTTTATCTAGGTTTTTTTTAGAGAGGAAATATCTAACGTGGACATGATGTGGAATTTTATTCATAAAAGTCTTCGGACAATATTAAATTGTGTAAACAGAATAATGTATTTACTTATTTATTAGGTATAGGCGACAATAATGGCTGTTTCATAGGACAATTTGTTGCATTCGTGGTGTTTGTATACTGGAAAAAACAGAAAATATATTCGCTTCTTTCGTTTTATCCATTTTTGAGGTACGTTATATGACTGTTAATAATCGTCTGAACATTTAAATTCATTTCACGTAATTGTTAATACAATTAATACAATTTTTGGTTATTTAAAAAATGACGATTGCCAAGAAATGATCGAGTGATTTATTTCGTTATCTGCCCATCTCGAATATCCTCATTGTGAGCCGAAGGTTGTGCTCTAGCATAATTCACCCACGCGAAATATGTTAATTGGATACAAAAGAATTATAATCGTTCATGCATTCTTGTGATAAATGATTCAGCGCCATAAAAATAGCTGCGTTATTATGCGGAGGAGTTCAACCATGATGAAAATATAACTGAATATAATTATATTGCGAATACCCGTAGCATTTGGCACAATTTGTCTATCTATGCGAGGGGCAATGGCAAGGATATGAAATAAAAGTTAAATGAGGAATCGAACGAATTTTCATCGGAATGATCTTCGATGATTTATACTTCGAAACATATTGCTTATATTATAATGTGCGTTATATTTTACTCACAATACTCTTCCAAAATAATGGAAAAATAAATATTATATTATTCAACAGTGCCTGCAATTAAAAATACTTTAACATAATGGAACTTCCACATTACACTTATAATGTCCCTCTTATATCACATTAATAATTCAATCCAAGGTTTCAATAATCTTAAGTAATAACAATGAAACGTATGTTCTCATAAAATACACGTTTGCAGGTATTTAATGCCCACATCAACAATTGCTAGCTTTGTTTCAACAAATTGCTGCTTAAATCTGTTTCACTATACGATTCCCACGTTTATGTAACGCCGCGTAATCTTCAAATCATCACCTGTATGGAACGACCAATGAAACGAACTATCTTTACGTAACTGTGGGAGCTCTGGTAACTATCAGAGAATTCAGCAGCCACTATTCATCGGATTATAATCCGGAATAAGGAATATTAATAGCCATATCTGCAACGGCTACTAAAGAACCGAGGAAATTATAATATTAGATTTGAAGCAAAGTGTTTCGGTACATTCGGTAATCCTTTAAAATACTTTTTCTGTTTATTCTAGTATTTCTTTCGTAGCGTCAACAATAATGCGAATATAAACAAATTTTAGTAGTGGACAACTGCGAGAAAGAGTATTTTCTCTGCTGAATTGTTTAGATGTACAACATTCTTGTGAAATACCTTGTCTAAATCTTCAATGCCACTGTTAAACAATATGTACTATTGTCTCGTGACTATTGCACGCGATTCTGCCCTTCTATTAATTAATCATTTATGAACAGACTTTTAGTCCCGTTACAATAAAAACTAAAAATATATTCATTTCAGCTCAACCCTTCAGCAGATTCTATAAAATGAAACAAGATATTCCACAGAACCGAAGTAATTTTCTCTTTGTTACATTTTTCTTACATTAATAAAATCTCCTGTATTGATTAAATGAGTGCGAGCAATAGTTACAAAAGAAAGCCAAACGTATTTCACCCGAAGCTCCCCTAAAACCCAAGTTCCCACATAATCGTTCCCCTATTTCTTCCATTCGCTGTTTCTACAATTTCCCACTACCTGCCTCTGGAGAAATAGCCGCCTCCGGTAAAACCGGAAACGAAAATGTTTACAAGAAGCTATCCGTCATGAGCAGAAAGACAGATAAGATGAAAAGCAAGTGGAAGGTCTATTAGCACGGGAGAATCCTGTCTCCTGGTTTGACAGATAGAGCAGCAGCTGACACGTGCAATGAAATCGTGATTGTCATGAGTAATTGGTAAGACAGGGGAGAAAACGTTGGGCGTCTGTTGACATGAAGCGCAATAGATGTTTTCTTTATTACTATTATTGCATTACCAGCACGCATACTGTCATTATCAACGATATATGCTTTAAAGTCTTGCGAAGAAGTAATGCACCCTTGGACAAATTGCGGAGGTATTTATACTTCTCAGTAGCTTTGGACGATTCCTTTGACGTTACCCTTTAAGGGCTGTAGCCGGATAAGGGGGTAAAATGTACCCCTAAACCAAATTCGACTTGTGAGGTGCCATGCGATAGCTTATCAAAAAAAAAACAACAATCGGTGAAGACGTGTTATGACGATGGTTCATTCAAAGTATTTAGTACAAACAGAAAATAAGTGTTATATGTGTCACTTATAGCGTCCAATCATTATTATACTCGATTAAAATTTATAGCACGTGCATTCGTTCCCAGAATTATTTCAAATTTATGCGACAGAGTGTATTTGTAAAATGAAAATTCGAGTAATCAGAATTCTATCGCAACGTACAGAATTCTGCAATTCCTTCCATGCACTTATCGAAATAGCCTACTTAAAGAAAAAGGACTGCAATATTGCTACTCAGTATTGTATCTACCATAGACACCAGCTCCACGAAGTATCTTTTCACCCTTAGCTACTCGCTGATAACCCCAACTCCTGCACAAGCACGATAAACCCACAATTTGAATATCACTCAATCTCAAACTAACAATTTCAAACGAAACACCATTTCTTCCACAAAATTCCACGTTGACCAGCGACACGATAGAACCAAGCATCTTGGCTCATTGCCATTCCATTCGATCATCGAGTTCACAAATCACCATCGGTCCTCGAGAAAAAATTCCGCGAAACAAGAAATTCACCGAACGAGATGTGCCACTGCAATTACAAGGCGCCGAGATAAATTTGCCGTGTTCAAACGGCTGCCAATAAACCACGTCAATCGCCAGCAAAGCAAGCTAGCGCAACGGAGGCAACGAGACCGAGCGCAATCTCGCGCATTTATCACGGAAAGGCTTCACGATTCTACTGAAAGCACCACCGGCCAAACGGGGCAAACAGGGCACACGTAACTTGAACGTTGCACCGTACACACTCATGCACCGTGCCTTGCGCTAACAATAAGTAGAAGTGCTGCAACGAGACGCGTGCATCCAGAGCTTATGCGACCGTCTCGCGCTATTGTTTCGATGCACGGCCGCTTAGCCGCGTCATACTTCCACGGGAAACATTATTGTCCTCCGCTGAACGGAAAGGGTAAATCTTCCGAATGTACCGTGTGTTTCTCGCGGACCTTGCCCACGGGCTTTATTGGTCGGTCTGGCGACAAATTTCGTGGGTGACGTAAAACGATTCTCCCCTTCGTCTGGGAACAAAGGGGAGGATTTTCTTTTTTGAAGGTAATAGGGATTGTCGATATTCTTAAGGGAATACAGAGAGAAAAGATCTGACGGTATCTCGACAGTTTGGCTCGGGTCATGAACCCTTTTCTCAACATAGAGGCGTAAAATATTCAAATCTGATGTACACGCAATTCGTAGAAAAGAGAAAGAACAATAGGCGTATATGGGCATCGTACAGTAGAACCTCGAGAACTCGAAAACCTCTGTAAGACGAAAGAAAACTTACTTTACCTCGAATGATTTGCCACATGCCCAGATGCACTATTTTACCTTTGTAACTCGAATTTAGAGTATCGTAAGTTTGTGCCAGGAATCATTCGATTGTTTCCTCCCTTTCAACCGTTAGGATTGTCTCAAAACATGAGACGGAAAACATAAAATTAAAACGTTCATACCCATGGAAGCTAATCGTTTTTCATCCATTTCCATAGAGAAACAATGTATTAATACATTAAATAGAATAACTACGTATTCGTTTATACCACTTTAGAAAAAGGCTGAGCACATCATTGACCTACACTACTTAATGTACGCTGGATGATCGAATGAATTTTGTATAATTACACAATTAACAATATTTAATGGACAATTGTCAATTAAAAATTGTACGATGTAAAAACCGTGAAAGTGTGATTCATTTCTACACTGTAACTCTAATAATTGAATCAATCATCGCGCTGTAACATAAATTATCTTCAAATTACGTTACAGGAGATCGGAGAAAATTTTAAAATACTAAAATAAAAATTTTGGGAATAAGCTATGCTTCTTATTTCCTGTTGATTTTCTGTAAATATATGGTATCGTGATTTCGGCCAAACAAAAGAGTATTCCTGAAGGCTGAAGGAATTATACTAATGCTTTTATTTTCTTAATTTTAGTTCTGTCCAATGATTAAACTTTGTTAATTTCCTTGTTGTCATAAATGAGGGTACGTATAAAGAGCACTGAATAATAAGCAGGGAGGAATAAGGAGGCTTAGCTGTCTGAATAATAGCAGGGAGTAAACTGCGGGGCAGAAGATTATACATTCAACATCTGTAATGAGTAAAGTCCTGGCTGGAAAGATGCCTTCTCCATATTCGATGAGCGCCAGAAGTTTCACTCGAATCTTTTTCGTAACCGTTGTACAGGGTAAATTGGGACATTTCAAGTGGTACAATACAAAGGAGATTACTTTTAAAGAGAAACAAATTATATTCACGTGGAGAGTTAAATGATGGAAAAAATAAGGGAAAATTACAGGCAGAATATTATACTTTCAGCGTCGAAGAAATCAAACGTGAAAAGGAACACTCGTTCCACCAACATTTGTAAAGAAATATTATTTTATACAAGATATTTATTTGTGGGCTGCAAATTGTCTTTACTCACTCTTCCTGCTGACTACATTTTAGAATAATTAAGAATAATTATCACAAATAAAATTTTAGGGAATGTAAGTAAATTGTTATCAAAGACTATTTCACGCGAATAAGCATATTTTTGTAGTATAAGTAACATCTTCGCAAATAAAGTAGGTACTGCAAAAAGATCCTTTATATAACGCCGTGTAATATTTACAACCGTTATAATAGGTGTTAATTAAATTCATCAGAGCGATCACAAAGGAAAACTTCGTCCCTAGCGAAATTATATAAATAATAATAAAAATAAATTATACAAATAGGCAAATTATCAAAATAATTAATAACAGTTGAAATATCTTCTACAGAAATGTTATACATATCGTAAGCACTTTCTTCCTCCCTCAATATTTCACACAATTTCGGCATTCTTCAAACTACTTCTCCGAATTAATCCAAACTAATAAACAACGACAAACCAGAACATCTAATTTAGAAACTTATTCACCGTAGTTAAAGGGAAACTGTACATATTGATAACGGTAAAATTATACCAAACATACATATGTACAAGCTTCAAAATACGAAAAACTATTAAACCCTATATAAATAACAAAATTTTAAACATTCGACCGTTTTTCCGTGTAATAAAGCGCGAAAGACAAATAGGTTTACTCAGACTTTCAATTTCATTCGTTCAATACGCGTGTCAAACATTTCAAGCACCTTCGACACGAAAATCAATGCCCGTCGACAGGCTATTTTCCTATCGAAGGAGCAACGTCCAATTACATAACTGATTCCGAATTCATAAATGGATGTCGAGTCTCCTAGAGACGCTTTGTGTCGTGCGCCCTGGGTTGATGTGTTTGCACCGAATTTCAGGACCGTCGTCGGATCTCTCTGACCTGCTTAGTCGAAATCTGTTACGGAATGCATCGACGCGCACACGAGTGCACCCTCGAAATTGATTTACAAGGCAAGGGTTGTCGGCTGGCTCCGACCCTCGTGTCCTGATGCCGTTGATCGATGTGCAAAATCGCGCTGCAACAGCGTCAGAATACACGGATGTCTTCCACCACGTGGTTGTTTGAACAGGTACTTGCGATATATATAGTATATAACATTTGCTACGTAATAGCAGTCTTGGGCCGTAGGTGTGATTTTCAAATAGATACGGAATACGAGGATGTGTCAACAATTATTTGCAATGGGGTTGTTTTTACAGAGATTACAGTTCGAGTTGCGTTTGTACGGTTAGATGTTGCTGATTATTAGTTGTATTTGTATTTACTGTGCGAATGTTCAACTAAACGCTCAAAGAGCGGGCTATTTTATTTGCAGACGTAACTAAACTCGGGATATTTATCTGGAAAGTTTCAAGAACATTGCCCCTTCAAGGAAACATTTGTGATATATTACTTTTGGTAGCGCGGAATGGAAGCTAAACATAAATAATGATATCTGCTAACAATGGTACTGTGTTATCTGGTCATTTATTTGTTTATAAAAGTCAAGAATATAAAATTTACGACGATTTCATTACCGTTATTGACGTTGGAAATATATCATATACATACACTGCATTAATAAAACACCTGCGGTTTAATGTCAGTCTAATAATATCACCATTTTTTAATGCTCATAGTTTAAATGTTAATATCATATTCCTTTTACTTATTTCGCAGACTTTAGGGTGCACACTTTATTATTAGTATGCACCAAGGAGGAATAGCGATCTATGACCTGATGTTTGTGGTATGAAAATGTATGAAGAGTTGAAATGTATGGAAAACTTGCAGCACACTATGGGAATAGTGTATTATTGCAAAAAGTTCCTACGGACTGACAAATTAAAAAATGATTACTCAAATATTATAGCAACAGCATTTGACGAAAGTGATGTATACTGTATTCTTCTCTAAACTAAACAAAAATTGCGTTATGAGAACATAGCAAAGCTTGTGCACTGGCGAACCAATTGGACGCTGAATGTTAAGGGGCCTATTTACGATTAAACAAATAATACAGAACATACACCTATCAGCGTAATTTATGTAATTTATTCCAAAGTTTACATATCATATTCCTATAACATCACCTGACTTTCCCGGAAACTATCCAAAATTGTTCTCTTCCCAGCCAACACAGATATATTTTCGTTAAAACGTTCTTTACCTTTCAACCCCCAGTCCTTATACATTATGCAAACCATATCCAGCAAGATCTACAATACACAAAGAACCAGTAAAAAGAAAACAAGCAAAAGCAACTTGCCCGAATTTTGCTCATTAGTTAAAGTGCTCGCGTTATTTAGCTACTGCTCTGAAAGGATTAGCATGGTCACTCGTTAAGTGACGTTTTTGATCGACTATTTGTTACGATAAACCGCAGTTCGATAACATCGACTGCAGAAAGTATGGAAAGTTCATTCGTGTCTCGTGAAAGTCTCGAATCGAACAGCGTTGTGAAATAATTTCGTGGGAGAAGCTCGGCCTGTTCGACCGACTGGAACCGACTCTGTGGTTAATGCTGGTCGATTTTGCGTGGGTGGTAGTGCAATTGCACACACGCCCTGTAATTACGAGTCTCGCCGAATTTACATTCGGTTCTTGTTTCACACGGTGCCAGCTTTACGTAATAAGGTTGGAGTTTTTGTTGATTGAATTAGCAGGTAGTGGTTGATGGAATGTTCGCGATTGTTGAGGTCTTCAACTTGAAAATGTGGAGCATAAGCAGGGAAATTTAATTAGCTAGGCGTGAATTCAATTGTGATCTAATCTGAAAGAGGGTGATCGATTAACATAAAATTTGGTGTCATACTATTTCACTATTGTTTTATATTATAAGAATAAAAAATGTTATATTGATATTTTATATTTATATTATGTTTGTCATTTAATTGTTTGGTCTTGAATATACGCTGGACTTTACAGTACAGATTGCGATTTAAATCCACATCACTCGGAGTATAATTATTGTACTTGGTTATGTGATTGAAACCAGACATGTATGGTACTTGGAAATTGCAAAAATATGTGACAAATTTTAGTACCAACATACATTGCTTTATTTTACTTAAATAAAGATTAAAGAAAATTGTGAAATGTTTGTCCACAAAAAGGGGTATTTTTTATCTGTCAGTAACAAATCAAGCAATTATAAGCAAGTATAAGAAATTATTCTACTGTAACTATTGGGCTCGAGTAGATTAGAGATAAAAAAACATGTCATGCCTTAACCAAAAAATTATGAGGAAAATATACTCTATTGTCGAATCTTATGATTAATTTAGAATTAATATAATTAATTTTATTTACTTCAGTTTATTATTAGACAATGGATGATAATATTTCAATAGCACATGAAACGGTATGTCCATGAGACACGAAAATTACGTACACTTTGCCTTGCACTGTAACACTTCCCACTTTCCATTATCAGTTAGTTACTACTATAGTCGTACCATCTGCTCATAAATCCGCTTGCACAAATTATGCGAACATCCAGTTAGAATGTAAATACACTAAAGTCCATTAGACGAATGTTCTTACAGGCATTTAATTGGACAGCGGCCAGAGGAAAGTCAGAAAGTTGCAATGTTCCACCTTTTACTCCTAAAAAGTTCATTAATTAAATCTACCTCTCGGGTAAAACGCACGGGTATCGCAGTTTCGCCAAACAATCCAAACAAAATCACACGACTTCGATTAAAGTGAAACACATCAAACAAATTATTGCACTCAAAATGTTCACCGTGCCACACTTAAATCAGGGATACAAAACAAAACAAAACAATTGTATAATATAATCCAGACCAAAAGAAAACAAAACGGTACAAAAACGACTCCCCTTATCGACTTCGTGGTTTATACATATTCTCCGTAATAAGAAGCGACGAATGAAACAAACAAAAATTAAACCCCTTGCGGATGGGATATTTAAAAAACCAAGCGTCGCGACGCTCAAGCCAAGGGACGACTTATATGTATTATAACAACAGTTGTTATTTCTTTTCTTTAATAATACATCGGAAGTGCCCGTATGGGATCATTAAAGTGCAGTGTCAGATGTATATAAAATATATAACTGTGGTAAAAACTACCCCCGTCTATGCAGTGACATTGTTTTGAATTGAAGGTAAAGGGTTGAAAGGGTTGAATACTCGCGTCATTCTTCCTTGTCTCGCGAATATATATATACATTATTATTTCCACAGCTAAAAGATATTCTTTGTCATTACATTCTATTTATTTTCTACTTTCGCAGTCGAATCGTCATTATAGAATTCAAAATCACTGTGGTAACGCCCGATGAAAACAACATACAATTAAAAATACGTCTTAACCTAGACACTATGGTTTCTTCGATAAATGATTTGTGCTCGATAAATGCCGCAGCCGTCTGCGAAAGAGATATTCTTCGCGCAAACACCTTCACTCTCCGATCGTCCCATAATAAATTAATGGAACTCCGATGGTACCACTGCAAATGCATACGCTTAAAAATGTAATACACCGATCCTGAACCCTTCGCATTCCAACAATTCTACAACGATATTCTTCAAACTCCAGTAAAAATATAAAAACTAAAGAACTTTGTGCAATAGAACCACACTAAGAAACCAAACGCGTAAAGGATTTGAATAATCAATGAATATCAATTAACGAGCCTTTCGTGGATCATCTGAAACGCCCATCCGCAAAGGGTGAAACCATGAATGGAGAGAGTCCCCCAGGATAGTCCTGGACCGTTCGTCGACGTTTATCAGACGACAGAGTCCACTCTACAAAGCGTGTTCACCTGGTACAACGGTATATACTCGACGTAATCGAACCTGTCCCCGCGCCTCGACAAGTATCGATCTAAGGGCCGGCAGCAGCACCACAGGCTGTACGCGAAATTGGGCATTTGGCGAAAGAAACGTCCCTTCCTATGCAACCAAGCCGAACAGGAACAATAACACAAACTACGTACGTGGCCCGCGAAACGCTAACTGATCAAGAATCTCGGTCGCGGATCAGAATTCAGACGGCATCCCGATGCCAATGTATTTTTGTCTGCCGTGACATTGACTTTCCTCGGGCCGTCGTCCAACTAGGTGCAGACGTAGCACCGTGCCGTTGTTAAACTGCGTAAAACAATAATAGGCGACACAGTGCGTGGAGAAACAATGATTGATGCAATTAGTGTTCGGTTGTTTTTCTTTTACGGTAAAAGGGCGAGGAAAGAGGTGTGGATATAAGTGTGGGCGAGGCTCCAGGGGAAACTTTTTAGGTGGTCTATGACCAGAAGAACGATTTTTTGCTTTCTTCGTCTCTTTTGCTTTTGTTCTTTTTCTTTCACAAAATGTCAGTGAGACCGATTTTCTCTTTTTCATATTTTCCAATAGCTCTCGTCATTCGTCGTAACAATTTTTTATTTTTTATTCCGAACAATCAAAGCATATGACTAACCATGTATATAAATTTGAATCATATAAAACTGAATGAAACGTGTAGAATAAAACTTTCATATTAGTTGGTTAGTTTTCATGAGAAACAATCGTGTATCGACTTCAAAATGTACAGTCGACTCGGAGAGTAAGTTAACGTTCTTACCAACAGTTTAAATGTATAATAATAATTATAATGTATGTTTATATGTTTTTATGTATTCTTTATAAATAGTATAAGTACAGAAAACAATAAGTTACCAAAATTTCCATATATCGTTGTCGAGCACAAAAATGCCAATCGTTAACTTACTTTCCGAGGCGACTGTATATACTTAACGAAATGCAAAAGCGTTACAATTCCCCCTAAATGCAATACCATCATAATGGTATTCGGTTAGTTCGCGTTTATTAAAAATTAGTTTCCTGAGATTCTTGTATATTTTCAAACAACACTCCACAAATTTTCCGATCTTTTTGCAGTGAATCTTACGCGGCATTGTACGAGACCGAAAACAAGTTTAGTACCACGTAACTAACATTTCACAGCGCCAGAAATTCAATATTCCCTTGACACTCTTCTATCGATTTCCGTATTGTGAGTGTACTTATGACTGCACCTAGAGCCAATCGTACCTACAAATCAGCTACTTCCGGTAACGAGAAGCTTTCGCACGTTCCATCAGACTAGCATCATTTCTATCGTCGATGCACCCAACTTATTCGGGGATTTTTCTATTCTTTATTAATGACATACACATACGCTGTAAAGTTCCTATCTGTTATTAAAATAGCAACTCGAATGGAAACCGATTTTAATAATAGCGATGTTAATTAACACATGGTGGTCAGCTTCTATTAAAATCGCTTCCGACCATAATCCAGGGCAAAAATGATATCGGACAATCGTATCATTCATCCATTATTAAAACGTTCGAATCGATAAAATAACATTTTCCAAAAATCAAGACACACGAAGCAGTTCAATTACCGAAGAGGACCTTAATTGCGCACGAAAAAAATGATACAGCAGCTTTAATTGAATGTTCAATAGAGCATCGCAGATTTAGGGCGAAAAATTATAAGCTAGTTGGATTATTTGTATGATATCAAATTTTCGGTCAAATTTCGTAAGTGCAATCGTGGCGTGATATATTTGAACGTTAACAGGGTTCAATTTAAATTGAAGCAAATGAGAGAAGCGGCTATTATTGCGCATGCTGGAAGAACCGTATGACGTTTGAATTAAATTTTACACAGCGACGCTGAAAGTGGAACTAAGTTGGCTAAAATGGATACGCAGCGGCCGTAGTTGGTCGTTTCAGACCTACAATCTTATAATTAATTAAAAAAATACAAGTGAAATATAATCAGTCATGAAGTGCATAAGAAATACTAGAAACCTTATCATTATAGAAAATACATTATAGAATACATTATAAAATACATCATAAAATACATTATAGAAAATACAGAAAAAGTGAATAAGAAAAACGAATTCTTGAATCCAAAACAAGTCCCCGATAGCCGTGCAAATGTTAACTTAATTCAGCCTGCAGTCCGCAGACTGCAATCAATGCATGGCCATGCGTGCAAGCACATTTAGCAGTATTGAACTAAAGTTGACGATCGTACCGAAGTGGTTAACAGCGTCGATGCACAGCAAAGAGTCGAAGTACAATGGAATAAGGTAAACCGTGGAATGAGCAAGTTAAGTCGCACCAAGCCGAGTGGCATGTAGAAAAAAAAGAGAAAAAGAACGAATCAATCGAACGCCGTTCGCCGTTGCGAAAACAATGGGCCCGCTGAAATTTCATTAGCCGCGCGGGCGCATCTAATAATTTCGTTACAATGGAGCGTAATTGACTGTCGTAACGTTGCTCGAGACGCCAGACGATGATTTATAAATAGTTTCTGAAAGGTGTGACACATTTTCCAACGTAACACTGCAACCATAAACGTCGGCAGTGTTTTGCGTAACAGGAACCCCGTTAGGTTAACCACCATTGACGAATCATTTCCGACCATTGAATAACCGTGCCATATCCCGCTGATTGTCCAAGGCCGTCCATCATCCTCATTCAGAATAGCCCCCTCGAGTTTCAGCCTCGCCGCTCTGAATTTAAATGGCGAACTTGTGTACACGATTGCCAGATCGTATGGTATAGTAACATTGAACTACTTTGTCGCTCGACCTTTGCGATAAACAATATAAAATTGAAGACAAATTATTGGCTAGACTTAACACGTGTTTTTGTTAATTAAAGGCAAACTCGTTTTTCTTAGTGTAGACATTTCTGTTGTCTGACTGTGAGTTTCGACAGGTGTTTGTGAGTAACGTATGTATCGCGAATCAAATTGTGCAATGTTTAAGGAAGATAATTGACAATTATGAAACATAGAGCATAGGGAACATTGTTGTTGTTACTGTAAATGATGATTAAGTCTAAAATTATGCTAGAATGTGAATAACTATGCTACAAACAGAACAACAAATTTAGAGAAAAATTTAACAGAATAATTGTGAATATTGCAAACGAAGGATGCTGCGTTTAGATATTATTAACCGAGGGAGAAAAATACAACAGGGCGCCAGATATTTCTGGCAGCGGAGTTTAAAAATGCAATGCACCGCGTCAACAGTCACTCGACTTGGTTTAAAATTTGCAAAGCAGGCAGCAGAACATTACGCCAAATGACAATATGAAACAGTAAACGACGAATACACTCAAAAATTGCATTTCCCTTCTGCTCTGAATACATAATTCCTCTATACAAACAATAAATACACCTGTCGCGTAAATATACACCCTAGAATCCTAAATAAATTTCGTCCCTAATACGCTCGCCGAAGTGGATTGAACCGCGAATGATCGATGCCGAAATAAAATGTGATGCAAACAAACGTCACAAGCATGCTCTGAAGGCTTCAAGACGATATTCACTTTCCTTTTCGTTGAGGACCCTGAAATTTCAATCGAACCAGCATATCTTGAATCTTGTACCGAGCACAACGTCAACGACACGCAAGACGACCCATTTCGATCATATAAATACATTTATTCCAAGCACTATATCGAAATAAAAAACAAATTAAAAAATCGATTAACAAATGAAACATAAGAATGTTTAAGCGTTGCCCAAAAAAAGTTGAAAATATAAAAGGGTTTGAAAGCTACCAATTAGACGTGCACACAATGTTCTGAAGGTGAATGAAAAAGTTTGATGCAAACTTGCAACGTCCTTGGCATCTCCGCCTATCAATTTTTTTCACGAAATTCTAATGAGCCTCTCCAAGCGCACTTTTAACGCCAGCCTTCGCCCGTTCGATTTCTGTGGTTCAACGCAACTTCCGATCATAAAATCCATTTATAGCGCGAAATGGGTCACCCTGGACGTTTCAAACCTCGGGGTAGTCTCCTTACTTTTTTTCTACTCAAAAAATGAGAAACTGCTTCCTTCAAAAGTCAACGAAAAAGATATAAAACGGGAGGAATGTCTTGAAAATTTATGTTTCGATTAAATAATCTCTGACGAATAAGTTGTTCCGTATTATTCTACGTAAACAACACTGCTATGGCTATGAATAAACGGTCTAAATTAATACTTAATACTTGGACAATGGTGCAAAGGAAAAGTTGCATTATCCTGTTAATAATTTTTACCAGACCGGTTAATAATTTTCACTCCTAGTATATTTGTGACACATATACTATAATATTTGAATGATATCTTTATATCTCAGCTATTGATTTGTTAATTAATCCAAATTGGCGCACTGGTTCATATAAACGATACGAAAACTAATAAGAATGATATAAACGAAACAAAATCCCAGTCACGTCTCCGTTTCCTATTATATTGCACATTTACCATAGAAAAAATCACCGCCAGACAAAATATTCCATTTCAATAATTCAAACAAAAACTGCCCTCAACGACGATCCCAACAATACTCTGGAAAACGGTTTAAACCAGTGAAAGATCAACCAAAGGGGAAGCCAAACATTTAGAATCTCGACTGATAACGAAGGAGTCGTTAAAACCCCACTTAATATCCATCTTCACCCTCGTGGGTGATTTTCCTCGCCAGCTCAAAGAGGAAGTCCACGAAGAAGACTTTGCAGAAGAAGAAAGCACGTTGGAAGAAAGGGCAAGAAAGGCACCTGCGCCGAGAATAACGGGGTGTGTTTGCCCCTTTCTCCCCCACTTTCTTTCTTTCGTTCGTTCGCCCTTTTTTCCCTCCCTTATTACGATTCGCGGCAAGATCCATTTTTACGAAGCCAAGAGGGGCTTCCTGTCCTCGTCGTTACCCCGTTCAAAGCGTTCTTCAACGTCTAGCCGAGCACTTTGCTCGCTTCGTCGGATACGTTTACCAGGCTGGGGGATCGATATCTAGACGTCGACTCGGAAATATGGAAATTCGACGTGCCAGAGCGGCCGTCGTGGCAAGAAATAATGTAAATTCAACGCTGGCTAGTCGCGCCAGGACCAGACTGGAATTAATTTCACGTGCAAACGTTACGCCTGCGAAAAGCATGGAAGCCTGTATAAAGTTTGACGATGACGAATCGGCGATGCGAGTCTGACTCATTTCTTTCCAGCCGGGGCAGTCAGAATGACGTTGGGAATTATTACTTGCGATCGCCTAGCGGAATACATAGTCGAGAACTTAATGAAATTGTTTTACTTTCGTGGATCAAAGTAATTTTTCACGCCGTACTTTCTTTATTCATTGTATCTTTTGCTCCTTGTTCATTTACAGCGCTGTACGCTTTGTCTTTCTTGCGAGGGTTTAATTGTTCATCCTTTTCGTTTCTTTTTCGTAGATCCGGTTGAAGTGGGTTACGTGGATTCCGGAATAATTATTTCGAGGTAAAATATGGATGCTTCTGTGACGTTCGTTTTAATATCGCTGACTGCGAGAACGAATATTTTTATATAGATATCGTAATTAATGCTGAAACCATCGTGGATGCATCGGTAGTGCATGCCCCGTTAATGAAAAACTTGCCTGGCCATTCAGCGGAGCTTTAGTTTTGTTTTTTCCACGCGGAAATTCAAAGCTTCTATGCGACTGGAACTCTTTTGCATCTGAGAAAATAAGAGTTTTCCGTATATTTGAAATTGAAATTCGTTGAATAAAACGTTCCAGCGAGTAGACCGCGCTTTAAAACTGTTTTTTAGAAACAAACACGATAGCGCCAGGAAAATTACCCGTTGTTTCAGGCAACCATTGCCTGGTGTTAAAATCAAAATGACTGAGACATCGTTGCTTTTCTTATAAATGTTTAATATCATGCGAATCTCGCGGCAAATATTTTCCGCGTAAATCGTCATCTTCCCTGAGAAAAATATTCTTCTACTCGTTTTCGCCCGACACGTGCGCTTTTGGCGAGCACAATTTGAGAGGTGCGCGAAACCCGAGCTTCTACGATGGCAAATTGTACTTTGACCTGAAACCACAAACGAGACAATTACGCGTAGCATTATCCACGTCGACCGGTGAACCACAAGAGCAAATAGAGCAACCGCAAATAAAGCAACGACTTGCATTACCATGAACAGAAAAGCCTCCGTTTGTCACCTACAGCTGAATTACTCTCGGGACCTTTTATTCGAGAAGAAAGAAAATTCTGAATTTATTATAATAGCATTGCAATTACAATGAAACGTGATTCCAACTAGGATAACGAGAGCACTGGAATATTTTCGGTTCCATGGGGCAAAATTAACATACTCTTCTCCAGGATAAAATTATATTAATAACCCGCAATTACCTCTTCGGGAATTTGAATGTACAGTAAGGCCATGTCGACGCAATCAATGGAAGTAGCATCAAATTTCTATTAGGAATGCTAATTAGGCTAATTCCTTTTTCAATTCGTATTTTTAAATATACAGTATATGTTTTTGATCAAGTAATATTAAACTTCCACTCGGTTTTCAAAACGAATATTTTTAAATTCCCTCTTATTATTAATAGTAGTGTATTTTCATTAAATTTCTTCTGCTATAGCACTATTTCCCAATGATATTACCTTTGAAATACAGAGGACGTCTATTCCAAACTCTTGAACAAAGCAAGAAACAGGTTTATTAAAAACTAAATAGCACCAAAGGGGGATAAGCTTATTCTATTGCAGTGTAAAATGCTATTCCTCAATTCAGTCAAACAACAATTCTACCAAAGGGAATCATTATTAAATATTCATTTATGATAAGTATATACTTGTATTCTAACATTTCAACTTATGTATACTAGTCCACCATCGTATCTCCTATATTACCATACATCTACTGCATAGTAGCCTCGCGTATCGCCTATATCTCAGAATCTATATATATATATATATGTATGTACATGTGTATATGTATACATATTGCATAACCACTCCACGAAACCCATGAAAAAAAGTACAACTCCACTTCAACCGCCCCTTATTCTACCCACCTCAAACAACCCCTAACAAGTCCCCCCTCCGATTCCACCGCCAAATATCTTCATCTTCATCGTCCAAAATTTACGACGTCCCAAATAAAACAACTTGACGTCCATTGCTTCATCGAATCTCGCTAAAAGTTCCCTTCTATCACCCTCTTATCTCTAGGATATCAGCAACAACAAATCAAAAGGAAGAAGACAAACTGAGCCGAGCAAAAAGACAGAAAGTTGGAGCGGAAGAGCGCCCGGCGATCGATGGCCACTGACAACACGTGAGTCGTCAAACGGAAGTCGATAACGATGTGTCTCCACCATGCAACGCGTTCAGCAGACCGATGACCCTTTTTTTAAACACCCCGTACACGTGCCCCAGCAATTAGTCTATGCAAAATGTTTGTCGGGTGCCCATATGCGAGAACTCATAGTGCAAAGAGATAAGTATCTGTTATTTTCCAGCCACGTGGCTCTCTATGGTGTGACAATTCGTTTTATCGAAGCGTGGATGGCATATACACAACATGCACAAGAATATCGTTCCGCTCTGCTACAAATACACGAACGGGTACTATTAAACGTGTAAACCTAGAGCAGTGTTTGCCACCCTTTCTTTTTGGGTCGCCACACCCTTTTACAATAATCAAGTAACTTGCGATTAACCCCCTTCCCCTAATATAAGGTAAGGTAAATTTAATAAGGTAAAGAACATATGTACATTTGAAATGTTAAAGGTTTGTTATAACGTAACAGTATTGAAGTAAATAAGTTTATATTTATTACAATGTGGCAGTATTTAAATAAATGAGTTTATATACACATTTTATTATGTGACAGCTTTGAAACAAATAGGTGTACAAAAATCGCCAATTAAAAATAACTGCGGCGACCCATAAAAAAGACTGCGACTTCCAAGAGGATCGCGACGTACAAATTGGGAGCAAGTGGCCTAGAGTTATATCGTGCAATATTCAAGAAAATTTGTTAGATCTGTCCAAAACTATATGCAAATGTGGGTGAAGAAGACTGATAATTCTACACAAGCTCTTGCCATCGAATTAGGGCCACATATGAAAATGTCTATATGAATGAAATTACTGTGAACGTGGACTCTCGTAGCCAGGAAATTCGCCCAACTTGAATACCATTGGAAATGTCTAGTGCCCATCTCACTTGTCTACTCATCATCGATTACTAGAAACAAAAAATTGTAGATATTTTTCAAACTAACATAAATACAAAGGATATGACAACGCAATATGCACGATGGACACCAGAAAGGATGCAAGCTTTAGTCAAGACAAGAGGGAAAAGCACTAAAATATTAACCCTTTGCGGTCGTATTTAGCTCAGCAACGGGTGCTGAGCTGGCCAGAATTAATTTTCATCGAACGGACACGAATAATATAATGCAAGGTTATAAATAAAAAAATTGGTTTTCCCGACTGTTATCACTCTCTGCATTTAAGAAACTATTCAAAGAATCCAAATGATATTTATCCGCACTACTTTCAGAGCAGAGATAGGACCGCGTAGGACTAACATACATATGTCTCAAACCTTAAAAGCGAATAAACTCTGTTACGAAAATTCGCGCAGGTCTTTCCATTCTAGTGAAACCACCAAGAGAAATCTTGGCAATTGTAAATAGTCCTAACTTGATGGCCAAGAGCTGTACTGCTAAAGGAATTGCGGTCGAATGATTTCGCGAGCATTTTTCTTGGACGTCGTCCAACGTCTATCTAAGGACGTGTTTGTAGTGGTACACCTAATCATGCCGCACATTCGAGAGTGAGGATCCCGAATCAGCTCGTGTGCACACGCGACGAGTCACGTGTCTACAATGGGTTTCAGTTATCGCGTGCGACTCGTCGAGCCGAAACGTGTCGTACTAAATATTGCCTTTTACCTGTATCTGCCGGGTTTCCCACCCTAAATTGGATTTCAGAGGGATGAGATCATTTAAACTCTCCATGGGCTACTAGCTCGTGTTTGTATTTTGCTACTGAGGAAAGGCGAGGGAAAAACGAAGAGAAAGAAACTGCAATTAAGTTGTCTGGTACAGAAGATTCTGATTGGGGGCAATTGAGAGTGCAGAATTGTTGAAGGAAAATATTGATGTCTCGGATTAATAATCTATAGCGTTGTAATATCGGTCTCGTGGGCCCCACATGTACGACTAACAAGAAACTACTAAAATATCTACAAAAATGAAGCGAAATTTGAATGCAGGTGTACCGGATCAGAAAAAAAATTCAAGACTAAATGGAAAACATAAATTCCATTTAATTAACTAACAGTTACACCAACAGTTCCCAGAATCGAGAAGATGATAATACAATTACTCCAACTAAACTATACGTTCGCATTGACATCCGCATTAAATTGCACACGACGTTAATTGAACATGCAACTGCCATACCAATATTGCAAACAAAAATCTCCCAGCTTCGATAAACAAAAAAAAACAGAAAATAGAAACATATATTCAGCATGACTCAAGCATTAATCGTACCGCCAGCAATGTGTATGCAGAAATTCATCTCGATACGAGCTCTTCGAGCTGCTCTGATAGCTGCCTCAGGGCCACAGTCTGGACGTCTGGAAGAACTGGAAAATACCAGCACAACGAGCATACACGATGTCGATTACCGCTTCTATGCATCGCGTATGCAAGCTGCATCAGCGTGCATCCGGTTCGTCGCACGTGCACTACCGTTACAAGCGAGCCTACGAAACCTCAGGTGTACGTGTTCACCAGGAAACACGGCACACTATGATCGCACCAGCCATCCGGCATGGCAGCTCGCCTTTTTTCCCCGTTCCGACTGGTCACTGAACAAGCATTGGTAACATCGGTTACGCGACAAGAAATTTATCTACGGCGAAACTGGTTGGTTCCTCGGGTAAATATGTATAGGGCGATTCAGAGGGAACGTGGAGAAATATAAAACGGTTAGGTAAAACGAGTTGTGGACATGTTTCTTTCACCGATAGAAAGTTTAACTAACAAGAATCGTTAATAGTACGGGGAGAAAATTCGAAAGGCAGGAGATTGATCAATTTGTTATTCAATTATTTGAAATTATAAGAAATTCTTATGCTATTTGGAAGGTTCAAAAGCCAATCAGTGTAAGTCTATTAGCATTCAAACCGAGATAAATAGGGTTTTTACAAAATACTTGGGAAAAAATGACAATATCATCTACATATTACTCAAGCATGAAAATAGTGACTTAATTGATTTATCAATTGAAAGTTTAACAATAAAGAGGTTTTTGAACTACGTAACTCATGTTCAGGGAATGGTGGACTTACACTGATTGCCCTCAGAGCCCTCCATTGATACGATAAACATTTGGAGTTATTGGATTTTTAGAATCTCCAGAGTTGTACATTGGAAGCTGCTTCGTTCGTTGCCTCAAATAATATATAATGGATAAAAAAAAATCCCAATTACAACGCCCTTGCGCGTGTTTCGGTTTGACTATATACTCATGCTTTTCGGATCAAAAATGACCCAATTATGTATATGGTACACATATTTTCCACTTTATAACGAGATCAGAGAGCTGTATAAAGTCGCAATGCATGAATTCGTCTTGGCTTGAACTGCGATACTATGAAGTCAAAAATGTATGTATAGTACCATTTAAAAAAAAGGTGATTGACCACGGAATTAAAGAGAATTGTTTTATTGCAACATGTAACCGATTAAAACCCAAATAACTTTTATTTGAAACATATTTTCGTCACATTTCAGGATGTGCTTGAAAAATCGTAGTAAGCGTTACGTGGTACACCCTGTATATATTACTTGCAATTAGTTCCTGCCTGTTATTTGTATCCTTTTCTGCAATGATCGTTTATACGATGGGTCAAAAAAGACCCGAAGACCATGAGTGTATCATATGTATCATTTCTAATAAAAATACGACATGTGAATTCGCATAATACATGATAGGTAAGACCCCGATGGGTCAAAAAAGACCCAAAGACCGCCTAAAGGTTAGCAAATAAACTATGAAAAAAATTGCAACTCTAAACGTGTAAAACGCGAGATCTCGAATTGTCCAATCTAAGCCGGAAATGGCTACAGGAAATCAGCTGCGCACGGGCATTATCGAGCACACATTATCTATGGCCGTTCTCCATCTCCAATCAACCCACGTGCACCGTACATATTATATGCCCCGTATCGCGTGTGTTATCGTTGGACACACAGGAAGACGACACACGAAATTTCGGTCCACCGTCTGCCCAGCCTTCTGTCGCTCTCTTTTCAAGCAAATATTGCTGCAGCTATCACAGTTGCCACCGAAGGAGGCAAAGTGAAGATAAAACCGCATGAAACGTCGTAAGCTTCTTTTCTGTTCCGACACCGAACAAGAAGCAACGGTGCTCCCATGGGTGAAGAGCCGTGCCAATTCACGGATTAATTTCAGAAGCACTGTTATTACACGTCAATGCGTTTTGTGTCTGCGAATGGAGTGTATATGTATGTACTTCGTTTTAGCACTTAAATAGCTTATTATCAAGAGCACAGGTAAATCGTGTCTTTGATGTAGTAGGAAAAAGTTGTTCTGATTGTTACTTACTTGTTGGAAAGTAAGAGTTGTTTGTTATTTTTCTTTTGTGACTTTTAATACAATTTTGATATAAGATCGCGTTTACTTATTAACAATGAGATATTTGAATGATTGTGTTTTAATTTGCTTTAGAATATTTTATAGCGAGTTTTGGGAACTAAATCATTTCAAAAAATTATATTGCAGGCTGTGTTCTGACCATCTTCGCTCTGAGACTGATTAATAATAAAAAATGCAGAACAAATTAGTGATGTTTAAATATCCCTTTCAACAAATAAATTCTAGATAAACAAACCCCAATCACTCCTCCACACTTCAATCCAAATTAACTACACACACTGGCATCATAAAATGTCGAAAGGTACAACAATCCTCATAATCATAACAATTACAAAATTTTCATCACAGATCCACGAGCTTCCTCAAACTAAAAACCATCTAAACCTAAACAAAACAAATTAACAAAATAAACATTGATCTCCACAATTCTCATTTCCAATCCGTGAACGACCAGCAAAGAGTTCATTCGATGTTCGTAAAACTGAAACAAAACTTATCTCAATCTTTCAACCCACAGTGTAATAATTATAAAATTCGATACTCCGTTCAAACCACTGTCTTGAACTTGCCCATCGAATAATGCGCAAGCAAACCTCTCTAACCAATAAACCAGTGTCAGTAATATATTTCAATCCTTCCCACCGCCAAAGAATACCCTATTCGGTAATTTCACCGCCGGAAAAATGTCAAAGAACGTGGCGCTGGGTCGTGAGACCGACGACTGCTGTGGATCTCCCCGGGAAAAAAGGAACTCGACCACGAAAAAGAGGCAGAACGGGGACGACAAGGTCGTCAGGTTCCGCTGCGACTTCCCCTCGACACAGGTTAGGGTGATGCTGGCCAGAGGTTGGACCCAGGTAATGGAATGTTCCCTGTTCGCGCCTGGACCATAACGACTGCAGCAGGGTGGGAAAGAATCATGGACGCGTATCCCTTCAAACGCCCTTTGTCGTGTAAAGCCACGTAAAACCGCTTTATAAGAGGGCAGACCGTGGAAAGAACAACGACTATACGAAAATCGGCTTTGTTCGGATGGGCGACCACGTGGTCCTTGATCCTAGATTACGTGTGTAACGTATGTTGGTATAGAGAGGTCGATTTATGGGGGGATTGTGAAAATGAGAGAATATTTTTAGGGTTTTTAGAAAGGTAGTTCCATAGTGGCCCTAATTTTCAATTGTACGTTTACCGTTTTTACGATTGAAAAGTTAAGATCAATATTCTTGTAATTATCTTTGAAAATAATGAATTAGATATTAAACTTCTTATTCGACTTCCGTGTTGTAACAGTCGAGGTTCTTATCTCGAATTAAAGAACAAATGAAAAAAACCACCCCACTCTCTGAAACGATTTTAAATCTTATTTAATCATTCCGACTTATAATGATGATAGTAAAATTCTTAACAGTTTGTGTCAAAGAGAATATACAAAATTTTGAATCATTTGATACCAACTGCAAGGAAATTTATTCACTTTTTTCACGATAATATTTAAAACCCACATTATATACTACAGCTTCATCGTAAGTGAGCTTGAAACTCATTGGAGTACGATTGTTTATTAATCTTTTATTGGCAAATGCAAGATGATTATATTCGTATGACAGTAATGCAAATAAATTAATCACTCTTGAAATGAATAAAATGAAATACAATCGACTGGGATCATAGACTTCATATGATAACTACCAATTAACCGTATCACCTATTCAAATTGTATCCTGTGTACAAGGGTCCCTAGAACGATGCTCACGTTGAAATCCTCAGAAGCAGGAAATCATTTATTATTCGTAACAATTTCCATAATCATATCCACCGGCAGACTGGAATACGTTCATAAACGATCCTCCTACGCCAAACCTTAACTCTATTCAAGGTAACAGACCCCAACGACCGGTCTTGGCACCTATGGTGGTGCGAGACAAACGACGTTCGTCAAGCCCTGGATTCGAAGCTCGCTCCGCATCAGAAAATCCCCCATTTTCGCAATCACTACGAATTGACACGGAAAAATTACCTCTACAGAAACTTGAAGCGATACAAGAAATTGTTGCTGAAATCGAGCAAACCAACCGAGGCCGCGTTATGCGACTGCATGCCGCTGACGTTCGAGTTACCGAACGATTACAGATTGTTCACCGAAGAGTATCATAAGCAACCAGGCTCTACGTGGATCGTGAAACCTGCGGGAA
The DNA here is from genome assembly GCA_963583965.1 of Nomada ferruginata. Lineage (NCBI taxonomy): Eukaryota > Metazoa > Arthropoda > Insecta > Hymenoptera > Apidae > Nomada > Nomada ferruginata. The sequence continues at coordinate 11,388,673 of OY757215.1, forward strand.
GATCGCAGGGTAAAGGTACACGGAGGAAGTTGAGTGTTTGAGACAGATTGATGACGTGAAACTTTGCGCTGCGTTCGAGTTTGCGAAATCAATTTTGTAGAAAGCTATGGCGCGAGCGAAGGGAATAGTGTTTTATTGGTTTAAGCTGTTAGAAGTTTATTTGTGTACTTCTATGAGTGTATTATAAATCTTGGAGTTAGTAAGAGGCAGCAGAAAGTATTCTTCATTACTGTGGCGACTTTTTTTTTAACGCAGTAATTTTTATTAACTACTTTTTAATTATTTCAAATATATTGCCATAGTTTGCTGGACGATGGTTTTGATAATGTTAGTAATGAGTAACATCTTTGAAAATATGAAGGACCAGAACTTTGCCATTGTTTGAGTTTCATCTATCGCCGAGCTTCTGACCTGTAAAAAATGTCTAATAACGAACGAAATTAAGATCAATTTATGTATGAAATACGTAACTTCAATTGCCAATTATATTATACAAAATTTTCTTAATTATGATTACTCACATTTTTTATTGTATTACCTATTTTTATCTGGCATTTTGATAATCATCTTCATTTAAGTGTACTATTGCAGTCTTTAAACATTTCTCTTGCAACATATAACGCGAATGAAAACATTCCCCCTTTTAAACTTTTCTTAGACGTCGTCTTCTAACAACTTTACTATAATTATTAAGTACCCTTCATACCCTAAATACTAACAATAAAAACATATTAGTCTTCTTCCAAAACGAAAACTCGCCAATTATAACTCTAATATTATCCATCCAAACTAAACCATCGCCTGCAATAAAACCTCGAAAATCTATAAAATTTGAAAGACTCAGAAATCTCCAAGAAAAACCAAAGTTCACGAAAAAATACAGAGACCTCGTGCTTTCCATTAACAGGTATTTTCCTGTTCAGGAAGCTGAAGGACTTGACCGAGTGGCGTAGCAAGGAGTTTGGCCCGCAGAAGGAAATACCACCGGTGGAGACTTTCATCGTGCAGAAATACGTGGAGAATCCTTACCTCCTGGCAGGTTCGTGTGCCGACGCGATACTCTTCCCTATTCAACAGCTTATCACCAAGCGAAGAATAGCCGGTGTTGTCGAGAGGGATGCCTCAATACCTCCAAAAGAAGAGTCGTGGATGGCCGGGGGCTGAAATCCGCGAACCTTTGTGCCAACGACGCCGAAAGAGAGAAGCTTGAATGTCGAATTGTTGAAAAAGCACTTTCTTCGATGGTCTTACGACGACTCTGGATACAAAACCAGAGGGGAATCGCCCGCTTTTATATCGTCGAACGAATGGCGCAACAGTTTGTAAACGTGAACGACGTTTCAGGGAGGAAATTCGACCTTCGTATTTACACCCTGGTAACCTCATTTCACCCTCTGAAGGCATGGCTGGCCAGAGAGGGTTTCGCCCGTCTGTCCGCTGAGCTGTTCGACCTGGAGAACATAGACGACAGCAGAGTGCATTTGACCAACATGGCTATACAGCTGAAGTCCCAGGGAAACGATGAGAGAGAGCAGACTAAGACGGGCTGCAAGTGGGCTCTGATCAAAGTGAGGGAGTTTTTGACTGCCGGGCACGGGGTGGTTGATGTGGAGATCCTGTTCCAACGAATTGCCAGTTAGTTTGCCTTTGTGATGATTGCATTGAACTTACAGTATCTACTTGACGATGCATATACTTTTGAGGATTTATAGAAGATTTGAATATTGTTCTTGCCCGATAAAGCGTGTCACAGTTTAAGTAAGTGACGAAACGCTTAGAATTAATTAGACTTGTGAAGTAACCGGTCATTTAACTCGATTGCTTGAGAAATTGAGAATCTCCCTCATACTGAGCTCTCTGTTACCATTCTGTACAAATTACAAAAATTGTCTTCTATAAAACATCAAATAAAACTCTGACTACATGTTGTATCATAGCTAGTTACAAATAGACGCATCATTCAAACCTGGTCGAACTTCCTTCTACACCAAACACACTACTCTTCCCCGATAAGTGGTCATCACATGGATCAACGCCTGATCACTTATCCGGGAACAACGATCCGATATTAAAACGACATTCCCTCATCAATTTCCTCCAGTAACAATATTATCATCCAGAAACATCGAAACTCACTCCTCCTCGTCGTCATGGGTCTATTAAACTCTCCTCGTAATAACGTGAATCGATCTCGTAGGCGTGATAATGGCCAGCCTGCTGGCAGTGCAGCCGGTGATAATGCAAGGAAAGAACTCGTTCGAGCTCTACGGCTACGATATTCTACTCGACGAGGATTTAACGCCATGGTTGCTCGAGGTGAACGCCTCGCCAGCGCTGACCGGCACAGACAGCGACGATTATCGGCTGAAGTTCGATCTTCTGGACGACACGCTCAACGTACTCGATTTCGAGGACCGTTTCTCCGGCAGGGAGACGAGAATCGGCGGTCTCGATCTCCTGTGGAACGACGGCCCTGTGTGGACCACTTGCCCCAATTCCTCCGCTTGCGGCGAGTTCACCAACGATTTAAGAAAGCTCAATATTTTCCTTGGAGCGCGAAACGATCGCGTCGGCCAGCTGCGTCAGCTGCGCGAGTATTTGGCCGAAAGACGGAACAGGGTACAGAGCAGCCGCGGAACGTACCGCGGGTGAACGAACGGGGAATTTTAAGCGTTTAAGTACTTTGTGGCGTTTGTTCGTTTGAGTGTGGACAAGTCGAGGATAATTGCAGAGACGTGGTCTCGCGCGCAGCTTAACGTTCTTCCGCGATGACGAGTGAAATTAATGCGATTTTCCGCCGAATGGCTTCTTCTTTTCCCTTGTACTTGGGGATGAAGGAAGTGTGGTGGGCAGAATAAAAATGTCATTTCTAATATTATCACCGTTATTGTGGTTGTTATTGTATGGAAGATTGTATCATTTTAATAGGGAGTTCATTGCGTGAAATTATGGAGCCCCATAAAGTTTCGCGGAAACTTTCAACTACGCGCTCATACGTAATGAATATTCAAAATACCAGGCAAATCGATACGACGAACGCCATCCGTATACCCCGAGCGACTGTCAAAAAAGCAATAAGTCACTGTCCAACGCACAAGCTTTTAACCCCGTAACAATCGACGACATTTCCAGTTAAAATACGCCTGGCTATCGGATGCAGTCACATCCGTCACATCCACGGCATCGAGGTTTCGTTTTTCTTCACCGATTTAATTTCATTGTAGCTAGGTACGTAGCAACAGTGGCCGCGGTACCAGCAGGTTGAAACTAACGAGCACGAATTTGCTGAGCACCGTGAGCATAAGTGTATATGCATATTCATACGGGGGCAAGCGCACACTTGCGTAGACACTTGCATGTATTGTACGTACACGCTCGCGTGTACAGCATAATCATCCGCCTGCAATTCGTTCCACTCCCGTGAACCCAATCTTTCCGATATGTGACGCAAGTTTTGTGATAATCCAGCCAACGAGACCGTTTCTCCGCGTGATTTATTACAGGTGAATGAAGATGGTTTCATATGGTAGTTCGTTGACGAAGATCGTCTTGCAGTTCTCCGGCAGCGTGAAAAACTTTTTCATAGCGGACAAAGGCGAGGTTTCATAAATATTATTATTGCATAATTAATTGTCCTTTATTTCGACGGTGAATTAATATTTTATGGCAGGTAGAAACTTTGTGATATTAGTGCTATTTTAAAATTTGATGTAATATTTATTTAAATATTTATTCGCCTTTGAATGGCGTATTTTCCGAAACTCATGCCTGCTAAATATTTCGCGATAGCCTTGCAACGTGAAACAAAGGTTTACTATAATTATTATAAAATTTTCTTCATACGCAACGCTGTTTCTAAACTCGACGGAAAGAAAAATTAACTGGAGAACTTGCTACGCGTGTCTGCGCAAGATCATCGTTTCCTGTACAGATAATTGTAAGCCCCTTTATTTTCAACTGCAGAAACTTATCATCGTAAACAATGATCAGAGAAGAATTCTGCATTGGAATCTTTTTACAGCTCAGTTAAATACGGAAATAGCAGCATGTGTATTTTATTGGCCGGCTCTAAAAATAGTAATCAGGGAAGAAAATCTATAAACTATCGTATACAATTTGAGCAGGGCAAATAAGTGGTCAGCCGACTATGTCCATTCGGGCCCAGGTACTGTGAAATTAATCGATTCGCAAAGGAACGAGAGCGTAACGTTGGAAACCTTATCTGCGAATAATTTATTTATTACCATTTTATTCTCAATCTATTATACTTCTTAATAGTCTTATCGTTTTATATGGAACATTTATTTCTGACTATTTTAGTCATGACAGTAGGCAGGAAGAAGAGGTATCGTCATAGGGGACATAAATACAAGTAAATTTTTAGATTTTTATCTTTTCACTTTTCACAGAGTATGTCCTCTGCTCGTAGGGTTCAGCTCGCGAAATTGAACTCTTTCTGATCCAAATATTAAACTTCCATGCAGATTGCGCAGTGACGAACAAAGAAAAAAGTCTGTCCCTTTTTTGCGCAAACTAATCGAAGACGAACGTTAAAAAATTGCAAAGGTAAAGGAAGATGTTTAAAAAATGAAATTCAATTTTGTAGAAAACTAATTATCGAAAAATGAATATGTACGAATCAGCTACACTGGCAAGGAAAACACCGATGATCAAATTGTACGGTGGCAGATTTCGTTCACAGATGCGACTCTGTTACTTCACATGATGCATTTTATGGATTCAAAAGTTTCGCGACGCAATATTTTCGGAGCAAAGAGACGCAGTGAATGAAATTACGTCCCGACAAATTACGACTACCATCCAATCACGATATTCATTGAAAATTGGATTTCACTGATCCGAATAAATGTATTTACCCTTTTGAAATATAAATTACTCGACATTGCAACTAGAATTACAGTGTAGCAAAAAATATTCGATCGTAACTGTAATATCTAGTTTGCAAACGATATTTTTGCACAATTAGTGACTATTATTTACACTGCTTAGAAATATAATCGTCACAAATGCAAAGAAACGTATAAAAATAAGCCAATGTTTTGTATAAAATAATTTTGCAATCTCACAAATATTATTATAATTTATATTCTTTTTGAAGTAATAATATCAATGTCCATTCGCCTCAACTTGTACATAAACATACATTCATTTTCCATTCAGTGATACCAATTTACAAAATATTAATTTCTAATTTATGGAACATAGTCTCTTCTATTGACGCTATTAACTGCACACAATTTCTTTTAACAGTAGTTTATGAAACTATTAATTCACATTAATAAAATAACTTTGTAAGTCCGTAAATTGTAACACACAAGTACCTGCAATGAACTAACATGTTAGACATTTAATAAAATCTACGCAAAATTATATGCTGGTAAAAAATAAAATAACTCTTAATCTATTAAAATATTGATTACAAAATAACTGAATATAAAAACGAATAAAGACCCTCAATCGCTTTAGGCGGTTGAATACTTTCCGCCAGCAATTGCAAGCAAGCATATTTCCCCGATCTTCAATTACTAACAATTGATCAACATAACACACAGGCAAACACAACCATTCGTCGAACGCTCTCAACCCCCGACGCAACGTTCCCTTTTCCTGTTCCATTAATTCACAAACTGGCGTGTCTAAAAATGCTTCACCTCGTTTACCAACGTAAAATCATAAAAACGCCCAGTAACTAAATTATTGCGAAAACCCCGCCACGTAGTCGTGCCACTATTTCCGAGTGCTTCTCTGGGACACGTTGTCCGGGGTTCCTTTTTATATACGCAGTAAAAACGAACGCAGTCGTGTAATTGCGGCGATAAAAAAAACTACTCAGGAAGGGGGGAAAACAGTTTTTCTTTCTTTTTTTTCCCACCTCCAACGAGCCGGGAAATTTTTCGTTTTCGCCACTTCGTCCCGTTGAACACCGAACTTATTAAATTCGTGGAATCACGACGGTGCGCACCGACGCGTCGCGACGCGCGTGCACCAACGAAAGAATGCAGAAAGGGGAGGCTTTTACGCGACAGACCTTTTTCCCATCGTCGTTTCCTCCACTCTTTCTACCGGGGACTAAATTTAGCGAAAGAGTCGCGCAACTTGCGCGAGTGCACTCGTATTATCCTGATTCTCTCCCAGGCAAGAGCGGATAAACTGGTTAAAATGTTGCTTCACGATTGTCGTTTCCCCTGGTGCTCCGTGTCCGCCGCGTATTTTTCTCGGCTCCCATTCGGCCACGTTTTCTTTTTCGCTGTGACATTCGCGAGGGAATTCGTGGAATGCAGAGCAATCGAGCAAGGGTGTCACCATTTGAATAGTTAGATCTGTCGAAGGGTTTACGAGTATATTATGGATTCAGGAATTTGTAATAGTTAGAAATAAGTACGTATAGGGCGAAATCGAGGCTGAATTTGTTTTTTTATCGAATGGTGCGTTTGTTAGTTGATCTGTATTGATCAGTGACTAACTGTAGCTGTGTTGATCAGAGACTAACCAGTAAAAAGTATTTCGATAGTCAGCATTCACAATTTGTCGGTGAACTTTGAAAACGTGAAAAATATTAAAAATTGAGAAAATTTCGAATTTTGTACGAAATTTCCGCCACATTTTGCGATAAAAAAGTACTTTTGTTGTCAATTTATTGCATACTTTGAGGTTCATATAGAAGGTAATATTGTTATACATATGTGTGCAAAATTTCAACAACTTTGATCTAATAGTTTTTGAGTTATCGATCCTACAAATTCCGAAAATGTGGTTTTGAGAAAAACGCATTTAAAGAGCTGTCCGACTGTACTGGGCCGGGCGGCGATGAGACACGATCGCCGGCCATAGCGTCAGAAGGACTTTGAATTTCGTTTTAAAACTATTGGAGCATATTCTGAAGATGTTGAACTAACATTTTATGGCAAAAAAGAATTTTTCGTTTTTTCAAGGTTCTAAAGGTATTTCCCCCCTTAATGTCGTACCAATATCTTACCTCGAAGGACAAACATACACCTTATGAAAAGTATACAAATTATGCATGTACATTAATACATGTTTCTATATAATTTATTGAAATACATCACAATATTTAATAGAAATTTGATTTCACCGTATGCACGATTGCAGTTGCACGTCCTTGCATATCGCAAAACAAGTTTAGTTTTGCTGAAACTCAACGATCCCGTTTCAGACCAATTTAGCGTTTGCCCGGTACAATAAATAATCTATATTAAACCGGCCACGGTTGATTTTCAGCCAGCATAATTCACGCTCAAGTGTGGCTGAATTCGCGTTGAAACTGCAAACCAGATACAGCTAATTTTATATTTAACCTTCGTATTGCCAGGTGTCCGATCAGCCAGCCATTTGTATATCACGCTTTTATGTAATAAAACCTCTTGTTGCCACTTCTGAACGTGCCTCTTTATCTTTTTCGAATGCCAGCCGGGCGAATTATGTTTCTGTAACAACCGCAACTACCTGTACGTAATTTAAACGAAACCTGGATACGTTCGAAGAAACTGATTGGCGTAATTGATACACGATACGGGCGTGCAAGTACTTTCACCGTTAAAGAGAGTAAACAGGCCGGTCGATTGGCAATTTTTCGCCAACGGGACGAGTTTATACGTAACAGCTAGACATTTTTATGATTACGTAACGTAATGGATGATCGATCGAACGAACATTTCTTCGCGTCGAGCGAAATGTGATTCGAGTTTAGCTGGAAAATTCTTTATGTCGCTGGTAATTGGGAGACACAGGTCTTCTTAGCGTTATGGATTCATGCAGCGTTCATGATAAACTGCTGGCAAATGATTGAGCAACGGCATATTTAATTAAAGCTGTCCATATTGCGGAAGCTGGTTAAGAAGATTATGCACTGGATGTATGTACTGTGTTATTACATTGTGTTCTAGATCCTAGGTTACGTAATTATCAGTAGAATATTGTTCTTAAATGTTTTACACACTTTTGTGAGTATTATGTTAAAGCGTTCAGATTCCAAAGTTTTCCATGTATGTGCATATTAAAAGTCCATTGCTTTTCATTTTCAATTAGTCCAGCATAAAATAACTAAAAACGAGCAGCAGTTTCCAGTAGTAACTTAAATGTGATTTTCAAGCAATGTAAAATTGGGATAAAATCACAGTAATTCGCAGAATATCAGGTTCAATTGCTAAATTTATTTTAAAAAGAAATATCTGATTGAAATTTCGTTTCGCACAACTTTTCCTTTCATCGGTAAGAAAAATAAAATGTTTGGAACCAACGAACTTGCAGCCAACAGATCGAATAACCCTCGAAACTCCAAACCACCAATACTACCACCATTCTTCCACACCTCATAATCCCGAAAGTACCCAGGCAAAAGGAAACAAACCAAAGAATCCCTGAAATCCCACAACTTACAAACCTTCTGTTAGCTCCAAGCTTTTAACCCTTTAGCTAAGGCTTAGCGAGGGATAGAGCTGCATATAAGGTCAGTACGAAGTTTGGATTGCGTGTAAGCGATATTAATATATCAGTGTTTCGATGCTTTCAATTATACATGGTGTAAAGTATTTTTTTATACTTTCTTATAGAAAATTATAGACAACCTTAGCAATATAATTTGAACATAAACAGAATGTAAACAGATTTCTGCGGGAGAGAACAAGTGTGCCACTACAGTAGTTTTTTGTTTAGAAAAAAACACTCACAGGGAACACACTATGTATAGTCTTCTTTTTATTAAAAAATACAATACTCACAGAGAAGCCACTACAGCGTTCTTTTTATTAAAAAGAAACAATACTAACAGGGAAGCCGCTATAGTTGCATTTTTTATTAGCGAGTGGCTACTGTAGTGGCGCGTAGTAGCTAAATATTAATGTACACGTTTACACTTCCATCCCCAGTGAATGTGAAAGATGAAAACTGGAGTACTTACGCGAGTTCAATTTTTGAATTTATTTCACTAGTTTTTAAGATCCAGGTGACGGAAATAGTAAGAGTTGGGACGGAGTTAATTAGTTCCCTGGCGGAAAAATTTCGTAAAATATTAGGAACGATAGAAAAACGACGACCTCGACGGTGTTGGATAAAATCTTGGATTCGACGGCAAGAACAATTCATAGCATCGACATAATTATCAGTAGATCTTGATAGCTATTGGAATCATTGAAGAATAAGTCAAGCTCAATTCGATGGTCCCTTAGACAAAGTTAGTCCTTTCATATATAGAAGGTCGACATCTTCTTGAGCTCATCAAAGCAGAGACTGGCTCTACTTACTTCCGTGTTCACTTTAAACGAAATACAGATAAAAACAATCCCCACACCTTTCCCTACGGACGAATAAGCCGCGACACAAATCCAAATCTACTAACACAAATTTTAAAACATTCAAAGTTATGAAAAGTATGCACTATTCCCTTTGTTGTAGGAATGCTAACTTCGGCCTCATGGATCAATTCTGCACGTAAAACTTTAACACTTCTTCATTGTTCAAAGCTGATCGCGCATTGAGCATCCAAACATTAGGTAGGTAGGCCCCAGGGCACGTGAGTAACAGTTCACATTCGTTCAACAGTTATCAGCAAGTATCGCTTACATCGTTCACCAAGCCTGGTGCGTTAGTAAAGAAGGACTACAGGATTAACCCTTTGCCTCGCCACTTAGTTCACCAGAAAAATTCGAACGGCAACTAAGAGACGACAATAACTATTCTATCAACAGCAGATATCCTCCTCCCTTACATTTCAGGTATTTAGTCTACGTAGAATTTGTTGTATAGCATGGTTTTCGATATTATTATTTAAAAGTCAACTTTCTCGTACCAAAAACAAAACCTTCGCGCGCAAAGAGCTAAAAAGCAAAGTACATACGAAACAGCGCGTGGTTGACGCAAACGTGCGGATTCTCCCCGGGAAGCATCGAGAATCGTCGTCGAATCGGTAACGTGAGCCGGCTAGCAATTTTTCACCACGCACAGGTGGCCCAACCGCAGGTAATTCCAGAGTAAAGCTCGGTCCGCAGTCTCCACCCTTTTGCCAGAGCATCGCCATGGGCTATACCTTCCTCCATCTGCTCCCACTATTTCCTCGCTTGGCGATGAGGGTTGGCCTTAACGTCCTTAACCCATTTCCCGCCAGCGTTACGTTAACGCAACATAATGCTTTGGCTTCCTCCTCCACCACCACCACCTCATCCTCCTCTTTTATCCACCTCATTCTCACTACTCGGCGTGGCCCCCTGCGACCCGGGGCTCTTCAACGTCGTTCGTTAAACCGCAGCGGAACGTTAACGATGCCCTCTTCCTCCGATAAAAAGCACCACCGGTGGAGTCGATGATCCTTAATTAATACTTTTTTTTCGCAGCCTCGTTATCACGTTCGCTTGAGTGCTGCGAATCGAGCGGTCCATTTGTCATTGCAGGAATTGGGAGAGGAAGTTAATGTCTTTCTTTGTGTTCTGGGATGGAGTTCTTGGTTCAGGGAAGTGTACCGCTTTGGTAAATTTCGCTGAGGTGGCGGAGTGCGTTAATTGGCGATTTAGAGATTGATGCAGGGTTCGTCATGATATCGTTAACCCTTCCGGTTAGGGTATTCTGGAAATTGGAAATGTTGGTGCGCCGGATTGTCGCAGTTTTTGTTAATAGGACAAAGGCGTGTGGTATGAATATCTGAATAATTAAAATAGTACAGTTTTTATTAATATTGGAGGACTGTATTTAATTACCGGGTGTATAATTTATATAAGTAATTGCAACCGTAATATATTGCTGTGGATAACGTATATACAGATTTATAGTGAACATTGATGGCGTGTGCATACGCTCTTCATAGCGAAAGGGTTAAAGAAAAGTATATGCGAATGATATTATGTTATGTCGTAGTTTATCAGTGACTTTGAGTTTTTAAATATTATCTCCAGACACTTGCGTAACGCTGATAAGTGCACCGAATGTGTAGGAAAAAAACAATTAAGATCTTAATAGAAAACTATTAAGAAGCTATTTAAAAAATTGTATTTATTTTGTTATTTCATTTTCACCACAAATTAATCAATTTCATTACAGGTTTTTGCGGTTTAGGTTACTTGTTAATAAGTGAAATAATTTTCTAAAATGGAACGTATATCACCTTATTTATGTGGCTGTAGAAGACAGTTCACCATTAAGTTTGTATAACAACTTCAGTTACGAGTAGGAACATTATCGCCGGTTTTACAGGCTAGTAAAAATAGCAAACGTGGACACTATCTAATGATGTACTTATGGAGCCCTAAATTACTGGAAAGTATCGATAAATGTGGCTCCTCTTCGTGTACTGTTTACCTCGAGATATTCTGTATGTTCGTATTGCGAAAACGTGTTTCAAACTGCAGTTAAAAGTCGATAAACTCGAACTCTCCTATCTCTCTTGATTCCACTGGGGAAAATAAAAAAGAAGTTTGACTTCGGAATCAGAAATTTAACAATGCAAAAACATTGGTACTTTTAAATTTTCAATTCCGGAAATAAGCAGCCCACAACATCAACAACATTCAAACTATGTACAAGCACCACGAAACTCTACAAGATTCTCGTTTAAATGCGTGCATCAAAAATTGAAATTTCCATTTCAAGAAACTTTTCTTAAGAGATCGAAAATATCAATTAGATTTTGTCAAATTTTCACACCTTCTACGCAAATGATTTTTCATGTCTCCGTGTCGAACCGAAAAACATTAGTCCGTAAAATCTCTTACAACGCCGAGCTTAAACCAAAAATCACATTTCACGTTCGCGCATCAACAAAATTCAATAAAATACCGGGAAATATCACAAAATTTAACATATTTTCGCGACCTTTCTCTCTACGAAACCACTCCAATTACCTCCCAATTACCTCCACTACCCCGGAAGGAGGATGCTTTCGTCTCATTCGAGAAAACTGCCAGCGAAGCAGCAGCTGGCACGAAGAAGGCAACGCGGATTAGCTGCACCCTATGGAGCAGTCGATTCTTATCGATAAGAATCGAGAAGGCTCGAGATCTCAAAGACGCCAGACGACACCAAGGAGACGGTTATCGTCATATGATGTTTCTCAGGTGCCAAAGTACCCTTCATCTTCCGGACCCTTCCGAGGATATAAGTATAAATCGGCTTCGATGGTCGGAATCGATGCTCTACTTTGGATAAGAAAATAAAGCGGCAGCCTCGAGGCCCCTGGATCGAAGTGCAAAGGTGAAGAGCTTCCACCCTCGGAGCTTTATACTAAGAACCCTGCCGCGATGCACCACGGAGTGCGTGGAATAATTCAACAGATCGCAAAATTTTCTACATGTGCTTTCTGGCTTTAGTGAAAGTCGTTTTTCAAAATGCTTAAAACACCGCTGCTCTTTGATTTTTCTGTCGCATGGTTTTAAATTTTATGTATTATAATACAGACGTGGAAGATTGTATACAAGAATTGAATTATTTATTATGCTTCTCTTGACGAACGCAGTACATATATAGTTTCCTTTCAATTCGATCTCGTTTCAATCTCGTTCTTTTACAAGAAATCTTTAATCCAATTAGAATGAAGTTAGTATCTAGAAGGAAATTTAATTATGTGGAATACGGAAGACGTGGTATAATTTAAATAATTAAATACTGGCACTGGAAGATGAAATTAATAGGTGAATTATCTATTATTATATGGATGGAATACAGATGTTTTTCATAATAAGACTTATTATATACATTTGTATAAAATACCACTGACCTCGCCAAAAATTAAGTTAGCGATATTTAATGAACTATACTAACTTCATCCCCCTGCGATTGCGACTCGCGTTAAGAGAAACGACATTCAGGAGCATTCTCGAGTTAACAATTGTACAACTTGGTGAAAAAGAAAATAAGGAAAACAGAATAAACACTGAAGCTTCACAATCAGCAGCTTCAGAACTTTTCAACCCTAATTCAAGATCGCAATGCGCAAAACGATCCACTCGAGGCCAATCGAAAATATTCTTCCCCCTTTTTTCCCTTCCTTCAGTCTCGCGACGGCCAACGCGATTTTTCTGGAGCAAATGGAGAGCTCGTTGCGAAGTTCGCAAATGGCGTTATATCCCGACCCAAATTGGAATCGATTCAACCTTGTAAAATAGTCATTGGCGTAACGCGAAGAGAAGGGTTGAAAAGGCACGTACACACGTATGTATGTACGCGCCGGAGCAATCATGTTTCCTCCACTGCCAATTAGAAAAGCTGCTTGCCTTTTTTCAGCCGGAACAGCGATTCTTCAGACAAAGTTAATAGCGTCCAAAAAAGAAAACGATCAGCCTATCATTCCAGTTTTCCTCTCTGCGTTCCGAATGAAATGAGGCTCCGTCGCTTTTTCCGCATTTTCTCTCGCGACGTTTCCATTGTGACCGCGTCTGACAGTGCACTTTGCCCAGTTATGGGTGAATCATATTGGAGGGAATATTTTCAGAAAGTCTGTGATCCGAATTTCCAATGGAATAATCGAGGATTTGAACGACCGAGAGAGCTTTGAATGATGGTTGTAATAAAAAGCGTCTCCCTTAATAGAGTTTAATATCTTCTGAACTCTTATTTTCATCATTTATGTACTTATTTATGCGCTGCTTTATAAACATCTTGAAACAGCCACGTTTCGATCTTGAACGCAAAAATCATCGTTATGCAGATCATGAAACAGGAACTTATGTAAAGTGACGTATAGTGTTTTAAGTTTCTGTATAATAAAATAGTGGAATAAGGGATTGTCCATAATGCACCTGATAACTCTTTGAAATTTACAGGTGAATTATTTCAAATACAAGATATGAAATATTATATATTCCTAAAAATGAATCGTTTGGTTAGTGAAATGCACTATCGACTATCAATGTTCTATTACAAGGATGCCAGGATGCAGGGTAATTGAATATATGTTAAACAGTTTCTACGACTGCACACAATATGCCCCATTATTTCCCTTCTTTATATTCAAGGATGTACAAATGATTACGTGCGAATAAATAAGCAAATGAGCATAACAAACTCATATTCGTCTATTTATTCGATCAGTAAATCGTCTGCGTGAATTACCAATTCTGATGTATGCAAATATTTGTAATTTCCTGTATGCCGGGAACAGTTAGATTATAATCTATATATATTTAATGAATTCAGTCAATATTCCAAATTATTGTTATCCGACCTCTACACGGAATAGTAAATTGCTTTTTAATCTGCGACCTAAAATCGTCGAATCTCTAACGTTTTGTTATTGTTGATAAATAGTATACTAATAAATTACTGTTACAACAATTGAACTGAAATACATAATCGGAATATCGTTGCTTCATACATCTATTCTAATGCCAAAAATTACGAAGGTATTATTCAATTCAACTATAATTGCATTTTTCCCTGCATTAAACATTACTCAACTTGTCGTTCATTCGCTTCGATTTTCAGTTTTCATTTATCATCGCCATCTCAGCTGGCCTGAATTATTCGAAACAATGATAGAAGAGGCGATAGCTTGCGGTCACGCATTCTCGAACTTTATATCTCAAGAGCAAGATCCTCTGAAGCGAAAGATACTATGTTCTGGTATCCCCCGTACAACACGGCAGTACTGTAACAGATTTTTTAGGAAAAGATACAAACACTTTGCTAAAAAAGAGTGCCCTCGTTTTATGGTGCTTAGCAGTGATGAAGAAGAAAACATGTAATTGATTATTTTATCTTATAACAAAAAGAAAGCGGTATTGGTTAATTTTTAGAATCTAACCATGTTTCATACAATAGTTTTTTTTTCGTTTGGTGCTTATAGTCGCATCGACTGCATTGGTCATTAGCGACTACGGTGGAGTTATAGAACTGTGAACTATGGGGTTTTGAGACATGAGTTTAAAACCTATACAATAGTTCTTAGCTTCGTATAACACGAATTTGCATAGCACATCATTTTAGCATTATCGTGCTGTACGGGGGCACCTGTTTATTGCCCATATTGTACACGCGATAACATGACGCAGTGTCAACACGCTTGTTAGATATAGCTTCTTCGTAAATGTTTGTCTAATATGTGGTGTAATAGAACGTTAGATCATTCATGCCAGTAAACACAATTAATCAGACATTATCAAGGCCGTTTTTGAACCTTTTCAAATCCTAATCGTTTCGAAATACATACATATGTGTAGGGTCATAGATTTGACCATAGCTCGGGCTAAGTCAGGTTAAGATAGCGTGTGTGATAGCGTGTCCGTGTCGGTCGCCATCGAAATTTTCCAGATGCACACAATGCAGCCGACATTGAAAACTCTGACCTGAGAGGTGCGGTCTTGAGCCTTTATTTTGTGCGCGTAGTAAAGTGTATTTTAATTATCAGTTTTTATTTTAGTATTACTCCGTAGTTTATAGTGTCACATTCAATAAAACATATGTATATATATTTGCATATTCTTATAATCACCGATAAGTAGTTATTCTCCTTAAACAAGATCCCACATATGTGTATGTATGTATGTATATCACAGATAAAACAATCTATTATTGCCCACAGAAGCTGATTTATTTTCTCAGAGGCACAGATTAAAATCTAGCTGCAATATTTCATTTAAGAATTCAATTTAATAGTAGATAGTACATTAAATTCGATTTTTTTTCGTTATTCCTTTATACTGAATGTATTGTAAGAGAATCGAAGGAGTCTCGTTTAGATATTACAATGATTATGTAGGCCTGTATATGTTAAAAAGGTGTTCCGTTTATTAAAACTTTCCTTCAGGAAAGTTGCCCTAAAGGAAAGCTGTGGCCTATCTCAGCCGTATCGGCGTACCTCGAATATTCTAACAGTATTCAACAACAATGTATCAATAATATTTAAAATGTTACCCGCACATAGTTTTAATATTTTTCCAACAACTATCGCAGATAGAAATTTACCCCTTAAACTCTGCGATACGTTAAAATTCATTTGATGGAATATCCACTCAGCAGCTTGCGCGATATCTCTTTAGCTTTACCATTTTCCCCAGAGAGATCCCTAATTGTAAGTGCAACGCCTCGAGAATGTTTCGCGAAATAGGCGGCCCTGCGCGACGTTAGTACAATATACCTGCAATATCGCCGCGCCCATTTCCGTGGCGAGCTCGTTCATGGTGTTTGTCCGAAGGAAACATAAACCCTCGACAAAATTAACACTTTCACCTAACGATATTCCATTGACCAAACAATAACGTATTCATTCTCCAGACGCCGCGTGTTTTGCAACGCAATATTCACCGAACACGCAATAACTCGACGATAAAACGTTTCAATTCGAATGTAAAACGTCAGCGAAATTCAACAAAAATCAGCGTGAACCTCGTGAAAAATGATACTAGTGGGAGCAATAAAGTGTATCGGGGCCCTAAGGAAGAGGCGGCACACTTTATCCCCGTCCCTATACATATGTATAGAGAAGCGATGGTTTCGCATGGAAATGTCTTTCCGATAGCTACGATAACCGCGAAACGGAGGTTATTGACTCGTAAATATCGTTGGATCCACTTTACCGCATGAGATCACGGTACATTTCAACCATTTCACCCTGTGTTTTCATTGAAAACAGATATTTTCGGTCGAGCTTCCTATAAACAACGCTCTCACTTCGATCCAAGTTCGGGAAGAGTAAAACATAAAGCTCGTTCCAAGCAATACGCAAAGAGTTTCTAACAATGAATTCGATCAAAGTAACAGCAGTTGGCACTTATCTTATATGAATTGAGAATTTGATGGTAACGAAAAGTATCAGGACAGACGCAAGAGAAGTTCAAACAGTTCCAAGCGATCTAATGGTAATAACACTTTAATTAGATTATAAACATTTAAATGTGTTTAAATAATGCCCATTTTGGCTGACATCTTTCAATTTATTTCAAAAACTAAGGATCCAGGAGAAAATCTAACTATGCCACACGATAGAGCAGACCCTTCTGCAAAGGAAAGTACTAACGGAAATTACAAAATAGGTAAGGGTCCATACTTCTGCTCCAAATTGTTTAACGCGTCGACGGCGAGAAAATTCAAATAACGAAGGACATCGATATATGTACATATCGATCGTGCAGTCAACGTGTTGATACTAATTAACCCATTGCATTCACCATAACAGTACAGTTCCCGTGGAATTTTGCACCCACGACTCCAAAATTCGGTTGAATGTACAACACATAAATTACTTAATTTTGCGAATAACTTGATCTACAAATTATAAAATGTAGCAGCTCGTTTTATCGACACAAAAGTAATCGTACATTTTTTCGAACAAAATACGTGTATTAAGTATTAACTACAATTATCGTGTTGGTGGAAATAAACCTCGAATTAGTTCCTTAATGCAAAGGGTTAACGTGACGCGGCAGCAATAATTACAAATAAGTTCCAATTATATTTTTATATGCGCCGTGGAATTCCGTTAATTATACTTGCCGTGAGACAAGAAAAGATTAAAAATTACTGCCCTAAACCAACGCACCATCAAAACCAAATTCGCCAATTCGAAACTCCCTCTCCGTTCAAGCCTGTCCCTTCAATCTCGGGAAATCTCTTTCATCTTAATCTCTGAACATAAATTTCTCGCGAAAACCCTGCAAATGCTTAATCCAACCCGGAGAACCACGTTCGAAACACAATTAACTCCGCGATCAAAATAATCAATTTCCTAGCTCGCCTGCAAACGTTTCCCCTAAAAAGAACGTGGTCTAGATCTAGACCAGGGTTAAGGACCCCGCGATCAACGGTTCCATCGTGAAAGAAAGAAATCGCAGTGGCACTAGTATCGTTAAAAAAAAATTCCCCGATAATTCTGCGCAAGTGGCGGCGCTATCGAATCCCCGTTTCCAACGATGCACCAAACGGCGAAGCTTTTGTTTCCATCGTCGACGCTGATAAGATGATATTTACTTCAATGGCGATTCCGCTGACTGAAGAGAAATATTGTATCGACTGTTCCCCCGATTCGTCGCGCTCAGAATGCAGAACAACGAGTCCCGTTCTGTTTTTCAGATGTCGTTTGCTCGCGATTCACTTCGGTCTCGTACCAAACGGGCCAAGAAAAAGAAAGGGGAGAGGAGCAAGAAACAGAACACTCTATTCTACGTTTCACTTCTTCCCTTCCTGACGCATAAACTCACCCTTTCTTCCCGACGTTGCAACACCGTTCCTCGCGATCCGTCCGTGCCTTCGGGGTAAAAAGAAAAAAATGAAAGAGTTTGAAGACAGTGGCAGGTGCAGGTTGAAGACGGCGCGCACTTGCGAGACCATTCAATTCGTGACGATAGCTTCCGACTGTTCTCTTTATTGCGGCAGGCTTGTTTGGATGTGTTGGATTCCGGGGTAAACGAAATCGTGTGCAACGATTAACTTTTGCAATGAGGTTTTATATAAGAATACCGTGACGAGTTTGCCCGACAGAGTGATGGTATGCGTCGTGTCCAACACTATTCTCAATTCGATTGACATTCCGCTATTACCGCTATTAATAAGTAGAACATTTTTCCCTGCTATTCGTTATATCATTAGGCAGTGAAAGGGTTAACTTTTATTCGCGCCAGGTGAATGGATATTTCTATACTGCTTTTTGGTAGATGGAAACTTATTCACCATTTATTCTCTTACCTCACGATTTTTGACATTATCATGCACACCAGAATTTACTATATTCAATTACTGCACTGGATAACTGTGTAGTTTCGACTATCCATAACAGTTTTACGTGGTACCAAGAACTACTATCAATCTCGTTGATGGGTTCACGGGACATCACGTTAAAGGGTTGAAATCGAATAGAAAGATCTATAGATATTTTGCGAGATTTTTAAATAATAGTAGTGACTTATGCAATTCGTCAAAATTGGTTCACTCTTAAATGTTTTTAAATGTGAAAAAACTTAGATTTGACGCTTAAGATTGAAGTTGTCTACTCAAAAACTAAATTGTATGGCCTAATGGATAATAAGAATAATATTAATTATGAAAAGCAAACCTTGATTCAATGGTTAACATTCGCTAGAACTCGAGGTGCGAAGGGTTAACATACGATGTTAATTGACTGTAAGGTGAACTGCTCTACTGCCCTGATTGTTCCGATTATCATCATTGACGACAGTTAGATAAGACACGGTCGTTTCCTACGAACTCTGAACTAGGAACACGAGTGATTAATACTAAAAATACTCCTCGCATGCTGGTATCAATGAAACATGTTTCGTCGTAAAAAGAAACACGGACAGCAAGCTGTCGGATTATCCGTCACTTTTAACGCGGACTGTCAATAAAATCATATCCGCTCGAACCACCCTCGCACCACGTGTGCTTGTTAATCAAACTACGAAATGTTCCGTATTTCCAAGTGTGGAAATAACTAAATCTCACAAGTAGTTCG
This sequence comes from Nomada ferruginata, assembly GCA_963583965.1. NCBI lineage: Eukaryota > Metazoa > Arthropoda > Insecta > Hymenoptera > Apidae > Nomada > Nomada ferruginata. The sequence goes on from OY757215.1 coordinate 11,408,078, forward strand.
CACTACAGCACCACATATAACACCTCCTTCGTTTTATTATAGTAAAACCAATCGATGCACACCTTACCACCACCTACACTGCGAAACACCAACGAAAAAGCACACACGGTCTTTAAATAATGTAGCAAAACGTAGCAACAATGCTTGCAACACACCCATGTAGACATCTTATACACATATGTACACTCGCCTGATAATGTATACATTTAAGCAGTACTCAAATATACATCTTGCTCAACACCAAACATACAGTTCATTAATTATTCACCGTTATTCAACGTCATTTAATCACCGCGAATATGCCGGACAACAAATCTATCCTAAATGAAATAAAAATCTAATTCAAAAAATTGTATATGATACATACTGTGTTTTCGACAATACTAGTATGTATAGTTAACGAATCGATTTTACGAATTATATACATTTTGAACTGCCAGTAAATTCACGTGAAACCATATGTGTACATATTTTCTTTAAGTTCGATCTTTTCAACATTACACCGAAATATCTACAATGAACATATCAATGAGTGACGAACACATGCGTCGACGAGTAAACGACTTTTACAAGCCATGAACGATAACAGAAAGAAGGTTTTTATTGGGTTAACTGGTTTTTCCTACGTGTTCAATCCGAGGTTTATTGAATGAAACATCAGACCTCGTAATGTAAAGGTCTGTTTGAAGAACCACGAGCTTCCCTTCTGTTCGGTGTATGTACTTAGAGATCGGCGCAATCCGTCAATACCGTGATATCGTGAAACCAAACATTATTGTCCCCACCTGTACGGGAACAAACTGCATCGAAGATTGTCATGAAAGTATATTCAATAATCGTACGATGCACCAAGCTCAAGGAATTACTCGATGGCAGACATTCTATTCCCGTATCCCATTTAATGAACGAAATCCGAATCTTGTTCGTGAATAAACTCCAAGCGTGGAAATAAAGATTAATTTTCTTGAAAGGAAAATGTAAAATGAATAAGGTCAGGTAGAATGTCGTACAAACAAAATGAATATAAAAATGAGAGAATATTAATCTCTTTAAAGTAATTAGTAAAAGAAAATATACGTAATAAATATTAATTTTACTGGAAAGCTTTTAATATTTCTCCTGAATGTTTATGAAAGGCGACTGAGTTTTTCAGGAAACAAAACAATTTTTCCTACATCATATCATATACATTAACGTCATGAATATTTAAATATTTTGTCACTTTGTATAAACACTTTTCCAGTGCTGACGATGTGAAACTTTTTATTTTATTGACAATTTTCACCGCTGAGAGGTGTATTTTTAACATTCGGGACGCGTTTCCAGAGAACTTTTGCGTGCAAACGTTCAGGCTACGGTAGATGCGTTTCGGACGAACTGGCGTTCTGACGAATACGTCTGAACTGTTTCAATGCATTATGTAGTTCAAACAGTTCAGGCGTATTCGTCAGAACTATCAAATGCATTAGATCTTATGTGAATGGTTACACTACATTACATAAATTTTTTCCGGTATCGCACGAATTCGTTAGAACACTTTGATATTCCGATCGATTGTACGAACTCTATCTGTCCATGTGGTGGTGGGGAACGATTCGATCAGCTACCACATATGAAGCAAACATGACCATAGTAACTATTGAAATCAATAAATTCTTGAGGATAATAATAATTGCACGAAGCCGGCAGAACAGATTACGATAATCAAACGAATTTGATTTTTCGCACCTCGCAGAGTAATAAATTGCTAGCCATGGAAAGAGTTGTGGACGATGAAAAATTCATTTCTCTGGTTTACGAAAACCGCTATTTGTGGGATTTGAGGGGGGGAAATTACAGGACTTTATAAGCGCACAAATGGCAAAAAGGATACCAGTACATTGATCCTTGCATATTCCACTATATTGGGTAACAAAAGTTTTACAGCTTTGACCAAATTTTTAAAATCGACTTTTGGCCAGGTAGATCGGGCAAATACCATACTGTGCAATGTAAAGAACTTTCGGACCATAAATTACCTCCTTCCTAAAAATCAAATTTACCTTCGCACCATCACCACCCTTTTCCTTTTCTTCTATCAAGTTTTAAAATTAAAATGAATTAACAAAAAAATGAACATAGAATCTGAAATTGTTAAATAAATAATATTTGTCAAAATCAATAAAAATGTATTTGTTAAATGGTTTTCAAACATTTGTATTACATAATTGTATTAAATGCTGTACTTAAAAATGAGCATCTCTCATTTTGCCCAATATTATCCATAATTTATTTATAAATGGGATCGTATAATGGCCGGCGTGCCGGTTGTCGGTCGAATCGACCGATATCGGATTCACTGTGATCGACCCCTTGACGTCACTCATACATACATACACATATACTACAGCTATGACACAGACTGACGTTTGGTAAGACGTTTACTGCCTTTTTGTAACAGTTCGGACATATTCATCTGAAAACGCATCCACTATAATCGTAGCCTTACGCAACAACGGTTGCGTGCAAATGAGTCTGACGATTTCTTAATTGTCCAATAAACGTATGCCTCTTTACATTTCGTTATTATCAGGCAGTGTACAATTACATATTAAAGCCACGTTTACAACGTTCCAATGATACAAGAACTAAGAACAGATCGACAGATTTAAATGTCAAGGATGAAGTATCACGTTTGCATAGATAGAATGGAGAATCGATCGACGCCCAATCGCGTGATAGAAATTAATCGTGAAATAATTAATTCATCCCAGAAACGTATTAAACGTGAAATGAGTTATCGCTATTATACAGGAATCAATTGAATGATTCTCGATCATTCAATCGGTTTGCGTATATCGCCGTGCAGTGTACAATTGTAATTGGTGTATCATGATTTAGTTTAATAATGTTGATACGCGATACAAAATAATAATATAACATAGAATTTCCAGGAAATTATTTTTATCGTTCGAATGCTTATGTCTGTCATAGATAATGTGAACTTTATTATGTAACTATCACATTATTATTTGATAGTTTCTTTTGGCTTTTACCCCGTGAGGGAAATTCAAGTTCGTAAATAATGTATACAAGTGTATGTACTTACTCCGATTCAATATCTTTCAATGGAATAATATCAATGACTATTAAAAGCACTAAGCAAAAATTAATTAAATTAAAACCGAGAACTATCCGCTTGCCTACCATACTTTCAATCCTGTAAACAAATTTTTAAACGAATGTTTCTACGGAATTTGTTAAATCGATTATTAAATGTATACCATTGTTTACGGTGTAATATGAAAATACATAAATGTCGGTGCGCATTTTCTTCAATTAAAAAGAAATTAAATATGAAGAACGTCTATGAAGAATCTCTTAATAAGATACTAATGCATATTATTTTATCTAACAAATAAGTTCTCCCTAAGGAACAATTTAAACCCCTACCTCATAGTCCCTTCGTTATACCCACGTTTTATTAAAATACTATTAGCTCGGCCATAGTACGGCAGGGTGCAATGGAAAATTGCACCTGGCGCACATAACACGTTTAGCTCATTTTAATAATGTTTCAAAGTTACCTGGACACCTGATTCAACGATACTTCCGTGCACATCGACGCGGTTCATGTCGAGGTTTTTCCCCTGTGTCGCTGTTTTACGGCACAAGGGGCCATTCGAGAGCCGTTCGATGCGATTAGAATAGTAATTTTCCTACCTGCCTATTTCATTCATTGAATTTCATCGAATAATTAATGTAGTGGACAGTATTCTTCTTTTTTCTCAAGATGCGGACAAAACCTAAGGTGACACGAATCGTTTGAACATATTTTTATGCCGCAAAAATAATTTAACTGCGACGGATGCGAATAATAAAAGTTGCATATACATATTAAAATTTGCACTTGCTTCTAAGAATAAACATAGCAACGTCTTTCATTGGTTTTCTTGACTTACGACGCACTGCAACGTGGTTAAAAAGGAAACTCTTGTGAAAGAGCTTTTATAAAAAAAGGTTTGCCGGATTATAGGTATAATAAAGACAAGTTTTTACTGGTCTTGTCAACAAGTTACACGATTAACAGTATGTACTGTTTTATGAATTATGTAATTCTATGTTAATTCCTCATTTTTATGCACGCTATATTCATTAAATAATCATCGAATATATCAAATATCTTGAAATTACCTTGACACAAGAAGGTACAAGCAACGCTCCACTTTCGACCGCCGTTGACTCAGATCGAATTGCCAGGTGGAAATTCTGCGGAAATTAATACCTCGGATACAGAGTTGCACACGGTGTGAAGTATTGATGTAACGATGATCCCATATTGCAGAAACTGCGAATAAATAGCTCGCCGTCTCAAGTTCGATTTTGTCTACTGCCAACGTCTATATCTAATGTAGACGGAGACTAAATTCAACCCTTGACCCCGATCTGTAATATCCTCTTATTCCTATTGCAAATAAGTGTATTATGTACATCGCTTGATATATACGACAGTGGATCATCATTTCTATGGCATTCAAACGGTAAATACGTATATGTATATGTATATACATATGTGGATTATGATCATGATTGGCAATGAGAATTTCAAGATTTCTGAATATTTAACCCTTAGGCGAGTGAAATTGTATTGAAATTAACACAAATAAAAATAATACAAATTGATACAGATAAATGTGTATGTTTGAAGAAATTATGAATTTGTATGCAATAATTTATATAGGTCGCGAAATATTGTAAAAACAAAAGGGCAACCATACTTAAGAAGAAATGGGTGGGGTGTTCATAGCATAATAATTATTTAAGGGTTAAAACGCCGGGGTATCTTTAATTATTTTGAAATATTTGGACATCTTTGTTCACATGTTTTTTTATTTTACTTAAAGCGATTAAGTGACTAAATGGCACACGGTTTTTATTGTCAAACTTGTGTAAATTGCAATGATTTGATTTGATGACAATATATAACGGAAGGAAATTGAGATCATTGGAATTTATTTTCCACGTGAGTATTCGAATGTTGGGAAAGCTACAGTAAACACGAATTGAGTAAGCGATTCACGTGAGAACTTCACGGAACATTCTTTCTGAATGAAAGAATTATGAATACATAATTGAACATTCCTTTTTTAATACTCGGAGATCTTTTTACTAATATTCTGTTCCTTTCTTTACTCTCCGGCTCTTTGAACCTTCCAATATTTAACTTTGAAAGGCACTCATTGATATACGCATAATTTCTATAAACGTTAAAAAGATCAATGGTCACCAAAAGTATGAATAAAAAGTCTACCGACCACAGTTCCATTTCCCATTCAATGAAGCCGAATACACGAACCATTTCCTATTCTTCCTTTGTGATTCTATGATAAATAATGCTTCCCATAAAAAATCACAAAAATGTACCGTATGCTGTGTACTTCGAAACAAAAACAAACATTTTTCCAATTCACTATTTCATTATCTAATCATCGCTTATTCGTACGTATGTGTATACTCCACATCGCACCTTTCGAATTTTTTCCCTTTAACACGAATGACATTACAGAAATATCGTAGCACGCTCGAGAGCCCTAATTACGATCAGACAGGATCATTCGTCTTGAGGCTTACTATCAGGAGGGCGATCGATAAATTTGTGAAATTCGACGACGTGTACGCGCATTCAGCTAATTGCTGGACCTCGCGTGTTCCTTCGTCGAGAAACTTCAACTCCTTCTGCCGTGTTATCACGCAACGTCGTTGCATAACACGGTTCTACCGGGAAATTATTAAGCTCGGTAATCAAGAAATTATCGTTGCAGAAAAAAAAGGGAATAGGGAAAAGAAAAGAGGCGGTTCCACGGTTACAAGGGAACGAAAAACACCTAATCTTAAACACCAATTAGCTTGCTTCTATTTTTGCGAGTGCTTTCTAAATTGCGACTGCGTGTCTGTTAAGTATGACAATTTTGTATGTTTAACCCCTGTGCGGAATTAATAAATATGTACTACGAATAAGAAATAATAAGAGTCAAAATGACCCAGTCTCGTAGAAAGCAACTACAAAATAATACAGTTTATTTGATAATTTTTGTTCAGTATCTTAATATTCTGTTAAATTTCTTACACAACAGTTCTGAGATAATTTATTTCTTTCCCTCGAAAACAATACCATCAATCGGACATACAAAAATGAGGAAAGGATGCTCTCGTCTCAATTTCGGGTCAAATTGACCCAAACTTCTGTATGAGGATTAATTCGGTTTTTTAATTATCGAGCAAAATCACTTGAATGTAAGAATCGAAGATTTTGAGAAGGAATGCACAGCTGTAGGTACGTGAGAATATATTTGAAACTCCTGGTGATAAGAGAGAGATTGTTAATGAATTTCGTGGGTGAGTAGGTAAGTGTACTTTCTGTTTAATTGAGAAAAGTAGAGTACTTCGCGAACAAAAGTGCTTGATGAAATTTTTATTATACATGTTTAAACCTCTTTGATTTAAGGTAAGTCTGTGCTTGTTTCATGAAATCTAGATTCTTATTCATCACGTTAAAGAATATTTTAAGGAACTTACTAAGTACATATGAAATTTTTACCCGGTTTATGTGTTTACGACGTTTCATATGTTAAACGTACAATTTAAATACCTTATTTGGAAAATTTCGGGCGAAATATTGAACTCTAAAATTCATTTTTTCATGTCGGACAGTGAAAAATCGTTTGATAATAATTAAGCTCGTTGGTATAATGAAGTCATCGTGTGGTGAAATCATCTGTTTGTTTCACCACTTAGCAACTGGCGTACTGAATGTTCACAGATATAACGTATAAATCATTGGTATTCTGCGTACGCAAATAATTCACATTGACATAGCGTTTCGATACAGAGATAACTATATATGTACAACTATACTGATTATATTTAAACAATTGTTACCGAAGTAACTCAATTAATCACGTATAAGCACAGTATGTGCGAGTGTTCCAGGTAATAATAACTCTACTCTTATTCGCAATTTTCATACCAATGTAAAACAAAATATATAAGAAATGGTAACTCCAAACTTTCTAACAGATACCATTTTTCTAATTCTTATCTGAAACATTCATAACAGCATTTTGTCATTCTATAGAAATTGCGATGACCATTAAAATACTTTTCCAGCTCTGCACGTATTGGTAACAACTTTTTACAATAGAGCATTAATTACTGTCATTATTACTACAACACTGCAATGCTTATATCTCACGTACTACACTACATAATTCTCTACAGCCATTACTTAAAATTGCCCTTCTAAAAAGTTTCTAGGAAACCCAATAGCTCGAATACCTTACGAGACATTGAAGTCGCCTTTAACGACATTAACTTGAACTTAAACCACAGCCATCCCGCTTAATTTCGATGTTGAAACCCAAAACATTGTACAAAAGCACAATTTTATAGAACCGACCGCGCTAAACCACGAGGAAACAACGGAAAATCTATGTACGCGTTCTTTATATTGGTCGGACAATGAATCTTAAATGACTACCAATATAGTGACCTAATCTGCCTTCGAGGGCCATCGTACTGCCATTTTAATTAGAAAAAACATATATGTACATATCCAGTTCGCCGGATTTCATCTTTCTCGCTACTGGAACAAATCCAACAGTTGGATATCTATGTACATATATTTATACCTATCTCTAATGCTTTGCAAAGAAAATGCCAATACACGGGAATGTTAACGACAATTATGCAAATTGGCAATCACGTATCCAATTTTTATCTGGTTTCGTCGAGTCCCAATAAGCCGTAGCAGGAAGCTCGAATCCCGTATTCAAATTCTTCGGTTCCATTATTTCTGTATAACGTATACAAGTATGTTGTATAATGAATTTACAAAATTCATATTAATTTTTTTTGTAGTACGACTCAGTAAGCCTTTTTTATAGTTTTTTTTAATGGTTAAGTATAATATTATATTTTCCTCATTTCCCTAAATTCACAGGATTGATAGTAAATATCTATTGGCTGTCTATTAATGTTACAAGAATGAAAATGCTTGCACGAGCTCAAAAATACATACACGTGAAGTACGGCCACTCCGTTTAATAAAGCCTTAAGAATTCGAAAAAATAAAAGTGAAAAGCAGGAAAAAGCGACGGTGCATACAGTGACACATTCCAATCACGCGTAATGACCGGCCGCTCCTTTGTTACACGCATTCTTCTCGCGAATCACAGTTACACAGGAAACAAAATGTCGTGTGCATACGCACCCCCAAGTTTTTGAGACACTCGCCTTGATTGCTCCAATGTGGCACGTTTCACACACGCAGAAAACTATCATTTAAAGGCCCATGTACTAATATTATCGCTTCAGATACAATCCGACAGATCCGACAAAATATTATTTAGGGTTATTCAATGCAGATGGTTATATACAGCGTTCCGAATTTGATGTTAATTTGGTAGATATATTAAGCAGGTGAAAATAAGGGACACGTATTTTTTTATAGCGGCCTAATCGCAAGTTTAGGGGGTGAGATCACCCCTTGAAGTTTCAGCAGAGACATGGTATCTCGGAAACTGTCACAGATATAAGAAAACTTCTTAAGGAAAAGTTTCATGGTGTTTTTGAGGTGACACAAAAAGTGGACTAAGATTTTATTAAAAGTAATTTGTTTATAACAAAAGAATTTGTTTCATTATTTTAAGAGATACAAGAATTTACATAATGACAAAAAAGAACCGAGATTTTTTTCTGAATCCATAAATATATAATATGATGGATTGGTCTCCAACAGTTTTGCATATTTTCATATATGTAATACGCAGATCGTGCGTGTCCACCGGCCTGCGGCCGCACGAGATATGTATACATATGTACATGTACATATAGGCATACGGGCGGCTATTATTTTGAGATACGCATTTATTAATCATAAGCGGGTCGTCTAATATCATCTAATTCGCAATAGTAATATTAATTACATTAGTATGCACTATGCACGGCGCGCCGTGTCGTATCTGAAGCGATAATATAAGTAGGCCTTAAAGCCAACCTATAAAACCACCTGCCTAATCACCCAATTACTGGCAAGGGAAACTCTTTGACTTTCCCCAACACAACGATAAGGGAAAATACCTTTTAGGTAAACGTTTGAAACTTATATGCACTTGACAATTAGTAAAAGAATACATATACAATATGTACATACGCTAACTTAAAGTTTAGAGAACTGGAAGGCCATATTAATGGCTTCAAGTAATGGGCATAATTAAACTAACTCTCAGACAGTCGCGAAAAAATAAATTAAAAGAATAACAAACAATACAGAAGCTACGAAAACTCTACGTCCATGGCAGTAGCTCTGAGTAACGGTCCACGATAGTGGTCTAACTGTTTGAAAATTTAAAAAATTTGACTTTGTAATCTTATTCAGCACGCTCGGAAATCCCTGTGACCACTGCATTTTTGAGATTACGAAAGTTTCCCCATTTTTTCCGTTGCGGACCGGAAAGCTACTATGGTTCAGCACAACGCGTTTGGCTAACACATATTTGTAAGACATATTTCAAATGCATGTACACATATACTAATTTTTGGAAAATATCGGCTGATTTATACTATGACATTTGCCGGCCCTCTGAAGATTAATAGCCGTTACGCTTTCCCCTGCATATTTCCTCCCTATTACTCTATGTAACCATCGAAACTGGTTCATTCGAGAACGGGTAATCCATTGCACATCTGCTATTCGAGAAATTCGCATCCTCCGTGGATGGTATCGAAAACCAGTTCCGACAAAGCAATCGATCTATTCTACGCTAAACTAAGAAAGAACGAGAATAGGGATAGAGCTGGTGCAGGTGGAGAGTGCGTTCACGTTGCAAGATTACGACTTACCGGAAGAAAATTTAACGAACATCGTAAAGACGCGTTTGCATGCAGCACGAAAACAAAGTCCATGTCCCCAAGTCGATTGACTAGCTACGTTGACTAATAACACGTGACATAAATACAGTGCAAATTATGTAATCGTTTGCAATTTCGGTATTAATAGTCGTAAGGGAGTTACAATATCGATAAAAAAGAATCAACTACAGAATACGTTATAGAGCACTGATTCCTAACGTGTTGATAGCCAACTGTGTTTTCTGGAGGAGTCGCCGTGGTTCTCTTTAGTTTACGATTAAACGTATAAAATATTTTTAAGTATATTAAATATATGTATCAAGATAATTAAATATTATTAATTTAAATTATATTCTGAAATATATTTTCAAAATTACCTTTCATTATATGTAGTAGGTGGGAAGGGGTCGCAGGTTGGTTGAATATTATAAAACGTGGTCGCGACTCACAAATGATTGGGAAATACATACTGTTTTGTGGAGGCAAGTGAAGCCAAGATATTCGTAAACAAGAACAGTGCCACATACATAATATGTATATCAATCTATCGATGTGCAAAACAAAGTCGTTCTGTTTCCTCTTTAGCGTATATGTATCAACATGGCTGCGTTGAAAATAATTCAACGGCGGTAAGGAAAAGATCGTTACAAAAAGCGGTAGGCCCGCAAGAATTGCAGAAACGCGCACAAAGGGACCCCCAAAGTCCCTCTTCACGCTCCTGATTCAAATTTTCCGAATCGTACGATCGTCGAGAAGGGGTACGTTCCCCAGGAAACAGGAAAGAGAAAAAGATAGAAAGAGACAGAGATAGGAGAAAGGGAAAAAGGAGAAGAGGATGAAAGAGGGCGAGAGAAAGAGAGAGCAGACGAACAGAGGGACCGACCGACAGGCTGGAATGTGGCCGTTAAACCGATCCCACCCAGCCAATCAGCATCCCCGTACCGTCAAACGTTAAGACGGTGGTATATAACAAGAAGCACTAGCGGCACTGCTTGCAAAATGTGAGAATAAAAAGTAATGAGAGGTCAAGAAACAGACAGGGGCGACAGAGGGTGCTCGCGATAATAACGCGGGTCGATATACACACCGGGCGTTATTTTGAGGCCCTTGGCGTTCGCAGGATTCTCAAACGACCGCGTAACGTATACTCGTACATATATTGGGTGTAATACATGTATACGTATATCCAAAAACTGGGGTTGCCCTTTCTATGTTAACTAGATACACATTTGGCCGTCTTCGTAACTTCCCTCTGTACCCGTGGTACCAAACGATAGACACGCAAGCGTATAGGAAATACGTACGTACGATCGAAGCCTTCAGTGCTCATACGTATGTATGCATGTACTCACCTTGCCGCTCTTCGCTGCCGGCGAATTCTCGACGATGTCGTAGATGACGTGCGGTAGACCCGCGGTACCGAGGAGCGAGAACCCGAATCCGGACGAGTCGCCGCGGTTCAGGGTGACCACCAGCTCCTCAGCCATGTTTCAAGCACATTGATCACCTCACTGTCATTTGATGCACCTTCACGTAAACTTGTACACCGTGCACAAGAATTATACCGACCGATCGTGTTTATACGTTCTTTCTCTCTCGCTTTTCCAACACCGTGTGTCACCAGCCCACCAACGTTCTTACGTCCTATTGCTGTCGGCACACGCACGCACACCCGCGGACAGGAGGAAGCAAGGGCTCTCTTTCGCGAAGAACACTTTTTCGCACTGCACCGCGCGGTACAACCGCTCTATCTCTTTCCTTTTCTTACTTCTTTCCTGGCCTTTCCTCTCTTCCCACCGATGCCACGATACCCTCCTACTTGCCCACTGCACGTCAACGACGAACCGTAGCCGTGATATCGAAACGATACGTAGAAACGCCACTCCTGCGCTTTTCGTGATACCGCCTCGAAAACGCGCGCACTTCGTATATACCTGTGCCTGCGCGAACCGCGGCGGCGTCGCGGCAACCGACCACGTATCCTTGCGGACGACGCATCCACCTCCACCCTGCCCGGCGAACGCCTCGCGACTGGATGGCGCCACCTACAAGGCAGCACACGGACCCCACCGGTCCTTCACCTCTCTCACTACGCTGGTCAAAATCTGCCGGCAACGAAGCCACAGACCAGATATAGGAATAGACAAGACATGCAATGTATTTTTTCGGCCACGATTTCTGGGACCCCGGGTCCCATTACCATTTCCGTGTCACTCGCAAAGTTACCCACAGATTATAAAAAACAATGCGAAAATTAAATAATTTTAAAGAATTTTAAAGAATTCTTTTGTTCGTTGCCGTAATGAAAGGCAACAAAGGATATGAAACATTTAATGTTAATTAAAAATCTTTTAATTAAAGAAACACATGATAACAAGTTTTCTTGTTTCAATTGTACTATAAATAAATGATGTGTCGCATGCCATATTGTACCAAGTCAATTATATTATTACCATCTCCAATAATTATACTCTTTGAACAACGCGTTTCGGTTATACGCGGTTTTTTTCTTCCGGATTTTTTTTCTTTGATATTAATTTATTTTATGCCTAGAAACAAATGCATTCTCATCTCATTCTCCAAACAGTTTCATATCTGTTTAAATTCGATGTAGATGCTCGATGCATACAGTAACTGTTTGGTCGCAAAAACCGAACATATCGATGGCCTTCGATACCTGGCAAGCTGTTTTATGAACGGATCTTTTTGACTCGGGGTCCGTGTCGACCAGATAACGAAAGGCTTTCGAACTTGTCATAAAGTAGCCCCTAAAAGTAAATTCACCAATTTTTGCGCTTTCCCCACTCTCATCGTCCACTGAAAGGGACAGAGAGTGAAAGAAAGGTCAGATACCTACGTATCGGTGAGACAACACTAATGCAACTATAAAACTTCTTTTTGTTAGCTACTTCGTTCTGCAAATTTTATTAAAATATTGCTGACGCTGTTGTGTTTAAAATAACACCAAACGCGATATAATTTGGATCATATTTGTGTTGACAAATTACAAAAACGGGTTGCAATATGAAGCAAATATGATCGTGTTGTCTCATTTTAAGCATACAAACGTTAACAATATCGTAATAAAATTTGCAGAACAAAAGAACGACCGAGCATGAAACGCTTTCGAACGATCGCTCCGAGCCGAGGCGAAACGCTTTTCGATCCCTCCGAGCCATGGAGAAACGCTTTTGACCACCTGGTTCTTTAATGGCCTGATTCTTTAAAAACATAGAAGCATACTACAATAATCATGGGTATCTTACAATACAATGGGCATACAATACAATACAGTTTAGCACTCTGTGAAAACGTTGACCTGAAATAAACCTCCGCGGTCAACCGCGGTGATATGGGAGGAACTCAAGAAGGCAATTAATTTTAATGTTAGGAGCAGGAGAAATTTAAAAAATCGTAGCCAATTAGCTCGACATTTTTACCATATAATTAACAATTAAATCACAAAAGTATTAGTGTTAAAATTGGTAACTGTATGGTAAATAAAATCGATTGCCCAGGTCTTACCACCTGGAGGTTGCTGCGAATGGAGACCCGCGCGGCCGCAGCCGCAGCCGCGCCCCTATCACCATTAATTTTAAAAAATTATTATTTACAAATCAAACGCTACTTCCTTCTGATGTATATTTGCAGCGCGGATGATATGCAAACTGGATATAAAAATTCTGTTAAACCTAAATCAACCAAAAAATCAACATTACAATATAAATTAGCTTATACATTGTTTGAGTAAGTAAAATGTATTAAAATAAATAATTGTAACGAAAGCTGAAAAAAAATTCTGTTAAACCTTTTGAAGTAAAAAATAGAGATTATAATACACATTAGCTTATAGTTAGTTTAAGTAAATAGCATGTATTAAAATTATTCATTATTGCGAAAGCTGAAAATAAAAATTCTGTTAGACCTGACTAAAACCAAAGAATAAGCATTATAATATAAATTAGCATGCACGTCATTCAAATACATTCCACCTTTAATTAAGGTAAATTAAATCTCAACTTAATTAAAACCTGTGTAGGAAAGGAACGCGAGGAAAGGAACGCGAAAATTATTGTCGCAACGCTAAAAGCAAGTACGTATCACAAGTACAATTTAATACAAAAGCAACTCTAATTCAAGCCGCAATCTGTATTAATTCGCAACTCTAATTCAAACCACGATATATTTAATCGCACCTGTAAAAAAAATGCCGCGACCTGGGTCTATCCGTAACTCTAGTTGCAATCGCGATGTGATTTTATTCGCAACTCTAATGCAAACCGTATTCAATCGTACGCGACGCTAATAAAAATCGCGATTTGCCCAATGCGATGACGATGGGCCAGGCAATACTGCCGGCCAAACAATAAACTACAACTACGGCATACAAAAGCGAGCATAGTGAGAAAATAGTAACAAAGAATGACTCTCCATCCGAAGGATGCAGAGCCATTGATAGTTGCCCTCTTGAGCGACAGTTTGTCGGGCCTCTTCGGCTTTTAGCCTCTTCTTTTCTTCGGGCGCAATGCTCGCTGAAACTTAGTCTAGGCTCGAGACTCTATTCGCAAACAAACAAAACTAAATAAAAGGCTAAATCGCGTAGCTAAACGGAACACACGTGGACGAATCACGACCAAATAAAATCGTAAAATTTGTGATTACAGAAAATCGTAAAGATTGCGATTAAAATTGTAATCGATCATCGCCTACACGTGCAGCCTCGAGCATAATGTGACACGTTCGTTTCGAGACCAAATCGCGATCGCGACCGCGAAAAATTCGAAAAATCGATAGGCAAAACCAGAGGCGAACGCATTCTCGTTCGCGCCACAGTTTCGCCGTCGACTTTTCAAATCAGATTTCCTGAAACAGGTTGAACACGCGAAATATTGCCTACCCGATCAGAGACTGTGTCAACCTGCCCGGCCCTACCTACTTATATCTATCAGGCACACCAGAAGGTATACTACCTATCCTACCTAGACCTATATTTAAAAAATGGCAAAGCATTCACACAAACACACATCATTCAACGTTTCTCAATCAAACACTCGGGCGCATGAACCTACACTAGAGAGACGTCCCGGGACGCCTCCGACACCCGAGCTTGGCATACAATCATTCACACTCTAAGGGTACGTACCAGTTTCTGAAATCGGCTGACAAAGGCTAGCGACCATTGCGTAAATTTGCGCAAACGTATATGCTTATGCATTACTTTCGTTTGAAATATTGATTGCTCAAATATGTATATTGTACATTTTCTTTCTACTATGTACGCTTGGTTTGTATAGTACTCTATTCGTTGCCATATTTTCATAATTCGTTACGGCATTCAATGTGTATTTGCAATTGTAAAACATATTGCTATTTATGAAATCATAGTATTATAATTTGTTATGAAATTCCCGAGCCGACGCAATTCCACGGCCTAACCCACACACACACACACGGTATGGAAAATACGTCGTGCACGGTGCACTAGCAAATGTCAGCCGCCAAACATTGTTAGAAATTTAAAAACCATATGATCATCGTGCCCATTGCCTCTCACTCACCCAAGTAGCACCTGGGCACGTGAGTGAGTTCCTGGCAATCAACACGGAAGGGATTAAACCTGAAAATCCTGATCTAAAAAGATGATTAGTACACGTAAAATTGCAACAGCTAATAATATATTTTATTTTCAATCTCTTTAAACATGACTCGACTTTGTAATATATGAAATATCAATAAAGACTCAAAAATTACTGATAAATAATTTATTTATTAAGGGAAATGACTGTCATTGAAACTGATTATACTAGAATAAGTAATGCAATTAAATATTTACTTGGAAAATAGACAAGATATTAAATAAGCCTCAGGTGATTCCTTAATCGAAGTAACGTGTTCAAGATAGTTACTCCGATTTGAAAATCTACCCGTATACAAAGTGCCTTCTTGTACATAATGTGTAATAAATTTCATTCGAAATGGACTCGACTATAGCATATGAAAATTAATATTAAATGCTATCATTGGCTATGCATATTCAATGCTGATTTCAATAAACGTATCGTTATATTTATTTACTTTAATACATGATTGTTATAATCATGTAGCACTTGCAGTAACGAAGTCGGGGGGCATCCGACTTCTGCACTGCTGAACAGTGAAAACAAATTTCAACTGATTATAAATGCAATTATAAAATTAATATGCAATTTCCTCAATATATGTACATTTGTGCAATGTATTGGTTACTGTCATCATATATTTTTATCGAAATAGAGGAACTTAGAGGAACCTACAGGATCAGTGCTTCTTTGATCAAATATTTATTTGAGTAAGAAATATTTCTATGGTCCTTAATATTTTTATATTAAAAAACGCGGAGTACAAGAAGGCAGATCTAACCTCGTATAAGAAATAATACACATAAAAATAACGTCACAACTAACGGGTATAAAAATTATTCCCGTAGTCACTATGCTCGCAAAACTACTAAAAAATACAACCAGTCACCCGTGCCGCTTCGGACCAATCGTCCTACGGCATGATTGGGGACCGGAGGAACCAAAACACATGCGACTCACCAACCCGTTGATTGCAAAAGTAGAGCAAGTACTCGCGGAAGACATCAGGAACATCACCGGGGCAGCTCAATTGGACTCAATCGTCAGGAAGTATGCAAACTGTAACTAAACAACAAAGCAAAAAACATTAAAATCTGCTGCTAAATCTACAGAATTTAACTCTTCATAGAAAACTGAGATTTGTTTTAAAAATACTTACATTTCTCCCTTCATCAGTGTCGCATAAAACACCCCCCTCAGTGATGCACTGACTCTGCTTCCGATAGCGAATATAAGAGAAAAATAAAAATAAAAGACTATGTACGCGACCGCAAATTACATCGGCGAACAAATTAAGATGCTACTTTCGCGATTGAAATAATTGAAGAGGAGCACCGGTGCTCCGATAATCGAATTAATAACTACTGGGCGAAAAACACTGACTCTACAATCGCGTGTAGGTAAACTGTAAACGAAAATTTAAGCAGAGCCACTTGCTCTGGAAATACTAGAAAACTGCGGAGAAACCACTGACTCTACTGACCGCATTGCGCGCGGTCACATAATTTTCTGAAATAGAACATGTTCATCCTATCGAGTGTTTGTTATCAAATATAGATATCTATTTGTTTTTGTAAGTATTTTAACTGTTGTTGTTTCATCTTAGTACCAGTCACAAATTATACACACCTCGATACTTACCTCACTGAGATGTCTACCATACGTTTTGTCAGCTCGGCGTCAAGTAGTAAAATGACGACCTTCGCCATCGCCCTTTGCTGTTCGGCTATGTTCGACATCCGACTAAAACCAAACACCATTTTTCTTTACGATCGCTTGTGTTTCCTAGAAATATTTCAACGCACACGTTACTCGATAAGTGGCTTTTTTTGTTTCGCGATATATTGTTGATATTTTCCACGAAAAACAAGCTTCCCGACCACAAGCAGAAACAAGATATAGCCGCAAATAATGGCTTCTATTATGTTACTACTTATCTACAACGCGACTGTATATCATACAAGTTTTATGCGTGGTACGAATTAGAATTTAATAGAGACATATTACTAAAATTCTACTTATTTCCACAAGAAATTTGAGGAATGCTTACCTGTAGGCGAGAAGTTGATTTAACAATATGGCGCCGCGTCACTCTGCTCCTGCGCATTCCCGTTTGAAAGTGTCGCGTTCGCGCCATTTCTGATCCAAAGCTAGCGAAAGAGACGCCATGGAACAGAATCTAACTGAAATCAGAGATAAATGTATTAAGAATCACCAATATCATGGTAATATTGCTAAAAACTGCAGAATATATTGCAAGATAATGGAATTCAGAAGTGAAATACGTATACGCATACGTCAAAGATAATACGTATATGCATACTGGAGTCGATTAGAAAATGCACGCCGCGCGGTGTGATTTCGTTCACTGCACAATATTTACTTAATTTCTTGCAAAATATTCATTAATATTAAGAAAGAGAGCACAGAAAACTTGAAAGACAGGGAAACGAAAACAATGTATATCATTTCCTGTCTTCAAGAATATATTAGACTATGTGACATACCGTAATTCGACGGGCACTCTGAACACGTCTAATCACTACGAGATCCCTTGGTCGAAAGAAGGAGAGCTTTGAAATAGATTGCGCTGATTGGCTGGTAGCTGATTGGGCGATGGGGGCGATGTTCTTTCCTTACGGCGGGTGTTTTTGAATATCATATCGAACTGAATATTTTGTATTGCAAGTGTTACAGTATGGATATTAGTCGAATAGTAGGATGCAAATATATTTATTAGTAATAACAAACGCATCTGTGTAATCAAATGTTTGTAATGTTTGTTGCACTATAGAATAAGTAAACTATTTCCGTCCAACTAATATTTGTTTTTCTTTAACTTTATTTAAATTACAATTCCTACCGTTGTGAGCGTTCAGATAGTTTTCTAGCATCTTTTCACACAGACGAGATATAAGAGATCATTTCACTGACGAGATATAGGAATTCATATATCTCGTCTGTGACCGTAGCTCAATTTTCCTACCGAAACGTTGACCGAGAAATAGCTATCCTGATTTCCCCCAAAGCATTAACATACAATCGTATATTCACACAATCGTATGAGTCCTGCCCCACTACTTCAGCAAATAATAGTTCTTCAAGTGACCACTGTTCATGAGCAGGGGACGCTCAAATCAGTGTCGGATTTCTGAGTCGGTATGGCCGTCACGTTGGGCCACGAGAGTCCATAAGATGTCCTGTCTATTCCTATATCTCGTCTGTGACGAAGCATTTAGAAATATGCAACAGAAAATATCTTATACTCCATGTATTGTCTGCTGACATAATTTACCACATTCTTTTGTTTATAATTTGTTCGTTCATTGAAATATAGTTTTTTCGTATTAAACAATTTTATCGCATTTCCAATCCTTGTATAAGCAATTTAGAGAGCGCATACATATCCTATTTCTGAAATTCAAATAAATGAATCGTTGACTGAAGTGAAAGTAAATCTATTAAGTAGCACGTTGAAGGTTTAGTATTTGTAAACTTGAGACGAGAACAGTGAATAGCCGTTCATGTTTTTTTATGTAGCAATCACTTTTTTAATAAGTAATTACATTCGAAAAATTGAATATACGAATTATATGTAATGTTTCAAATTGCAACGTATTATATGTACGTGTACGTAAGACCATACATGTTTTATTTTAGCCAGATTTTATGTTACAATTCGGAAGCGTAACAAACTGCTCAAATGAAAACGGGTGTTTGAATTAGTCACTCTCGAATACATTTAACCGTGTGTTGACTGCAGTAGTAGTGATAGGAATCATGGAGCCACTAGCACATCTCGTCAAAGTATCTGTCCCTAATTATTTAGCTGGATTGCCTATTCCAGATTCTATAGGAGGATGGTTTCGACTTGGAAGTGAGAATATAAACAATATATTTACTGTATATCTAAAAATCGAGCCGGATCATATCGGATAGCTCTCAGTAACTCTAGTTTAAAACATGACACTGCAAGTTACTACTGTGCCACTTTCTATCGAATGATTTTGCTAATAATAATAGCTTATGAGAATTTCTTTTTTCACTTCATCTAGTACGAGATTGGATTTCCTTGATTCCACCAACCGCTTTGGCAGCTGGCATTGGTTATATGTCGTACAAAGCTTTTTGTCCACTGGCTAGAGGTCCGGTAAGTGATCTACCTGTTACCAGAACGTGAAGGACATTTAAGATAGTGTATTACGATGATGTATTTTCTTTCTTTGTCTCCTTTCCTCGATTACGTAATACTGTTGCGTCAAATATTGATATTTTCGTGATCGAACTTTTTCGAAAGATCAAACGCGGCTATTATATTTTCATGAATTTTTATATTTTTATTTACAAAATATTTGCTCCAAGGAGAACAGGTTTTTTTAGTAAGAGTTTTGTCATGCAGTTGTGAATTACCACGCAAACTATGATTTCAGCCATGTGGACGTGTGAACCATACCATTAAGAAGGATGTAAATAAAGTTGTGGACACTGTTGACATAGAAGATATAACTGATAAAGCTGTATTTTGTCGTTGTTGGAGATCCGAGAATGTAAGTTCATAAAGTTACCGGTCTATCGCATTGAGCACCGTTGTCTAAGATTTTAAAGCAACGCTATAACTGACCTACATTAACTATGTCCAAGAATAAATACAAGAGACACATGTTATGCAATCGTGCGATCCTTCTGTGTACTTGGCTATATTTATTTAGAATATTAGTATTGATAATCTAACAGACGAAAATTATTATTATCGCTAATAACTGTAATTCTTACTATTCCAGTGGCCATATTGCGATGGCTCCCATGGGCGTCATAATCAGGATACGTGTGATAACGTGGGTCCCCTTGTGGTTACGAAAAAGAAAGATTAATTATAAGCTGCATAATACATGAAAGTCTTTGTACTTGCCACTATAATGCTACAACAGGGACAGATTTCTGCAACCAACAATGTAGATATATTATAGAAAACTGAAATACGGAAGAAACATAAATGTTAGTTAAATATTGAGAACCGCAAAGAGAACAATAATATAAACGAGATGGAAAAAAAGGAAATGCGATTTATCGCTCTGAAAATTCATTTTGTTACTAATTCTGTAAGCAGGGGTATACTGTATTGTCTACGACATGTATTATTTTTTATATGCGTAATTTTTATGAGAAATCATTGTAGTTGGAAGAAGCATGTACATCATTATATTGTCTTAATTGGATTTTAAGTCCTAAAATAAAAACATGTTGATTAAAAAAATAGTCCACTAATTTATTTAACTAAACGTATTTACATGTTTGTTGCACATAGTACAAAATAAAGATGAAAAACAAAAATGACAATACTACAAAACTTTAATTTATAATACACATTTCGAACAGTTTCGAGTTCTATGAAGGGGAAAAAAAAGAGTAAAGAATATCATCGCAATAACATCGAAGAAAACTGATACATATTACTATTCTAGCACCTAGAACATTCTTGGAAACTTTAATTGATACTTGAGACACTACGTTATTGAATCCAACGATCTGCGCATAATTATCATGAAACAATACAAATAATAGCACGGTAACATTATCTCGATTTCTACTGTAGTAGGTAGAAGAAAAAAAAGCGGTCAGTATGATGAAGTGAATTGTACACATAATGTACATATATAAAACAATTGCATTACAAGAAATGTATAACATTATCCAAATACATTATTTGGTATCTTGACTGTCAGGCGCAATGCGTGTCCTTAGTATCACAGATCAATGAATCTTTAATAGTTACATATCAGCCTCGGCATGAATCTTTCATGATTCTCTTCTTAGCAGGTAACACTGCTGATTTAGAATCACAGCTGTACAAAAAAACAGTAAAATATAATTACACGAAGATACTATAATCTAGATGTAATCGTCAATATTGTACTTACCTCAAAGTGACGTAAATCATTGGTATCGAATTCTAATTCGTTAACGAGTAACTCCCGATGCCCGTATCTGTATCTGAAATAAAGTTTCAAAATTATTAAATAAAATAATGTTCGACTATAAACATCTAGCAGCAGTAGAATGGTAAATTCCCTACTCACTCGATGTATCGTCTCCAAACAATCATTCCAATATATACCAATGCAATTGCTACGGCAAAACTGATCGCAGTGACTAACGCTATAATTCCCGAAGGCATACGTTTGTTATTAACTTGATCAGCAGATTTCACTGCACTAACTATGTTTTCAGACCCTGTGCTATCAGTAATTTTATCTATTCCCAGTAGTGGCGGCACAGAATTAATTGCTGCTTTACCGGTGTTATTATCACGTTTTGAATCTGTACTGGAAACATCTATAACAATAATATATAGAAATACGAATGAACGTTATGCTTCCCTAATTTCTATAAATCTGGCCTGCGCTTTTGTACCTGTTTTACTAATATTCGTAGGATGATCTGTTTCTGCAGTGACAACTTCGTAAGACACATGATCTGTGGCTTCTGTACTATTTACAACAGTTCCCACGTTTTTCTTGCCGCTGTTTACGTCCTTCACAGGAGAAACGTTTGTCCCCTGAGACGTCGCATTCGTTTCAGTCTTGTCGCTCGCAGCAGCCGTGGCATTTACTGTAGGCTCTTGCGAAGAAGAAGAGTATAAAAAATGAATAAGGGTAAGTTATTTCTATCTGTTGTACGTTCGTAATTTTGTTAGTGCACACCTGTTGAATTGAGTGATACATTTTGCTCAATGATATCATCGTCATCGCGTGGCGTCACCTGGCAGTGAAGCATGTCCTCCTGTTCCTTCGTGGAATTACAATTTTTCTTCTCATTTTTAGCCAGTTTTTGCACACTGAGCGGCGTTGTCGTGTCCACATTTGATGGACTTTTCGGCGATGTAGAAATTTTCGTTCCCGTTACATTTTCTATGTATTAAAAACGAGTAATTAGTTTAAATGTGCTGGGAGCAATGGGCGAAGTAATAAAAGTGCAAAGGAACGAGTTGTCAATAAATTTTAATATACCAACCATTTTTATCTTGAGCCGCCTTTATGGAAGGCTCGATGACTTTGCTGGTACCGTCAGTCACAATATTGGCCGTGTTATTTAAATTCGTCGCAACCTCCACTTTGATCTTTTCATGATCTTCTTTCTGTGACACTGGACTCGCTCTACCAACTAACAATAAAGCAACATATAATAGAACAATTTTTTACATTTCTGTAACGAAAGAATATCAGGGGATTACGAAGAAAAATCAACTGCGTACAAATGCGCGTCGCGTCGCAGCAACCACTTGCAGCGTAATGCATAATACTATGTAGTACATCGTGATATTTCAGAACAGATTTTAAAGGTAGAGTAAAGTACGTGTTCTATAAACCTATCACAGCCAGGCTGATCGTTTAAAAATCAGACGATACATTATCTGTTTACGACTCGAGTATCATACCGTTCAAATAATAAGTTATGTTTAGCTTGAACATTGATCTATCGTTACAATTTGCGTCTTACCGAACGTCGAAACCACCAAAACAACGATCACTGATAATTGAAGCATTTTTTTTTCGTTCTCCAAATTTTTACTGCCCGCCCAGAAGATGAATTAACTTCGTTGCGCTGGTCGCCGCGCTGCTTTGGCCTCGGCTATTATCACTCTAAGCGTTAATCACGCAACAGAATCGAACCTGAAATCAAGATCGCAATTATCAATTCCAGAACCACCCCTCCACCCTCGCTACAGGTTCGTTTTATCTGTTACCTTAGATAAACTAGGCAAATACATTTTTAATTGTATACTGCCATTTTAATGCAATCAATAATAGTGTCAGGGATATAAAGGAGCGATGAAAAAAATACGTGTTAGATGCATTAATGAGTAATAAGTAAGTGATAATAATATCATGTTTGCAATATTTAGTACCTATGCCAGGTACATAATGTGTAACGTTCTAGGTAAGTTAAACTGAAGTGTCTGGATAATTTCACCATACGAATCCTACCATTGCCATGAATACATTAATTGGACCGTAGTCTGAAATAAAATTATCTTATGGTAAACGAAGATCAGTTGTTACAAGCAATTAAGTTTTTCATATTTTATTTTTGTTTAGTAATAAAATTGGTGGAAAATACTGTATTACTCATTGGTACACTTAATAACATTTTTTTAATCAATAGAATAAATTCGTTTTACCAGAATTATTAATTTTAATTGTACAAATATTACTGGGTAAATACATAGCCATTATAAAAAAATACATACACAATTTGTCGTAGTTGATTTATCAATTTGCAAACGAAAATCAACAATTGCATAATATTATATAATCGAAGTTTCTTTATTTCAACACTTATGCTCTATTAACACTGACTTTTTAATGACCTTTACATAATAATAGAACTTGAAATACTGCTAAAATCTTTAGCAGCAAAAACTTGTAGTCGCAACATTCTTCCGCACGTTGTACTTGTTCATTACAATTCTAAGTCTACTGACTTGTCATTCTAATTATCCGAGATGACACGACTTATGAGTTTGGGTTCAAGGTAACACGAGAAGCAAATCTACACCAACATGAATTGTATTTTCTTACACCAGAACATACTCAATTACGTATTTTTACAATTGCCACTTTGTTTAGTCATTTCAAGTCATTTAATTATTTTCATATCTTTTCAAATCTACCCTTCATTGCACGTGCTTGTGAAAGCATGCAAGCGAAAAGCTAAACTCAGATTTTACTTATTGACTGCGTCAATACATCCCGAGCTAATGTTACTTTAAATTATTACATTGTTCGAGCGCTGTACCAACAGATTACTTTATGCGTACTCTTTCGAGGTGAAAAGAGAGAAGAAGAAAAAATGTTACAATTGTATGCAGAAGCGGAAGTTGAAAAGCGCCACAGCGTTAAATTGAAGCGCGGCAATTCAATGAGAATGTTGCACGCGCACGAAACCTGTCACTCGGAATTTTCTTTCGTAGAAATTGTTCCCAATTTCGTGCACGATCGTTACGGAAGTCCTAGAAAAAGGAACACGTACCGGATTTCGACGACAAGGTCACATAAATCTCCTTCCCCGATATTACCACATCACATCCTCACATTTTTGTATAATTACGCGTGACATC
Organism: Nomada ferruginata; assembly: GCA_963583965.1. Taxonomy (NCBI): domain Eukaryota; kingdom Metazoa; phylum Arthropoda; class Insecta; order Hymenoptera; family Apidae; genus Nomada; species Nomada ferruginata. The sequence goes on from OY757215.1 coordinate 11,432,702, forward strand.
GTTCGTGTGTAAATCGAACAGGTATAGGGACATATAAGTTGAATAATCCGCGAAGATAAGAAATATATACAGACATCATTAATATTTTACCAACACATGGCATGCACTTTCTGGAAAATATCGTTCGCCGAACAGTAAGAAAATCGTATAATTATGTTGTGTGCGTATGTAAGCACGTTTGTTATTACAGCAACGCGACACACAAAAAGTACTGACAATATGTATGTATATTGTACATTATTACAATACTTTTAGGCAATACTTTTATTCCCAAGAGGCATGTTTTTAAACGTCACGAAAATTTATAAAATGCAAGCCAAGATAATCTGTCGATAGGAAAGATGCGAAAACTAACGGCTCGAAAATGTTATTGAAAAATAAGGAAAAGAAACATCGATCGCCGTTTATTCAGTTCTCCGACAGTTATTTACCTGTCCGGTTTACACACAGGCGAACCACAGCTGCGACAAGGAATTATCGTAATTGCATAAGAAATTGTTTGGCGATGATGTTAATAATTACGATACTTAATTACCGCGCTACAGATTATCATACACGTTAAGTGACCAAGCCAACCGTGCAGAATTCTTGCGGTGTTTTCAATAGGATCATATTACAGAGAAACGTTTACACTCGACGCGCGTCATCGTTCCACTGGATCCCGGTGAAACGACTCGTATTTTATTCTGTTTAACCCTTCTACGGTCTTCGGGTCCTCTTTCACCCCATGCGTTTGTATTTCTTTAAGAACTGACGCCGTTTCGAATTGTTACGAATATGATTGTTTCTGTGCGTTTAACATTATATTAAAAACCCACTGTCCTTGATCAAATAACATAAGGCACAATCGAATGGTGGAAACCAGTGTTCGATGTGAAATATGTCGATGGCAAAGTCGAACGAAAAGATAAATAATGTAAAATATTTTACAGAGTACAAGTGTCACCTCATTTGGTAGCAAGGAAATTTCTTTGTCCAAAAACAAAGGCATCAAGTTGTTGAAACAACGATCAGCAAATCTTAAACAATTTTTTTCTATAAATGATATAATAACATGATTTTCTATTCTCTGGACCTTTCCATTAGAAACGCGGATTTCGCAAAATATCACTTCTGACCCAAAGGCCTCAAGTGTACAGTTGAATCGTAGACCGTAGCAGAGTTAATAAATAAAATCAATGCAAAACGAGGGATTAACCCATTTCACAATGTATAATACACGTTCTAAAAGTGCATACCTTCGTCGAACGTGAAAGTAGTATGTTCCACTTTTTCCCTATTCGCAATCGTTTGACGATGTATCGCTGTGCATTAGGAGAGAGACCAGGAAACAGGGGCAGCCGCTAAAACTCTAGGAACAATCGTCGTACGATACGTCAAAAGAGAACTCACGTTTCGTCCGTGATTACACCGATATCCCACGTAATTACAGCATCCCACGATCAATTGCATTCCAATTACACGTTCTTCCGTCCCAAGACGAGAGAAAATGTTCGCAACACAAAATTGTCTCCCTCGCCGTTCACTTTTCAATTCTTGATTGCGCCTCAAACGCTATGCATACATACTTCGTTCAACAGCTGTAATGGTCCTATACAAAAGTTTTCTCGAGGCGCGATTTCTTTCTTTTCTTTGATACAATGAGCGCCGCTTGAATCGGCGCGCCTCGAACACCAGAAATAATTGCACAATCGTTACGGTGATATTATACGAAGAGAGCGGTGGTCACATTCAAGAAAACCTGCGACCGGTCTTTGAGCGATCGAAACATTCACGAGCGAATTTTATCGAACGCATCACTTTAGAGTTACATACACTACATTTAATGGAATGTGTATCTTCGCGGCGGTAACCACGATCGAAATATTTCTATGCTATAGTCACCTTTAGTGGTACCACAGGTATGTCTTGTTTTTAATAATAGAACAGAAGATCTTTAATGGATAACTGTCACGTGGTGAAGGAACTTTTTAACTATTTTATACTTTTAATGGGGTCGAACCACACGTTCCCGTCTTACTTAGTCCATCTCGTTTTATAACGCCGACGATATCACATTGAAATGTACGCATGAACCGACTCGAAACAGCGCCGTTCTTTCTTCCCTCGAGAGCAACAGCACACTGCACGTTCTACACGGCTGGAGAGTGTGATATAGTAGTGACAGAGAACTACGAAAGAGAGGGCTGGAACAAACGCGCGGCAAGTGTAAAAGCAAGACAAGAGGAAACAAAATGAACAAGTCTCGAAGATAATTCGTTGGTAGCTACTTATCAGTTGACTTAACACAAATGTTATTTGGTTAAGTGTACGGTTTCTCTTAAAAGATAAGAAACTTATAGAATAATCGCCATGATCTATCGTGGAAAATTGGAACCAGATCTTATTTGTGTACTTATTTGTGTACCAGTGAATTTTTCATGGTGAATGATTTTCTTTTTTCGCCGCGGTTTTATACTGTCGAATTTGAGCTATAACGACCATCGAGTTAAATCAAATGGTGGCAGAAATATTGACGTACTCAAACGTGGGAAGAACTATGTTAAAATAATAGAATTTATTATCGACAGGTGCCCCATTAGCCGAATAAAAATTTTCTCCAGCGACGGATGACACACTTAACTAATGAAGCCGATGATGCAAACGTATAAATCGTAGATGCCCGTACGATCCTCGGTTATTAAATTTTGCTGGGTAAGCGTAATTCAACTATATGCGGCAACCTTAGCCTACGTCTCGGGAATTTGTTTTACATTTCTACAATGTAAAACTATTTCTTACATTTTACAATTCTAACTCAATTATAATATTGCACCTACATATACCTATTCAAAAATTGCAACGCTCTTTACATGTGTAATAGTTAATTTGAGCCTCGTTACGACGACCTATGTATGCTTACTTAATTTTTCCAAGTACCTGAGGTATTATACATTATACTATACATCATGCCAAACGATTTCAATTTAGCATACGCGCAACCAAGTTCCTTCCGTTGAATTAATGAGAACTTTCTTTACGTAACATCTGAATCCTGAATGAATGTACGGCTATTAAGGTAATCACACGTTGAGCCTTAGTCACGTTAAGGTGCACCACCTGGCCACATTCCCGGAATAGATTCACGTATGCTGAAATTCCCACTGCTCGGCTTGTGCCTGATCGATACTCGTCAGAGAAAACCGGTAACAACGAGATTATAGGCAACGTAACAGAAAGAATCGCACGCGTGTACGTCACCGACGTTTTACCTGCTTGATTTGATACGTCATCGAATCCGCTTTGATATGCAGGTGGCCGTTGCATGCCTACTTGTATTCTTTCCTCGTTCATCCAGCCGTTGATCAATCCTTCAGACGCTGAATCAAACGTAATTCTCTGACTGAGGTGTCGTGATTTCTCGAGAATAAACAATTTCGAACGAGATAAAATGTTCATCGAGTTGCCGGTGGGGGAAGAAAAATCTTTGGATCCTGAAATATCTTTCCAGACGCTTCTGAGCAACCGATGGATTCCATATGGTAAATAATTGCTTTCTTTTATTAATTAGCTGGTATCTTGGAAGCATCGGTATTAGGGTATTCCGGATGTCGATGGTTAAAATATCCAATAGTATTTTATTTGATATTTTATACCTTATATTATATTCGACGCTATAACTTTATTTATTCATGGTTAAATTAAGATATGTATAGATCAAGACGTTTGTAAAAGACGAACGTTACATAAAAGAGCTCTAACAAGAAGTTTTGCAAACAAGATACTTTGGATTGAACCGTGAGACCTCCTCTTTTCTTATGCCAAACAACTGAAGGAAATGATTGGGAATATAAGCTAAAATTAAACGCTTCTTGGAAGGAAATCGCGCTTTTGATGCTGCTTTAGGTGGCTGGTTGTGGTTTTTTCCTTTGCTCATTTTTAACACGACGTGAATAATTCTTGTTGCAACATCGTGGCAATTTTAAAAATTCAGTTACGATCTTGCAAAAAATGAACTGTGCAGGTATTATACATGATACTTGTACTGCACTGTAATCGGTACTCTTGTCAAATATTTTCAACAATTGCATTAAAACGAAACCAAACAACCGGTTTAAACAAATGTTCAACTTTTTTTTAAGAAGGTACGTGTCAACAATAATGCATTTCGCTACTCTTGCATCATTAATCTCAATTACGTGTCAATAACGCTGTCCACAAGTTCCAAGGTCAAGGAAGAACGTGCAAGTGAAAGTTGCACGCTATTTTCTCGCCCTTCCATAATTGATTTCAATAATGATTGCCAATCGTTACCGAATTATTACCGTCGCAAAGTGTATTGCTTTACGATTGCGTTCTACAGAAGTCCTTTTAATGCGTGGTAATACGTGAAGTGAAAAATCCATAAATAAGGGATTGCGTACAATGAGAATGCTCACGCGCAAAATGATTTATGGTCAGTCTATGAACGGCGAAACGGAGAACAAATAAGCTGCTACGCAAAAATAGATCGACCCTGCCGTCGATAAAAGCCTGCAAAGCGCGAAACCTTTCAACGCAGGTAATTCGATATACGCGAGGAGAGGTGAATGGCGAGAAGCATTCTCACGAGGTGCACGTATGTATGTACCTACAATAGGTTCTCTTTAGAATTTCGTATCCTGGCCCTGAATAAATTTTCCTCTGCTCCTTCTTTCCTCTATTTCTTTCTCTTCCTGCTTTTTTTTGTTTTCATTCGTGGTAAATAATTTCGTTTTGTTATGCTCTGAACGGCGAATAAACGCTTTCAGTGGATGCTCCCGAACAACGAGCGCAAAGAATGTAAAAAGACGGGGCTCTTTGTAATATCCTTCTCCTCTTTCTTTTCTTTTTCAGAGCCAGCAAATGAACGTAACAAATAGGGGAAAATGATAAGTATGAAATTAATTCGATTTATTTTGTTTTCCTTCGTAGGAAATATAAATTTTTTACTAACATTCCGCTACTTATTTCTACATAAACCTAACGTAGACTACTATTATATCAAATGTACATACGGGTATACTTGAATTTACGCACCCTGGTCTAACGCACCTATAATCGCGACTGGTCATTTGGTGGGTTATTCCGTCACGGAACGAATTGTTGCGGAGGAATGGATGATTATACATTTGTATAGAATAATTTTCGTTTATGAGACGGGAGAAAATACAGTCTCGTAAACAGAATGTAAGCGTGTAATTGAACATTTAAGTACATTAGAGTTGTATCAGGTACTTACTTACTAATACAAACCTATTATATTGGTATCGATTAGCACAGCGTCTATTAAACTGTACAATTTTTAAATGTAGTATTGTGATAGAGAATACATACAATGAAGCATCACATAAGGTTGTCGCATCGGTTCCAATGTACCGATATATTTCATAACAAGCTCTGTGTATTAAGTAATGACTAGCACAGTATGTCAATGCATTTATTGATTTATCAATTACGATCTTAGGTAACGAAAGGGCCTCATTGAATAAGTCGGTCATAATTAGTGTTACTAAACAATATCGTGCTGTATCTACAATTGAACATTGCATATATGCTAAATGCATTTAGCGTGCCGTTATGAACGCCATTACTTCTCCATAAAAGGCACGTAAACTTATAAATAGAGAGATTTTGCAGAACGCTAATATTCCTAAAACGTTTTGGTTACACTTGTACATTTATTTTCCGGCGTACAACGAAGTATGTTACCTGCATAAATAAATATATATATATATATATATTACGAAAGACTAATAGAAGCACGCTTGTATCTCACTATTCTATGTTTTATTTTTAAATAAATTATATTATAATTGTTACGTTAATTATTAGACGTTCAACTGTCTAATGATCATGAAACGAGAATGCTAATACTACCCTTTACTAATATAATGCTTATGTTCAGTCAATGTAATACCTAAGTATTAGTCGATTAAACCTAATCGTGTAAATTATATTAAAAATCTCCCACATTATTCTACTATAATTTACCATTTAAATATTTCATTATATTTTCCAGGATTTCCTAATCCCTTTCTACAACAATAAATATATCAAAAAATTTGTTAAATACTCTGTCATAAAAATATTGAAAGCTTTGCAAATGTTAAATCCTTATGCCTTTGAAGCTAATGTATTTGTAATTTTTTACTTCTTTCATTTAGCGTAACGTACTTTACGATAGTTAAAATATATAACTTGTTATACAGTGGTTATGTATGTTTAAGTATACAGATGACCATGCACGTGTGTGTACGTCTGAAGGATGTCATTTTCTTCTTAGGTCCACTACTTCTATGACTGCTGTTACGTCCAATTTGCAATGCTTTGCTTTCTGAAAACAATATCCCCAATTATATATGTATATTAGATAACATATAGCCCATCCAGAGGTATAGCGTAATTGTAAAATCGGCCAAACGACAGACACACGTATTTCGAGCTACCAAGTAGCAACTTTGCTCAACGAAGCGAAATTAAAAAATTAGGCCACAGTGCTTTCAGTTCTAGAGGTAATACTTCGACACAGAGGCCGATCTTCTCTAAAATGCAGTCACTGATGCAGAATAACGCATGTAAACGTAGCAAACAATTCTAGTCGTAGAAGGTTTCCATTCCGAGTTGCAGATGTTTTTACAGCGGAGCGGAAGTGAATTAAAATTCTAAGCTTACGCAGATGTTCGACTGTATAATAATTACAGGTTTAATACTAATAGTATCCATGAAACTGTTCAGGTAATTGTAAACTAGTTGTCAGTCTTTTCCGCTGTATTACCACTCGGAACCTTAAAACTCCAAATGAAATACGGCTCGAGTACCGTGGTATCAATCGGTATCACGCTCAAGCTATATCTCCAGACAAACTATACATAAAAGCCCATTTTGTTTTGCAGTAGTTACCATATATAAGGGTGGATCAGTTGGATGTGGATGAAAGCCTGTTTCTCTACAATTAGCTATAAATTCTAATCCGTATTCTGGGGTTAATATAAAAAACCCAGTCCTAAAAAAAAGAAATAAAATATTTTCGGATAAGGAAATGTTGTTCTCATACGCTTTACTAAACCCGTTCGATATACGTACTCTTCATATTTAGGAGCACAAACAATGGCAATTGCTTCAGCCATCATAAGTTGATATGCACAATGTGTATGCAGATCGACGCTAGAAAGAAATGCAGTCTGCGTAGGGTGTGTCTGTAAAGTAAATTTGTTTCTTCTCTATTCGCAAATCTTCCGAATTTAGCCTCTGCGCAAAATGTTATTATGTCTTATATTTAAATAATTCAAAAATGACGTACGTGTATCCAACCAAGGGTAATCAAGTTATGTTGGTCCTGATAGTCAAATATATCTTCTTCGTTGTGCGTTACACAAGAATCAGGGGACCCGGCTTGCTCGGGAATTAATAAATGAGTGACTAACAGTCTATTTCTTTCTAACTTTCCTGCCAATATACCACAGGTCTCTTTATTATTCATAGTATTGGTCAAAGCCAATGCCAAAAAGCTGTGCATCAATTTAGTTGGTAATATTATATCTCTTAATGTGAAATTGTCGCAAAGTAGAGAAGGCTTCGTCGATCGATCTATGGTAGGTCTTCTGGAAAATATTATGTTATCAGTTATTGCTAGCAAAATTTAGTTCCCACAAGTATTAAGTAATATTCTTTGGGATATACTTACGTTTCTTTAGATGTTTGCGCAATCGTATCACTCGATGGACTAATTGATCGCTTTGGCGTCACAAATGGAACATTTTTAGGTTTTTCGTCGGAAGATGTTAAACTTTCTATCATAGCAGCCTTTGCCGTTTTAACAGCGGCTAATGCGGTTAACTTGTTCTTTCTCTCTTCCTTTTCTTTCAACCTAAATGAGAATTATATATGCATATACAGCGATCCCCGCCTAAATATGTCCTTCAGTGTTAAGGATGCTACGAATATTTGATATGCAATATGTATGGTATCAAAGGACAAGTATACTGCAAAAAATATTTTTACCTCAAGTTTATTATTTTCGATAAAATGGCCTGGGGCAAAGCTATTTGTTTGCAGTCTTTTGATACCATTCAAATCGCATATAAAATATTCGTAGCATCTTTAGCACCGAAGGACATATCTAGGTGGCTACCTGTAGGACAGTCTGTACAAAAATATTATTTATAGATGTATAAAATATTATGAAATACTTTTCCAGTTCTTCGTGTTTAAGCCGCTCTTTCTCAATTCTCTCCCTTTCCTTTACATCCTCCAAGTGTTTACCTAGTTCCGATTGATATTTCTCTAATAATAGTTTCTTCAGTTCTTCAGCCTTTGGTATTACTTTGCGCAGGGTTTTCTGATTTTGCTCCTTGTCTTTCAACGGTACCGCATTGAACTGCGGATGCTTCCTTATTTTCTCGACAAAAATACTACAACAACAGAATCCCGAAAAAAAAACTTTTCAAGTGCTCTGTAAACGTTTCTACATATTGCTTTTGTATCATAAAAATTATAAATACATCTCACGTTATGAATTTAACATATAAAATGTAAGCGGACTCCAGATCATTTTCTTTCATGTACGTGTCCGCCATTCTAATCATCTCCACGCCAGAACGATAATACCTGAAAGATATAAAAACAGCAACCATGCTAGTATTGTTATCCACAGAGCTGGGGTCAGAACTAGCCATTTCGATATTACATTATTTTGCCAAGATATACAACAAGAATATTTGACAAAGACACAGAATTCTATATTGCTTCAGGGTGCATCCGATCTCTTGCAATATTAACCACAACATTTGCAGTACAGAAAGTTTTAGAAATAATATACTTTATTCTGTTTCAGATGTCCGATGACCATTGGTCCATTGGCCAGTCAACATATTAACCCCCTGGTTCTTCGACTATAGTCGGGGACAATAGTCTAGCCAACTATGGATTATTCGCGAGCTGTCCTATTTGAAATATGTAAAGAAGGAGAATGTGGATCTTCATGGCGTAATGCTTGAGGGATGCTCCGATACATTAACTTACGAGTATGCAAAAACTTCAACATTGACTTCGACTGCTCCATAACCAGAGGGTTAATAAATTTATTTATAATTAGCGTCAAAATAGACTGCAAATGCTGCACAACAGTGGATCACAAAGAGCACGACTGCATAATGTCTAGTACCTTTGGGGTCGAATATTACGATCCATTTCTACCGTAGAAGCATGATCAGAAAGAGATTTTAATCGTGCCCGCGGATCTGATATGCCAATATCCTTCCACGTAATATGCCTCGCAGACTTGCCTTCTGCCATTTGTTCATTTAATAATTTTTTTAGGTTAAGTCCTGTAGAAATGTCAATGTTCAATTGAATCTACGAAGATTCGCCGTCGGCGAGTGTTATATGTTCTAAACTGTACACTAATATTTATCTCGGTTAAAACGTAACATACTGACAAAAATACATAACAGAGATAACACTTCAATTGATTACAAAAATATATCGAACTAATGTGTCATCAGATGTTATCAATTGTCAGTGTTACCAATAGAAGAACAAAAAGTACTATTTATTTGTTTTCTTATTTTATCAGTTGATCACGTAAGGTGACGTAAGGTTTGTTTGACCCAGTATTTATCTAAATACGTTGTACATATGTATTTACATACTTCGGTTGCAATTTGAAACGGAGAGGGTACGAGTTACCCTCGGTGATAGTGTAATGCAGTGCAACACGTAATTCATTTATCAATATATTTTATTGTACAAAAAAATCTGTTAACAGCACTCGTTTATTCCTCTATTTATTTTTTGACTAAGAAGGTAAGTACTTACTTAGTAACCGATTTAATGTATACATGTAACACTTTAAATCGTACTATACATGTATGCCGAGCTTGTTAGCAGTATGTATTAATTATTGATAATTTATTATATTTCTTCTTATTGTACGTAGTAATGTTATACGAGACTGCGTAAGATAATAAAATTTCGTTGACGTAATTTATTTTCAGTAATTTAACAATGTTTTCATAATTGACATTTGTTTATAGATAGGAATAAATAAAGCTAATGGAAGGCAAAGACAAAAATGATGATGTTTCTCGATCTAAGCAAGCCAAAGTAGATTCTGGTAAGTTTTTATATATGGTATTATTTTAATAAACAATTAAATACACTCGCACTTAAAATATTGATATTTCATATGTATATAGCTACAAGCAGCGAATTGAGCAACTCAGAAGTGCCTAACAAAGAATTACCAGGACCGTCTAGGCCCAAAGAGTCCACAAAATTTAACACACTGTTGGTCAATGTAAAACAAGTAAGATTGTATCGGTCTTATGTTAACGTTTAATTGTGCATTCTGTTTCATTTCTATATACAGTATGTTGCTTATAGAAGGGGAATCCGTTGTTGAAATTTATCACAAATGTCCCATGGGAATTTTCGGAAATCGTACCAGACTATGTTATGGGAAAAACTGTTTGCGCTTTATTTTTATCTATTCGTTATCATCAACTTAATCCAGACTACATCCATGAGCGCTTGAGGCTTTTGGGAAATATGTATAATCTGAGAGTTCTTTTAGTCCAGGTTTGCTTTTATTTATTATCGCTACGCATTATAAGTACAGTCGGACCTCGGTAACTCGAAGTTCAAGGGAGCAGGTAAAATTTTTGGAGTATGACGGTTTTGTTCTGTTGCACAGCCGCTTCAGTTCGAATATGTCCAGGCTCGATACAACCGCTGTTTTTGTAATTGTGGTAGCGATGTAGTCATTTCAGGTGTAAACACTTGTTTGCATGTTACACTGTACACTTTGAAATATGTATGATTTATTTGTGAATTTGTAATTAGAGTTATACTTTGTAGCAATGTAAGTAAATTCTAATGACCTTTCAATGTGTTGTATATGTGTTTCTATGTGAACGATGAATGAATTCTGATCGTCATGTGCTGTCTTGTTTGACATGTATGCTTGGTTTCTTATATCGAAAAACTATTGGTGGAAGAGATTTTTGTTGAAGTTCAATTATGATTGGTCCTTGGAATTGAATTGGAAGACTGTTGGGATGTTAAGGAAAGGGTATGGGAACGGGGGTGAGTTTTCCTGATGCTATGACAACTTCTGGGTTTTTCCTATGTTGTCGTGACTGGTTCTAGGTGTCATTAAGAAATAGCGTGCTAACCTGGCACCTATTAGGTGCGATACCTGGGTTTTTGAAATGTTGGTGCTGAGTCTGACCATTAGGACGGGTCGCGAGACAACAGTCCTAGCAAAGCTTTTGGGTACGAGGGGTTTAACGAAGCTCTAAAATTATTATGTCCTATTACGTTGACAAAGCCTTAGCTTTCTGGCGTAGCATTGGACTTTCTATGCTAACATTTTCATTTCTGCATTGTTTAAACCAATTTATACCACTTCTTGGTCTCTTACAATCTAAATTGGGCCACAGTACTTCGAGTTCTAGAGGCAGCTATGACAAAAGCTTTGATTTGAAGTAGATGTAAACTTCGACTGGCAGAGGTCAATCTTCTCTGAAATCGAGTTTACAGGTGTAAAGTAACGAATCTAAACGTAGCAAATAGTTCGAGTTGTTGGATGTTTATACTTCGGATTGCAGAGGTTTTTGGAGCGGAGCGGAAGGGAATAAACAAAATTCTAGTCTTAACGAGGTTTTCGAGTTACAGAGGTTCTACTGTATTACGTATTAATTGGTAAAATATTATAGGTCGACGTGGCTGATCCACATCACGTTCTGAAACACTTGACAAGAATTTGTATCCTTGCGGATTTGACATTAATGCTAGCGTGGAGTGCAGAAGATGCTGGCAAAATGGTCGAGACATACAAGATTTATGAGAATAAACCTCCTGATGCAATTATGGAACGTAGTGATACAGCACCGTATCAAAAAGTATACCCGAACGATGCATTCAAACGAAAATGATTTACACTTCTATACATTAGCGACTGTAATTATATATTATGTTTCAGTTGGTCAACGCACTGTCAACAATACGATCTGTTAATAAAACGGATGCCACGACACTTTTATCAAACTTCGGCACGCTAAGTGAACTGATAAAGACGAAACCAAATATACTAGCTCTTTGCCCAGGTGTTGGATTCCGAAAAGCAGAACGAATTCATAAAACGTTGCACGAGCCGTTCTTATACCAACCGAAATCCACGAAATAACGGGAATAGATAAGCTATAAATTATAATTTGTATACAGTAAAGGAATTTGACTACGTATTTATACATTTGTGCACATGAATGAGAATGCTTCGGTGATATGCGTGAATATATCAGTATTACAAATACAACACTTTACATTATATGTTTTTTAGTAAAGTAATATTGTTCTTTATTTAAGTTTCTTTACCCTAATTGTCCTCTTCTACTTTCATGTACAAATAGGCGAATTACAATAGTAATATCTTTCGACTAACGATAAGAACATAAATATAAAAACAAGCTATTAAAACGAAATGTACTAAAATGAATAAGAAATATAGGCCAATGACTAAAATGTTGCAAAAAATGTTCCACAGCTATACGTTAACTATACGGAGTCTATGTATAAATTGTACAAGTAGTACCGCCACAATTCTGCACTAATACGGTGGTACGCGTAATAAATATAATACAACTGTGTTGAGCAAAATAAAAAAGAGAGAAACGTAATATGTTACACCTACAACTCGGTCATTAACCCCCCGGGGTGTACAAGAAATCATTGCACCCTTTATCATTTATGTAACAAATCTTTTACTGTAAAATATGTTCATTCGCGCATTCTTGCAGCATGCTATTTCATCCTAGAGCTTAGGAATAATTTTTATCCCTTTTTGAATTTAATTAACAATATCGACAACGTCATAAAAACACATATCCAAATCAACGTAGAGATGAAGCCATTGTAAACCGAGGGATTGGAAATTGGCCACCCCCTGGCTAGCATAGATCTCATCGCTTCGGTACTCTTTGTGAGAGGCAGAACAAAACTGATGTATTTTAATACATGGTGCATTCCTTCGATGGGCCAAATTATGCCGCATAACATTACGATAGGCAAGAATGAACCCATTGCCACGTAAGTGGCGCTTCTCTCGTTTTCACATAGAATAGCAATAACAAATCCTGAAAATGAAAGTATTATTCAAATGGTTATTTTTAATCGGGGTAAATTAATGAAAATACAAGTAAAACTCCGTTTACGTAAACCGGTTGAGGGACAAGTACATAGATTCACATACATGACTAGGTGGTTCATATAACAGATCCACCTACTTCTCCACCAGGTTTTCTAAATATGAAATTTGATTGCTAAATCATAAACGTTCATCTAATTGTAAGTGGAGCGACGCTCGGCTATAATTCAGAAAATAAGAGCTCAGCTACAGTTCGTTAACCCCGGAACGACACCCTGGGGCCGCTGATGACTCCACAAGCTTGTCTACAGATGTGACATTTGCATTTATATCTGAAAATGACTTAAAAACGACTGCTTCATATCTTTTAATAGAAACTGCTGAAGAATTTTTCGAATATATCAAATAATATTAAAAATATGAGTATTTTATTTCGGCTCGCCTGCGACCTCACGATGCTACTAATGCCGAAAAATGAAAGGGGGTCGTTCTATGTTTAATCGGGCACTACTAAAATTTCGTTCATATAAGCGGAGTTTCACTGTGGTAAATATTATTCTGGTTATTCGTACCGAAACACATTCCACATAAACCGGTAAGAATGGTCAATGTGCTGATCCAAGAAATGCTACCTTCGCATGTGATTTGAAATACCGCAAATGTGAATACCAGGACCATTACTGTTTGGAATATCATTACCACAAATTGTGTAATAACTTGCCCGAAAAGAATTTCTATACCGGTGAGACCTGTGAATAAAAATATCATTTCTGTATATACATTTATACATGGTCATTTCTACTTAGAATTCTCTTTAATTTACCTGAAACTAAACTTCTCTCCAGAAGACCCTCATTTCTTTCCAGCAACATGGCGCCAGAAGTTAGAGCAACAGACAAGAAGAAGATTATTCTGCAACGTTAAAAACGTTATTGCCCTCGATATTAATTCGATATAATATGTATAATATCTATTTACAAATACTCACGTTAAAATGATGCCAGGTGCTGCAAAGTCGGTGAAATTGGGCTCCAGAGGACCGTAGATTGGTTTCTTAAACTGAATATTAAAAAGTGCAAGGTATTGCGAATCTAACAATAACAATGTAACATTGTACAGTTTGTTTTTTAACTTACCTTGACGGGTATACTCGCCAATTTATCACTGTAATTACATGCTGTCATTATTTCCCCCGCGAAATCTTGATACGACGCATAAAATGCCCTTTGAAGAAGTTGGCCGATTTGCTGATCTAAGAAAAAACACCATAGGATATATGATTGCCTCTTTAACCGAATGTCATGCACAATTAATTATTTAAACTCTTATTAATTTACACCCGAGAAATAATTGATGAAGAATACTCTATCTAAAGTTTATAATTAGATTTATTTTGTATTTGAATGTAAATATGTATTATGATAAAATCTATGGAAGCACAGTAGGACCCCGTGTAACGCGATACTCGTATAACACGATGAAAAAAGTGGTACTGCCATCGTATAATGCGATCAAAAAGTTTCTTAAAAAGGAACTTTTGTATTCTTATTGTTCTGAAATAAAATAAAATGCGTCCTATTGTCCGGTATATTAAACAAAGCTATTCATTTAATTGTAACTTTTTACGCCCTGGATATTTTTGTAACTTAAAATTCGTAAAACATGTGTCGTACTTCTCGTGTTATAAGAGGTCTTACTACACTTTTAATACTGCCGTGTTAAACTCACTAGACATGTCCATAACTATGTTCATGTTGGAGTAATCTATACTCCATTCATTAGCATCTTTTCCCTCTTCTAATCTCGCTGACAATGAATCAGAGTAATTCGAGGGAAAAGTTATGGCACCCCAAGCCCAGCCACGTTCGATGGCGGTTCTTGCATCCGCCTCGTTTTCATATGGCTGAAGTACTATTGATTTTTGTTCTAATTGCTGTAAAAATCGACAGCTCATTCGTGACCAGTCACATCCGATCGATGGTATACAAGGTTCCATGCTGTTGTTCAATTCGTTGTTCACTATCGCTAATTTTAGCCCTATAGGATCTTTGCCGATGGAAACACAGAATAATACAATCTGGACGACTGGAAGACCGATGATAAACAACATTATGCTGGAAAAGATGCGTATGAACTTTATTAAAATTTTCATATATTATTTTGCTGGTATTTTATGCAAATTACTATAATATATACAATGTATATACTAATAATATATGTATATGTATATTATTTGCTTTACTATTTGTCAGATTCCCGATATTTTTGTGCTTAAATTTACCGATATATCATCCTGTATATTGTCTGTTTTTCCCAAAGCATTCAATTTATTAATTTGTATTGCGACTCTGTGGTGCCAGTAAAGTTATTTGTTGTTTTATTTAATGCTATATTTACCTCACGTTTCGCCACATCCACAGGAAGTTTTTCCATACAAGAGCCTTCATGTGCTGAGGGTCGAGCATTTTCAGTTTGGAGGAACCTTTCTCTTCTGGTGGCAGTTCTGGTATCTGGTCGCCAGAATATTCATGTATAAATTTAATACGAGGAATATAAATGAAGTGGAATTACCAAGAACGTAAATAACAACGTACATTTCCATCGTCGATGGCAACACTTTTTCTTCGACTAGAAACACTAACGTTATCGCCGAATTCACCGCTCATCTCATCGTCTACGGCCTGAAAGGGAGCAACACTTGTACAATTTGTTAAAATTTATCTAACGTTCGTGTACAAACAAAATTAATTTCATAAAAGAGAACTAGTAAAGGTTCAATGAGAACTTATAGAACATAATGAACATTTAATAACAATTTAATTTACACAAAGTTCATAAAAATGAATATGGGATCAATTTATCTAGAAATGATTCAAAGGTAGAAACTTCATTAGTGAAAAATTAATGAATGCCATTCAAACAAAATTTCAGCTTAATATAAGTATCTTTTAAGAACAAAGAATTATAACTATTTGGTGAATAAATGTTGCAAAGAAAATAAAATAAGAAAAAAGAATAGAAAAGAGAGAAAAAACGTACAACTTCAGGAGGAACACCAGTAACGCTGCTGAGTATGCTGCTCCTCCTTCGAAGTCCCATATTCTGACGTCTACTGAGTTTCAAAAATACACCTTCCAGGGTATCCATGTTGTGTATCTCCATTAGTTTCGTTGGCGATTCCTCGGCCAGTAATCTACCGCCCCTCATTAAACCAATGATACCAGCCTGCCTTGTTTCTTCGATATAATGGGTGGTAATGATAATGGTCTTATTGCCATCCTTTGTCACCTGGACGAGGTGATCCCAGATATTCTGGCGCAGAACAGGATCTACTCCCACAGTAGGTTCGTCCAGGATCAACAATTCTGGATCAGCCAGTAGAGCCACAGCAAAGGAGACTCTTCTTTTTTGACCACCGGATAAATTCTTCACGAAACGATTTTCCGATGGTAGCTGCAGGAACTGTTTTAAACAAATTGTGTCAATTGCGTTAGTTCGTACTTGCATGAAAATTTAACTTTAGGAAGTTCAGGATACAATTTTGGGGGAATCTGATTTTTGTAATTTTTTTGTTTAAATACGTGTGGCGTGTGTGTTGTTTTGAAGCTTTAGAACGTTCATACGTATATTTATTACAGTTATTAGTCTCATTATGCTGTGCAATTGTAATAATTACAGACAGAATGATTATACACAAATAATTAAAATTTCCATATATTATTAATTATTATATTTGTATAAATAAATGTATGCACGTGTCGTCATTTAAAAACTGAATACAATGCAACATCAAATGAATTATTGAACACAATTCGAAATAAAGATCGCCGTAGATAGATCAGAAGCACATAAAGAATCAGTCTTTTTTGCACCTCATCCGTACCGATAATACTATACATGCTTTCTTGACGTTCGATTCCAAACAACTCACTTTGCATAACATCTAAACAATTATATCGAGCGTCTTATATAAACGAGCATATCGCAATCAATTCTGCTAATCATACTCATATGACCGAAAAAAAGCGTGTATGTAAAGTTACAATGTGTTCATTAATCACATTCATATGACTGAATAAATGCGGTAATGGCGTATGCGTTGAAAGTAATTCACCATATTTCCTATCAATTAATTCGAGTGAATAGAAATCGGATCTTTTGAAAAATCAACATTGTTATATAAGGGTGGGATTTACCTTTATCAGAAACTCCAGCTTTTCATCTACTTGTACCGTGGTCATTCCAGCACACCAGCCAAAGTAGATGAAGGTCTCCCTTATGGAGAATTCGCCATACAACGCGATTTCCTGTGGCATGTATCCAACTCGTGGACCTGGAACGCCAGATCCTTTTGAACCTGGCCGACCACCAAGCACCCATATCTCGCCAGCGTTCAAACGCCTTCGGCCCACGATGCAAGAGAGCAATGTGGTTTTTCCGCAACCACTTGCTCCAAGCAGGCCGTATCTAAAGAGCAAATGGTGGTAGTTGTAGATTAATAGTTTATATGTTATATAACCGTATGAATAAAAGCGTTGCGCTATCATTCAAGTTCTTACTGTATCTAATATTATAGTCGCGGCTACGTAATAACAGTCCTTTATTATTATAATCAGAGCGTTTGACATTTTTTAATATTATTAGAATTGTATAACTATAGCTCTTTATTACAATCCCAAGTATGTATTAGGATACTGAATGTTATAGTATGAGCAAAGGTTCCTGCTGCGATTGAAGTCCTTAACACGTTGAACGCCACGCCGAAAACACATGTTTTTCCCAGGACGCGTCCGGTCAGTGCGGGCGTTCTCCGCATCGAAATATTTTAGAAAAAATGTAGTTCTTTGTGCAGCTGCAGTCTTTATCAAATTTGATAATACATAAACTATACGCCCCATTCTACATGTGTATATAAAAATTAACGCGAATCCAGGCGAATCTCGGAAGTGTTTCATAAAAGAAAGTTTAGAAAATTGGTTTGTTCAAACTTGTTAATATTTGGTAATATTTGTTACTCATGAACAATAATACAGTAAATATAAATTACCAGAAACCACAATTTCTGTTTTCACGAAGAATTGTTCTTACTGTCAGTACATTTTTCTTGAAGTCGCAACTTCCTCATTGCTTCAGCAATTAACGACAATTTCAGCGTGAACGGCAATTTCCTTGTAAACATTCATAATACTGAAGGCGTAAATCGTCTTTTAATAGGCGTATAATAACGTCGTTTAATTGTCGGTTTGGTTACTCGGTAGCCGCGTAAAAATCTGCCTTGTCATTATGAAGGAAACAAAGTAATGAACTTTGATACTTCATCTAGCAGAGTAATTGATCAAGATAAAATCGTGAATAATGAATATGTTTCTAAAGTTGATTTCAACGCGCGAAGTATAACGATTCGTGCGAAAAAGTGTTCACTTTGCATAACAAATTGATTATCCCATGAGTGATATTTATCGTGGAATATCCTGCTGTGAAATTGTGACTTGTTTACGTGAACTTTGTTCACCTGCAATGTAAAGCGTGAAAAAATCGGGGGCAGAAATGAGAAAGAAAGAGAAGTATTGATGAACGTGCACGAATATGCGATGGACTTTTGCGTAATCGAAGGTGAAACGTTTTCTGATGGACCTGCGAGAAAAAAGGAGGCGAATTCGTGAATAATAAGTCCTTCCCCTGGATTTGTTTCTGTATTTGCGTTTTCTGACTAAAGGCTGGCGTATTTATGCTAATACATGTTCGTTAAAGCTACTTTTGAGAGCCTAAAAAGTTGGTCGGATCGGAATATGAAATCGATCTATACGACAAGATAACGTAGAAAAGTAATTTAATGGAAATCAATTTGAATAAAAATGTTACTAGTATATTAATATAGGACCTGTATTTGCACGTTCTGCTTTCGATCATGAAACAAATGTTTCGTTACAACTTCTTGGCGTTATATTACAATTGATTAACCTTTGTTTTAAGTGTTTATTTACCAAACGTAACATTGTTTCCACACTGGCGGAACATTGCCAGCCGAGCATTTTGCAAAAACAAGGATACTAAAGTTGCACAAAAGTTTCCAAATACAGTTTCATCTAAAAACACTGTCCCATTTACCATTTATAATTGTATTACTTTTAAATAGCATTGAATACTATAAATTGTATAAATTCATTACTGAGAGTGTATCAAATATATGTATAGAAAATTATGGCAACAAATACACCTGTATTTTTGATGATCTTCATTTTCAATCTATTATCCATGTACATGAAACAGGCTAATGTTCGCATCAATTTATATACTTACATAGTGCCTTTTGGCACAGTCATATTCAGTCCATCCAAAATAACATTTGGATTACGCTTTGGACCATACTTCTTGAAGGCTCGCCTCACGCACACGGCTTGCCTTCTTCTTGCATCCAGAGTAGAAGCTTGCGTTTGAAATTGTGCCCTTCGCGTTTTCAATTCCAGGGAAGCCGTCGGTGGGGGGCTGGCGGCGGTCTCCATTTCTATGACAGAAAAAGCAATTAGTATTTCCGTGAAAGTGATTCATAATCAGTGAAGCAGTCGATACATTCTTGCTCTAATTTCTGCTGTGTAACGCAAAGAATATGAATTATACATTTTGCCCTGGCTATTATGAAAGTGGTCTGAGCCTATAAGAAAATTTAATTGATCAAATACATTGTGCAATAAATACGTGAAACTGTCCCGGCAGAATTTGTATTTCGAGACAAGCTAAATTAATTGAAAAATAAAGTTGTACTTTTGTAAACCATTATGTTGAAGATCGATAGGTTAAGATATGTTTCTTTCGTAAACATTTATAAGTATGAAATGTATGAATTGGATCCATTTTTTTATTATTAATGTGGAATAAAGTTTGGTTTGTTTTATGGATATAAATGTAATTTGCCTTTCAACAGAGATAATCCATATTAATAGTACTTTTGGGAGCTTTTAATTAAGAGTGTCCCCATGCTTTTTATTTTTAGACGATTCCTTTGCTGTGAATAGTAAATAAGTTATTGTATTGTATGTATATTAATTTTTGTCTAGAATTTAATCGAAGTTTTCAGTCAGACACCGATATTTAAATAATATATTTTGCGGGGTTAACTGTTTATTGTAATACGCCTTTATCTTATTTCACATTTTATTAATTATTCCATAATAGCCCGGCGTCTTTACTACCATTTGAATAAAAATGATTAATAACTTCGTTCCCCTAAGTACGTTGTTGTTGAAAGGTGTTATATAATTATTGATTATACGAAAGAAAAACAAATAAATGTAAGGAAAATAACTTGGGTAGTCTGTGTGTATCCTGTACCTTTGATTCTGAAAGAACGGTATATTAATGTTTCGTGACGCACGGTGCTTAAAATTCACGAAGAAAGGTTTTAGGTATTTCATAGTTGAAATAACAGGTGACTAAGCTGCATGACAGGTAAAAGTGTTTTACTACAGATACATCTGGCGTCACCGGTCTGTATGACACGTGCACGGATGTGTGTATTTACACATGTCATCTAATCGTAAAGCTTTAAATACCTTGGTGGAAGAATGTCGTTAATGTTATCAGGAATAATATATTTATTACTCGTGTTTATAGTTCCAAGTAGTAATTAATAATATTAATATTTCTCCAGTTAATATTAAGAATCATAAAAATACGATTATATTTCGTAATATTATTCTCTCATTCTTCTTTCTCAATATTCTCGTTGACCATTCTAATTTTAGCATAATATCTGATAACTACCTATATTTTTAGGCCAATAATACCTAAGTACAAAATAAATTTCCATTTTCACGTGTAATTAACCAATTAAATAACTCAATTTAAAATACATAAACATATACACATATGACTCAGAAAAACAGAAACACTCTCTTCATCAAAAAATCCAGCTGCATTGAAATATATACTATACATACTCCCAAAAGGAGCACAGTGGGCTAATCGTTTTGGATGAAATATTTTTCATAAGATCCAATACCTCCTCCATACCTTTACCCTAAAAACTCTATCACCTGCGTAATGAACTTCCAAATATGCAATATCTATACCCCGCCCATACACACCACTTTACACACGTCGTTCACGACTGAATCATCGTTCGTCCGAAAAATCGCGCGTAATACAATCGTCAAACGCGCAGGACGAGGATCGTTCATACGTAACCGATGGTGTGTCGCGTGTAATTTTTCAATGATGCAACGTTTGTAACAAACTCACTCTCACCTGTCTAACCAGCTGGACCAGCTGGCCAGAGAAGCGGTTTCGAGCACACACAACAACTTCTCGTCCTCGATCGAGTGTTTCGTACAAGTCGACGATCGGGCCCCGTGATCCTTTCAGCATTTCGATCGATCCAATAATACGCACGCGAACGTCCTTTTCTTCTTTCACTTTCCATTTCCAAAAAATGTCTGACCTTGTTACGCAATCTCGTCTGAGAACTGGCCATGGTCCAATCAAATGGATCTTTTCTGGGTCGCGGGACGTTTTCAAGGCGATCCAGGGTATTTCAGATGTAGACGTTATATTTGATGCGAAGGTACGTTATGTACGATATGTATACGTTACGTTTGCTGCTTCAGGCTGTGACGAGTGGCTTTCAAATGAGATAATTAGGCTTGTAGTAGGCCCGTTTGTTTTCCATTCTATCGTACTATATAATATTTGGGCAGTGGTGTGTGTCGTTTAAAACGAAGTGGATATTTTTTATATTTCTTATAATTTTCGTTGCTTCATATGTAGTCGAGTTGCAGTTTCTTGCAGTAGCCTTTTATCCCCTTTGTAATCGTAGCTTCTGGTAGCCCTTTCTATGCCTAAATATGTGAAACTCGAGGTCTCTGTTTCGTTGTACTCTATTTGAGTCCCTTTCGTAAATAAATTTCTCTTTTTTTATCGTTCATGGAAATTACACCGATTCGTGTTTGCTTTTCTAAATCATTTCTCATTTCCTCTTTGCACAATTCGAATTTCTGTATCTCTTTCAAATATTGATTTTTAGAACCGACTATACATGATATCGTTCCCACAACGTAAGGAACTGTTTCATCGTAATTTCTACATTTTTTCTTTCAGAAAGAAATGTGTCCAACTATATAATTCTATTTTTGAACTGGGCTTCTCGAAGTGAATCAGTATTTAAAAAGAAATATGTACTTTCTTTTTATTTGAGAGGGCACATAAATTTGTGTAACAGTTTTCTTCGGCTTCCGTGAGTTCTTTCAATGTGCTATTAGATTTGTTAGCAAGTTCTCGTTGAATATTATACTGTTTCCAGAAATGTTGATATTCAACTTTCGCTTTCTTTTCTGCTTATACGCGATCGAAATTCTGGCTATATTTCAACTCGACACGGTTTGCGTAAATGCTCAATTTCGCCAGGTCATCGTTTCTTTGCATCGAAGATTTGTTGGGCCCCTTTGGTTAAAATAGCAAGACACCTCGTGGATACACGAGCAATGTGAAGTTTATTTAAACTGACCTCATTAAGGCACAGAAAATGAACAAAACATTGCGCAACTCGCTTCAGTTTTAATATTTTAATATTTTGTCGAAGAGAATCCAATTACACGAAATGGAATCCTTCCTTTAAATCTACAGGCCTCATTTTATTTATTCATTGTTAAAGAAACGCAGCTACGATTTTATTGCAAAGGAAATTATCATTTCAATTGATATACACTGAAATTTCAATCATTTTTTCTTGCAATGAGCCTAACAACAACAATAACTTATACATGTACAAAATAAACGGTTTCAAAATCATTACAATATAAAGTATTATAGGACGTAATGTATTACGTCCAAAAACGAAGCACCTTGATCGTATAAAGCATTTGTACATTCTTTCTATGAAATTAGAGATACATATTCGGCTCTCGATGAAATATTCATGACTTTGTAACATGAATTTGTAGATTCGTGTGTGTGTTACGTAAAAATATTTGTAATGTATTTGGTAATGTTGTTACGAAATAATATTTCGAATGTTAGTTGCTTGCAAATTAAATAATCCGTGATATCTATCACAAATTCAGCATATTATCACACCTAATAAATTTATTCTCTTTTCTAATAATATTTAAAATAATATGAACATTTATATAACTTTTCTTTTAAATTCGTTCGCAGTGGGCGGCAATATTTCTCCAATTCTTTCAATGGAACATTAATGAAATAATTAATTGAGCAACGAAATATAACATTTACGGGAGATGGAAAAAATGTTATGAAAGAGGAGTTTAAATTTCTTGGGAAAACTGTGAGCAGGTTGGCAGTTGTGAACGATTTCCTGGTAAATTGGAGGCCGATGTGCAAGTTCATTGTGAAGTTACATCGGTCGTCCACGAAAAAGTTCAAAGAAATGGAAAGCGATTAGACGGAACCTTTAGGTAAACGCATCTTTCACAACCAATAGGTAATATTGAAAGAAAAATGGCAGGAGAAATCATCGTAAAACAATTTTGCAATTTCTGCAATTTGTATGCGTGAAGGCTTTGCTGAGTCTAATATAAAATAATAAAATTCTTGGTTTCAGTGCAGGTGTTTATAGTCAGTTGAATAAATATGGTTAGACAAAATTATAATATTGAATTTATGCCAGAGTTTCGGCCACTTTGGTGGAAAACAATACTTTTCCTGTTTCTCGTTTCAAATTCTTTACAATTGCCCATTTAATAAATCGTTACATAATGCGACGTTTCTTTTCATATTTGCAGGCCAATCGGAAGTCGATTTTTCTAATAAATCGTTATGATCCTATTTAACTGCTTCGGAATATTTTTACTTGAACATGATTTCTGATCAAGGAGAAATCCCAAATTTAATGTCTCTTTTATGTGCTTCGTAAACGATAAATACTTGAAAGATTCTGAAATGTGAAATTAAAATGAATGATCTTCGCACGATACTCCGGTTGCCTGAATTACAAAATACTTATAGATGTCCAAAATGAACGCTTGCAAAATCCTTACAACATCAAACATTCACAGCTTTCACAGGCCCTGAAGTCACAGCTTCAATCCGGATATCCTTGAATTACTCGCCAACGCGAGCCAATTTTTATTAATTCAAAGTCATTCCTTGTTTTCAAACGGTTGAACAAAAGCGTCCACGGTAAAGCAAAAAGTAGCCGAAGATGAGCAAAAAAAGTGCAAAAAGACTCAGAGGACATTTAATCATGCTTATGCCTTTTCATTATTGTTATAAATAAATGATACGGTGAAAACGATTCCACTCTTTTTCTTGCTCACGCGTCTGACATTGAAATGCGTATACTGTATACAGTATGTATATGTATGTAGTGTAATTATCTCGTCGCGTCGCCTCCAATTTACTTCGCAGTTTGTTCCAAAGAATAACTAATTATTACTAGTACATAATATAATGACACCTAATTACTAAAAAAGTTATTGTTCCGTTATGGATTAATAATTAATGTTGAACAGCTGGAAGGTTCCCTGTTTTAACGGACGATACGCGTAAATAATCTCAAACGCTTCTGATTCTCTATGAATTGACGTAAGAATGGTAATGATACGAGGAAATTGCAAACAATATATCGGGATACTCGGTCACGAGACGACCAATTCCTCGATATTCGAACTGGACATACAATTTTATTTCGTCCAAAGGCTTGTCTGAAAAAACGACTATGGAAAATAACACTTGTATATCTTTCCATACGGTTGAAAAGCATTTTCGTGTTTGAATTTATTCTACGCGCGATAATTATCGACAAACACATTATGAAAGTTTTCAATTCCTTCCGTTATTCATTGAAAGTTACTGAAAACTTGTTGAATGTTGCAATCAGCATCGACTAGTTAATTTTTTTATCGTATGCATTAGTAATTGACTTAATGCAGAAGCATGACTCGCGCGTAATTCTCTGAAAAAAGTGCAGAAAATTATTCTAACGATTGTATACGTATGTATCACGCATAGTAAGCTGAATATTATAAATGATTTATCAATAACCAATATGTGTTATTTCTATTGTAACGGTGTCATTTAAAATGTTCAACCATTTAAAATGGCCATGAGGCTTATTGTTGAATCTTCTTACACGCTACGAATACTACCAGCCTGCTTTGAAACCAGAATTCTTTATCAAGCTGAAGGGAAATAAATGTTTCTACGAACTGTTCGTTTGGAAGCATTTAAATATCATAATTAATTCAATTTCGTTTGCCATTTCTATCGCTATGAGGATTCTATAGAACTTCCGCGTTATCGAAATAGCGATAGACCTTAATTATTATTAGGCATTTTGTATGCCACATTATTGATTAATGTGTTTACAAGGCAAAACTTTCTGGATTATGAATGAAAACACATTCTTTGGATATGGTAATCCACGATGAATTGGATACGCCATTTGCTTCGATTGTATTGGGCATTTTATATCTCGTATGTAATGTCATGAAAATCTAGTTGCTTCAAAATGAAGTTCGACATCCTTTTTATTCGTGTTACATAAACATGTCTATTGCATCGTATTATTCATTGTTTTCTCTTATTTGAAATTTAAATTACGGCTAATGTATCATCAAACGCAAACTTTTCCACAACATTCGAGAAGTATTCATTCTTCTGTATATTTCGGATTTATTCATTGCGCGTTCCATTGTGCGTTAAAAGTAGCTGACTGTTAGTGAAATATTATATCACTGTTGTCACCTGGGTCTCTCGGCATTTCGAGTTGCGTACATTTCATTCAAACCGATTGTGAGTTGTAAAACCAGTTGTAAAAAATGATTTTTCGTTGAAACTTTGTCACGTTTTATATTATAGTTATGAGCCTTGTATAATTGTGTAAGGATTAATCAACATTTCTGTTACTGGTGTATTATGTAATAGGTAAATTTCTAAAAGTATGTATTTGGGTCTTTATATTAAACTATTGAAGCAAGTATTGTAAGTATTGTAACAAAAGTTAAAGTGTACGAGATATATTAAATTTGGGCTTTTTTTTAGAATCTGGAATTCTTGAATCACGGTATCTCCTCAATTATTAATTGCACATTTAAATCAGTATACACCATTGTTTCTCGGACGCTTATAATTTTCCTACCAGCTTGTCGCTGTTGCAAGTCAATAAAGTCTTTAATTTCATATTCTTTTCCGTCCTAATTGAATTTTACGAAAATGAGGAATATATTTTTCCTGAATGTTTTCGCTAATCCCGTTAATAAATATTTTAAAGCCAGCATCGTTTAATGCTGCCTCTTCTAATATTAAGAATTTCGCCCCTCGCTACTACATTTGTTCACATTTTATGTGGACAAAAACACACATGTATATGTATAGACAAAAGTTGTAGCTATCGTATTACTCGTCATCTTCACAAATTCGTTCGATTTCTTGAAATGCTTAATCATTCAAAAAATTTTACGTAATAATTATCGTTCCTATGTAATTCTGAAAATTTTGTTTCGCTCCAGATTCACTATGTTTTAAAGCAAAAGTTCAATCTTGATACTTTCAACGTTTGTATTACGTTAGAGTTATCAAGGAACGGCGATCAAATTTTTCTACGTTTTCATCAATCTCTCACCTTTGTACGCGTCGAAGCGTAATAAATTACGTGCAATTGTGTAATAGCTGGTGCAACCTATAAATACAAACGCGAATTCGGATAAACACCTGAAGATAACAGTTTCGACTATGCGTCAACTATATTTTGAACGGAAGTTCCAGGAAATTTCCACTTTTTTGCATACAACGACGTCACGCGTTACATCGGACGCGTATCGCTGTAAACAATTATTCAATCGCTGCCAATTCCCATCCCATAAGAAACACTTTTATGCCGGTGTTTCTTCCTCTAGCTCGTTCAATGTGAACTAGACAATTACCCGATCGACCATGAACAAACAAATAATTATTGCAATTAATGACCTGTCGTCAATAACGACTCTCATGATGCGTTCTCTAATGCAAGAAAAGGCAGCGATCGTTAAGATTCTGAAGGGTTTTTATACTACCCATACATGTGCAGTAAATAATGTCAAGATTTACGATTATCCTCGCAATATATTACAAAAGGAAAGTCAGAAATAATAATTAATGCACGCGAAATAAATTACGAAAACTGTAGCCCCAATATTTGTACGCCATATCATCATAAACAATAGCACAATAAAAATTCCCAATTTTGTCTATTACTCGATATTGTTCAAAATACCCCCGACACGACTATATTTATCAACAGCCTCAAACCATCGTCGACGAAATGATTCGTTAATTCGTTGCAACTCTCCAGCGAGCACCAATATATCCTGCCAGCGACCTCATCGAATCGCCTATCCTTTCCTCCCTTTTATCCCCTTCGGCCAACAAACGCATCCACTAACCTGCAGCGCGAAGTCCAACGGCGAAGAACGTCTCCCTCAGCAACTAATAACCCAGAGCACCAAGATGAATTCCTCAAGTCAGTTACATCGCACGATTATTTGGTTCACCGTCAAACAACGTCATACTCATGGACCAAATTTCATCACACCACCCTATATATTCAACCTGTTCTTCTTCCTTCGCAACACTTCGACAAACCAATGACAAACTCCTCTGTACCTAACTCCTTTGATCTCTTTTGTTCTCCCGGAACTCCGTCGATATTTCCGGAAGCCGAGCTCGCCCCGGCTGCGCCTCCACGAGAACAATCTCTGTTGCACGAATCGAGGCTTTATTCCACCAGTCGTCGCGAATTCGTTCCCGGCCCCTTCTCGCGGTGGTGTCCAGCAAATTTTCTAACCGGCACTGGATGATGAACGAGAAGCGGTAACCAGGAAGCAAGTGACGCGAAGGTAGAGTGGTCTGATCGCGGGGCCACTGTGAACTGACTCGACTGGCTACAGGATAGAGAATCAGAGGCTTGTGCAATCCGACGAAGTCGTGTTCACCTTCGCTGGAATGGCCTGGCCAGTTTGCAGTGGGGGCAAACGGTGGCCGTCGCTATTCTGAATACAGGTTCGCCTGTACTCGCGGGGTGAAATGTTTTCCGGTGACCAGGTTTCATCCTTGTTTATCGACTTTTCTTCTTGGGCAGGCCGGCGAAGTGTTAGGTCGAATACGTCCACGAGTGCAGAGTGCAAACGTAGCGCGAGGGCAAGGGCGATTTTACATACCTACGGTTGCGATGAATGCAAGCGGGAGGAAAGGAAATTAAAGGGGTACTCGGGTGGTCAATACTTTGTTGGTTTATCAATTCAAAGTAATTGGAGTGAGAAGTCTGAGGCAGGTACGAATTAGTCAGCGCGAATACAGTTAGTCCAATAAGTATTCACAAAATTTACACCACGGTTGAACGCGTAGATAACGTTTATTCGGACCATTTTTTAACAAAGTTGAGTAATTAGTAACAAAAGGACATATGAATTTTAACCTACCTGTAAGTAAGTAATTTTCACTTTCTTCTATGTATAGCCGGCGTGAGCACGAATACTTTACGGTAATGGCTGTTGTACGATTTTCCTGAAATCGTTTAAAACGATGGAAGTCGTTATGATCATCGTTTACCTGTTTGGCTTGTATATTACGGTAAATATAGGAACCTTCGGACCATGTTGTATTCAAAGTTCACAAGTGTGGATAGACCATTGCAGTTATCGCAAACATTTCAAACCAATGTGACGAAAGAACATACACGGCATGATATGTTATATGAGATTAATAAACGAAATAGTGCAACTGCAGCGATGAATGATATATTTGAGATGTGTGAACAAGTTATTAGTGTAAATTAAGCCACGGCATATGCAATATTCGAACTGAATCGATTTGGTAACTATGCATGCAAATTTTGCTGTGAGCAAAACTGCTTAAAAATATATTAACTTATACGTAAATATTTCTATAATATACATATACAAGATTAATTTTGTCGATGAAATAATTATTCAGCAACGTGATCCAGGCACTCGAACGATAGTGAATATTCTACACAATTTTGCAATAGCGATAACGTTGTACAAAGACTAACGTCGAAATAGAAATCAATTTAGTCCTTGTTATTAAAGGAAGCAGAGTATTAGTTTGCATAATGTTAACAACAAATACGATATAGTTTAGAGGCCACGCGAGCTCGTTTTTATTTCAAACGCAATGCGATTTTTTTAAAGAAAGAGTTTCGCAGTTGAAAACTTTCATGACTCACGAATATCTTGATTCAGCTTTAGATGATGGTTGGCTTGGCTGTTGCAAGGCGAGGAGCAGGTTTTGATTCCTTTTTTATTATTAGAGCATTAATACCGAAATTCCGTGGCGAGATGTCGATATTCGTTGCGCAGGTTGTTGGAAACAGTTGGGGTGAAAGAAGTTGCCTCTTTAAATGTGTTTAGCTCAGGGCAGGAACAGCAAAGGAATGTGGTATTTCGAGGATTGACTTTGTTGTTTTGTTTAATGAATCAGTCCGCTGGGTATCAAAATTTATCTTTCACGGTTTTCCCTGTTGAATGACATTTCTTTTTCCTACGACCGGAGTTCATTTATTAATCCTTATTGGTAGTTTGAGAAGTGTGAAATCAAGTAAATATATTTTGAGGTATACATCTGGGAATAGCAAAAAGGTAACCTAAATTTTTGTTTGCGATTTAAGAATGATGAGCGTAACAAAGTGACAAATAATATTTTTTAATAAACCTTCTAAAAACACTTCTTGAAACTTTGTATTCGTGAAAAGCAGTGCATTTTATATGAACTTCTTCGATCTGACCTGTAGTTTGCTCTTCGAGTTTGTTAACATTTAGCTAACCATATAAATTATGCTTGATCTATTACTTACGTTTCCAAAGGTATCTATCAAAACTTGCCACGAAATTGTACAAACAAATCAATCATGTTTATTTATTGTTCAATCAATTCGTTACTAAACACAGTAAAAATTTAAATTAATCGAAGATCGATAGAAATTCCACATGCAGAATTATATCGGCATTAATCATTTTCTCATTTCGAACTAACATTAAGAAAAAGCACCTGTAGTTTATTTTTCAATTGCTTCTTCAAATACGTTTGACACTAGAACCACCAACCAAGTCAAACGGACTTGTTTCAGATTTTTTGCTTTAAAATTATTAATATACATATAGGTACCGTTGTAGCAATTCATGATGACCTTTAGTAAGACAGAATGACAATTGTATCTCTCTATTAAATGTTAAATTGAAAATAAAAATCTGTCGGTAGTGCTAGTGTTAAATTGTTTTTAAACATACTTACTACATGTACCTACTATTCTAATTATATACGCCACATGGTCGGAGCAATAGTTAAAAACGAGCCCCTCGTATCTATTAAATATTCATTTACAACATGAAATGTAAGAAATCGACATCGACCTTTTTTCACGTAAACACAGTAAGAAAGTCTTGCATAAAATTGAAATAGTTTCACATAATTCGGAAACGTAATCGATAGATTACATACTTACTTTTGCAAGGAAAGTGCGCATAGCCAAGCATCGATTATGTAAATCGCACGTGCGTCGGTCTCTCCTATTCACGCGTTCAAATCGCCGAGAAATTCGTGTCGATTTTCGTGCGTTCTAGCTCGAATACGAAGTACAGAAACAGTACAATTTCAGAATCAGATTCCACCGCGGGAAACGTTTCCAATGGACGTAATGAAATTGAAATTAGAAATCGGGTCAGTGATTCGCCAACAGTAATTGGTAAATTGTATTTTTCCGTTTCCCACCTTGCTTCGTTACCGTGCTTCTTCTTTTTTCTTGTTAACACGCTGCAGTTCGTTGGTTCGAAAGTTATTTGGATTTTACAACAACGCTACAGCTGTGCGTAACTTCGTGAATCAGGCAATGTGAGTCATACAATATAAAGTATATCGAATGCGATTCTTCAAACACAGCTGGAATTAAAATCGAATGATTTAACTTGATTATTTGGAAGCTACTGCAGTCAATATTTCGTATTTATTATATAACATACTGTACATAAATTCGGTGTGAAAATATATTGATACTTATTGACGTGCGAAAGTTTTTATATTGTAAATTGTGTTATATGTTCCAATACATTAGAGTAACAATTAGGTATTTTCAAAACACTTAAACAACTTCAATGACATCTCACAACTAATTCCGTGTTCTCTATTCTAATGATCCTGCTATTAAGTTAGACCATGACCTGAATAGAATGAAGAATTCAAAATGTGCTCAAGAACTCAAACTTCCCTAATTACTATTTAACTGCCAACGGTGCGAGTTGCAATTTACATTTCTTTTTTTTCTGATGTTTCACATTGATATTACGTCTATGAACGTGAACGTATCCTCATGATTGCGCTAGATTATTGTCAAGAATTACACTGGCTGTGAGTGCCACTGCAATTTCGAACCCGATTCAAGGCGTGGTGGATCCTTTTCGTTTATTAACCAGATACCTAAATACTATAATTCCTGGGAGTACCAGGCAGTTGATGTTACAGGGGACAGACAAATTTATGGAAATAAGTTTAGTTAATAGGACAATAATTAATAGGCTCAGTTTGTTTCTGCTGGAATCATCGAACATTTACATTTGTAGCAGTGAATGAGGAACTAGAGTTACGAGATTCTTTTCTCTTCGTAACGCGCAATTCAATCATCCAACGAAGTTTGGCGATCGAGTTGCCCGACGAAACAGACGTTCTGTCGATGATAAGATCGATACTTTCGATTCGTGAGCAACGCTCTAAACGTGTATGATTTTTTAAGCACTGATACGACGGCAAGAATGCAGGGCTGCTTTAGCTTATTCGTGGAATACTATTATTAAGATAAAAAGTTACATTTAATCTTTAAAATGTCATTGACTTCTTTGATACGAATCGTTTAAATATAAATTATGTATAGTCCTGTGTACAGATTCAACTTATAGTGTTATTCTTAATCAAATATTAACACTTATTTATATGTTGCAAAGTTATTTTTAAGAAAAAGAAGATACGCTTTACTAGAGGCAGATCAATTGCGCCTTAATTTTAATTTCTTGTCCAATATTTTGTATAAGAATGTGTTTAATTTTAACATTAAACTGTTACCAATATGCAATTTCAGGAATACTATACTATAGACGTTCAATTGAGTAGCATTATTATTTTTAGACGCATGCTTAGTAACTTAGCTTTGCTACAACTTATGTATTATTATGGCGATCCAAGAAATTGAATATGTGAAAATAGTAGAAAATTGTAGATGACATAGGTAGTGTATTCAATAAAAAAAATAAATATTGAAAATATAAGTATACAAATTAAATATATTATAATTATTATTATTACATCGTACCTCGATATGTATATGTATGTATACGCCGCTTCATCTTTTTGATTTTATAATCATTATTATGAACTTTTGCACCGTCCCGTGAGCATTTCTTCAACTCTCATTTTTAGAGGCGCAGCATACCTTCCGGAGTATTATAGCGAAAATAAACTCAAGAAGAAGAGTGGAACTTGTCGGACGATAACCTTCATCTGGCGAGGACGAAATGCTCATAAAATTTGCAAGAGTAAAGGACGAACAGTTTTCAGTCAAGCAAGACTGCTTTAATCCACCAGATCATTTCTCATGTATGGCGAATCTGCTGCACTGTTTATTATCCAAAGAATCGTCATCTCTTTTATGATTGAAGAATGGCACAAAATTGAACATCTCTATTCAAGTTACTCTAATTGATAGTTCAGAATGAATTTTGTTCACAATTGTAAGTCAACACTGATTGTTACGTACCGTCGTGTCCACGACAAACTTCGGCAATTGTTAGTGCTTGCACGGTTTGCATTGATAAACAATGAACCTCGAAGACCCGCCAATTGTTCGTATTGAAAAAAGATTTAGCGATGTAGGAACCGGTGTGATAATTTAGCTGTTGTTGTACTGAACTCTTTATTCAATCTGTCTAGTGAACAATTACTTCTCAAAAGGAAGACAGGTGATTTTGCTAAATCAATGTTTGACCGCGTCTTTTTCAATCAATCAGTCACGTAATAAGTTTACTGCGCGATACGGATATCGACTGGAAACTTTATGTTTTTGTGTCTCTATTCTTTTATATTACTATATATCGATTTCATTCCGTCAAAGTATTGCAATTAAGACTCGCGCGACTACCAGTCATTCAATTACACATGCGATTAACCAATTCTTTACTCCAAAGTGCAAAATAAACTTTGCCGACTCGATTTTTTCTAAGCTAATCGTGCTGTAATTGCTCTGTTACCACCAATTATTAACACTTTCAAGAGCGCTTTTATTTGTCCACCATGTACGACAGTTAAGGTAACAGTTTCCACTTCATTTTTTATGTTCAATGTGTATCACCTATCTGCATATTTACAGTCAGGCCCATAAGTATTCGTGCCCTCGTTGCCAGTCAAAGAAATTAGTGAAACGTTTGAAATTTTCTAATACATTATCTTTTACTATAAATGAACAAATACATAAAGTTTATTTCGATCAAAATTTAATAAAATCGAGTAATTAGTAACAAAAATGTGTGAATTTTAATTTCAACAAATATCTGCCATGAAAAAGTGAAGGTACGAATACTTATGGGACTGACTGTATATTGCTGTAGTGTATCCGAAACGATTTAAAATGAATGGCAGTAACAGGAGCCTTTTTAATAACGATAATTGATTACCGCTACACGCGTTTGGTTCGCACGTGAAAATTTCATTGCAACACGTGCAATTTGCGGTGTTCCGAGCTCGTTGCTATTGCTACTGCTATCGAAACGCTCGTGCAACATGCGAATGGTATACTCTATACGAGCCGCAAGTAAATTTCTCAATGTCTTAATGAAACTGCGAAACGCGTTAAGCCTGACGTGTTGACATCGTCCAGTAAAGCCAAGTCATTATTGTTTCGACACTCATAGATTTCCAATGCTTCTGGTAAATAATTATTAAATAAATGTTTCACTTTCCCTAGCATTCTTAAGTTTCTACTTATTGTTGGGCATTTTTTAAATATTTTCGAAGTCTTTCGCAGGATACTTTCTTTGCATTCGTACAGTTGATTAAAATATTAAAGTGGAACTTTCTTTTTACAGGGTTTTAAACGAATCTTCATAGAAAAATGGTTGCGAATTTTGTGCAATTCGTTACTATATTATACAATACTTTTCTAGAATATTTAATAGACCTATTCTAAGTAGCTTGTAGAATATAATTTGATACACTTCTCGGTATTTTTCAAAGCATTCTTACACCACTTTGTAGAATACTTTCTGGAGGCTCCTTTAATTTCTTATTCATGGGTCTTTTCTTATAGCAGAAGTATTTTACAGAATATTGTTTGAAACATGAAGTAAACTAGTTAATTGTGGCATATTAAGTAATATTGACACTTATGGGAATTATTATTCTGAGTTATTAGTAGAATAGCATCCTGACTGATGACCATGGAAATCATTAAAGAAATATCTATTAATAGGCAGGTTATTTGTCGTTATTGTTAGACTGGAACAAAAATCTTTGGATGAATACCTGCAAGAAAATGTTTCCTTGGAAAAACTGTACTTCATTACTTCATTTCGACATGGAAGTTTCCTTGAGAGCATACAAATTATGCCACCTTGACTAGCTTATTTATTAGATACGCATGAAGAAGGAAATAGAAGTAATCTATTCAACAAGTTTGCCATAAGCCATAATTGCAATAGATAATGAGCATCATATTAGGAATCCCTCAGTGAAACATGAAGAAATATCGTACAATTTTTAAGTATTATACCTAGCACAAAATTATGTCCATTTTTTTTTAAACGATCGTTCAAGAATTATAATTTACATAACATTCGCTGTTAAAATCTATATTACAACTATTATATTTTCCTGTGCTACGAATATTATGCATACATTTCTATATTCTAGATGTCATTATGTTTTAAACTTTCTATTAAGAAAAATCCTTTTGGTCTGGATGAAATGAAATTAATGTCATTCACCATTTTTATTATGTTATATTGTGTTGAATAAAATTTTGTCTAGTGTCAATGACCGATTTTTCTATGCTATATACATATATTAATATAGAAAATTAAAACAGTGCAGCTCATTGGAATTTCCACGGTGATATATCGCAGCCATTTTTTTCCTGTGGCTATACACTCATTTTAATGATTCTTTTATGGCGTAAAACATAAATATAATAGCGCTTCTTCTGTCCCTTTTTGTTACACGGATATACATAAACCAATTTTACAAGACTCGTTAACTGCTTCTTTAACGAGATTTCTCGTCATCTTCGAACCACCTCAGTCACTTCCGGTTCGTAATGACTTGTTCGATAGGTGCAAAGTTTGCGTTGCGGTGTTTCCAACGTTGAATACCAAGTGCGAGAGATGAAAAAAGAAATGTGCAAGAACAATTGCTTTTCTGTATATGGTTCATCGAAGAATGATTCGATTGGAAGACTTTAATTGTGATTCTGAACGGTGTGAATATCGTGTACGGCTTTAAGTGAAGAAAAAGTGTTATCGTGGTTTTAATATTACACTACTTTGTGATCCAAGGTGAATTTTAAGTCTCGTGTGGTCTGTTTTCAAGTTTGTAATTATATGTATATTCTATGGTCCTATATTGGGCGTTGTATACTTTACTTAGAGACAGATAATTTAAAGGAAAAATATTTGAACGTAGAATGGTATACATATGTTAGGAATAACATTTGTAACAAGCTACTATGAAATATTTTTAATCGTTAGTTCTAGAAGCCTTATAATTAAATGTATTTGTCAATGAAGCTAAACAATTTGACATAAACAATGGTAAAAAATTATGTCCAATTGTAATGACCAAATGATTTACAATATACATATGCACCAGTATAGTTTCTATTTTCTTTCTTGAGATCTACATTTGGAATATCGATATGTAATGCTTAGTTAGAATGTTTCTTATACATTTTTAATTCTTTGAAAGTATAATTAAAAAGATCTGCACAGCCTGCTCTGTTAATTGCGACTTGGATGTCTTTTAATGAAAAAAATAACTACAGGAAAAAAATGTACTAACAGTTTTTTTTTTAGTAAGATTTAAAACTTACTTCGTTTATTTATTTCATGGAAGTATTTGCAGTTAGAAAGCGAATGATAAAATGTGAATTTCGTAGATGGAAAAATATGTATGTAGTATGTATACGATCAAGCGACATAAGGTGGTTGGCAATAATACGCGCTAAACCTGTATTCTAATTATGTAACTATTAATTTATTCGAAATGTCTTCCACACATTCAGCAAAATTTTAAGTGACTATTCATAAAATGACCGAGGAATATATTAAAATTCCAAATTCAAGATAATACTTCGTTTGACATAATTGTCGAACTTTTGTTTCGTTTTTGTATAACGAATAAATTTAAAGAAATACATTCAATAAAATATCCAACGGAATTCAGTGATTAATCTTGTACTAAAAAAACATTAACATATATGGATGCATGTATGTTGCTAGTCAACGCAAAAGGGTATAAACTTTTGCAAACATGGTAATTATTCGATCTAATAATTATAGCAATTTGTACAAAGTTTAAATACAGTGCATCGTGTAGTGCGTTTTAAAACGTTATTTAAATCATTCGTATTTTATTACAATACAACGAAGTTCTCTGAAGAGAATACGAATTTTCAGAAAAGAGAAACATACGTTTGCAAAACTGGCATTAAGAAGAGGATGTTAATATTTGAAGAGGTGACTTGAATTCCAAGTAAAAGCCAAGTTTGCCGATGAACATGTGACCGTTTAGAAACAGCGTATCTATATTCCGAGAGAATGGTACGAACGAATAATTTAAAAATAGCAACTGGAAGGAAAATAAATTGTACGATAACCGAGAAAAGCTTCCAGAAATGGTATTAAAAGAATGAAAGTATATGAGAAGAATTTTATACGAAACGAAATTTCTGTGCACATGTAATATACATATAATATTAACAACCTGTAGAAACCACAAAGTCAGTGTACCGGAAAATTACAAGCAATAGAAACCATTGCTATCAGTGGAAAAAGAAGGAATTAATAAGCAATATTAACTTCATATAACTGCCACTGTGTTTGAGTTCAATATGTATAAGGAACAAAATAAGAAAATGTTTCAACATGGTTGTCATCGAACTTAATTCCAAAAGTAGGACTTACAACAAAAAGATCGACCGAAAATCGCGAGATTAAATAAGATGATTAGCCTAAATATAAAATGTTAACAATCATTATTCTTATTCCATTAAATCAACCCAATAAATAAACCCCATGTTTAAACAGAAACTAGACTACGCAAATAGCAATTCCTATTTACCATACGTTTTCTAAATACGAAACGCATCAAACTGAGTAAGTCTGACAACAACATTAATTGATGGATCACGATATACAATTCCTAGATGCAAGCACCGATCTAATTAAAAATATATTTGCAATAATTATATGTTCGATCACCTTCGCAATAAAGAAGCGGTGCAATAGAAACGATCCCGTCTTGCTTGTTTTATCGTGTAAACGGGATAACAACGATTATGAAACAAGGCAATGGATAGAGTTCAGGAAACTGTAATAAAATTTCATCTGATTGACATTTGCTTCTTTCAACAGATTACGCAACGCTTTTCACTTTTTTCTGGACGATTTACGCTGCACAAAGAGCAACGGATTAGACGGACTTTCCATTTCATTGACCGTGATAGCTGAGGGTAGAAGTACGGAATATGATTATTTTGTATGTTCACATTCGAGAA
Source organism: Nomada ferruginata (assembly GCA_963583965.1). NCBI lineage: Eukaryota > Metazoa > Arthropoda > Insecta > Hymenoptera > Apidae > Nomada > Nomada ferruginata. The sequence goes on from OY757215.1 coordinate 11,470,603, forward strand.
AGTACATTAGTTGTATTGAAAGAAAATTCATTTATACTAGTAATTAAATTTTTGATAGATCATACAATTTGTCGATTATTTCTTAAGTACAAAAAATATTTTGCTAAAGCAGATTTGCAGCAAATAAACATTTAATTACAGTCTGAACAAATTATTTAAGAAACTCGTATTATTGTTAAACGATATTTCATTGGCGATAAATAATGAGGCTCGTGGATTAATGGGGGGCTACTAGCACACAATCGATCTATATCGATTTTGTTTTGTATTTATACTTACTTTAATTCCCAATTTCGCCTTTTTGTTCCCTTTTAGAAATTACGTTTTATTCGCGTCGGCGCTCTTTCTATTTACATGTGCTCCTAACTGAATTTTTGCTTTATTGTATCCAAAGGGTTCTACCCTTTAAAATATATAAATAATATATTACATTGTAGCATACTGTAAAATTATACTACACGTCGTTCGGTAAAGAATCTTTCTTCGCACATTTTTTTCTAAGTTATACGTTTAATAATATTTAGAATAAATATTCAACGTCTGAGTATATTTTGATACCAGTTTAGTTATGTAAAAATTCATGAATGAGTTACTACAATTGTTTAGTTGAATGATGTATACACACAGTTAAAGAAATTTCCAAGTTGAATAAAATTCCGTTCTTGTACTTCGACGCAAAACTTGTTTGCGATTTAGCTTGTAACTACGTACTTACTTGCTTACATACATGGAAGTTGTCTCAAACGAAATGGAAATTGAACTATTGCAAATACCCTTTCCTTTATAAAGTTCACAATAAGCGATGATCAAGCGATATTGTATTCATGGTATCAGTTTGTTAAGTTCAAAGGTCGAGAAAACTACATTTCATATTATGCTTTAATCTAACACATGGCAGTTATATAACATCAAGGTAATTAAGTAGACGTGGACTGTAGTTAAATTCAAATCACTGAGTTAAAAGGTTTGTGCAATGGTTGCCTCGACATGGCAACATAGAACTGCAATTTCTTTTCGTGTACATAAGCACTAATGTTACACTAAATTGAACGAAAATTTGGCTGCCGTATCTACGTATCTACCAAATGGATGCACCTTAACCGCTCAAGGTGTATCGACTTTTTATAATTTACGAGGTTGCATAATTAACAATCCTAGTGGTTCCCGGTGATGAAATAGGCACTGGTGCGTCCGTTAACTAACAAATTCTTAAACAACCGATCCTCGGCTCCGCAGCCGCGTCCCTTTGCCCTCGGCTCGTAACATTGATGCCCGCGCTTCTATGTTTCTGGTACGGCGTAAAAATCGACACTAGAACGTATATAACTAAAAGTTTTTATAAACTACTTCTGTTTCAAAAGAACCACCTAATTTCATCTACAAATATACTTTGTTCCATATAACTATATAACGTTATTAATTTTTTAGTAACATTAATATTTACATTTAATATATATAACTGGAACTGAATGTAACATAATTTTTCGTATGTCTTATTTAAATGTGTCTTCTATCTTGTACCGAATGTCTTGTCCTTTAACTACTGTAATAAATCTTAATGGTTTAAAAGGCTCTATCCTGAAAAGGCTTAAAGACTATGCCTTGGCAACACCTTGATGTATTATTCAGAAATCTTCAATCACTGTCAAATCGAATGGTATTTGCCTACTTCTGTTTTTAATAAATCGTGTAAATTATGTCCACCTATCTTTTGCCATCACCTTAACGAAATTCAACTCAATACGCTATCTGCGCATCGTTAATTAATTTTTTGTATGGCCGCCGAATGGATTCTTTTGAGACTTTCTGTATTTCTTTCAACGCGGATACATTCAATCCATTCGAAATTATTCGACGTGTATTGGTACCAGAATAGAAGTCAGATGCTCTGTCGACAGCATTAAACGAAACACGTTACAGAAAAAGAATATATTTTGCCACCACGGTCCGCTTTAGAATTAATAAATGGCTCCACGTGCTATTTTTCTGAAGTCCTTTTTCCTGTTTTTATTGTATTCCAAAGGCAGACGATATTTAATGTATTCTCGGTGTCGTTATTATTAGAAATCTCAAGACCGTTTTCTGCGATCCAGTATTGACACTGAACAAGCAGGTGGAAATTACACATTGCATTATACCTAGTATGTATTTACATTCTGACGTGTTTTATCGGGAAAACAAGCAGCTGGTGCAGTGCGCGAGACTGTTGTTCCTCGATCCGTGTACTTTTTGCATTTAAAAATTACTGTACTTTCGTGTTCTCTACCATTCAAGAGAGTAGCTGAAAGATTTATATTCACTACACCTATTGAGGGCGATAAAGTTAACTGATACGAAAACAATATCAATCTTTACGTCTCTAAAAGAAAATCTATGGTTCCACATGTGTACTTAAAATAATATATTGTCGATAGTTAATAAATAAGTTAACTGATGGTAATATTAATTTGTATTCGTATTGTTAGATTTCCTTATAACACTGTGTAGGGTTGTGATCAATTGATTACTGAGATTTTGATGACAAAGGTGAGTCGAAGCATGGCCTTGATCTGGAAGACATTATGAGAAAAAGCAGAACAGTAAAAATGAAGAGAAATATTGAAATGGCCATCAAACTACAATCATTCACCACCAAATATTATATACATTCCTCTGCATCATGAATAATAATCTCACATATATTAATAAAGGGTAAATAACGTTATTATTTCCAATAGAATTTAAAAAAATTATGTGGTAAATAATCACGATCGGAACTCCTAAGGAAAAATGTTAATAGAAACACAGCTAGCAGAATATGATGGATTCAAGCTTAACAAAATAAATAAATTTAATAAATGATAGAAATTTTATAATAATGATGATAATAATATTTATTATATGGACACCCTTTGGTAAAGTAAATACAAATGAAAAGACAGATATAAGTTTATATAAAAATTGACTGCAAAGCTGTATAAATGTATACAAACGCAACCAACGTTCTAAAATAACTGACTGTTGATTCTAAAACACTATTCAAAAATTGACTTAAAAATTGTTTTAAAATAAGTAAATTTTACAATTAACTGCAACTAATTAATAAATTGTTTTATGAGTTTGCTTTAAAAGGGAAACAATACATTTTTATGCTGCAAATAAGGCACATCACAGAATTAGTAATAGAAGGGGACCCTAGATAGTCCTAGTTATTTTTATATCCATATTTTTAAATAAATTAAAAATTTAATTTCATAAATCGCTAAAATTGGAAATCATTTATGTCTATAGTGCTGCCATCTGCAAAGAAGTGCTTGAAACTACTCGAGTCTCTGCCATATCGACACTCAAAAGTGGTTTAAAAGTAAAAATTGCTTTTTTCTCATTTGGAATACGATACCACTGACGAGATATAGGAATAGACAGGACATCTTACGGACTTTCGTGGCCCACCGTGACGGCCATATCGACTCAGAAATCCGACACTGATTTGAGCGTCCCCTGCTCATGAACAGTGATCACTTCAAGAACTATTATTTACTGATGTAGCGTTGGGGCAGGACTCATACGATTGTATGAATATATGTAAATGCTTTGGGGGGATCAGGAAAGCTATTTCTCGGGCAACGTTTCGGTAGAAAAATTGAGCTACGGTGCCTGGTCGCGCGATGCACTTTGGCTCGGCTCGAGTTGAGTCGAAACCACATCGCGATGCATCGGGGCGATGAAATTGACAGTGTCACGTCAAGCGTCCCGCCTGTGCTGTCCCGCATTCATTGCGCGGCAAAGAACAAAAGAATTCTTTAACGAGGATCATAGGTCCAGCTAAAAGTCGGTCAGAAATAGTAGAAGTCCAGTCGGCACGACCCTAGAGTCGTAGGTCCGGCTAAAAGTTGGTCAGAAATAGTAGAAGTCCAGTCGGCACGACCCTAGAGTCGTAGGTCCGGCTAAAAGTTGGTCAGAAACATTAGAAGTCCAGTTGGCACGACCCTAGGAGTCATAGATCCGGCTAAAAGTTGGTCAGAAACAGTAGAAGTCCAGTCGGCACGACCCTAGAGTCGTAGGTCCGGCTAAAAGTTGGTCAGAAATAGTAGAAGTCCAGTCGGCACGACCCTAGAGTCGTAGGTCCGGCTAAAAGTTGGTCAGAAACATTAGAAGTCCAGTTGGCACGACCCTAGGAGTCATAGATCCGGCTAAAAGTTGGTCAGAAATAGTAGAAGTCCAGTCGGCACGACCCTAGAGTCGTAGGTCCGGCTAAAAGTTGGTCAGAAACATTAGAAGTCCAGTTGGCACGACCCTAGGAGTCATAGATCCGGCTAAAAGTTGGTCAGAAACAGTAGAAGTCCAGTCGGCACGACCCTAGAGTCGTAGGTCTGGCTAAAAGTTGGTCAGAAATAGTAGAAGTCCAGTCGGCACGACCCTAGAGTCGTAGGTCCGGCTAAAAGATGGTCAGAAATAGTAGAAGTCCAGTAGGTATGACCCTGGGGTAGTAGACCGCCGGTCGCCATCGGCGACCGTCGAAGATTTTCGGAAATAGCGAATACTGCCGAGCGCAGCTGACGCGCCGGCGCGTAGCGGAGTGGGGAGGCTTGCGAAGTGTGGTCGACTGTCGCGCGGCGCGTGCCCATTCTTTCTCAATTGGAGTGTCGCAGCGTAAGGTCGTCTACGGTGTTGATGGTTAGCGACATACCTCACTCTACAACGCAATAGCACCTCAGGCTTTACTTTACCATTGTGTTCGCTTCATTATTAGCCTCTATTAATTAATACGCGATTAACTAACAATCGTTCTACTATCGCAACAGTACATTAAACTTTAATGATTATAATCTTTCTTGAGTTTCCTTTGCTGAACGAATATGAGATTAACTAGTCGTTTGTTGTAACATCGCGTTAACTAGTTTATCAGTTTGAACGGTTCTTCGAATCTTTATTATATTTTATTACACGATTATTCGGATTCGATGCGGTGTTAAGGTTGCGTTTATTTTCTTTGCAATGTCACTTACATGCCCAGTTACATATGTCCTTTCGCAACTTTGCATTCCATTCTGATTTTAGCACAGGTTTATCACGTTGCTTTTCTTTTTGTTGCAAGTACAATGGATGATTGGTTGGTAAAGAATAATATATTGAAGCTGCAAGAATGGAGTATTGAGATACAATTACTGCGATGCATAACAATAAGTCCGATGACTTATGATGAAGGATTGGTAACATTTAACTTATTATCCCAACGGTTTATGTATATATCTTGGTATCTGGCGATTGGATTTCGATTGAAAGTTATTGAACACTTTCATTATTGTAAATAGATTTCAATACTGACTTCTCTCTATTCGTATATCCATGTTCATTAAATAATGAAAACATTTCAAATAGAATTTACAATATATCATTCGCGATTGAAACTACAGCCAGTAAATTTCATTAATTCTAAACGAAAAATTGAACGACGTTCATGTTTCGCTGCATATCGGTCGCGATTTCTATTATAGCTTCACTAGTGTTCTTGTTGACACTTTTATTATCTCTGTGACTTGGCACAAGTACGGTCAAATTTAATTTTCGATGCAGGATTGCCCGCGTACTTACGTATTTGTTGCCATGCCCTTGAAGCATGATAAATAGTTTCGAGTCTTGATTTCTACAAGCAGCTACGAGAATTCATAAATGCGCGATATTGCTTACTTACTAGGATCATGATCACTTTTAAAACTCTGACATAGAACAGTCACAGTACGCTTTTGATAAATCATTTATATTAATCTATAATAATATATGTTGAATAGACAATTAATAATACAGTAGTACTTTATTAAAACACCAAAGCAGTAATTCCTCAACAGACATACAGAAATAAGAAAGAAACAAATAAAATCACATGTGTATTGCTTTAATTTTTACCTCCTCCCCTCATTTACTAACTTGTACAGATTTTCTTTCAGCAAATTTTGATGACCGCGCGCAATGCGGTTGGTAGATTCAGTGCTTGTTCCGTTAAAGTTCTTCTTATTATTTTTTGAGCGCAACCGCTCTTAATAATTATAATTAAATATAAATAGTAGTAAAGATGCGCGAAAGTAGAGTCAGTGTTTGCTTCGAAATATTGCTCACGCGAAAAATAGAGTCACTTTGTTCGTCGATCACAATTATAAAACGCGCGCGATAGTAGTCCTTTATCTTATTTTTTTTTATCGCAATAAGTATTCCGGTATTAGAGTCAACACCTATGCTGTTCGGCGAGTTCGGGCTTTCATCCATCAACTTGAAGAGTAAGTACTTCTGTATTTCTTTAATCTTGTATTGCCATAATCATTGATAATTAACACATTGCAAAAGTACTGAAAATACATAGATTTTAATGTTGTTTGCTCTTTTTGAATGTTTCAGCAGCTTCCATGGCTTCGATGGCGACGAGCTTGACCGCACACCTGGTGAGTCTGCAACCGGTGAGTGGCATGCTTTAAAGTTCCTCTGGTCACTCAATCATGTCGCAGGACGAAAGGTCCGAACCGACACGAGTGACTGGTTGTAATTACGTAGTTTTTTCTGGCAAGCACTGTGACCATGGGTATATGGAAATATACTCATGAGTAGTAACTTTTTTACTGTTTTATATTATATGAGGATAGGTCTTCTTGTACAACGCGTTTTTAAATAGCTTCATAATTTTAAAACAGATCATATTTAGTATAAAATATATCACTATATATCTTTTTATAATACAGTATTTAATTGAATACCTATGAAACGATATTTAAATAGTTATTAATTATGGAATGAATATAAAGTAACGTCCAGTATTCTACGTGCATTAGTTGATAGTGGAGAAGTCGAATACCATTCGACTTCGTTTATTTGTCAATTGCAATAACTGCACAGTTATAATAAATTGTTAGTAAGCGTATAGGCGTTCCTCTTTTTTACTACTTTGATTATATGTATATAAAGTAAAGGTACTTACTTACCTTGTCAATTTGTTGGGACTATCGCATAATTTTATTATACGATATCCATATTAGTCTTTACCGTTTAGAGATATCAATACGTTCACTTTTTCCGTACAAGATATTAATTAAACCTGAATGTACAAGAAGACAATACGCGAACCGGTAGATCTCGAAATCAAAGCAATCTACTTTAAAATCAACCGTGCATTTTAGAAGCAATGCCTTGATGACGGGAACACCGGAGGATGTTTCAATTTCATTCAAGGTATATTAATGTAGAGTCATTGAATAATTTCCCTAATAAAGTACAGTCATTGTACAATTTTTCTAATAAAGTAGAGTCATTGCACAATTCTTCTAATAAAGTAGAGTCATAGCATAATTTTTCTAATAAAGTAGAGTCATTTCAGTTTCTCTTTAATAGAATAAAATCATGTATTGATCGGGTATATATATGTATACATGTATACATTTAGCCCGTTAGAAAATCAGTATGTCTTCATCATTTTTTTAGACGAGGATTTCCAGGTTTATCCCTTTCCGTGTTCACTGCCCGGATCCCACTCACGTGCCCCGGTGCTACTTGGGTGGGAAAACGGTGGTAGAGCACGATGATATCTATTTAGTTTATAATGATTTATTGTTGGCGACTGACATTGCGTTTGGTGTATCGTGCACGACGTAACATCCACATTGTGTGTGTGGTTAGGCTGTGGATTTGCGTCGTTCCGTACTAAAACGTAGTTACTCTAACCAAGATAAGATGTCCATTAATTGAAAACAGAGACATAATTTTTACTATTAACTGCATTAATAATCCCTAATATACCGGGGCACGAAGTTTTTGTCATTTAAGATGACGGAGACCAAATTCCAAAGAGAATCGAATATACTTATCAATTGCTATCAAGTACCTTTTGTATCGGTGCTATTTAATTATTCTATTAAATATCTATTAAATATCTCAACCGCGACGTGGTTTTTTCCACGTGAACGCAGAGATCCCAGCCACTGTCAATCGATTTCAGAAAAATGGTACGTACATTAGAGTGTGCAAGTTGTGCGACAGCACTTGGGTGTCGGGGGTGTCCCGGGACGCCTCCCTAGTGTAGGCTTTTGCGCCCAAGTGTTTGACTGAGAACCGTGGAGTGTCGTGTGTTGGTGGGTCTGTTTGCCATTTTTTAAATATAGGTCCAGGTAGGATAGGTAGCATACTTTCTGGTGTGATTGATAGACATAAGTAGGTAGGGCCGGGCAGGTTGACACAGTCTCTGATCGTGTAGGCACTCATTCGCGTGTTCAACCTGTTTCAGGAAATCTAATTTGAAAAGCCGACGGTGAAGCTGTGGCGCGAACGAAAATGCGTTCGCCTCTGGCTTTGCCTATCGATTTTTCGAATCCTTCGCGGTCGTGGTCGCGAATTAGGCTCCGAAACGAAACGTGTTACATTATGCTCGAGGCTGCACGTGTGAACGAAGAACGATTATAATTTTAATCGTAATCTTTGCGATTTTCCGTAATCACAATTTTTCTATTTTATTTCATCGTGATTCGGCCACGTGTGTTCCATTTAGCTCCGCGATTTAAACTCTTTATTTCACCTTTATAAGTTTTTCTTTGGTTTTCGATTAGAGCCTCGAGCCTAGTTTAAGTTTCAGCTGGCCCTTGGGTCCAACGAAAAGAAGAGGCTATATGCCGAAGAGGCCCGACAAACTGTCACTCAAGAGGGCAACTAATAATGGCTCCCCATTCTTTTTAAGAATGGGGAATCATTCTTTGTTACTACTTTGTCACTGTGCTTGCATTTTCATTTGTAGAATTTTTATTTGTACTTGGCCGACGCACATTCCGGCCCAACGATGCAGCCCTCCCAAAAATATCGCGTTGTTTTAGAGTTGCGAAAAACTTGAGAACGGGTCGAATTAGAGTTGCGTTAAATGCCACGCGGTTTTTCAAGTAGTGTCGCGAAAAAGAAAACGTGTTTCGCGTATTCTTGGAGTTGCGAAGTGACTCGCGGTTTTTAATTAGAATTGCGACCAAATGAAAATCGTGATTGATTTAGCGTTGCGCAATGATATCGCGATGGTTCTTGCAATTTTGCCGTGGTTATTGTTAGTTAAATTGTAGTATTTTATAATATATTTTACATATGAGAACGTTTCTAGTGTTGCGGAAATTATTTTCGCGTCTTGAGCCTTCAGCTAACTTTACAGAGGATCTTCAATTACATTGCTTTTTGATATTACAAATAATTTACTGTTTGCTTTCTATCAGCCTTAATAAATAGTGTAGCGAAATGATTGCATCGCGAGTTCCCATTAGTGTTGCGTTGATTAAAGATCGTGTTTTTAATTAGAGTTGCAAATACCAGTCCCCAACTGCTTCCAATTGGAAGCCTGTTCATGAGCCACCCTGGAGTGTGGCACATCATCATCAGCCAAAGACCATAGCTGAATCTTCCGCGTTTAGTGTTGCGTTTAAAGAGACAATTGGTGCATAGAGCATCGAGTCATTCTTTCATTAGTGTTGCGTCCAATCGCGATTTTGCTGATTTTTAATACTATTAATGATTAACTTGAATTAGAGTTGCTATTTGACATATTGAAGCACCACTCGCGTCTGATTCTTACAAATTTGTGTTGCTATTGAATTTTCCAATATTTAAAAGTAGTATACTAGCGTTGCGTTGCATAAATATTCTTTAAATAATATAAATTTGGTGGCGGCCCTTCTGGCCACCTGTTACTTCAGGCATTTTTAAACATTTTTTTTTATTAGAGCCAATTCATTGTCAATTATTGTTCTACATGGTGTATTTTTTCTTTTCAGCGTTTCATTTTATTTAGTTTTCTTAATAATTATACTACCTGGAATGTCAGTTGATGGAAATACTGCTCAAAAATTGCATACATAATAGTATATTACCGTGTGGACGAAATGAAGGAAAAGAAAAGGAAATAAATGAAAAAAATGAAAGAAAAGAAAAGAATAAAAAGAAATAATTAAAAGAAATAATTTGTAGAATCTTTGATAAATTTATAATAATTCTAGATAGGTAGTAGATTTCAATTAGATTCAATACTAGTAACTGTTCATTATTGGAGTTTAACTCTTAAATATTTTCCCCTAATCGTTGCAATTGTATTTTTACCTTTCTTTAGTAGAGATAATTTTTATAACTTTTCGAGCTTGCTTTGTAGAAATTGAAATTCGCTCGCGATATCCGTAAATGTGTAAACAAAAATCCTTGCACGAAAAATGTTCTTGGCCGTAGTTGTGGCTCGGCATAGTGATAGTGGAAGTTTGATATTTTGCTTCCGAATAATCGTTTGTCGCTTCTTTGTAGAAGCAAAATAGAATCAATTGTAGTGAAATGTGACTACTTCATTTTGAAGTTTTTAATGATATTGATACCACCATTCAGTTTGATCTAGAACGTACAAAAGAATACATCACTTTGGCCGAAATCCAATTACCTATTGTTATTAAAAAGTAGCTGCATTTCCCATATCAATTCTGATTTATTAATTTTGCTAAAATTCAGTTATTACGAATTAGAAGCAGCTTCATTTCGATATAAAATGGGGAGACTTGGGGATGTCACTAATCCAATGCTTGAGATTGTTACAGATTCACAGATGAACCCAAATATGCTATATTAAACAAACATAAGTACATACGTCAGAGGCTCAAGAGTGGAATATATAGAATACAGATCCAGAAATATTATCAAAGACACGATTGGAAACTTTAAAATTCAAGAGCCAGCCTCGTCGATCCAATTTGTGAGTTTAAGAATTCATTCTTATAATGCTTTACTAATTATTTCGAGTTCGTGCATGTTTCAGAAGCATTGAAAAGAAGAGGATTCATGAAACAATGTATAATACGAACACACCCTCACCCCATCCCTGCCCCAAACCCCTGTCCTTATTAACTAATTACAGGTGTTTGACAATTAATTAGGCAGGCCCAAATATAAATGGAACAATACATTTAACTCTTTATGTAGGTAGGATTTGTCTCAACACACAATCTTAGATCTTTATACTGGCAGGTTTTACACGAATTGAAATTATTAGAGTTTTAATTAGGCAGGGTTTATAAAACCAAATATTGTTGGCAGGTGCTGCAATTTTTTGGTTCGAATTTCTCTCTGTTCTAGGACACCATGGACCACGAGAGATTAATACGGACTAACCGAAGAGGATTTAAGTATATGCATACTCATACCTACATGAGTATGGGATAGTATCTATTACAGTCCTATGTAGATAGGATATTATTGAAATTGTTCTTTTATTCGAACTGTTAGATGTTATACTAGGTAGGGCGATTCTAGTTTTAAGTTAGATCTTTAGTCAGGTAGGGCGCATTTGAATCTAATCTAGTATTTAAGAAGGGAGGATTTATTTTTAACCTGTGTCTTAGTTTTTAAGACAGCAGCATACACTGCTGCAATAATATTTCGCTGTCTAATTTTTAAGATCACAGGATATATTTTTAAGAAAGTTTTATTTCAGAAAATTGAATTCTCTTGCAGATTTTCTTTCAGGTTTCCTTCTGATATTCAATTTAGCTTTCGGTCGTGAATTTACCACCTACTCCGCTTGTTGTCTTACTTGTACTACGATCAATTAATGAACGTTCTACAAATTGACAATAATAGGAGATTTTTCTTTCTCACATGTTATATTAGATTTAGTTTTCGCGTAATTGGAGGGTGGAAGGGCCGTGGCTAGGGTGGGTCTCCATGCGCAGTAACCTCCACGTGGTGAGACCTGGGCAATCTATTATTTATCGTATAATTATTAAACGTTTAAGACACGTTTGATAATTATGTGGAAAATAATTCGAGCGAATTGACTGCGTATTGTACTTAAGATACAATGTACAATAATGGCCGCTCAGTGTTCGTTCATATCCCCAATTAATGCTTGCCGAGACATCGCCACCAATCCTTGGACCTACTCCGAATCGGAGTATAAATTTTACTCCAATTATTAATTTGGTATTATATATTTTCAGAAAAATCTCGATTAGTACACTTCGCTCGGGACCGAATGCGAACACTAATCGTTTGCAGACACGTTTATCGCAGGAATTGTCTTATATTAGTAAATGATTTACTTCGTTATTGTTATTAGTTGAATATAAATAAAAAATTGCGTCTTTCATTAACGATAAAATTCCTCCAATGAAAAAGATAATGAAAGAATTTGTCTAGTAATTATACAATTAACAATTGTAGTACACAATTATCGTCATTATCTTTTTCATTGTGGCAACTTTATTGTTTGGGTGTTAAAACAATATACATCTCTTAACTCAATTTTTTTTTGGTAATTTATCAGAAAATAATGTAAAGTATAACTTTAAAAATTATTTCTTTTATTGATAGTACAATTGAAATAAGAAAACTTGTTATCATGTGTTTCTTTAATTAAAAGATTTCTAATTAACATTAAATGTTTCATATCCTATGTTGCCTTTCATTTCGGCAAAGAACAAAAGAATTCTTTAAAATTATTTAATTTTCGCATTGTTTTCTATAATCTGTGGGTAACGTTGCGAGTGACTCGGAAATGGTATGGGTCCCTAAGGCACCCAGAAATTCGGGCCGAAAAAATACATTGGATGACTTGTCTATTCCTATATCTCGTCAGTGACGATACTATAATAAATTCAACGTCACCAATCTCTATTTAAACTATTTTCACATTCTGTAAATTAATAAATGAATTACGCAGTATGTGACAAAGTCTCTTATATTCCAAAAGACAAGCAACCATGTAAATTATATTAAATTATATTATATATATATATTCACTTACCCGTATTCTGAGATTCCTGTAGATTCTTTGTTAATATTAATTCATATTTTAGTAGAAATTGGGAAAATATTGCTTAGTAAATGGAATTAGCCACCATATATTCCTTAATCGACCTTTCCGTATACATATAGATATTTAATTTTAAATTTCATTTTGTTCCAATATATTTTTCATTTTCTAACAAAATTATTACAATATTGACGATTTTTAATTCATTTATCTCTAACTTCACTTTTATTCTGTTCTACGGGTCTCCTTCGTTGGCTTGGACATTCGCAAGAACAATCGAAGATCGATTGTTGCGAGGCTGACTGGCGGGAATGCGCAGTAGCATCATGGCGGCATAGTGTTAAACGATCTCCCTGGCAGGTAAGGATTTCTCAAACTTCTTGTTGAGATAAATAGAAATGTATGCATACTAATAATATATCTCTATTAAGTTATTATTCATACCATGTATCAAACTTGCATAATATACAGTTGTGTAATAGATAGGTAACAACATGAAAAGAATGGAATTAAATGTAATCTTTCGTTCTGTAGCTTCCGCATATTTAACATGGCATATCGCAGACAAAAAAGGTCATCGTGCTTGTCAAACATACCCGAAGGACGAAGGCGAGGGGTATCATTCGTTATCAGGTAGCGTTACCTACCTGTATCGAGGTATTTGTAATAAGTAGACCGCAATCATTTACGTTCTACTACCGTTGCTGCTTATTTTTGGTAAAGGAACTCAAAAATGTTGCCTTTTCTGTATGTAAAAGTGTGTGCAGGTAGGCTCACGCTATACGTGACATATGGATCTCAGCTTGTTCGCTTCGACACGATTTCAGCTCGATTTCATAAGGTGGTAGGTCTATTCTAAATCACTATTATGTTTTAAATGTTTAGCCAATGTGCAATTCGTAGCACAGCTCAGCCCGGTTCCCACGCCATTTGTAATACAATTTGTTTTGTTTCCTTATCATTGGATCTCTCTTTGTAATTATTATTATAATGTAAATATTATTAATTATTAATTAAAAGTTTTGAAAAACGAATTAAATATTGAATTAAGTACTGGCAATTTTTTTGGACGCAATGAAATAAGATTTTGCCACTTCGTATGTCATATACTTTTATTGTATCATTATTTTACAAAGCTAAATCGGTTCATATACATGAATGAGTCGTAATCAATGAAGCACAAAAATTCGATAATAAAATGGAACATCGTTCGAATTAGAAGAAAGCAGTTCAATTTATATATACCTGAGCTTGTAATTGTATTTGTGATCATTTGAGTTTGTGGTAGTATAAAAAAGTTTTATGGCTTCCACAATTTTAAAAGTCCATCTTCGCTATAAGAACATAGAAGATTCTGATGTGGATGATGCGTTAAACCAATAACATCTTTCTCGTGTATCTAAAATATGAAAACAATAATAGAATTTATCCTTTTAATTTACTATTCATAAAAGTAAAGATACTTGCATTAAGAGTTCTCTCAAGTTTCCCAGAGGACGTAGAAAAGCAATAAAGGACAAGATCTTCACCAACGCAGTAAATAAATTCACCGCGAGGACTCACAACAGTACAAACAAAGTCACCCCCTTCTCGTTTACCGCTAGAGAATGATCTCACTATTTGTCCTTGCATATTCATAATTACTACTGTATTTGAACGATTACACGCAACGAAATGTTCTGGATTTCGTGGAAGAAGATGTATGCTATTTACAGTTAAATCTGCAGCTCCCAACGATTTATACGTTCCTATACATTCTGTTGTTTTCAAACTCCAAACTTTTACAGTTCCATCCGATGACGCGCTAAACAACATTAAGTCAAAAATTTAATCTAGACAGACAATTAATTTTAACCATTTCAATATTCTACCAGATTTTGGAAAATTAAGCAAATATAGTACAGTGGAGTCTCGGTTATCCGAATCCCGTTTAACCAATCTTCCATATTATCCGAACTGCTTTGAACTTTACAGTACAGTCTCGGACTTCACTTTCTGCGAAGGTTTAACATAGAGAGTACAATGGTGCAAAAAGTCAGGTATTGTCAAGGCAGTTGATAAAACTTGCAATCAATTAAATAGCTAATTAAACTAAAATAAAAGTACAATATCACATCGTCAACATTTTTTTTAATGATTTTATTATACGATTTATGACCGCCAACTGACTCGTTCGTATTCTCCGATGTAGGCTCGGGCCACATCCCTTGGATAATCGAGACTCTACTGTAATAGTAACACCTTTGGAATGCAAAATTACCCAAAGTGAATATATTCAAATATGATTACTTTAGTGGATAATGTAGAAATAATACCTTATTACGTTATGTCCATCTGGGGCAAAGACAACCTCATTTACGAATGAAGCATGACCTCGAAACTCTTTTAAGGTTTTTCCAGATTTAAGGCCATGTATCCTGCATTACATAGAATTCATATTAAGTATACTAAATAAGAATGGAAGAAAAAACTGGTACTGTGCTTATTATTATATACCGTATAGTAGTGTCGAACGATGCAGATAAAATTTGACTATTATCTCTACTAAACTGAAGACACGTGACCCCTTTCGAATGCGCTTTTTCAAATCTTCTTAAACATTGCCCGCTTTGAACTCTCCACACTTTTATTTTTCCATCCTGCCCACCACCAGCTAACATTTCACTATCACGACTAAAAGCCATTGATAATACTGCTTGTTCCATCATCATGAAATTGTCTTGCGCCTGATATTTTAAATCTTTTCTAATTTTACCGGTTGTGAAATTCCATACTTCGATAAATCCATCGACAGAACCAGTAACTAAATATTGTCCGTCTGGAGAAAATCGTGCACATTCTACATGAGATTTCTGGCCAAATTTAATTTGTTTTGAAAGCTGCGTGGGATACTTCTCGTCTTCTTGATCTCGCACTGCTGCTTTTCCTCTAAACAAATCTATCGTAGTACCAGGTGGAAGTAAACCCTGATGTTGTTGCCATTTTAATGCCTGTCCCAACAAGGCGAGTAATCTACTCGATGGTACTACTGAAACTTCACCAGCAAGAGCTGTAGCTATATAAGCTCTTCGTTTTTCTTTCGTACTTCCATCGGGATATGCTTCCCTTGGATCAAAATATGAGCGTGCAAGTAAGTTTTCTATATGAAAAAGTAAACTGTTAGAAATATGTTTAAAATAAGATTATTATATATTTTTTTTAAATATCATAATAAATTATACAGTATTAAAGAAAAAAAAACCATTCCTTCAACTTTTAAATGAGATAATATAGCTTAATACAGACCTAAATGTATATATCTTTCAGGCTCCTGCTGTTTCATCATAATCATAGGATCTGTTTGCCTTAATAATGAACGAGCTGCTCCCAATTCTCTTAGCTCAATTAATTCCAAAACAACCTATAGATTATTTGAGAATATCAAGTTTTGCATCGCTAATTGTAAAAGCGAATATGGCAGTATCTTTTAAGACATTAAGCAACTGGTCATGTCAATTGCTGTTCTATGTGAAACATTTGCATTCCAATGTGTAATAATTGAAAGTGCCTTGACTCACGCAAGAATGTACCGCAATACGATATTGTCAAGAGTACATAGAATTACATTTAACATACATATTACATACAGATAAAATGTTGAAGCAATGACAAACCTGCTCGTATAAATCTATAAGCTTTTTGTCAGGCAACTTTAACGATTGTATCGCTTTTAATACTGTGTCCCAATGTCCATTGTTTATATCAGCTACGAAACCATCTACACTGTCTACTGTATTCAAAGATACACCTGTTTCTTCCTGCAAACATTATATTACCAATGTTAACATGTTGACAAACGACATTCCTGAATCAGGAACCAGAGGCGATAAACCATGTTAATGAACATGTTAAGCGTTATCATTTAGTTTCTCTCTGGCTAGCTATAAACAAAGCTGGCACCTACCATCTATACAGAGAAAACTTATTCATATTAAATATAGTAACTTGGTACCTGTAACGTTTGCAACGTTTTGACAAGGTTCGATTCCTTAAGATATTGTTGAATCAATCGAATTACACTAAAATCAAACAATAAAATATGAATATTGAGATAAATATAAATATTGTTATTTATATATAAAAAATAATTACTCTGCAGATTCGATTTCAATTGACATGTTTTACAACACCTCAAAATGACGTATATAATAACAAGTACTTATATCTTAATAAACAAAAATAATATCAGGTTATGTTTATGGCGACAAACGATACAATACTACCACCAGTACGCCTTGAGATCTATTTCCCCTGTTTTGTCACTAAAGTTCAAATAAACTTGAATAGAACTAGACTAGTCATTTATTATCCTGTTACGCTACCGCGTTAGCCGGCCTTAATATCTAGTGATATCGAACCAACGATGGACAATCGACTATCGATAGCGATAATAACTTAGGAGCGAAATTCGAAATTCTTCTTCTATCCAATACAGCTTTGGTTCCTCTTCCTGAGTTCCTTGGTCCTCTTTCGAAATCGTCCTCGATTGGGGTTGGGTCTCGTTGGGGTTCCTATTCATCCTTGGACGCATGGAGGTCTCAATGCTTCTCGATAAGGGTGTCAGGGTACGCGTGTATTAAGGGAAAACGGGCGAAGGTCAGAGAAAGCGCGCTGAAGAGTCAAGTGGCTCTTGAGAGGTCCTTTTGATCCGTGGGGTCTGACAACCTCCGGATGTCGTACATGTTTCAATAGACTTTAGCCAATTCTTTATGCTCCGTACTAAATAACCTTTATAATCTTCCAAGTGAAGTGTTCTAAGATTCAAATGCTCTGAGTTTCCTTTTGTTCGACAACCTACGGCTGATACTTAAATAATGTACAGCTTGATTTATCGCGTATGCTCGTCCGGCTTCGAATTTCGCTCTTAAGTTATTATCGCTATCGATAGTTACAGTTATATCGTCGACCGTTGATTCGATGTTACTAGATATTAGGGCCTGCTAACGCGATAGCGTAACAGCACCAGTAGATACGCAACACTTTTATGCCTCATACACATGCCACAAATATTCATGGTAATTAAACTCCTTCTTTTTCCCGTTAAATAGCATGAAGATATATTATTCATTATAATTGTCATTATAATTGTTAAGATTGTATTTTAAAATTGATATTATTGCGAGTAATCATTTTCTTTTTAATATGCCTTGAAATTTAAATGGTCACAGTTTGTAATGTTGCGCCAGTAAAAAATAAAAAATCAACAGCAGCATTTACCGCAACTTACTTCAAAACATTATATGAAAATCATGAGGAAAAGAATGAACTAAATTTTATTTATATGGAGAACAAATTTTCAAAGAATGTTATTCCCACGTATGTTCAAATCTCGCATTTTCTATGTACCAACACATTCTTTCCTTAACTTCAGGTATGGGTGCATTCTTAACAAAATATTACGTGGAATAATTTGATCATGTACCTGTATAAATAACATTTTTCTGCCCCCTCATAAAACAATGGAAGAAACATGTTTAACAGTTTATCCGTTAAATTCGAAGTTTACAAACGTCACGATTAATAGCATCAGTAATGTGCACCGTATTTGAAAATATCGCAACTATTTTTTTATACGAATAAATTAATTTGTTAAGTTATATAAATGTGTATTGTAGCGTTAAACAAAAATCTAACTTGAAATTGCATTTATCGTTCTTTGATAATATATACATATTAAAAGTTAAACATTTAAAAAATACAAGCTTCGTACAATTCGAAATCTTTCTTATGGGACACGCTTTTTCTTAAATTAATTTTGTTAAAACAGACCTGCAAAACTTCTTGCACTGCAGGGTATAGAAGAATTAAAACATAAGTAGAATCATTAAACATTTTAATATAAGTTATATCAGTGTTCCCTATTTTACCACAAATCTTTGATGTATACTGTTCTATTGTGTTAAGTGTTTTATAATGGCATCACTACCAGAAAGTGACAAAGCTTTATGCACAGATGTTACTACTGCCAAGTAAGAATTTATTCATATAACAATACTTTTTGTCATAAGTTTACATTAGATAAAGAATTAATGTTTCTTAGAGGTACACGTATCAATTTGAAAACATTTTTGTTAGACCAATATAAATTAACATGTAATTCTAATTATTTTGTCCCATTGTATTTATAATTGTTATTATTATGTTTCAGGAATCAATCGTTTAATATGAATACGCCAATATCCAATATGCCTGTGCATAATCATGTTGAAAAGAGTTTTGATAATATAATTAAGTCGCCAAATGATAAGAGAGAATACAGAGGATTATTGCTTAACAATCAAATGAAAGTTTTACTTATTAGCGAACCAACAACAGATAAAAGTGCAGCTGCTTTGAACGTGAATATTGGTAAATATATGTATACATAGAATGAGCCATTGGCCATTGGATTCAAGGGTAATGCTGCTGCTTAAACACTGTGGAGGAATACTATGCTATTCTACCGGAACCTTGGAGGACCTATCGACAAAGTGGCATTATTGCTCTGGCATTATTGATAGGTTGACAATGGTACCTACAAGCGTACATATATGACCTGAAAACAAGAGTCCGAGAAATGAAATGCATTGCCTTTGAGGCCACTGGCAAGAGAATCATACTAGGTGTACAAATGAGTAATTCATTATTTGTTTGCCAATATTTTAATTTAGTAGTAACACATTCTGAAACAATTTATTCATTCACTTCAGATAGTGAATTACTTATTGGTGAATCACTAATTACTATCTTTATAGAAAAATATATTTAGTTTATATAAATTATACAAATAAATTATATTTTTCTTATATAAAGTAATAAAATATTGTTTATTTCTGTAGGTTATTTGAATGATCCAGATGATTTACCAGGCTTGGCACATTTTTGTGAGCATATGTTATTCTTAGGCACTGAGAAATATCCAGAAAAAAATGATTATAATAAGTATTTATCACAAAATGGTGGTATATCTAATGCATCAACTTATATGGACCATACGATTTATTATTTCAATGTCCATTCAGAAAAATTGAAAGGTGCATTAGATCGTTTTGCACAGTTTTTTATTGCACCACTGTTTACAGAAGCATTGACAGAGTTAGAATTAAATGCTATTCATTCAGAATTTGAAAATAATTTAGCAAGTGATACATGGCGTGTCGATCAACTAGAGAAATCATCTGCCGATCCTAATCATCCTTTTTCAAAATTTGATAGTGGAAATAAAGAAACATTAAAAATAATACCACAAAAGAAAGGAATAAATGTAAGAGAGAAATTGCTGGAATTTCACAAAAACTATTATTCTTCAAATGTTATGGCACTATGTGTACTTGGCAAAGGTATGTAAGATGGTTTAGTTACTGTAGCTACATTTAATTAAAGTTGTAATGTAACTTTAATAATTCGATTTTTCCGACTATGCTGAGGGTCTTGAATGGTTTACTTATATTAAAGAAATTTGAATTTTAATAAATAATTCAAATTGTTTCGTACTTGTTCATACTTTAATTACTTCAAAATGGTAATCCAACGTCAATTGTATTATTAAATAGAAATAAGCAGGGTCTGTCCTATAATTTGCTGCAAAACGTTTTTTCTAAAACTGTTAAAAATAGCCAAAGGAATGTTTCAAATTTTGTTATTTATTGGAGACTAATGGCATATAGATTATTCATTAATAAAAAAAAATGTTGCGAGCGCATGTTGCATCATTAAATAATAATATTCTATCTCTCATGTCAAAAGTTCCAGGTGGCAATAACATTTGCAAACAAAATTTCTTCACAAAGTTTTAAAGAAAATAGCTTGTAAGTTATTGTTACAACTTCTATTTTATTTGCTTTCAAAGTTTATTTGTAAAGCAATCGAAATATTATAAATGTTATCTCTGCTTTTATTGATTCAAATTTTTACTATCGACCCCAAAATTAATTCATAGTTTGATTTGTTATGAATAACTAAAAGAGATCTGCGTTATTGGACTAAATTGAATGAAAGCAAGCCATTTAAACCTTGAGATTACATAAGTTGAGATCAACTGAGCTCCATTTTTCTACTACTAACTTTGATACTTGCAATAGAAGTATTATTTAATTATACTTTATTTTGCGTAGTATAATAATGTGTTTTGATAACTCTTATTGTGTATTTAGAGAGTTTGGATGAACTTGAACAGATGGTAGTAGAATTATTTCCTCATGTGAGAAATAAGGAAATTGCTCTACCCATGTGGCCGGAACATCCTTTTAACGAACAACACTTTCAAACCAAGTGGTATGTCGTTCCAATAAAAGACATACGGAATCTATTTGTTATATTTCCCTTGCCCGATTTGCAAGAATATTATAGATCAGCGGTAACAAATATGTTTTTCTATTTAATATATGATTTTAATGGTTTCGGCTATATGATGAAAATATATTTACTCATTTTTTCTTTAGCCTGAACATTACATTTCACATTTACTAGGACACGAAGGTGAAGGATCACTTTTATCTTTGTTGAAAATAAAGGGATGGTGTAATTCACTTGGTGCAGGTAAACGATTAGGTGGTAGAGGGTTTAACTTCTATGTTGTTATTGTTGATCTGACGGAAGAAGGTATTCAACATGTTGATGATATTATGCTCTTGATCTTCCAATACATCAATATGTTAAAAAAGCAAGGACCAGTTGAATGGATCTACAATGTAATTATACATCATTCATAATCATTCTGTAGTGTATACTTAAATGTAACATTTTGAGTGTCGACCGCATGTTGAATATGCCACGTCCCTAAAAGTAAAATTTT
The DNA here is from genome assembly GCA_963583965.1 of Nomada ferruginata. Taxonomy (NCBI): domain Eukaryota; kingdom Metazoa; phylum Arthropoda; class Insecta; order Hymenoptera; family Apidae; genus Nomada; species Nomada ferruginata. Next base: position 11,492,190 of record OY757215.1, read on the forward strand.
CGCAATAGAATAATAGACCATTAAGAGATCAAATCAAACAAAACTATGTATTTCTACTGCGACCTATGAATGAAAACCGCGAACTTTTTGATCAGACCTTATACTTTCGTGAATTTCAAAATCATTAAATACCAATGGCTCCTATGACACCACTGGTTTCTTGTGCGACATTTAATGTGTTAAATAGTGTATTATATAAATTAAAATGCACCTCTATTAAAATAAGTGTTTTACATTGAAGGAATGTAGAGATATCGCAAACATGAACTTTCGGTTCAAAGAAAAATCTCTACCCTGTGAGTATGTTACTGGAATAGCACAGTTGCTGTATAATTATCCAATGGAAGAAGTCCTAGTAGCAGGACAATTGTTTCAATTATGGAAGCCTGATTTAATTGAATGGATAATGGAGTATTTGAAACCGGAAAATGTGAGAATTCACGTAATTGGAAAGCTATATGAAAGTGTAGCCAATGAAACGGAAAATTGGTACGGTACTAAGTTTAAAAAAGAAAAAATACCACAGGACACAATACTTAAATGGATTGATGCTGGTTTAAATTCAAATTTGAAACTGCCACCAAAAAATGAGTTCATACCAGAAAACTTTAACATAAAACTAGCTGAAGAGAATGTAAGCAAAAGTTCAAATGTTCCGTATTAAATGATATATGTATGTATATAACAGTAAGAGTTTTATTTTTACTGTATCTAGATAACCAAATTTCCAGTAATTATCGAAGATACACCGCTAATAAGGTTCTGGTTTAAGCAAGATAATGAGTTTCTTGTACCGAAATGTAATTTATTTATCGATTTCAACAGGTAAAACACGCATAAATATAACGTTCTGTTGAGCGTACGAATGTGTGATATACAATATTCTCGTTTTAACATAAAATGGTGGAACATCTTGTAAGAAATTGAACGTATTAAGTAATTGATCATACAAAAGTTATGTGATAGTGGATGAGACAAGTACAAGTACTTATTTCTTAAGTATAGTAGGATAATTTTTAGAGTTAGTTAACTTAAATATAATACACTATTTAGTAAATAATTAATTTAAATGCAACTTAAATTACCCTCAAATTTCAAGAAGCAAAATTTTAATTATGTTCTACCATTTTAGAGTATTCTTAAAGAGACTTTTTAACAAAGAAATGAAGCAATCACGTTTGTATATGATTTATATTATAAATATCCTTATGGAACATGTATATGTATAATTTATTTTATGTTTGTGCAGTCCACTAGCATACATGGATCCACTTAGTTGTAACTTAACAAATGTATTTGTATTACTATTCCGTGATGCTCTAAATGAATATGCATATGCTGCTGGTATAGCAGGTCTCAAATGGGACCTTGGTAACAATAAATCTGGAATGACAGTGAGTAAAAATTTATCTATAAATTTTCATCCATGACACCATGTAACATTTAAATATTTTAGTTAGGAATTGTTGGCTATGAAGATAAGCAACATATATTACTAATGAAAATTATAGATAAAATGGTTAATTTCAAAGTCGATCCAAAAAGATATGAGATTTGTAAGGAAAATGTATGTGCTACTTACTTAACTACTTAAAAAATGCTAGGCTTACTATTAAGTTTTGCTTAAATCGATTATAAATTTTAGTACATCAGAAGCCTGAAGAACTATGATGCTGAACAGCCCTATCTGCAAGCAGTTTACTATCTCACTGTTTTATTGTCCGAACAGGTTTGGACAAAGGATGAATTATTAAAAGCCACTTCACGTAAGTCTTTAAAAGGATTGACACATTTATTTAAAACGTAATATACATTAATTATTTATCCAATATCGCATTTCTATATGTATTGTAACATTAATATTTTGTTACAATTTATACAATATACATATTAGTTTGTCCTATATGTAATGTCAATGCTTTAAATGGTTTTGTACATGTTGAAAAGATGTTTTTCAGCGTTAAAGTTTTAGTGCTAAATCGTGAAGGTGAAAATAAACGATTGTGTTAAATTATCACTACGGAAATGTGAAAGACGTTGAATATGTGTTGACTACCCGTATTTTCAGTTGTACATATCATATTGTCTTATCCAAATTCATGCTAAATATAACATCACTTACCATCATTCTCCAATTTCGTAGAAATACAAGATAATGTATTATCTTTTTTTTTTATTTCATTTATATCTAGAAATAACTGTTGAGAGAGTTCAACAATTCATTCCACAATTTTTAAGTAAACTACATATGGAATGTTTAATACATGGCAATGTAACAACTTCAGAAGCTCTTGAAACTGCAAAATTAATAGAATCAAAGTTGATAAATACAGTTCCACAGATAATACCGCTTCTACCTAGACAATTGATTTTACTACGTGAAATTAAGCTAGACGATGGTAAGTACATTCTATTATATACATTAGAAATCTTTCAATAATGCTGAATCAATGAATTTTAGCACTCAATTTCCTCCCACACTTTCTTCTTAGTCTGACATATTATTATTATTAACGAAAATAAATTTGTTTGTTCCACAAGCACAAATAGATTGGAATCAATAAAAAGAGTAGACAATCTTTAATCATCCTTCGATATGTTTTTTAGGTTGCAATTTTCTGTTTGAAGTTAAAAACAAATATCATAATAGTTCGTGTACACAAGTTTACTATCAAGTTGGCTTGCAAACGACAGAATCAAATATGTTACTGCAACTTTTGGCACAGATTTTGTCTGAACCTTGTTTTACTACATTGAGGACTAAAGAACAACTGGGATACGTAGTATTTAGTGGAATTCGTAGAATAAATGGTACACAAGGTTTAACAATTACTGTTCAAAGCAACAGACATCCAGCATATGTCGAACAAAGGATTAATATATTCCTAAATTCTATGATGGTTGGTAATCGAATATTAAACATTATTAGATAAATATCTATGTACTTCATTTATTCCAATTGATTTCATTTTAGCAAAATATATTGACCATGACTGAAGAAGAATTTAGTGCACATAAAGAATCATTGGCAGTACGACGTCTTCAAAAGCCTACGAAAATGACGACTGTATCAAGTATATACTCCAGTGAAATCTATTCACAAGAATATAATTTCGATCGTGTTAATATTGAAGTTGCATATTTAAGAACTATTACAAAAGAACAAATTGTAAAGTTTTATGAAGTATGTATAAATGCAATTGTTATATAGGGTGATTCTCTCTCCAGTGGACTAAAAGGACTCCGTTACTGTCTAGACACCGTCTCGAAAACTGCATGTTTTATCTATAGGTATCTCAAGTGATCAATCGATGAAGAAATTGTATTGCTGTTGTGTCCTCGGCGAATGGACTACAGCGGCTGTATGCGTATATGTGTGTAAACTGAAAACGAGAGTCCCAAAACTGTAATGGCGAGGAAAATGCAGTTCACACATATCCAAAAAGACAGTCGTCTCCACTACAAAAGACTTCATGGACTGCAGATGTGCACAGAATTTTCGCTGCAGTGAATAGGCTGTGGCATTGCCTTTGGGTTCACTGGCGAGAGAATATCACCCTGTATTTAGTTAGATGAATATTAATACGGATTACATTAAATTTAATTATATTTTTCATTTATAGAAGATGCTTGACAGTGATGAACAACACAAATTATCTATACATATACTTTCGACAGAAAAAGATCAGAAACTAGAGGATGAAAGTGTAGTGGAGCCTAATGAAAATATTGAGTTGCCAGATGTAACAAATATTATTGAACATAAGAAAATTGACGATATCATGTCATTCAAAGTTAGTCAATGTCTGTATCCATTAATGAAGCCATTCACCGATATACCAAGAAAGGGAGCTCGTTCATCAAAATTATAAAGTGCCGAATAATAACTGTTATGCACCTTTTTAACCATGTACCTGTAGATTTTAGAGGACGTCTAGGAAGCAAATGCATAATATTATATAAGAAGAAATTGTAAAATAAAAGTTAATAATTGTATAAATACTAATTTACAGAGACGTATAAAATAGCAGCAACACTAAATAGAAATGTTTTATGAAACTTTTGCAATACAAATTTACATATATTATATACTTAATTATGTTACAAACTATACATTCTGTAAGCGATGTATGAATTTGAATATGCAGGTACTTAATAAATCGAGAAATTACAAGTGATATCTCCAAATTCTTTGATATTATATATATTTAAACTGATTTAATATATCGCATTTTGTAAATTTATGTATATTCACATTAAACTAATTACGCTTGCATTATACTACTCCAATTTTTGCTATTACCAGATATTAATTAACCCTCTATGGGCCCGTGTAACTTTCAGGTCACATTTCAATTTTTCGACATTTTACAAAATAATTATAGCTTTTTTCATGGCTGATTTTTTGGTCCCACAATTTTTTTGGAGTTAAACAAAAATTCGGCCCATAGAGGGTTAATTTACTTTTTGTTAATACTTTCTCTTCATCAAAAGTACTAAGGCTAATTACAAAATTCATCTAATAGTACACAACTTAAAGCCTGTAAAGTAGACAATAAAATAACACTTTATGTGGTCCTCTTCCTTCTATCAGTTCCAAGGAGCTCATTTTTCCCCGTTTCTGGCAACATTATTCGTGGGTATTGTTTTTTAAGTTATAGAAAAATTTATTATTATTTACATTAATAATGTTCATTTAAAAACAAAATCATGTAGTAATAGTTTACAAATCGGTGGGAAAGTTAGTTTTAACATTATAAAAAACGATGTTAATTATAAATCTTTTTTTTTTATTCCACGAGGTGTCAAATGAAAAGGAAAGAAATACGAAAGAAAACAATTTAAATAATAAGTACAGGCAACTGGATAGTCGTATACAGAACGGGGTGCATTGGAACAAAAAGTGTTGCAAGGGAGTAAACGTGATTGCAGAGGAGCAACTTAATTCCAAAAATGAAATCTTAGATAATTTATTATACTAACAAGAGTTACAAAAATGTAGCTATACGATTTTCAATCTGTATTAATTTGATTTTATAAATAAAAATGCAACAAACGCCCAAATCAGTGTCCGATTTCTGAGTCGGTATGGAAGTCACGTTGGGCCACGAAAGTCCATAAGGTGATTTGTCTATTCCTATATCTCGTCTGTGAATACACTACTAAACATTACGCCTGATCACATTTTCCGTGATTAGTGTCAAGGATATGACTTATCGAATGATCGAGGAAATGAAAAGCGTACGTACTGCTTGCAGCTGTGCAACGTACATGTCGATTAAAAAAAAAAATCGACCGATGAAATCACATTGCACAACTATAGATACATGCATATACAGAGTACATGCATGTATAGAGTAGCCGACGTATATAATGTAAGAAAAGCGCAAATTGAGAAACACGATTCGACGTGTCGTTTATCGTTTTCGATAAGTCACGATTCTAGAAAACGCAAACCTCGCGCAATTCGCTATTGCTGATTACGGCTTCGTGATATCTTTGATAGTCAAGATTCAAATTACGCACGCCAATGTTTCTTTGCCATTTCATCACTTTCTATTACATTCAGGCCCAAAAAATGTTTCATAATAGTCTCGCAAATAATAAAAGATAAACGACTATATTACAGGCGTATCGTTATACTCGCAATCCTCGATTCAAAAAATAAGAATGAAAAATTAAATTACTTGAAACGTTCAAATTCTTTGCAATTTTATAATCTACATACGAGTTAGACATTAATAACATAAGCATTCGTTTTTGTAAATCGCGATTCAACCATTTAGCTGGTACAAAATTACAAAGATAACGTTCTTTTAAATAACTGGCCAAAGTACACTCTTTCGAGTACAGTCGTACAATTCTACTCCTTCCATTTTGCAAATATCCACGACGTTAAAAAAATATATATACAAGGAATTATATAAACAGTACCTAATCCCATCTTGTCTTATTAAAGGCAAAAAGAACAATGACTTAAAAGGGAACAATGCATTTCAATTATTACTGCTTTATACCAACAGTATATACTGAAACGTTCCTTACTTTCCCTAAGTACTCGAACGAATTCGAATAATTCTCGGTCGTTTCGCATAATTGTATCAACCAACTGACACACCGTCCGCCCGATGTACAACCGTGAAGGGGAAAATAGAAGAAGAGGAATGCAGATAAAGTTTTGAGGGGTAGAGCTACTGACCTCACAAGCGTTCACGGCTGTTCTGCCGCAACGAAAACGAAGAAGGTGAAAGAAAGGGAGGTCAACGAAGGAGCAACGGAGGAAAAGTCGATAACGGTATACAGGAAACGTGCATGCAGCCCTTCATCCCTTGTGCTATACGTAAACGAACGGGGTAGCACGGCCAGGGCAAAGGCTCCTCATATTTAGGAGGCTCTCATCTATTTCGAGCAGCTGGCCCCACGTCGAGTATCGATCGCGTGGTCGGCTCTTTCCGTATGAAAGACGCCGAATACACATATATCGCATGTACTTATGCATGTGCAGAAAAGAAAGAGAGTGACCGACGTGGCGCCTCCGCACGCGAGGAGGGAACACCGGCAAACGGTGCGAAGAAGACAGAGGAGAAGTTGGAGCAAACGAGGCAGCAGAATGGCAAAGGAAACAGCGAGTACGTATCTTTTGTGAACGGGACGGGGAGTGACGGGACAGAAGGGTTGTCAGGGTCAAGGTTAAGGCAAACCACTCTTCCCTTTCTCTGTCATTCTCCATCTCCCGTTGCCTCTATACTTCTCACCGTCCTTTCGGTGTCATGTACACGAGTCAGTGTCAAGGGTCAGTGAACCTCTGATTCGGGCCGCATCTCTTGCGCCTTTATGCGCGAATAGTCCAACTGTCCTGGATCACGTACCGAATGAATGACGGAACATCATTTTCTTCAAATTCCGCTTGAAATCTCGCACGTATTTAGATGCAGGACAACTCGCTCGAACGATTGTGGATTAGCATTAGCACTACTGGCAGGTTTCCTTTTTCGTGGATACACGTTACACCGATTATGAAAATGAAATAAATTGATTGGGAATGGAATGGATATGATTGTTGCTCGGCCTTGTTAAAAGTCTTTGTAAAGTTTTGCAACGATATTGCACCTGTATGACGTTAGTAATTTTAAAGCGAGCAATTTTAAGGCTTCCGGTAGTAAGGTAAGGTAGTTCCGGTGTTAAGTGTAATTGGAAGGATTAACTGGTGTTTTCTATCTCCGTTTCGGGTCGGAGTAAATGATTTATTAGTCTTGCTGGTAACGACGAATATCTTAGGAAAGAGAACGTTGGAATGGTCATTTCTTATGATTGATAGTTTGATGCTAATTGAACTGTATAATAAAATATAATTTGATTAATTTTTAATTAGAATTTGCTGTTTGATAATTAATACTATTTCCATTATTCACTCTATTCGAGTGCTACCTAAATCTACTTTGTTCAGCAATTATTACTTTAACCGTGACACACAATTGTGTCGTTCAGATTCATGGATTTATTTTTGGAATAATATCTATGCAATTAATTGTCCAGCGTAACCGGGTTAATTACATAATGGCATTGTCTCCATTTGTATCGCAGTATAATGGTTCGGGTATTTAAATTCAAGCTTAATGCAAAGATAAACTGTGACATGTAGAAAATAATGAGGGGGGAATAAGTAATGAAAAGAATAATCCAAATATACCATAAATAAGAATGTATTCATTTTAGGATTATGGATAAGTTATAACTTGCCATGGGCAGAGTTTTAATTTATAAGCTGTATCTTAAATACAGTTGTAAATCGAATTTTCAGTAAAATTGTATCAAGCAATAACCAATTCAAACTAAAAGCATTAAAGATTGCCATACTTATGTATCGGCATAAAATTTAATGATACTTAATTAAGGCCATGTAATCACACTAAATTAAGTTTCATTTATAATAACTTATAATGAATAGTCGTGTCACGTTTTGGAATCTTCCGTTTGGAGCTACATTTTGAATTTACCAAAAATTCTTCTCACAGAATTTATTGCAACGATATCTTAAACGACAAACCATCAAAGAATATACTCTATTTTATTGTATTAGTAATTCCGAGTCAGATCCGTTCTAACAGAATCATAGTTTTAAAATATATTGTTAAAAATGAAACATCCTTCCGACACAGTAAGAGACATTGTTACAGTTGTCATGTATTTACGTGTATTATAGACAATTTTCTCATAGACTTAATAAAGTAATTAATTATTTATAAAGTGCTTCATCTGCATATTTGTATTTCTAGTTATAATTTATATTACAAATTTGCTGAATATCTGCCCTTATCTATAGAGGTACAAATGCTATTAATAGGTTCGATCTTATTTGAAAACTACAGAGGAACATTCGTTTTTACCGATAACGTGTACGCGTGTACCCCTTGTTTAATCATAATTAAAACGAAAAAGACGAAACGATAACGTAACGGCATACCTTGACCTATTTCCTCATATTGGTCATTTCTGTCAAAGTTTTGTTATTTTTCAACCGATTGATTGGTTAATATTTTCCTGCACACGTTGAGATATTATTTTCGTCAATATGTATGCATACGTAATAATAAACGCAATCGCACTTGCCTTTATATATATGCCTTTATAAACAGAATGTATCTCGATTAATTATCTCGAAAATATAACAAACAATTTTTAGTGGAAAATATTTTTTAACCAAAGATCAAAAAATTATTATGAGAATTTAATTTAATTTTAATCATTATTATGAAAAGAAATTATTTTCCACGTATTTTCTTGCATATAATAATAAGTTTGATGCATTCCAAATACAACAGGTGGGCAAATGAAAGAATGATTACGAAAAGGTTACATGCACCGAATTTTTTGTCTATTAAACATTAAGTTCGCATTATATAGTTGCAAGAATTGGGAGGAATATAAAAAAACGCAATATTTCTTGAACAGGCTTTATTAATACATTCTCATATATTAATTAACTAAATGTGAACTACATATTGGTTACCAACATTGCTGTCCATTTTCTTATCTTTCTGTACCTCAAAATACCCGATACTGAATTATTGTACGAACATTCTGATCAAGAATATTTATTACACTAGTACTTCTATTATGAATTTCACTTATTACTATAAATCCACTTCTCTAATTACTAATGTATTTAATAAGCGAACATTTTCAAAATAAATTTTCTCCATATGTCTATGCTCTGTATAAATTAAAAACATTTCAATCACCATCATATAAATAAGTAATTGCTAATGATTTCGATTTCATTGATCACTCTTACTCTGAATATTAGTATACTGTATTCCGGTAAGACAAAAATAACTTCTTGGTGAAAGGGGAACAAAATTGTAATACAATATTGTTATAAATTATACAAAAGATAAAGTAGATAAGGACTACTGAATTGGACTACATTCAACAAACAAGTTTCGTTCACAAATTCACTAATAATAATAGAATACCATTCACGAATATTGCGTATGTACCTGGCGTTCAAGTTGAAAAGTCAATAAGTCCTAACCAAACGTTTCGAATCGTTCGAAATTTTAAAGTATAATACGCCCACCTTGTGCCAAGGTGCACAAAAAAGACGAAACATTTCTATATCGCTTTCGTTAAATTTTCAAGAGAATACGTATACAAATCGGACGAATATTTTACTAGCAAAATATTCGAAACTTTTTCGACGTGCACGATATTTATAGGGGAACACAATGTACGTTTAGTTGAGAATAGCCTTATTCAGGGAAATATTTGCACCTCAAACATAGTCCCAGTTATTCACACAGATAGTTTTGTAACGATATAACGATAACCAAAATATTTTTAAATCATATCAATATTAATCAAAAGTCATTAATGAAGTAGGTATATAAAGTCATTTATCGTAATTGTAACAATGAATTGAATTTCCTTATTCAGTATATTTCAGCCTGCGAAACAAAGCTGTTTGAAATTGATGTTCGATTCCATCTAATTGTAAGTTTTCTCTTTAGATAGAGATTTATCTTTCCAATGAAGTTGTGGAACTAATAGTGGATAAGCATACAGCTGAGTTGGGGAAAAAGTGAAACGTTAGATATAATAGATGTTTGCACTTTAATTTCTCAGTATGTATGAGAATTTTCCTAGATTTGGTGTTTAGTAAATCAAATAATATATAAATATTATCGAGAACACGAACTTTGCCTGCATTGCGTTAATTTTGTATTTTATTTTGTCAAATTAATTATTCGTACCATTGCTAAGTTAACGGTAGATTTTTTAATACTTTAATGGAACGTTGTAATTCCATTAAAATCGTCACCAATATTCTTCGTTATTTCACTAGCACTTCCGAAATCAACAATAATACATCCTACTCTTTGCAATGTAATTAGTTGAACAACGAAAGAAACAATGAATTTATCGTGAACACTGAACTGTTATTTCGCGGTGCGTATCTAAATTGGAATGAACATGAGTGACAGTATCGCAAACGGTTATACTCTTAAACAAGACTTAAACATTTTATTGAAGATTGCGGATACCACGGCACGTGCGATGTTGGACGGCTGACAAGTGTTAATGCACAGATGTACTATTTCTGAAGTAGAAGAGATCATGTAATAATGATGAATATGAAAGGATGAACTTCTTATATCTTTATTTATAATCTCTATTTCTACCAATTAATTTGAAGCCCTGTACTACAAATGCAGTCAAGAGTTTGTGCAGTCTTTCCATTAACTTTCTATTTTCAAAATTAATTGTCTTCTGCTTTGCATTAATAATCGAACAATATTGGGACTGAGAATATTGAAAGAAAGTGTGGTCTGAGAAGATAATTTCCAATAAATTGTAATTGTATTTCTATGTGGGAAGAGTTGGCAATTATGTCATTGTCATTACATAAAACAATTATTTATGTAATCCATAAAATCACCTTATAACAAATATTATCTACCAAATATGATACGATAGGGACAATACATATCACACTTCACAAAAAGTTATTCTGAAGATCTATCATTGAACAGTTCATTGAACATACAGAATATTGTTAATAGGAATCAAATATGAAATGATTATAAAATAATGGTCCCCGTGAATTCTTAATACTCTCAATTGTCTAATAGAAATGCCTACTATTTCGATGGGATTATTGTCTTGGTAGTTAAACATACTTTATTATCATTTTGTTACTTACTCCAGTAACATATCACTGAAAAACTTGCGCTATATATTATAAATAAATGTATGAACATTTGTACCAGCCCAGTACAGTAACACTTTCATACAAATGTCAGCCGAAAAGGAAATTATGAATAAAATTTCATAAAACTCGTGAACTTTATTGCTCTTCGTTTCAGAAATACGTAATTTCTTGTAAATAGTATTAAACACATACGGTTAATTGAATTTTAATCAACGAAATTAAATTCTTCGTTTAAAAAATGTTAAGGTGGTAATGACGAAAAATTGTACACCTATAGAAAACGTTTAAATTACTTGTTATTCTAGCGATTAATTTCTTCAGAAATATCTTTCATATGATATAAAAATTGCGTCAGAAAAGCACATGCTTAATTCACACTCGGTGAACCATACAATCTACCGCACAGCGTAAATGACCGATACTATTATATTGTACAAAAAGCAAAAAGATACATCAATGATAAGCCTTCGCTGATATTACTTATAAATTATCACGACCAAACTTAATGGAACAAAGATTCCCGATTAATGAATTTAATACAGGAGTGTATAAGAATTATAAGAAATCGCTGAAAGCCTTCAAGATTTCTCAGCCACGTGTTCATTAGCCATGCTAGCATTAACGATCCTCGATAATAATATAACTTAGAAAGATAAAGTGCTATTTTGTAATTGATGTTCGATTTATCTGTGCTAACTCATGCTGCCCGATAATACATATGTATAAAGAAATAGATATCTCTGCGGGTGTTCTAAAATGATTCAATACTTTAACAGTACGTATTATTAAATCCAGAGAGTGGCAACCATGGACAGAAATAGATAAAAATGTATCGACAGTATCGGCACATAATATTAATTCGTAAAGATAATTAACAATTTTAAAAATTGTGCAAATTAAAACTCGCTAAGAGCTTTATGATTTTTATGCAATCATATTCAATTAATATCAAACTTGACTTTGTTGATAACAATTCAAATATTCAATAAATATTTTCGATCATTCCCTAAAACATCAAGGCATGTATCTTGAGAATTTCTATTTTGAAAGAATGATATTAGCTCTGATGCAATAAAGTCATCGAGGCAAGCGATCAAAATAAATGGTAATCTTGCGATGACAAGGTTGGTGAACAAGCAATGTGATGTAAAACATCCCGATTTGAATTTATGATGCTCATTCTTTTTTATTATCCCGTTTGATATAATTAGCTGTTCTCTATAACGTTCTACTATAAAAGAAAAATTACAGGTTGACTTACATGCTTCTGAGACGTTGTTGCCTCAATTGAAATTGTTCAAATTAAAAAACGTATACCTAACTGGAGAAATTAATGTTAACCAAGTGGGTGCATTAGTTCTATTCGTTGAAACACTAAAAGTCCTAAAAACCGAGTAACATTCGTGTTAAATTTCGAACCACGAAGATGACACAGAATATTTGAATTATTACATTATAATAAACACGGATATAATTTGTAATTGCTTCTACACTTTTACTACTGCTGTAAAATTCGGTACTATTTGATCTACCGTTTTCTAAAGAATTCTTTGAACTCTTACTGAAATCCACTTTTGCTTCGATTCGAAAAGCTTTTATAATTTTCGATTCTATTTCATTGAAATGAAGTTAATGTTACGAGGGGAACAGATAAGTGCAGTAATAAATAAATATGTTTCTAAGATTAAGAATAAAGTTCATTGAAAGAAATTACAAACACCTAATTTATCATCAACATGGGAGAAGTAAAACCAGTCTTAATTTATTTCCAAAGAATACGAAAGCTTGTATTAGGTTTAATTTGCTAATTTGCACACCTATATGTGTATTCACAGAAACATCTAAATAATTGCAAGCACAAGAATATATGAGCAATCATATGGGAGAAATGCATGTACAAACGTTATTATGTAATAGAATAACTGTCTAACGTGTAACAAGTGGCTGACGTAAATCTTAAACCTCGTTCTAATTTTATTTACACGTTAACTAAGTGTCGTCACTTTAGCGGAAGATAAACGTTAATACACATATTTCGATTACAGTATCGCGAACTGCTAAGCTTTCTTCTACTTATCAACATTGCAACATTAAATGACGGACACTTTAATATACATATATTTCAAAAAATATATATAATCATTTTCAAAAAGTATTGAAGTGTCTTTCATTTGTATGTATTAATATTTAACAAATACTTTTACATCTTATCATTGAAATTGTAATTACATACTACCATTGTTACTGCCAATGATGAAATATATTTAAGAAATTTCCACTTGCTACCTCATGTAAAGTTACGAATGGGGAATGAAATAGCGAATCATGCTTCCGATACAGTATTTCCTTTAACATCGTGTGTGACACATCCGTAAGAGACATAAAGGTAATTATGAAGCACAAAATCATCAGCATCAGTAATATCGACATTTCGTTTGGGAAGGAAAGCAAATTATATGTAAATGAATACTTATATTATTATAACTATATTTTATAATATTCTAGTATAGATAATATTGTTATTTATCTGTTATCCAAATGTTTTAGTTCGTCATTGTTGCAAAAAACATGAGTTTTACAACTTATGTCAGTATCCATTATGTTAGTTTTTAGATAAACGAACTGAAAATTATGGAAAAAAATGTGAAAGTTGTTGGAACTATTTGGAACACACATTTTTGTCAAAAGCATGGTACCAATTACCTTGCATTTCGAAAATAATATAAAGTGGGAAAACTAGGTACCTGCATGTCTCCCACATATTACATTTTGTGGCCAATAATTATACTACAAATAAAAATGAAATTCAGTAAGGTACAGGTAGAATTTTTTAAATAGCAGAGAAATATTACTCATATAAATCAAACGATAAAACATACAATTCAAATTACAAGAAAATACACTTCAGAAATCACGTTTTCAAATGAGAGAAAGCATGCATATCCAATGTATTATTCAAAAATGCTGCGAGGAAACCGAGAAATACGTAGCCATAAAAACTAATTACAGCGCACGGGGATTAAATTTCAAAAAATATCAAGCTCTTCGGAATAAAAAATGATGTAATTGCAAAACTAATGACCACTCGCAGCACAACGCTTATCTGGCGTTCAGCTGTGTCAGTGACATTGTATCATACTCCTCTGTGATTACGTGTTCTCGTTCTAAAAAGATTACGCGCGATCACATTTTTCATTTCTTTCGAATATCCGTTGCGTGCGTGCGTAACAAGATGGTTCGCGCTTTCCTCTGCCAAGACGACGAGACAAAATGCACAGGCAATGAAATAGACGTGTACATATTAATATAAGTACTGTATACATTATAAATATATAGACGTCTGACGGCAATGTAAAGATGCCAACAGTACAATAAAGAGAAAAAACGTTGGCTATTAGCTTGACATAAATTATCATTTATATTTGATGGTACTATGGAATAAAATGTAAACACAAAAATTCAACCTGCAGTGCTATTCTCGGTAATTATAACGCTCGATAAGTATATAAGAAATCTAATCATTGTTGATACATTATTATTTACATTTTGTATAATTTATTTATTGGTCTGTATTTACATGTACATATAAAACTTCTTCAGGCAAACTGACGACAAAATCAGTAGGTACTCCTGCATAAAAACGGAATTACTGAACCGAAACGACGATAAATAATTATTATAACAATAAAATTTCTACGGACACTACAGTGTTGTTAATTATAATCCACTTAATTTTCCAAATATTTTACCATCTAACAGTTTTCACAGAAAGTGCACTGAAGTTTTTACCATATCTTTTTAAGGGGCAAAGAATCTGGAAATTATTGTGATTATAAGAAACTGAACTCGTTTTACGATGGATCAGAATCTTTTATTAGAAGGGACGACAAGTAAAGTTACTCGCTTAGCATCTCGTCCGTGAATGCTAATGGACACAGTTTTGATTAAATGAAGCAGTTAGAAACAGAATTCCGTCTATTTAAGCTTCTACATTCGAAACGGCGATACCATTTACATCGACCCAATATTGTAATTTGTAACTGTACCATTTGTTCTTATGTATAGATTGAATAGGCAATATAGAAAATAAACGATGGTTTTTACTCTTTGCTCGCACCTTCAGTTTTTGTTTAAAGAAGGTATATATCGAATGATAAATATTTGATTTACAGGGACGATTATTTGCAAAGAATGGTGTGTACTTATAGAAACGATATAGAAGTGCTTATGCATTTGTTAACAAATGTCCGCAATAATTTTTCCATTATTATTAATAATAATATTATTATTATTTTTTCCATCTACTTTATATTAATACTATGTTATTGTTTTTAAGGGTTTGCGCTACCAGTTAATTATATTTAATTTAATCCACTGAATAATTGGTAATTCAATTTTTCTTCCATGGAATACAAGTGCAAAAATGATCCACATAGATAATTTTTTTTTTTTCGTCAATCACTGTTTGATTACATTCACATACGTATTATCCTTGAACTTTCTTTATCAAATGTATGTACATGCAGAAGCAATTGAGCGATATAATACAGCAATGTTGCACCATTTATTTAAATATTTTCCTCGTTAAATTATCCATGGATTTATTCACCGTTCGTATCTAATAAAATATTTCTCATAGAATTATAAATTAACCCACAGTAATTATTAAAAAAGAAACACGCAAAAATATACCCCCTGAAGTACATCCGGTTACGTTTACCCTTATCTCTAATAGGCGATTTATTAACACAAAAAACTTACAGCCCATGATTGCCGGGGATACGTGATTGATCATTTCCAATTTATCAATTGTCGCAATCTGTATTCCATTTTACCACTATTGGCCGTACACAAAGGTTTCATTTCATTAAAATACAACAGCTGAGTTTCTAGTGAAAAATTTCTTATCGTTCCATTTTATTTTATCCCACTGTTTTCTCTGCTCTCTTTGGCAAGTTTCACGATTAACGTATAGACGTCCTGCAACATGCATTGCTCACAGATCAACCCCACTCGTGTGTTTCACCATTCTGGAGGGAGTTCGCACATATATAAAAGCCTGACTGATACGACATCTGTTCAGTGTAAATTCTGTTCTTTGGAAGGAAACGCATCAAGTGTATTTACCACAACCTGATAATAATTTAAATCAGTCTGAACTCGAAGCTCAAAGTTCAACAGACAATTATCCGGTCGTACTTTGAAAGTTTTCCGTTCAAACTGATCAAACACGAACAATTGTCCACTAACAAGAGTCAGCGCTTCGTATTGGTGACGGTTACCTCCTAGTCGATTAAGATAAAGGTTCGTATGGTAGATTTCAAATCCATATGAGTGTGTTATCAGTGGAAATACCATGTGAATAGAAAAATTGTGAATATTGTGTTACACCAGTTTTGTTTTACATAACACCCCTTTGAACCCTATTTGTTTTACGGGATGCAATCGCGTTTGTTATAGGATCACAACTGTAGGGGAAAAAGCTACAAAACAAAAGAAAAACTTGTAAACATAGTAGCGTAACGAATTAGATTCATAGCGTATGAATCTAAGCAATATAATAAACAAAATTTGTCGCTAGGGAAAAGAGTACACTAAACTACGAACAATGAAACTTTTCCACTTTTCTCAAAACAGTTCATTCAAATGTTCACAATGAAAGAACATTCTAGAATTCATTTTTATCATTCCGTTGCGTAGAATTAGTCAGTAACTATGAAATATAAGTGTTTAACATTCAACTACTATCGCTTGCTAAATCAATGTACTTATCAAAACGAAGAGCGCGGAATGCAATATCCTAACGAGCAGCAACAACTTTTGTACAAAACGTCGAGCACGTGGACGAAATTTCAAGGTACATACCAAAGAGGAAAACAAAGATTCACGGGAATCTAATCGAATTCCGCGCCGACCGTCATCTCCCGCGTGATTAAGCGTCACGTGACTCGAGATTAGCCGAACGAAGAAACGAAGGTACCGAGGTTATAAATAGCGGCCACCAGATAGCGGGGAGTCTCTTTTACTTTCCACACTGTACCGTAGTGCATTTGCTCCGCGCTCGTCTGTCTATTACGTCCCGTGCTGTGCTGGTGGTAGGGTTCGCTCGTGCGAAACCAAACTAGGGTGTAGAGATCGAACTGAGAACTTCATCTACTTTCATTAAACATTAGACGGATCGTCGGACAAGGAACACGCGCCAACGAGGTCGCAACACGTGGCCAAAGCATTTCAACCTAGACAAAGGGTTTAAAGACCGCGCAGCGACGACCACGAAAAGAAGGAAAATGCCGGAGACCGCACACCACATGAATGGATACGCGAACGGGCACACGCCGCCCGAGCTACAACAGGACACCAGTTTTCTCTTCACATCGGAGTCCGTCGGCGAAGGTCATCCAGGTATATACCTTAAAAATCATACGTTCGTCTCATGACTTGTCTCTGTTCCGGTCGAATTTCGTTCAAGTTCGCACGAGAGTATCCATGTCCCCGCGGTGTGTCGCGTGTGCCGCCATGAAACTCGATGAACGGACCGCACATCATATACGCCGCGTGCGCATGCCGCGATTCTACCCTTCCTTCGCGCTTCCTTACTTTCCTTAAAAAGCTCCGAAATGAGGAGAAGCGGTGTTACGTTGCGACTCGGTCGTTTCTCTGATCGCTTTCTTAATGCCTAACGAAATACCACCCGTCGATTGTATGTAGCCATGAGGTCTGGGACCACGTTCTTTGGTATACCGATACCAGCCGAAGCAGAAAACGAGCACCTCCGGCGTCGCCATGTGCTCTTTAATATTACGATTTATGATTTTTCTTCTATCCGTACATTTCTCCGGTGACACATGCATTCTTGCCATTTCCCTTCGTTTAAATCACCGTTCAATTATACTTTTCTTAACCTCACCATGGAATGTAGTAGTTCGACTCATTTTAATCCCCCACCGTTTAAGGAAACGTTTCACGCGGGTTCTGATAAACGGTTGAACTTATTGCCGAGATTTCTTTTTCGTTTTATGACTCATTAACGTTCTAATGAATTATTGCTATACTTTCAAGACTGGCACGATATCATTTTATGTAACCCGAGTTGTAAAGTACTCCTCTGTACTTCCATGGAATGATGTCGGTTTGTTTTTGCTCCCGTTCGGTTTATTCTAGAACCCAGCTTCGCGATATCGATTACGATCGTACATTTCGATGAAATTTTCTAAATACCTAGAGAAGAATCTAGTTAATCAACTGTGTAGCTGATCGCATGATTATGCAATTGTTATTTCGAATGTATATTTCATTTGAAATATAGGTGTTTACATGGATCTACATGTATACATGGACAATTCGAAGAACGTACTTATTCGAAAGTTGAAAAAAAAAACTTTTGCTTATTCCATAGTTGCTGTAATTCGTAACAATTTCTCTTTTCAGATAAAATGTGCGACCAAATAAGCGATGCTATTTTGGATGCACATTTGAAGCAAGATCCTGATGCAAAAGTGGCCTGTGGTGAGTTCTGTCAAAAATTATCAAATTCTCCAACAACTTGAAACAGTCCATGTTATAGCTTCTATTTATAAGTTAGTCAGTTGCGACCTTGAGTTAATTTTGAAACATAGAAGTCAAAAGGGACCTAGCAGTTTATACGACGATACGCATAGGCTAAGGCTAATATTTGATATAAAACATTTACCCTAACTTGAATCCCCAGTTTCTATACACATTATACCTTTTAATTACTCAGAAACCGTGACAAAGACTGGAATGATACTGTTATGCGGCGAAATTACATCGAAAGCCGTTGTCGACTATCAAAAAATTGTCCGGGACACCGTACAACACATTGGATACGACGATTCATCGAAAGGTAAAGTATATTTTCGCATTCGTTCTTTGTTCTCCCTTTTTTCAGTGATGTATGTTTGTTAAACCTTTTGGTACACCCCCGCCCGCCCCGAAAAAATGAATTTTGTTAAATTTATTTTATCTGTGCATCTAAAATGTTTGAGATTTTCCTTGCTAACCATAAGAGGATGACAAAAATCTTCTGTATGATATAAGCATGCCCTGTGGCCGGATGAAGACATCATTATCTTATCCCTCATAAAATTCGCCTCATTTGGTTCTCCGGAATCAAATTTTTGCAAATACACGGTCGAATCATGGCACGAAAGCTTCCAGCACTGAATATTACCATTAATTATGCCCGCTGCGGTTGTTTGTTCAATTTTGCGCTATGAAAACCACAAAAGAAAATGTATATAATGAAAGGATGTGCTTTACGCTACATACACGTTAGTAATATGTTGGAGAAAATTCCATGACTCGATCGATTGGATGATACAATGTCCTGCTCATAATCTTTTGGAAAAAAAACAAACAAAAAATAAGTGAAAGAACACGTATGAATATGTAACGTAAGCATATCATGATCGTGGCAGGATTCGATTGGCGTACGTTGAACCTTTTGGTGGCGATCGAACAACAATCTCCAAATATCGCTGACGGTGTTCATGTGGACAGGGAAGAGAAGGACGTGGGTGCAGGTGATCAGGTACATAACCCATTCTCAGCCCGTGCCGCAGAGCAGCCATATAACTCAATAACATTCTCTCTCTAATTTATTTATTATTTTTTTTTTTTTGCTTTATCCCCTCCCTTTTTTCTTATAATCTATTTTATGAATTTTTTATTCTTACATTACACTTTCCTTTTGTTATGTGTGAATGAGTGAATCTGTGTGTAAAAGAGTTTAATGATTGTACAAAATACTTACTCTATGTTCTATAATGTAAGAGGTAATTTTATCGGGGAAGCCTATGCATAAATAAATTCATACACCGTAAGATATCATAAGTTAGAAAGACTTGTCATTAAATAATTATCATTATCATATTTATCAGGAAGAGATATATCGATTCACGTGACAGTAAACTATCATACATTCTGTATGTTTACGACATTATGTATTAATTATGGGAAAGCATCTTGAACAACATCGTATATAGCAATTAGGTAAAATTCGTTGTTTTCTTTTCAACTTTTTTTTTTTCAAGCCACAATAACATACAATCAGTATTTTCTGAAAGAATATAATAATATAGGATACCAAATACTAGAGCACCGGTACAATTAAAATGTTAATATTCGTGGTAACGAATATCATTATCTCACTCGTATAATTTCTGCAGGTTTTGACTACAAGCTCTGCAGTGTTCTATTGGCTCTTGATGCCCAGTCGCCAAATATTGCAGCGGGAGTTCATGAAAACCGTAGTGATGAAGAAGTGGGCGCAGGAGATCAGGTCAATTAGCATTCTGATCGTTGACTCAACTATTTCTGTTTTTCTTTCTGTTGTATCTAATGCCTGGCATAGTTATTTCTTCCCAGCTTTTTCGTAGTAATATTGTACATATTTAGTTATTCTACCTACTTCCAATGACTGTGCGATATCATTGAATCTAATGCTTCCATATTTCCACTGCTGCAGCAGGTGTACATTTAGTTGTAGTTATTGTACACTGTGGTATCTTCTGCTGTTTCTTACTATGCTGTAAATAGTCTTGTGTTTCTCTGTGGAATGCCAATTGTCTCTTTCATGCGTTAATTATGGTTATGGTATAAATATGCATAACCCGTTAAATCCCAATAGAATTTCTTCCGTACCTTGTTTTTTGTTTCGTTACTTTTCTTTATCATTTCTGTCTCTTTTTCTGTTCTTGTACAGTTAATTCTCTCAATGAATGGGCTAAAACACTAATAGTTTCGAATTGTTATTGGCTAACGTTCGTACGATTTGTGTAGCCTAATGTTACAAATCACTCGTTGGATACACTCGTTAACATTTCTCACCGTGTTGTATGTATTAATTTAATCGCATCATTCATAATTTGTTCCCGAAGAAAGATCAAATTTTAGACTTCATTCAATCTCATTTCAATTTCTCATTTATGCTGTATTATTTTCGTGTTTATGTCTCTGTATTGCGTATCACGAAAAACCATTATTTAGGAGCTAAAATTGCATTTCCAACTAATAATTTTTGACTTGGCTCTGATGATATTGTCTTCCTTAATACGTATTATTATTGGAGTGCGTGTTACAGACAATGATGCGATAACAGCAACAATTAGTTTACAAATTACTAAACATAGTTACCCAATTATTGCCAATTGATAATTCTGCTCTGTGTGACACCTTTTTTTTATACATTACTCAATACACTTTGCAGTACGATGCGCATCGCTGCAAAATTCCATGCACAAATTAACACATAGTTTTAGATTGTATGTTGTATGCATTTTGTAATATTCACTATATTAATGCTTGATCTTTTTTATTACAAACTTCGTTTAATATTGCGAATTAATTAAAGACACTGAATAAATCTGTCTCCTGCTTCAAGTTTATATCTCATAAATTTTAGCTGGAATAACTCAAATTCTTCTATCAGGGCCTGATGTTTGGATATGCGACAGATGAAACCGATGAGTGTATGCCATTGACTGTTGTGTTGGCACACAAGTTAAACCAAAAAATCGCAGAATTAAGACGAAGCGGTGAATTATGGTGGGCAAGGCCAGATTCAAAAACACAGGTACGATATATATCGAGACTTTATAGAATTCGATTTATCAATATTAAAAAAATGATTAGGCAAACCAATGGAACCTGTCTCAATATTCTACATTTAAAATAATACGAGATTGTTTAATGATGTCATACGGTATTTGCTACTCATGAATGCCATGATGTTAAAACTCCTTACTGAGAATAGTCGTATTATAACTAGTATATCTATACGATTCTAAGTATATAACGTAAAAAAACATATTCTGTAGTATGATTAAAATTTATAAAACAGGTCACCTGCGAATATGTAATGGATCACGGCGCCTGTGTACCTATAAGAGTTCATACAGTAGTAGTATCGCTGCAACATAGCGAAAAAATCGGCTTGGAGGAATTACGCAAAGCTGTTATGGAAAAGGTCATCAAAGAAGTAATTCCAGCAAGGTATCTGGACGATAGAACTATCTTCCACGTTAATCCTTGTGGGTTATTTATTATTGGTGGTCCACAGGTACGATACAAATTATATATATGAAATTTAGATAGCTTAAATTCTATGGATAACATCGTTTTAACATATTTGTGCATTACTTACAGAGCGATGCTGGTCTAACCGGTCGTAAAATAATAGTTGATACTTATGGTGGTTGGGGAGCACACGGCGGTGGTGCATTTTCTGGTAAAGACTTCACAAAGGTTGACAGATCTGCTGCTTATGCAGCGAGATGGGTCGCCAAATCTTTAGTAAAAGCTGGTCTTTGTAGACGATGCCTTGTACAGGTATAAGTTATTGATAATTATTAATAATGAAAACACGCTTTCTGTGTATATATAATATATATTCTGTAAACAAAGTGCATCGTACATCCTTTAATGGAGAAACATGTAAAAAAACAAACAACCATGAATTTGCAGGTTTCTTATGCAATCGGTGTAGCAGAACCACTTTCAATCACAGTTTTCGACTATGGTACCTCCAAATTGTCTCAAAATGAACTTTTAGATATAGTTAATAAGAACTTCGATTTACGGCCCGGAAAGATCGTTAAGTATGTAAACTACACCAATCGAAAGAAAGTTGATTTTTATTAGAATGGGTAAAGTGTACGCATATATATGTTTTTTTATTTTCTTTTTGTTATTAGGGAGTTGAATCTTCGTAATCCAATTTATCAACAAACCAGTACATATGGACACTTTGGCCGAGAGGGTTTCACCTGGGAACAGCCAAAGACTCTAATTCTCGATTGATGAGAGGATAGATTTTAAATCAGTTTGACGTTTCTTATTGTAAAGCGTCTCTCAACCTGCTCTCAATAATCATATGTCTCGTAAAAGTTTACCGAGAT
This sequence comes from Nomada ferruginata, assembly GCA_963583965.1. Lineage (NCBI taxonomy): Eukaryota > Metazoa > Arthropoda > Insecta > Hymenoptera > Apidae > Nomada > Nomada ferruginata. The sequence goes on from OY757215.1 coordinate 11,515,320, forward strand.
TTTCCGACCGCCGCGCTACTTCATCAAGTCCATCGATTCCTTTTGCCAACTTAGCCCTAGCAGGAAGAATGAAACACTAGATTTTTCCACATCACGAGGCACTTGGTATTACGTGGTATAGTACAAATTTTGTTGATTCAGCATGCAGGGGATGATGGCAGTCGTGTTTCTTCTTTACTCTTTGACAACCGAAGTAAAGTTTATCGATCATTAGTAATAATGGAAACTGTCGACAAAGGGAAAGGTGAACTAATTAAGCCTGTTGTGAGTCTATTGCCTGTACATATATTCGTAACAATCATGTGCGGTAGTTCCTTTGCCAACGGGCAGGACTCGTTACTAGGGCTTCTAAGTGGTGTGTGTTGGAAGTAAAAATGGTAAAAAGAACAATAATATCTAGGTTGGAAAAGCGTTTCCGCATTTGCAAAATGTATAAATTGGCAACATCGGGGCGTGCCTCTAAGCAAAACAAATATGCGAGATAGAAATTGTCTCAGACTTTCGGCGGTATTAGTACTTTTGCATAAACGTGCACGAAAGTCCCGATATACTAATGTCACATTTTAAGGGCTTGCGTTTACCTTTCCCAGCGATTTCAATCAGTAGCATCAATAAGGATACTTTCGTGTACGTTTCTTCAATAGAATTATTAATATGTTCCGAGTGTAAATGTACACTTGGGTAACGACTATGTGCGTTAATTTTAGCAAAGTGGGGAAGCGAAGCAATTGAAGTGACCAACTTACAAACGAAATTTTCATATTGTTCAAAAAACCTTTCATGACAATGCAATATGATATTGACTAGGGGTTAATAATATAGCGCGTACTTAAATCTGCTTGTTAATTACAATAATGGTGACAAAAATGTTTAATTATTACGTTTGAATTTAAGTAACCGCGATAATATTGACCCTCATATATTTATATATACACACACACATATATATATATACATACATTTCCCCCTTTGCTCCGTTTGAATAGATAATTGTAATAGACTTTGTCGATCTTGCAGTGTGTAGCAAAGGATGCAAAATCGAATGTAAGACCTTATTTTACGGAGGTCGTGATACAGATCGTGTGGCGGAGCTCGAAAATTAACCGATTTTTCCAATTTGTAGTGTGAAGCTCTGTAATACTATCGTATTTTAACATCAACAAAAATGTGAATGAAATTTAGAAAATTCCTTCCGTTAGATTGACATAACGATCTATCGTGTAATGGTATTGGCAGTGTAAAGATGCACAAGTCATCGTATGCAAGTCATAATAAAAAAAATTTTTTAATAAAATACAAAACCGTTATTCATTTTGTTCCAAACTATTAATTAGTGATTCCTAACAGTTCCTCGTAACAATAACGTTTTATCGTTTGCTAGGCGCATATAGTGTTTTATATTTATTGTTAATTAACACATTTTTTTAAACGCTAGAGCTCTGTCGCACAGTAAACTGCGACTAGATTAATAAATGATTTCTATAATGAATTTTTTTAGCTGCATTTTTTTCGGTTGCAACGCGAAACATTTTACGAAAGTGAAAAATTCTTATGCATCACCATATGCATATTTACTATGTATGTATTTTCTAATATTCAAGGATATTTACGGCTTTACATTATCTAGTGAATTCAATTAAGGTGTAATAATATATGAAATAAATAGTAGTCAAATTTATTGCAGCTATAATAAATTAAAAAAAGTAATATATTACTTATTTTTATCACATTCGTTTATATACATAGCGGTCATTACAGGCTATATAAAAATATAGATTAGGGAAATAATTAGTGTACTTATGGAAATACTAGTGTAGTTTTCGGTAGTGATGGGCACAATCGACTAAAAACTATCGATTATTGGATAGTACCCAACTACTACTTTCATTCGAATGATTTTTAAGACGACTAATTTAGTCGACTGAATGTAGTTACTTAAAACTATCGACAAAATACAGTCGTTAAAACCATCGAATGATTTAGTCGTTTGGACTTTGGACCATCGACTGAATGTAGTTACTAAAAACTATCGACGAACTCAGTCGTTAAAACCATACACGGGTAATGCAGCGAGCTGTATATCGACATAATATGGGCCAAAACATGGGTGTCAAAGGCCTCGCTTAATTTCCTTATATGAGAATATTTTGAGCTGGGTGAGGGCTCATTCGAAAGAGGATGGTAAACGCGGCGCGCGGCAGAGGAGTTTCAACGAAACTGGGTTCATATCTAATAATATGAGTGATCAAAGTGTAACGGAAAGTTGATTGTCAGTCACCTATGACTGACGCGGCCTGAACGGAAAGTTTAGTGTCAGACACTGAACGGAAAGTTGATTGTCAGTCACCTATGACTGACGCGGCCTGAACGGAAAGTTTAGTGTCAGACACCGATGCCTGACGTGGCACTCAACGTGTTAAATATATCTCACGCTGGTTCTCAGTACGTCTCAATCCACTCCCAACACAGCCTAAGCCGAGCGTACCGAAAAGTGATAAGCATGAACAATTCATTATAAATTACATTTCTGGATAGTGTTTGCTATGCAGCCTCGAAGCAGCGAACATTAAGTGGGCATTACTGTCCACTGTATTTATTTGAGCGTAGAGATTCTTAAGTTCTTATTGCAATTACTTTTGAGTTCTCGTTTCTATCTTTGTCTCTATCTGCAGCTGTAAATATTGTGTATTATTTATTGCCCTGCTTCTTATGTAGACCCTTCTGTTTTCTGACCCTTTCGAGATAATTCATTAGTAACATAAATCATATATGTTTCGCTTAGAGAATTACATTTTCTTATTTCTCAAGAAGCCTTCTTTTTTATAATTGAAATACCCGTGTATATATCATTTAATTCATAAATTAATTAATATCTGCAAAGATATACTTGAATCTACGCGGGTCTCTGCCATATCTACAGTGCCTGCTATGGTTTCGCCATCTATACAGAACTCCTTGAAACCACTCGCGCTTGCTATGATAGTTCCATCTATACGGAACGCCTTGAAACTACTCACACCCCTTACTTACCATAAGTGTAGATATGGCAGAGGCCCGAGTAATTTTATTCACATCTGTATAGATGGCGATACTAATGACTCTAGATAAAGCAGACATATATACAGTTTCGAGCAGTTCTGTAGAGATGGCGAAATTAAAGCCCACTTTGAGTGTAGGTAATACAGGGATGCGAGTGGTACGTAAATTCAAGCACCTGTTTATAAGTAGCGGTGCGATAATGTTCATAAAATTTGGTTATTTATGTCTTCATTCATCCAATTAAGTTAATAATCCTCGAAAACCGTTTCGTACACTCTTTTACATATCAATAAAGTGTCAGCAAACACAGTGTTTCAATCTACATAAAAATTAATATGTACGGTAACATTGCAAGTTCCATTGTTCATTATAGTCTACAACAATCAAGCACTCTTTAGCACGGGTAAATGTATTTGTGAATATTTTTTCCTTTAAATAAATTTTCCAGGACTTAATAAATACATACTAATAGTGGTATTATTCTTTATTTCGGTCTCACAGGAATGAAAGTTTGGTTAGTGTACATATAACCTATCTTTACAATACTATCTTAACTCTTGCACTCTCATCTTCCGTTTCGCTGTTCGTTTTCATACCTTCTCTGCCTTACGTATTATATTATTTCTTACCTCTTAATCGCGTATCTATTATAAATCTTTTCTATTCCTTCTTGTTTAATTACAAAATCGTATGTCATGTTTATACACCATTGTATCTTTTTCCATACATTCTGTTAAGAGGTGTCCTAACGTTCCAAATTTTTGTGTGCACAGGTCAGATCCTTTTTTCTTTTTCTCCTCCTAATATTTATTTAATCCTTTAATGCTTTTGCATCTTACCTGTGCTATTAACTGATGATTATGGCCTATTCCATTCTTGCTTTTGTATTCTATTAGCGTTGCTGTTCCAATATATTTACACCGTCCATTATATCTCGCTTATTTTATTTTTATGTTTCGTTCCTGATGTTGTATTTCATAGTCTATTCTTTTAAGGGTCTGCGACAATTCCTTTACTTCCGATCTAATTAAATTCTCTCTTAAGAGACCCATTCTCAAATAAACCTCTCCTTCTTTAATGCTTCTGGTTTGGCCCTCCTTTCATTCTTCGGTCTCCTTTTACATACTTACTAATATATGTTTTGTGTGTGCAGGTTGTGGAGGCAAAGAGTAGCGAGCATTGACTGACACATCCCATCATGCATAGGAGCAAGAAAGAAAATAGAAGAACTTTTGCCACATACTTTACCTATCCATTAATTATAGTAAATTGATTTATAAAAATAGTTTGCAACTGTTAGCGCATAAGCTTAATTTGGAACAATTGTGTAGTTAACTGTTCTGTATAATATCTATTATATACTTTATTTTATATTCAGATCATTCGGTAGATCTTATATAAACTTTGATATTACTTATATATTACTAAAACAAGTTCTACTGAATGTGCTAAATGTAAAATAAAAGATATAATAAATAATGTATGTATGCTCAAGTTTACACAAATGCTGTAATTTAAATTTTATAAGCTTCTGCATATGAAGTACATAATTTTTAGTATAAGCTTTATCTGTAAGCTATATATTGTAAATTGACTTTAAAGAATAGTTTATAACTATTGGATTATTTAAGTTTAATGTATTTTTCATATTACATAAATGTTAGTTTAGAATTAATACATGCTTTAGTTGTACGATGTATTGTAAATAGATATAAAAGAGTAGTCCATAAGTATTAGCTTGTAATTTGAACCTTTTGGTGACTTGTATCTTCATTCATTAGTTTAAATAAATGTTAAATTAAAAGAATTCCACTCTTCTTTTTATTTTCACCCCTTAACAATCCTTGAAAGAACCTAATTCCAATTCCTTACACAAGAAGTACCGTAGACGAACTTTAAATGCAAAGTCCTGAAGCGAGAAACTTGTAAAAATGGCCCTATACGTTATTAAATATAAAAGAAGGAAATTGTGGAAACGACATCATTTTCGGTCTTCATTACTTGCAACATTTGATGGCAGAAGTCTAGAAAATTAAGCGCTCGGAAATTCTTGGAATATGACGTCATTTCCAAGAACTGCTGATGTCGGATACCTCCTCGCATATCATATTCTCCTGATACAAATCCACGATTTTCAGCGAGTTATTTTTGGCAGAATCTCAGAAATTTTGAGCTCGGAAATTCCTGGAACGTGACGTCATTTCCAAGAATTGCTGCGATGAAAGACCTCCTCGCATATCATATTCTCCTGATACAAATCCACGATTTTCATCGAAATATTTTTACCAAAAACCCAGAAATTTCAGCGCTCGGAAATTCCTGGAACGTGACGTCATTTCTAAGAACTGCCTGGGTCGGATACCTCCTTGCACATCATATTCTCCTGATACAAATCCTCGATTTTCAGCACTTAAATTTCTTCTGAAAATCGTGGATTTGTATTAGGAGAATATGATGTGCAAGGAGGTCTTTCATCGAAGCAATTCTTGGAAATGACGTCACGTTCCAGGAATTTCCGAGCGTCAAATTTCTGGGTTTTTGGTAAAAATATTTCGCTGAAAATCGTGGATTTGTATCAGGAGAATATGATATGCGAGGAGGTCTTTCATAGCATCAGTTCTTGGAAATGACGTCACGTTCCAGGAATTTCTCAGCGCTTATTTTAATAACGTATAGGGCCATTTTGACAAGTTTCTCGCTTTAGAACTTTGCATTTAAAGTTCGTCCACGGTACTTCTTATATAAGGAATCGGAATTAGGTTCTTTCAAGGATTGGTAAGGTATGAAAGTAAAAAGAGCACTGGAATTCTTTTCATTGCAAATTTATTTAAATTAATCAATGAATATAAAAGTTACAAAAATGTTGTAATTAAATTTACAAACAGATACTTATTAACTATTCTTTTATATCTATTTACATTACATCGTACAACTAAATCTTGTATCAATTTTAAACCAACATTTACATAATATAACTAACACTATAAACATAAATAATCTAATACTTATAAACTATTCTTTGAAGTTAATTTACAATATATCTTACAGATAAATCATACACTAAAATTTACGTACTTCATATGTAGAAGCATATAAAATTTAAATTACAGCAATTGTGTAACTTGTGAATATATCAATTATTTATTATATCTTTCATTTTACATTTAGCACATTCAGTAGAACTTGTAATAGTTATATAAGTAATATTAAAGTTCATATGAGATCTACCGAATAAACTGAATATAAAATAAAGCATATAATAGATAACATAACAGTTAATTAACAATTGTCCTAAAATAAACTTACGGGCTAATAGATACAAACTATTTTTATAAAGCAATTTACTATAACTAAAGGATAACTAAAGTATGTTGCACAAGTTCTTCTACCTTCTTTCTTGCATTTATGCACGATGAGAAGTGCCAGGCAATGTTCCTTACTCTTTGCTTGTGAAACCTGCACACAGAAAAAATACATTAATAAGTATGTAACAGGCGAAAGATTATTAAGAGATATTTAGAGGAAGAAGAGAGAAAGGAGGGACAAGCCAGAAGCATAAAGAGGAGAGGATTATTTTAAAAGGAATGGAATGCGTCAAGTATGAGTGACTTTGACAAAAGCGGACGTAAAGGAATTGACGGAGATCCTCGAAAGTAGAGTCAATCAAATGCAACAGCAGGAACAAGGCAGAAAAATAGGGAAAGCAAGATACAACGATACGTTTAAATATATTAAAACATCAACACTACTATGGTACTTAAGTAAAAACGGACGAGGGCGCAATTGACAATTAGCAACGCAGGTGCGAGATTCAAAAGCATTAAAGGATGAAATAAATATTGGGAGAAGAAAAAGGATAAAAGATGTGACCTGTGCATACAAAAATTTGGAACGTAAGAGCACCTGCTAACAAAATGTACAGAAAAAGATACAATAAGACATAAAAATAACTTAGGAATTTGTAATTAAACAGGAAGGAACGGAAAAGATTTATAATAGATGTGCGATAAAGAGATAAGAAATAGTGTAATACGTAAGGCAGAGAAGGTATGAAAAGGAAGAGCGGAACGAAAGATGAGAGTGCAAGAGTTAAGATAGTATTGTAAAGATAGGTTATATGTACACTAACCAAACTTTCATTCCTGTGAGACCGAAATAAAGAATAATACCACTATTAGTATGTATTTATTAAGTCCTGGAAAATTTATTTAAAGGAAAAAATATTCACAAATACATTTACCCGTGCTAAAGAGTGCTTGATTGTTGTAGAATATAATGAACAATGGAACTTGCAATGTTACCGTACATATTAATTTTTATGTAGATTGAAACACTGTGTTTGCTGACACTTTATTGATATGTAAAAGAGTGTACGAAACGGTTTTCGAGGATTATTAACTTAATTGGATGAATGAAGACATAAATAACCAAATTTTATGAACATTATCGCACCGCTACTTATAAACAAGTGCTTGAATTTACGTACCACTCGCATCCCTGTCTTACCTACACTCAAAGTGGGCTTTAATTTCGCCATCTATACAGAACTGCTCGAAACTGTATATATGTCTGCTTTATCTAGAGTCATTAGTATCGCCATCTATACAGATGTGAATAAAATTACTCGGGCCTCTGCCATATCTACACTTAAGGTAAGTAAGGGGTGTGAGTAGTTTCAAGGCGTTCCGTATAGATGGAACTACCATAGCAAGCGCGAGTGGTTTCAAGGAGTTCTGTATAGATGGCGAAACCATAGCAGGCACTGTAGATATGGCAGAGACCCGCGTAGATTCAAGTACATATATACATATAAAATGTAATTCTCTAGGTGAAACATATATGATTTATGTTACTAATGAATTATCTCAAAAGGGTCAGAAAACAGAAGGGTCTACATAAGAAGCAGGGCAATAAATAATACACAATATTTACAGCTGCAGATAGAGACAAAGATAGAAACGAGAACTCAAAAGTAATTGCAATAAGAACTTAAGAATCGCTACGCTCAAATAAATACAGTGGACAGTAATGCCCACTTAATGTTCGCTGCTTCGAGGCTGCATAGCAAACACTATCCAGAAATGTAATTTATAATGAATTGTTCATGCTTATCACTTTTCGGTACGCTCGGCTTAGGCTGTGTTGGGAGTGGATTGAGACGTACTGAGAACCAGCGTGAGATATATTTAACACGTTGAGTGCCACGTCAGGCATCGGTGTCTGACACTAAACTTTCCGTTCAGGCCGCGTCAGTCATCGGTGACTGACAATCAACTTTCCGTTCGGTGACTGACACTAAACTTTTCGTTCAGGCGTCGGGGTATCCGGGCGCCGCGCCGTCGGGTAGTGATGGGCACCATCGACTAAAAACTATCGATTATTCGATAGTACCCAACTACTACTTTCATTCGAATGATTTTTAAGACTATCGATAGTATCGGCTAACGACTAATTTAGTCGACTGAATGTAGTTACTTAAAACTATCGACAAAATTCAGTCGTTAAAACCATCGAATGATTTAGTCGTTTGGACTTTGGACCATCGACTGAATGTAGTTACTAATAACTATCAGTATACTATTTACTGATATTTATAAAATGCAGTATTTTAATTTTTATTAAAGATATTATGTAATTTTCCCAAATATCTTGTAAACTAATCCTTTAAACTTTTCAGAATAAAGCAAATCCTTCCGTTTAATTTTAAAAAAGGCATTTAGTTATTTACAGTGCACGAATACTTTCATCCTCGCTTTTACATTAATAAGAAATAAGAAGTTTTAAGTATCAATAAGAAAGAAGATGAGTCGATTATAACTTATAACGTATATGGTATACATATGTATACTATATGTACAATTTCAGAATTCGGCTCGGTCAGTTGAAAATGTAACATCGAAAAATCGAATGAGTACGGGAACAAGGGATGGTTTAGTATTTCTGACGAAAATAACGGTCATTCTTTAGTTCGTTTCGATATTTTATATATTTTATATTTATTTGTCTTATATTTTATTGTTTATTATAAAAATAACTAATAATATGTTTATTATTAATTTTAATACTTTGCAACATGAAATAAACGCACAATCAGCTATAAAATCCTTAAAATCCGAAATTACAACATTATTAAGTAATGAAGAAAATTATGAAAATAAATCGACAAATTCCTTACATTCCTAATACAGCAATATTTATATTTACCCTAGGAAAAAGAAAAAACGACTTAAATTTTTATGTAAAAACATTAATTAATGCCGTCATGTTAAATAACTGTCCATCTGATTTTAAATTTCAAGAACTGAGTAAAACCTTATATATAACCTAATTGATTCTCACAAAATATTTAGAACTGTTAATTTTTAAGTGCCGAAATAAAATAGTTTATGACAAATTGAAATATTATCAATTGGTTAAAAAAGAAACTTGTTGACCTTTTATATTTCTGAAATTCTAATTATGGACTGTAATAAATTTACGAAAAGTAAATACACCAATATTTCATGACATAGTTCAGACTCCAGACATAACCAATAAGCGAAAAACTATCGACTAATTATTCAATAGTATATCGTTACTAATTAGTAATTAGTCGATAGTTTAAATTAGTCGATGGTGCCCATCACTAGTTTTCGGCTACTAACATTTCGATACACTGCCTTAAGTGCAGAGAAAAATGTACATTAACAAAACGAGTTTCCTAATTTTCAGATTTAATAATTATACTATGCAAGATGTTTCTGAAATCGTAAATTAATTCTCTATTCGAAAGTAAGTCGAAAATATAAAATGAAACTTTTGTTATAAGCCTGTTATAAAGAAGTACAGATTAAGACCGGTCTAATACAGATACTCAAAGATAGTCCTAGTTTTCATTCTGTGTTTTCGATTAACTTTTGTATTAAGAATCACGTTTTCAACTTTTACGTGGTTTCTGTTTATAATAACAATTATAATTTATAATAATCTGCTTTGTAGTGACAAAGTTTGTGCTCAGATGTGACAATTAGAAAGGATGAATCTATGTTTTTATAATAATTGTACCCTTTGCGAATATGCTCGTATTGTACAATTAACATTGTATGCTAATTATTTATTTATCATATAATCGTATAAATAACGATACAATATTCATATTTCTATATTTTTTTTTCGGTGTAAAAAAAAATTAAAATCATCATCTTTTGTTATTTTTTTTATTTAGATACGCCTGAAGCCAGTAATATGCTTTTGAAGTGGATATATGTATTTATGTTACTATGTATGCAATTTAATAATTACATATGATTCTTGTTGCCTCCCGAGTTTCATTGGAAATAATTAAAACACTGTAAAGGGAAACATTAGATGTTTAATTATATTTGTGTGATTAAATTTATATACATAGAAATCCGTGGTGTTGTATACAATATAATGTCATGAAAATATGTATAAGAAACGAATTTTTGTATAAAAAGAAAAATGTTTCGGTAGAATACTGTCGCTGATTCGCAATTTGATTGAAACGTATACATATATTGTTAGAATCTCGTATAACACCGCGTAGTGAAAAAATATACCAAACTAGAAATGTATAAATAAGTCTCATTGCACATGTTAAAAAATAATGCTTTTCGGACAATTTTTTTTTACGCAATTGTACGAATTTCATAGTACTATCAATGAAATGTTTAAACTTAGACATACGGAAACTGAAACAAAATATACGTGGCATAAATATACAAGGATACATTCGTAATGCTTGCAAGAATTGTTAGTGCACAATTATTAATAGATATAGCATATCATATAAATTATACTAACAAGAAAAATTACCCAAATAATCGTCTTATATTTTAACGAAACTATTACCAGTTTGTAGGATACGTGTTTTAGATCAGGCCAATATGTCATTTCGGATGCAATAACACAGTAGTTGGAGATAATAACGCTTAACATTACGTTGCTCCTTGCATACAGAATTACGATTCGTAGAATAGGAGCGAACATTTATTGGAAGCTCATAGTTACGGGAATACTCGATACTTATATATGACACTTTATCATCTTATTTACAGGTATTTCTCCAATTTTTTCCCCTTCACTTTTGACATCGTAATTAATAATTTCTCGGCTCTTAATTGAAGGGTAATCATACATTTGTATGAAATGGGCTCAAGAAATAGTAAAGATAAGAAAATGATATTCTTAAAATGCTGGTCCTATCATTTTGTCCTATAATGGCATTGCAAATAATTGTAGTACATCCGGATTTTTCTCCCTCGTTTCCTGTCTGTACAAATATACTAAAGAAAAACATATTTACCATCCATTCTAGACAATTTTAGGTACTATCTTTCGAGTAACAATTTTTTTGAACATTGTTATTACTCAATCAGAAATTGATGAATTGTAATCGATATCAAAATATTTCGTACATAATGTAAAATTGTAAACGCGAAGAAATTGATAAAACACCTGTAAATAAGATAAAACGAGTATTCCTGTAACTATAAGCTAAATATAATAATATCTCAGAAATTATTAGCTGCAGTCAAAATATAGCCTCGGCACAAACAATAAAAACCGTCCCCGTAAACTCGTATATTAGTTTCCTTGAAGTTCAAGACATTCATTTGGATAGTTCTCCTCGTAAGAGATACAAAAATTGTTATCGTACAGGCTTAACTGAATTATAGAATAAAATTTAATTTGTCACAATCTTCTTCGGTGCATGAATTCGACTGTGTCTTAATAGCGAACTTTTATCGGTGAAAGATTTCTCGCATTCCACGCATTTGTATGTTCTACCGGTATGTGTAACTAAATGTCTACTAAGTCCGGATGCGTGACAGAAAGCCTTCGGGCAAAGTTGGCAATGATGTAACTGAATATCATTTGGATCCAGTTTCTGGTGTCTTCTCATATGCACTTTCAATGCTTCACGCTGTGTAAAGCTCTTGTCGCAGTGCTGACACTGGAATGGTTTTTGTCCGGAGTGAGTCATGAGATGGCGAAGTAAAATCTCCTTTTGCGCAAAGGCACGATGGCAAATGTTGCAGCCAAATGGTTTCTCGCCTACGACAAATATGATTTCGATATGATATGAAACAAAAATTCATTTAGTAATCGGTTTGATTACTTAAGAATAAAAACTGTATTGTTACCTGTATGGGTACGTTCGTGTCTCACCAAAGCCGATCTAGTGGGGAACCATTTCTCGCAAGCTTGGCATGTAAAACCTCTTTGCGTGGAGTGGACGGATTGATGACTTTTTAACATTATCCTTCGTGTGAATGCTTTCGGGCATTTGTCGCATTGAAATACTTTTAGCTCTTCGCTAGTTTCAACTGTAAGAAACGTGACATGTTACAACTATTTTGCACATTTAGCGTATATGTATATCCTTTTGATTTATGCGAGGATAATGTTCACTATTTACCCATGGTATCACCCATCGGTTGTAACTTCAAGGATTCTCCTTGGCCAGAACTGTTACTTGTAACTTCCATCATGTAAACATTTTTGTGATCAGCATTAGCGATTGCTCTCTGCACCTCTTCAGCTTCGTCTTCAGATTCTTGTTCTTGTTTGATACGCGTAGAACGTATTGTGCAGCGTGCTTTGGCGTTGCGCTCCTCTGCAGGCACAAGCGTGATATTTACCGGATCTTCTGACAATACCTCTTCCATTTCCAAATTCTCAGAAGCCATTCCTGTGTTCGAATAAATTAGTAAACATTTTTAAGATCGCAAGTTGAGTAGGAATGCGTGCGTGCTTTGACTTCATAGTAGAACCTTAAAAATAATACCTAAAATATAGCCACCAACAAGTTCTGCTTCCGTTACTTCGATTGGATCTCCATCCGTGTCTCTGTTCTCTGCTTTGGTCGCCACTAAATCAGCTAACAATTGTTTGACTTGTTTGGATTTTCCGCTGTTCGATGTTTCTTTCACATCCTCTTTACTATTGTCTTGACTTTCTCCTTCCTCGTGTTGACCAGTCAATTGGTGTATCAATTTCATATGTTTACGAAGCTTGGTATCGGCGGCTTCGCACTTCTTCTTAAATTGGTAAGACTTTTCTAACTGATATTTGCAAGGATGGCAAATCATGTTTGGAAGGCCATCTTCTTCGTACACCTAGAATATCGAGAATATTAGGCGGTGCCTCTTAATAAATAGCATATGAAACCGTAAAACAAAATTTCAAATACCTATATCATTCTATGCATTCTAACATATCGTTAATGTATAATATTTACGTTTTTAACGTGTTTATCTTCAATTTTTCAATTATCTAATAACATGTATAAATAGATATGTATGCGGAGATTTTCCTATTGCTATTTTCATTGTGAAATGTGTGCCATTTAAATTCCTCAGCTGTATTATAGCCGTGCCTAACAAACTCTAACCCCTCCAACATTTGAAGCTTCGAAGCATGGCCATTAATGTGCGATAATTCTTTCGTAAATCATAATCTATCGAAAAAGATACATAGCAGTGGAAAGGTAGGAGGAAGGAAGGAAGCATTGAACGTTTCGATCCTTCCTGGATGCCTCGCGGTGTCCTCATCAAAGGAAGAACAGGCAGAAAGTTGGTCGAGCAGGTATAAGGTGGCAATGTTAATGCATTGGCAATAATATTACAGATTTCTATAAATTCGTAGGGTAAACGATCTGTAATGCAATGATACGCCTTGTCTAGATTCCTGTAACTAAAGGGAAGGTGGCGTCGACGTATCGTGAACGTAAAGTCGATAACTCGGTAAAGCTGGTAGTTGCTTTGCGCAGAATGCCGCGCGTTGCATGGGAGCTAGAGCTAAGTGCACCCTGTACGCTGTTTACGCCTCTGTACGAGTGACGTTTACAAAGAGTGGGGGGTGAAGGAAGGTAGAGCGAGGGAGAAAGCGCGTGAGAAAAAAAGATAGACAGAGAATCTCACACAGAGAGATAAACTAGATTCCTATTTTTCGATAAACTTTCAATATACGAACGACAGACGCAGTGCCTATATATTTCTAACTTAACTCTGTAAACATACCCATCTGTTCGAACGTTCTAACTCACCTCCAGATTAACACAGGCCATTATTCGCAGAGATAAGGGGATCGTTTCATCGACGTAAATCGGCACCATCTCCTCCTCCTTTGCCAAGCACAGTCGGCACAGTTCGTTCACATGAATGATCACGTTACTGGAGCTATCCCCCTTTTTCCGACTATACGTTTTCATTTTCACGGTCTCCACGTTGATTCTCGCGTTAATTACGTTGACAATTCCCCTCAAAACCTGAGGAGAAACAGAGATTTCCCTGGAAAGACCTGGAGAACGAAACTCAGTCACACACAACGGAATCTATAATGGCGGCGGCGGCGGTGGTTGGCCAATGGCAGACGCGCGGCGCTGCAGTTTAACAAAGATGGAGTACGTAATTGTGAGTTTCCCGCGCGCGTGCAAGAGAAAGGCGGTCAAGTATGAAAGAGAAGCAGCGTCGTTGAGTGCCTTCGTCATCCCAAAGTCGGTAAGGCCGGTAACTATTATTGATTTTCCATTCTTCCCAACGGCGGGAAATGATCCCTCATTCGCTACTGTCGCGGCATATTCGAATTGCCTTGAACGATACTCGTTGTATTATCCCATTCGGTTAAGTTTTCTCTATCCGTTGACTGCTAATTGCACGAAAAGTATACGGGGAACAGCGACGTAGATAACGACGAATGCATTAGCTTTTATCGTTTTGTATTAATCATTGGAAAAGTAACGTACATTTATGTATTCGGACAGCGGCCTTCGTAGAGTATCGACCGTTCAGAGAGATACGTGGAACGAGAAATATGTTCGATACATTGTTCGTTACGTTGATATATAAGTCAAAGAATTAAATATTATTGCACAGAAACTTATTGTGGCGAGCTTCGTTAATTATATTGTACTATTTTTAGTACAGCAGCGTTCCGTTGGAATTTCACTTATCCAGCTCTCTTGGTAAGAAACTGAATATTATGATTTCATAATTAGAATGATTACGATTGAATACATGCAAATGTTTATTCATTTTAATACGCATTCATAATCTTCTCTCATTGGTCAAATAATTTCAATGTATCGTTCACAATTTACATTATATTAATCTTTTCAAAGTGCTAATCATTTTTTAATAAAACAGGGTTTGGCTTACTTAATGATTGATAAATCGTTACCAACACGCGTTGCGAACTAAAGATTATTAATTATAATATATTCGTTGCGTCTTAAAAACGTGATAAAGCTGTAAATATGATAAATCACGCGGAAGAGAATCTATAAAAACGTTAAGTAATATCAATAAATAAGAAAAGACGAGTTGCACGAAAGTTTTAGATTGAAAATGAAACTTTAGCTACAAATAATATTTTGTCCTCTCTATAGACTCAAATTTCGCTACTTATATCATATAGGATTCCACAATCGCAATATTCTCTTTGATATCAATATTATAATTGCAGTGAAAAATTCGATGTAACAGCGATTATAAGATTTTATCAGTGCGCAAAAAAAGCTCTTATCCTTACACTTTCCGGAGCGTAAATTTTCCTAGAAATACCAACGGGGAAATGTATAGATACCTAAAAATAAGCATTCGTTTTCTCTGCGATATAAATATAAAGTATCTATCGTAGGCACACGCACGCACGTCGCACTTTACACGGAATGCCAACACTTACGTATTCATTATCCAAAAGCAGGAGCAACAAAGAAAAATACATAAAAATAAACAATAAAATAATCTACGGCAACGGAGAAATATCACCTGCCAAAGCACGCACACCCGCGCCGAGCAATTTCGTAAGATAAGAACAATTTTCGTCGCATCTCGTTGCTATCATTGACAACAAAGTCCGTTGGAAGGTGGTCAATAATTTACAAAAAGAATGTCAGGAAACGCAAAACGGTTTCCCGCGTGTGCCAGGGACGTTGGACGGATGTGAGGATTAGCGGAGAAGAAGAGGGGTCGAAAATAACTAAGTCAGAGGAGGAAAGGAGAACGGTTCGGCGGTTGTTCCGATTGGGAGGGGGTGGTTCTCGCTGCTTCTCCCGTGCTTTCGCTTTTCCGAGTCCAGTGTGTTTCGCCACCCGAGAAAAACGCGTGCCTTGCGTTCTAACGCGAAGGTAGGTGCTCGTCGTTGTGATTGTCATGCTTTGCGTATCCGTCCTGCGCCCCGGAAATCTCGCCGAGCATTCCGGGGGATGATTCGTCCCGCGGAAACGGAACAGGGGGGAAAGTGCGTTACATAAATTATGCCGTTGCTCGACAGCTGGCGAATTCATCGTAACTTCGTTTTCAACGTAACGTCTCGTTCAGTCCTATTCGCGTCAAGGTTTATCGCTGTTCGCAAAGGTGTAGAATAATAAAGCGCGAAGCACGTTTCAGTAGGTGAAAATGTACGTTTACGACGAAGGCGAATCGCACACGTGTCCGCATAACTCACGCAACTAACAAGTTGTAAGCCAACACTGTGCCTGACATCCTAAAGGAGAAGTTTGCCCGTTCTTATTCGTGTCTTATTCGTCGTGACTGATAGAGTAAAAGATGAAGCCGATGATACTGTTCTCTGTCATTTATATCTCGTATTTGTTGAGAGGGGCAACGGTTTCAGCGGGCGAATGATCCGCCGCGAGTCCCGCCGATTTTGTCGGCGAGAATAACTTTTTATCGCGCGATTTCATGGACATTCAAATATTTGCATGAACGCGAAAAGATAAGAATAAGTGTGATCCATCTGTTCTCTTCTTTTTTTTTTAACTTAATTGCGCTCTAGAATTCTCTGTTTACATTACACGTCAAGTAAAATTAATTTTTATTCTACTTCCGTGGTTAATTATTTATTCATTTATGAAAATGTCGGATGTCTCCCGCAAATTTTGTTTCTGCTATAAAAAAAAAAGTTAGTGGTGGAAATCGATTACGTTCCTTGGATGCACGGATAATTGGGTGTCCAGTTGCGATACGATACGATTTATCTAAGGCAGTCGTTGGTAACATTCGTTGCAAACGATTATGAACAATAGCTACATTATCCATGTTAAACAATCGAGTTAGAATCGAGTAATATCTGTTTCTCTTGTATCAATATTAACTCCACCCTTAGAACCCATAAAGTCTTCATCTATATCGTATCTAGACCTTTCCAAACGAAACGATCGGTACCAAATCACCCGCAAAATTCTGCCTAGGCGCACAATTTATCAATTTTTAACTTCGTTCAATTCCATGCCATCGAGCTTTCTTCGACGATGACCGTGAGTTAAAAAGGTTAGTCACAACATAAAGCATAGCCAAAGAGCTTTTTCACCCAAGACATTATTGTAGCAATGAGCGTTAAAATAGATTGCTCGATACATGTAACTATGTATATGAGTCACACGTTTGTTTGGCAAACAAGGCCGAGGTTCCAGTCGGTTTAAAAGATTTTCTCCATTACGTTACTACCATATACACGTTGTTCAGATGGGAAATTATGGACGTGTTCGAACGGACACCAACGTCAACATTCCCCGAGACGTATGCATTAGAAATTTTTTCAAAAACTGGCACAACTTATCCTCCCCCTAGAAAGAGGGGGAAGTTGGAGTTAAATTTCCAACGGTAGCCTGCAACACGAGCAACGTCCAAATACCAATGAACGATCTTGGAATAGATATGCGTTATGTAAAGGAAACAGAGTGTGGATTCGTGTGCCTCGAAAAATAGTGATCGTCGGTGGATTTGCGAGACTAATTGTCGCCTGTGGATCTTTCGAAAGGCTTGGCCGGCTTTCCGGTACACGCATGTCGAATCCGTAATTCCGCTTGTAATCCAATACGACCCAGAAGTTATAATACCATTGGGCACTTCGGGTCAGGAAGAGGTGGGGAGAGGGGGATGTAAGAGATTTTGCGGACGATGTAGATATATTCGGAGGAATTTCGTAGCAAAAATAACTACGGTAGACTACCGGTGGTGGTGGCTGGTCTGTAAGGGACGCGTCAGAGAGAGAATCCGAAACTTTCATAAGATAAACGCACACTTTGCCCGTGTGCACCCGTCGTTTTTCAATTCTTCGCCGTTTTCGTCCGAGTTTCCGGCCATTAACGGCGGTGTAACCGAGTTCCAGGCTGGTACAACCAATGCAATGGAACGCGAACCCCTTCCGCCACTGTAGGCTCGAATGTTTCTACTGATGAAATTCTTACGTTTGTTTATTTATTTCTTTAATATCGGACCAATGCATCTTATCGCTTTTGCAACGTATTATCGTATATTAGATCTGGAGTTTGGGGGCAGTTTCTTACAAATGTGTAATTACTGAAAGTTCAGAGAGATTCTTCTCCTTTTTTTTGAATTATTTGTTTTGTATATTACTTTTGTAAAGCTCATTCTGCAATATTCCCATTTTCATGTAAACTACTGTTGGGTACTTCTACTTATTTTTCTATTTCTATTTATCTTTAACATTGTTGTCTATGTTTTCCTATTTTTCCGTTTCTAATTTATATTTCAATGCTGTCGATTTTGTGCACGGTTATTTTATACATTCGATTCGTATGTAAGTGCGCTTCTTAAAATTAAACGAAGGGACAGGACGATACATTAATTTTCAAATTTCTAAAAGTGCTTACTTTAAATGCAATTTCGCAATGCAATTTGTTGGAAAAAACTGTTTATAAAATCAGACCATTCAAGTAATTTGTTCGTCCATCGAAAATGTTCTTCAAAATTCGAATATATTTGACGACTAACGTTATTCGAAATATTCTGCGTTGCGTTTTTACTTCCACTGCGTTTGCAATTGATTGGCTGTTTTTTTACCTTGCGTTCCAATTATCGCCCATTAACATATCGGTCGCTTGTGATAATGGAACGCGAGGCGAAATTGTGTCAGTAATGGTTGAATTTTGCTTCATTGCGAAACATGAAATATTAGTTGCAATACAATATCGAAGAGTCTGTTCAAATTGTAAGTATGTTACGCGTTGCAAGGAAACTATAATTCACAGAATATTCGAATTAATAATTGGACCCTGGCGTTATATTTTTATTACAATCAAATTCGTTCACATCTATTTTGATTCCTATGCTTTTCTCGTCGCGCGTGCATCCATTTAAAACGCGCAAATATAACATATCGTCGGATCAAAAGACAATTTCGCAATAGCACTTAAAATACAACATTCAGCGAGATTCGAAGTATAAACAATAGAGACAACTGTGACGTCAAATCGTAGTCCATCCCGTTCCAACTGCTCGCAGCAACCGACGAGTTGCTCGCAGCAACCGACGAGTTGCTGCGAGCAGTTGGAACGGGATGGACTACGATTTGACGTCACAGTTGTCTCTATTGTTTATACTTCGAATCTCGCTGAATGTCTTGAAATTGTCTTTTGATCCGACGATATGTTATATTTGCGCGTTTTAAATGGATGCACGCGTGACGAGAAAAGCATAGGAATCAAGCTAATAATCCTTGCGCCCGCTTAAAATGTAAGGTGCACATTGGAAATTCACCAAACTACAAGTAGATAATAGAATACCATTGAAAGATTAAAAACATATCTTCATATAATACTTGCTGACAAAATACTACCTAAAATGACTCCTCGTAAATCCTTCCCACCCGTTTAATAACAACTTCAAGCGTACGCTAAATTTATCGTCCGATAAAGGAATGAACAATCTTCATCGCCAATGAAAGTTATGCGTCTGATAAAGAATTTCTGTACAGCCCATATAACATTTCATATTCTTCTTTCTCTTTTTCAGATATTCCACTTATTACGCGCCAGGATAGCCGCTGCAGCATCCCCCGCAAGTGGTTGTGTACACGGTAAATAAGCCGTTTCTATTTCTAAAACTCATATATGTCAGTGAACTCGAAGTATGCCTCGCGACACACCGAGGAAGCCAGTATTAACGTAGCAAGTCGAATGTCTGGCATGTCCTATGGTCACTTCCCTACGTTTCACAATCCTGACAGTACCCCCTTGTCGCGGATCCGCCCCTGTGCTCAGTCTTGGCACGAATTTTCGAACAACGATCACCACTGCTTTGGATATTCGATATCCAAACACACGAAGAGCAATCCTCGTGCACACATCGCAACGATGAATCGGTGACCCACTTTTCGTTAAACTGTTTTGCAGCTCGTTACAGTAGGCGATCGGTTTGATGATGAATCAACATTGTCTAATGGTTTTTACGACGCGAGTTCTGCTCGTACCTTGCGATTATCCGTGTGCCAATCCACGGTAACGTATCGCCGAATCGGGGCGAGTTTGAAGTAATTAATTTCTGGCCGAATATTGCGACAACAACGGCGAACGAAGTTGACGTCGAAGGATTCGTTGGATTTACTGAATTAGAAGTCACAGACGTTAAAATAATGTTCGATTAGCAGAATGATTTATACGAAATTCCTTCACTGTTTGCCAAACCTTAATTATACTAATGCCCTGTGTGTTCTAAGTGATTGGATCTGCGTGATGTTCCTTGAAGTTTAACGCGACTGCCTTTACTGAAATGGTTTTCCATCGAAATGTAAGACATAATGCAACGAATTCGTTCATTGATAAATAATAAATAGCTATGTAGTGCCTACTATTTGAGAAAGTAAGCTTTGTTCTTAAAAAAATTATATTAAAGTGGGAATAACAAATATAGGTACGTGACTGGTCACTGAATATACGAATAATTGATAACTCTTAATAGGACTATAATAATTATTATTTCGCACGCCATAAGGTATTTCAGGAACTTATATGATATCATCCGCGTTCTGTATATTTGTCTGTTTAAATATAAATATTAAATATGAGAAACAGAAAAGAAAATGTTTGCATTGTTCGTTTTGTTTCTTTATTTTTCAGTCATAGAAATTGATCATATAGCAAGTGCAATATGTCCACACAAAGGGCAATGTTCGTGAACAAACAATTCAACTCGCCTATCAACTTGTATTCACCTCAAACGATACAAGAAGCTCTGGATAGGCAAACTCAAGTTTTAGCTAATGGTGCAGTTGGGTAAGTGAATTTCTTTCTCTTTATCACTAACAATTTCATATTATTAAATATAGCGTCATAAAACAATACATCGAATAATACTCGTAAAAACAAACACACCTGGGGCAGCAAGTTAGTTTGACATGTACAATTTATGCCTGTCCCTCGTAAATCATTTGCATTACTAGGCTAAAAGCATCACGATATTTAGGTTTACAGAATCCGTAGTCGCTCGACACATTTTCCCTGTATTTACGACTTTCCTTTTCATAACCACCTTTCTTTTACTACCTTTTCTATCCAATTACGTTTCAGTCATTGAAGAATTGTTTTGAAACATGCAATTATGCATTACAAATATGAACCGAAACTGTTCCATTCGCAT
The DNA here is from genome assembly GCA_963583965.1 of Nomada ferruginata. Lineage (NCBI taxonomy): Eukaryota > Metazoa > Arthropoda > Insecta > Hymenoptera > Apidae > Nomada > Nomada ferruginata. Next base: position 11,536,745 of record OY757215.1, read on the forward strand.
AAACCATTTACAAAACTTTTGCGAAAATAATTGCACCTCTTACCTGAGAAATGATCGACCTTCCAATTGCTGTAACTGGGCGAAAAAAAAAAATCGCACATCATCCTACCTTGGTCCATTTTAAAGGCTGAAGCCTCCACTTTCGCATCCCCTAATTCTATTTCACCGAACATGGGTGGAAAATTTCACCGTGTGGAAAACTGAAGGTGCTTCCCATCGTGGAAAATCAAACGTCTTCACGGGGATGAAATAATTGTGGTCGCGACTCGAATCACCATCAAATTGCAGATCGAAGTCGCCCCTTTACAACGATCTTCATGTTGAATCGTTGAACCGATCGAGAATTGACAAACAAATATACAATTATATATTTACAATAAATTATATAATCTGTATTCTGTCGATGAGACATTTAAACTGTAATCCCAACGTACTACACACACGCGCAAATTGCAATATGTATCGTTCTAAACTAAAGGGTTAAACGTTGGAAGAAAATTCATTGGCACCGCGACCACCTCGCGGCAATCGGTTCAAGTTGCACTTGGTCCGCGCTGATCGTTTAATTCCTATCGATTCCCCATCGATGGACAATTTGCTAACCGGTTGCGGCTTGATGAATCATCCGTCACGTCGTCATTGGCCACTCGGCTGTTATTTTCAGAGGGCCGAATCACACAAGTTAGAAATAAACCCCGCTCAGAGCTTGGCCGTTGTGCAAAGTCCGCGAACGCTGTCGTACTTGACTTAGTTTCGTGTTTGGTGGCCTCGGGGTGCATGGTCCACCACCGGTTTTCTCGTGCATCGTGCAACCTCCCTTCTGTGCATCGCGCCCTTTAATTCTGTTCAACATGCTCGCCCAGCACAGGTGACGGATCGTTAGCGTATTAATTCTGCTGTATTTCTCTGTTGATTTTCTCGTAACGGCCTGGATAAATTGTATAGTTCGGCAGATACAAATGATAGGGACGATTGGGATACCGACACGTGAAGAAATATTAAGCAGATGGCTGCTTGTTAGTTTGCCGGAACTGTCGAATAAATTTTGGATAATTATGTTTCTCCGAAGTCTATTGGTTCTCCGAAGTAGGAAGGGCTGAAAGATTTTGGAGCTGAAATGGATTAATTTGGATCGGTTTTGCGCGGAGAATAATCGTCAGGTTTTCGATAGTCGCAGGATATTTGAATTAATAAGACATTGCAGTGAATGCATAAGTAATATAAGAATCATAATTGGTGTGGCTAAAACGTTATTAATTTAATGGTAATTCTGTTTTTAATAATTCTTATGGACCACCTATGTAAAATCTACTTAAATATTGAATATCGAAATACTGATGTATCGTTGCATGTTAATTAAATATTTGAAAACAATTTTTTGGAAGCCAACTGGTTTGGATATATTACTAATAACGTTACTTAATTATTTCGTATACAGTGTACAAGGGATGTTCTAATTGAGATGTGCAGGTTATTAGTTTCTGTAGCAAGGGCATATTATTGTAACATTTTCAATTTTCATGTGTGAGGCCAACGGTATACAGATAGTAAGATATAATCAGAATATAAAAAGTTTATTAAAACAAACTGATATACAAGGTGTTCTCGCTGTAATTTCATGTCTGCTTATTTTTAGTTTTCATATCATGCTGATTTTATTTCTCACCTCAATACCGTAGTTATATTGATTGTTGATCCTAACGAGAATCTGAATCATGTTTTGTAAAACATAAAATCTGTTTATAAAACATGATATCACTTTGTGAGACGAATGGAGTTATTCCAACCAGAATAGACATTTCATCCGAAGAGGATTAATTCGTATCTTTGTATTTTGATAGCAGAGCTAACGAGCTAATGTCGAACGATTGCTTAGTAAATAAAAAATTATTCTTCGTCAACTTTATTTTAAAAAATTCTGATCCCATTGTGACGTATTGCATTGTTATTGCAACAGTTTCTTTATATTACCTATAAAGCTTGACTTCGTGTACAGTAAAGTAGGAAAACACAGGTTGATCTAAAAAGGGTGCTCTCACCCTTCAAGAATTACCTTGATTAAAATATATGTGTACATTTACCTTTTTCCATTCGTGGTATCCTGCAGAATATGTAACGAAAGTTTATCAATTTCATCGTGACGCAGTCTGCATACTGTAGGATCATTTACTAAAATTACTGTTGCGACACAGAAATAAATAAGCAATGTAATTGTGGAAACGGTGCCCAAGTGTGCATCATTTTTAACAATAGGAATGATAAATAATCGTATTGGTTTCATTTTCAGGATCGACTTCAATCAGCTGGCAAAACCGGCGAACTTACAAAACAGCGCCGTTCTACGAATGCTCGAGGAGGAAGAGGCCAGGCAACGAGGTGGTCAGCCCAGTAAGTAAATAAGGATTGTCTGATTTCTTTCACAGAAATCGTTTCTTGCTACTGGATAGGTGTCCCTCCGACGCGATGTTATCGCTGGAATAAAAGTGCATAACAATAAATTGATAAGTGATACCGCGAATGCTCTCTTCTTTTATTATCAGCCATTTAAGTTCGAAGAAGTATGTATTCCTAATCTGTCGAAGGCAATCATATTTCTATTACGTGATTAAAATAAACGATTTTATTATCATTAATCTCTGTAATACAGAGATAGAGGACCCTTTTAACGAGGAATATGCAGACGGTTGTTTTTAATAATTAATATCGACGCATTGTAACAAATTCTTTGCTTGACACGCCGATGATACTATCTTCGCCCGAGATGTTTGGCAAGAATTCAAAAAGCAAGACGATTGTGCTAGCGGACAGCTCTTTGACAATTAACAAACATATTTCCGCGGTGTCGGCGTACGAGTTGAAACATATGGCCAATTTCAATCTACCTGTAACGAGGAACGAATTCGATATATCTCTCGAATGCGTTAACATTTTCTTTGCGCAGGGGTGGCACGATTTATTCGCAAGAAACGATTTCGAGTATTACAAAGGGAAACGCAAAGAAAGAAATGAAACGAAACATCGTTGCGCCCACTGGATAAAAGAAATGAATCCAAAGATTTCAGCCATCGAAGCACAAAGTCGCGCAATTAACCCAAATGAAGAAGACTAACAAGAAGTGAATCTTACGCTGCAAGCTGCTAATCATGAGCAAAGGAGACTAACATCACTTTCAGACGGGCAGGTTTAACGTATCCACGGAGAGGTGAACACTAACAATATCACTTGCATGTGCTTTTAGCGTATCACTTGTTTTGTTGTTGTTAAGTTTCTGCTTTCTACCTGTGCTTCGTAAAACCCTCCACCCACATTTCAATAACAGTATGATGGATGTCAAATGTTCATTTACATTGCGGGTAAAAAATGTTGGATCACCAGAATGGTTCAAACTGTACAGAAACTTTACGACTGATGAATAATTTTGAGTTGAAAGCTTAAGAACATTTCTCAGGTGAGACAGATCGAAGGAAAATCATTACTATCGGTCTCCGTAATATTAATTCTTTCCTGTCGTAGTATTGGTGAGGCTGGTCATACCCAACATGAACGCACGACTGTTATTTAAACAGTGGAACTCTATGTTACTTATTGTCTTATTCATTTATTTTTCTGTCATCTTATTAAATCAGTGAATTAGTCCATTCAATATTTGCACAGCTGAAAAAGTGGTCCCTAGCTTTGGTCCAAGAACTGTAAATCAACGGGAACGTATATATTTGTTTTTCAAATTTAATACTAAGATTTTCAGTTAAATAAACTATAAATAAACGAATTAACAGATCTTTTAACCGTGCTAATTGGTAAAACGAAAAAAGAGTCAATGCAACAACGACATGGTTTAAATTAACAGCAAATTCAGCAATTCTTTAAACGTTTGTCCTCCCCGAATCGCTAAAATCTCTTCGCATATCAGTATCAACCCCCACTTGTTGGCCAGTTACCAAAAAAGCTCTAAAATCGGTGGCTAGGACCAACAACGATAATGAAAGGTACAGGTGACTCCGGGGTAGCGTCAGTTGTTGGCGAGTGTCCGTTTTGGCAAAGTCTGCTTTCTTCTTCATCCTCTTCTCCGTGGCTGAGTGATCTTATGCAAAGTCGCGTTAAACGACGGTACGTTCCACGGGGAATATCATTCGAATGTTCTGGTTGCCAGTGAAAGTTTGATACAGGCACATTCTCTTTGCCTGTATGATTAATAGGCCAGAGTTTCCCACAAGTGGTGTAATTTTCGTGACTTTATTGTGCCAGGTATTCGTCGTGCGGCAAACTATCTGTGATTTCTGTCATGTCCGTTGAATTTGAGGGGGTTGCACGATTTGTATCATTATCTACACGTACATAGTATGCATTAGAATTGCAGTGGTAAAGAGTAAATTGAAATTTTGTGTTAATCCAATGTCATAGTTTGTGAAATTCAAGTACAATATATTAACACTGTGTCAGCTGTATGGTCCTTTGCATGCATCTTTTGATTACACATATTCAGATGAAGGGTTAAAAGGGTTCCGCCTGTCGGAAGGTGGCTTATAACGTTTTAATATTAGGTTAATTGCGATTGAGGGTTTAGATGACGTACACGTTTGATACGTGGCAATTACCTGGTTTATATATTACGCCTTTCAAAAATTCTACTGCGGTGATAAAATTACACAAATTCTTGACTAGCTCAGAGTGATTTCAATTAAAAGTTGGCCATTACGGGAACGACATACTTCAGGTACTTTTAGTGACATATTCTTTACGATACTGTGTATTACACATATCTTTTAACGCACCACTCATAATGACGTCATAATGATGGCAAAGTAAGGGTTGAATATCTTCTTTCTGTGCTGACAAGCGCGTTAAATTTATCTCGGCACGCATGATTGTTCTAGTAAGATATTGATATTTCTATTGCTAAAAATATATTTTTGCCTCCATGGGCCCGCGTAGTTGGTGTTCGATACTCAAGGCTCCAAAAACCAAAGAACTTAAAATACTGCAAGGCCGGGCCGAAATTGTGAAAATTCTTCAGCAATAATCGCGTAAATATAAACTTGGCTGGTAGCACGCTGCGGTGTAGCAGCGTGAGTAATAATTCGTTTTATTGACGCAATACCACTCTTTTTCGCGCTTCTTTCTGTCCATCTTGAAGAACGAAATTCGATCCAACGCTGGTAGCCAAGTACGAGGACATTAAGATGAAATATGATGAAAAGTATTGACGAGGGCTCGCATAAAATTTACTGTTCCACCTGTCATAATTTATACAGGCGATAAAACGTCTCCCATCGCGTACACGGAATTAGCCTTAGGAGAGTTACGTTTTGGCTAAACAAGTTATTGAACCATTATTTATTGAAATGAGTGAAGGGCAATGTTATTGCACGAAAATTTATTATTATACTCACTTCACAATTAGTTACATTTTAATTCATAACTACCCTCAAATTCAGAACAAGATTCAGATGTTTGTTAATTAAAGTCCTGCTGAGTAGGTCGAGACATTCCTCCAGCGGATTTTAACTGCGATTAAAATATGCATTCAAGATACTAGCATTGCATTAATAAGAAATTAATGTGTGATTGTTTAATATTTGATTCATTTTTTGCATACTCTTTTTGTATACAATTACTTTTCGAAAAATTGGTAGTACCCGAGGTGCGTATAAATATTTCTCCGCATCACAGCTGAAAATGTAACATGACGCATCCATCCATTTTGATCGAGTCACGCTGTATACATTACAAACAAGCTTTTGTCAACTTCGTAGTAGCTTTTTTTGCGGCGCAAAAATACGATACGGTGCAGTAAATTCGGATGTTTGTCACGCGAAATTCTCGTTCCTTCACCTACGCATCTGTCTCGGTAATCGAGCGAGAAGTTAATACGGTCTTATCGTTATTTATTTTCCGAGCAGTAAACTCGAGTTTTCGTTACATTTTACAAATATATCTACCGTAACAGAAAACATATGTTATATACGAACCGATGATTACAAAAATAGTGAAAGCTGTCCCTACATTTTTCGCTGTGGCACATTTCAGCTTTAACATATATATAAATAACAAAATATCTTTCCACGAATAAAAATTCAATATATCCGCTATAGTAAAATAATTCTCGCATGCGATTGTAGAATTTCACTAATACGTTGTAGGAAAGTGTATTTTTCGATATCTCAAATTATATTTACACCTTCGTATTTACTGGCACGTAAATTGAGAATATATATAGTTCCTAGGAGATGCAATAATCATGATTGCATTTGTGTAAACCAATTTTTGCAAATCGGGCGTGCAACTATTTCAGAATATTTGTTACGAATATCAACGAAACTTAGAAATCGGTCAATCCCAATTATTCGATGAAGCAATATAATTAAATTGCACATAGTTAACTAACATGAAAGCAATCATATACTTGCACTTTAGGGTTACAACCACATTGTTGACAATTATTATATAATTTCATTAAATTTTTCGATTTAACCTACAGAAATATGTGTCATACAAATAATGAAAATTCTTTGCAGGTCTTAAACGGGTAGCTTGGCCACCACCACCCGAGGACCAGGACTTCGATTTCGTGGAACAGGGGCCTGTACAGGCGAAGGTAAATTTCACGATTTGAAAAAAGAAATGTCACGATTATCTATACGCTTCATCAAATTAAACAGAAGTGTTAGCCATAGAGACGTGTGCCAGTGATAGAACATGTTAGTACTACTATTTGATCGTACTTGCAGAATTTTCTAAACATTTGAAACGCGATCGTAGTATTTCGATATTCACGTAACGAGAATGGCAAAGTGGTCCCGCATTTTTAATCGATTGTACGTGTGACTTTTTGTTTTATTTTTTACCTGCCACGTCGTTGTTTGTTCGTGCGACTGTTATGCGTGTATTAAATGTGTTTAATTATTCTCCCCCTCTTTTAATACATTGTACGTCGGCGCGCATCCAGCTGTTTCAAACGCCGGTGCTGGTGATTATATTTTTCACCTATTAGAAACGATTTTTCTTGCAGAAGTTTCACATAACAAACTGTATACAATTATAACAGTTTTATTATAATTAACGGGCGAACCCCCGTTGTCGTTTGCAGTAATTACAAAGTAGGCGCTCCGGAGGACGGGGCATGTAGAAAAATAATTTAATATTTCCCGAACCTGCGATTCCGAGCAGAATATTTACGTGCCATTTATTCCATTTCACCTTACAACAGGCCAAGCGTGCAATGTGTTACTGAATGTTCTGACCCTTCCGTGCTTGCTTAAAACGTACACTGTAATTAGTCAATTGATGATTTCGTGCACGTCTCCCACACTTGATACGTTCATAAATGATGGACACAATAATGCAAATATTACAATACAACCACACGTTTGGCGGCGCGGTTGACTACACCACTGTGGCTGTCGAGGCGGATGTACCGAGAGATATTTTTTTTTTTGGAAAACAATCATCCGAATTCTGCGCTGAACAGAAAAGAAAGAAAACGAAATTCCGAAGGATGCTCCGAATCGGGCGAATCAAATTCACCGTTCGATACGGAAATGCCTACAAAACCCTTTGTTTTCCCTTGGAAAGACCCGTGGAATCGGTGATTTCGCCTCGTACCAGAGCAGTCCCTCGTCAAGTTCGTCACCACTGCCGCCGTCGACGATTCCTCGTACGTCGGCTCAGAGCGCCGTTCCGTCGTCCCCGTCGCCGGTTAGTCCTGGTGGGACACTTCGACAGCCCTCGAACTATCAGCATCAGTCTGCGCCAAAGGGTTGGCGGCCGATAACACCCACGGCGACCTCGCCCGTGTCGTATCAGCCAATCGAACAGCCTTGGACGAACCAGCAACTGCAACAGAATCATCGTCCGGAGGTAAGTGACGGAATCGTAGGTGTCGACTTGGGCTTTACGGAAATTCGTGCAATTCTTTTGTATGTAATTATTGTGCGCAGTGATTGTTTCCGAAAGATTGTAATTCAGAAGAATTGAAAATTGGTAAATGAAATTTCATAGCAGAAGGAAACATTTGTTCGTACGCGGATGTGATTTTAATGGGAAATGAGTCCAGTAAATTGGACAATAAATTAGGCTCGAATGTGCAAATGGGGAATTTTACTGTATATACGTTCTATTGACTCGATCGAAAATGTTGTCAGTTAAATTCGAATTATTATAAGCGACATTATTGTGTGCAGGGACTTAGAAATATGAGTTGAAAATTTGTCGAGGTAAAGAGAGAAACACTCGTTCAGTCTAGTTTTCATTCTAGTTTCTGATCTAATACAGATATATTCAAATTAAAAGACAATTGAAATGAAATAAAAGATATAAAAGATAGTCGACACCTACGTATAGTTGAAAAGTTCAACAGATGGATCGCTTTGCAGCAGAGGTGCACGATAGGAAGAAGATTGTTGTATCTTCATCTGCTTTATATGTGCCTCCCTCCTATGTTCTGAAAACCAGCGTGTAGTCAACAGCTTTTAAGTTCAACGATGTTTGCTTTGGTTACTGAACGCGACGAAATATCTGTATTATCATGCTCGCACGACTTATAATCTCAATATAAATGTATTGTTAATTACAGCAACACCCTCAAGATTACCATTCGACTCGTCCGACACAGAACCAAATCTCTGCTACATTCGAAGCACCACCATCCACGATCACACTTCGCCCGAAGCCTCCAATTTCACAGGTGCGTTCAATCAACATATCAATAGGTTTATCGATGAGTAATTCGCTATTTCTTTACTTATTGTTAGATAACAATTTCTGGTTAGGGTAGAACTATTCCGTGAGTTTAACAAATATGTACATATGTACTTTCAACTCCTTGTAACACACTCGGAGCTTGGCGATTTCCTTTTTATTATCAGTAGGTACTTAAAGAAAATATAAAATCAAGAATTTTATTTGAGATTCGAAAGCGTTCCATAAAAAGGATTTCGTGAAACCCGGTTTTATTGCTATTTCTTTAACACAGTTATACGAATTACTGTTACATAGGTGAATACGTGGAAGAGTATATTGCCAATTGCAAGTGCCAAATGTTCAATAATAAATTATGTTTACATGATTATAATGAACATTCTGGAACGGCGAATACTATTATGTTGGCATTTATTGCAAGCATACTTCGAATATTTCGAATTTCTAAAAACATTATTTACATAATAACGTGTTATCCTAATATTATTATTTTATGTTCTATCTCGCTCTTCTTTGTTTTATTTTCTGGGAATGTATTTTATAATATGATCGAACTAATATTGGTATAAGTCGAAACTTGTCAAGGAATTCTTTTACTGAATATTATCGTTGCAGCAACTGCACACGAGCATAATATACAATAAATACAAAAATATGTATACAAATGTAATAATAAATTCAAGAAAGATAATACTTTTACTATTCGGTAATACATATTGGTATGTTCGTTATTTAAAGTTGCTTTAATCTCAAATTTAGCACGAGAATCGATATAAAGATAGTGCTTGGTTTATATAGCACAACAATTTACGGAACTGTTAGTACGAAACAATACAGAACGTCTGGCATGAATTCAATCCTGTAATATGTGCCATTCTCCAAATTTTCGCCAGATCGTTTTTAAGCTATGTATAGGTACAGTATTAAATTTCTGTGTTATAATTATCGCTTACGGCAAGAAAGTACAACGGTGTAATCGATATTTAAAATATTTCTAATCTTTTATAAAACGGTAACTGTGATCAATTAAAAAAAGGACCATTACTATTATTAGCATTCCATTACTAAACCTCTAGTTAGATGTTAAATTATATTCAAAATCGATAAAAAAAATCTGTTAAATAAGGATTCCCGTGAAAATAAAATTTGAATAGAATTTAATATAAATTAAAAATAAACGAAATTTCTCTAAACCTTCTGGAACATTTTTTGACCGCGTTCCTTTATTTTAGTAAGCATATCGGTACGGTTAAATCTACCATTTAGTGTCCTCTGGATTTAGACTCTATAAGCCTCCAAGAAATCAAACAGCAATGCATTAACAATGTTCTTCTTTTAATCACGAATTTCAGCGGCCCAAGTTACAGAAGATTAATCATTCTAAAATGCATTCCGACATTAATAATGGAGCACGAAGTAACTGAACATTATTTTAGGCACCGACGCCAGTCTACCAAGCACAGCCTGCAGCAACAAAGGCTCCAATAAGCGGAAACATGAGAGGAGACATGAAGTGGCCACCGGCGACAGTGAAGGCTCAAACGGAAGCCGAAAACAAAGCCAGAGTGGACTTAGCAAAAGGTCCGGCCGTCAGGCCTCGCAGAGTGCGCAAAGATTACAGCGGATTTTTCGCTCAACACGCTTTGAACAGTACATACCCCGGTTATCGAGCTCCGCCAGGCACTCAATACTTCACCCCATCATATCAGCATTAGCAGAACAAAAAAAACTACTTGACAATTATTCACTTCTTCCGTAATGTCCTGAGATCGATTTTTTTTTTCTACAATATTCACGAAGAAATATTATCTGACGCGTATTCTATATTTTGCACGAGTATTATTATATCTAGGAGTATGAAGAAATTCCTCGAAATTTTAAATGAGAATACATGAAATCGCTCAGGACCAATCCTCGTTGGATTTCGAAATTTGTGCATTGATTAGAGAAGAAAAATGAAAACGAAAAACAACAAAGAACCATACATGTGATTTCTTCCTTTCTTTCTTTTGTAAAACGCATACGTAGGGCATAGAACTGTACACGTAGGATTAAAAAAAACGTGTTTCGCTTTTCCAGTTCTTCGTCGAAATTGGCTCTTTCACGAGATAATAATATGTATATGTATGTATATGTATGTATGTATATTGAAGACTTTTATTTAACTCGAGGTTCTTGAGACGCTTTTTGTTCGGATTTCGAACTTCAGCACAACTTGTATATATACTGAGACTGATCGAATAATGGCTTTTTATTGAGCGTAAAAAGTTGGACAATAGTATAGATCATAAAACGTTTTATCTTGCTAGTTATCGTTTTTATTTTAGTGCTAAATATTGACACAAGCGTAGAAACTAATGCTTCCGGCGGCAGAACATTTATCTCGTGGAGGAATGGTCGAAAATTAAGTGAAGTATGCGGTGTACCCGGCGGTATATTGTAATAATGAAATAAAAAGAAAATGAGGATTTAATGCAGGGATTTCTCAACGAATAACGAATGTCGATCGTCGGCTAAAAATCGAACAGCGTAACGAAACCATTTTTTTTGAGAAATTGACCATGTGTCCATTGAATCACTAACGAAACTTTTTAATAATGTAATATATTGATGTGTATAAATAAAAGATATTTACAAATGTAACCGTGGAATGCATCCTTTCGTCTTTCAAAAATATTTATTTCGGTATACAATTTGAATATAGAATAGTTTGTGTCATTGATAACTGAATGAAAATCAATGATTTATAATGTACAGATTACTTCGTACGGGTTACAAAGTTGGGTTCGATTATTGAATAAAGCAAAGTTTTCTTCCTTACTATCTTCACAGTGGAAAGCAATAATTTATTTAAATAAATGCAAGCCCTCGGTAGTCGGGAAATTAACGAATAAATATAATCACACTCTCGGTTAGTGAAACGTCTAATTTATAAAATTCAATAGCGTTATAGTCATTTTAAGCATCATTTTATTTAAATTAAATCATCAATAGATCTATAAAATTCGAATTTAGAAAGATGTGTTTGAATAGTACGCTTTTTTAAAAATAATAATTTAGTGGAATAACGTGCATAATATATATTTTTTTACAACTGCAGTTCCCTAAACCAGCCGTTTTACACTCTTAACACATCATTCTCTTCGCACGATGCGGAGTACTGAATATTCGACTACATCATCAGTGGTATGAATTTCTTATATACAGTTCTCTGAACATTTGGCTACGTGGTATTAATTAAATAAACTGTAGAAAAATAGACTAATAATAATACAAATCTTGTATCTAACAGTCGGGTATAAAGCCTCTAAAAATTACAGAATGATTTATAATTCACTTAATTTAAATTTCGATTTTAGATGGGCGGGAGTATTATGCACGTATTTTAGGGATAGTCCATTAAAATTATACTAATGAAAATCCTTGGGTTTGCTGGATAGCTTGTAGCAACTTGTACCGTAATCTTTCTCGAGTTTGATATCGTGGAAGATCAAGTAAATTGAAACACGTATGTGCAACGGGCAGCAAACGTTCGTCGTTCATCGGCTGTATCGTAATCTGAAATTTGAAAATTTGAAGGAACATTATAATCGCACTTGATACTGTGAAATAGAATTTCAATCGCCTACCCGGATCGCTTTCATGCCTTGTATAGGTATCCTATCGCTTCCTGTTAAAAATAGTAAAAACTTTTTCTTCTCTTCTATTGTAAGCTCACGAAACACCTGCCAAAATAATATAATTGTAGAATCATTTTTCGTGTATCCTTCTTTATACGTTGCGTTTCTTTCCAATTCTTCCCAATCGTAGTCTTCATTTCCCACTACTACAGCCATAAGTTCGTGGCTGTGAAATAATTCCAATACTCTACCGCCGCAAACTTTATGGAAGCCTTTATAAAATTCTTGAAAGTGGCGCTCTACAGATTTATTTAACGTATAGTCTACGTATAAATCAACAAATTGTTTCCTACGAGCAAGAAAAAAAATAGTTACTATTACAAACTTTTAAATATTAGTAGAAGAATTTATATGTTTTTAGACGTACTTATTTTTCAATGTAACAGAAACTTTACTACCACCTGGTATAAGTTCGTGAATTATTCTTTCACCGAATGCCTCTCTGACTACTTCAAAATTTAAACTAAAAACGTCCTCAAAATCGTCCTCTTCGTAATCCAGTACATTCTGCATGCTCCTATATTTGGATTATCTAATTTTAGAATGTACAATTCCTTTCAAAGTAAAAGTAATATCAAACAGAAAAAAGATGGCAGGACGACATACTTAGCAAGTACTGGTGACATGTCTTTGATATCGTTCAACCCAACCGGCTCGTGTAACAATTTCTTGTACAGAGGTAATGGAAATGGCAAGTCAATAATAATGAAATTATAAATAACAAGACCGCAGAGGATTCCAATTAAGAAATACATGCTGTCGTCTTCAAGTGAATCTTCACTGAACCAAATAACTCTGGTTTCTTCGCACTGTTTAAACATGCCATATTTGGGATCAAGAATTTCTCTTAATAATAGCATGAAAAATTCTTTTTTAACTCCACCTGCATCCTCTGCTTCTTCGCCGTGAAATTTCACCTGCGCGAAATAGCGTAGATAATTGAGTTATCTTAAATTTAAATGAAAAATTTGAAACGACATGATGTATAATACTCACGCGGAGAGGCTTTTTTAAATCGCTAGAATTATAATGCGACAATTCCCGCAAAGTATCTGTAACTATATTTTCACGTGAAACAACTAATATTACAAACTGATGATGATGTCGTGCGTCTGCAGACAATGGATCAAAGAACATCTGATTCATTACAGCTCGAGTTGCAGCTTCATTCATTGCTGACTGCATCTAATATAGATGAGAACATATAATACAGAAGAATACAATACTCTATATCTAATAGAATGATATTTACCTGAAGAGCTTGATCTGTTTCAAGCAATATAGTTTTAGCTTGAGCATCGAGGAGGAAAGGGTAATGACAGAACACTTTCTGATACTAAGAAAGAGATATTAATAATGTAAGAGAAAATGTTGGTATTCATTGTCAGATAGATTAAAAATTGGTTTCGAACGAAACGTACCGGAAAAGATTCCTTTTCAGATATCCATTTTATGTAATCATTTCTTATATCTATAAGTTCAACCAATTCTGGCAAGTGAAATGTAGAGTAAGGTACTTTATTTCCCTCGTCATCTTCGTTGTTTAATTTATTTAACAAGTGCAAGAAATCTAAGATGACTTGCAACGTTTCGTCCCACAATACAATCTGCATAAATATTCGGAATCCGTTGTATTATTGAGATAAAGGTTTGGCTGCTTAGTAAAGTAAATGTTTCTTTTTTTTTAATTATTACCTTATTTGGCTTGAATTGTTTTACATAATGCAGAACAACTGATTTATGAACTCTAACTATTCTCTCAAAATAATGGGTCGGCGCCTTGAGCCACCAATTTGTTACAATTTCAAGAACCTCTGGTTTTAATGCTAAAACAGCTTTGCAGAATGGTTTATGCAATGAATTACAGTTAAGTGGATTTGCAAAACCATGATATAAAGGTAATATTAAATAAACTCTTAAAGATTCCAGACAAATTACTTTAGATGGTAATTTAACAAAGGAAGGAATCAAGCTGTCTGTTATGCAAGTAAATATCTGAAGAAAGAATAATAATGTCGTAATTTCATGTTTGATAGTATTTAAATTTTGTAATATTGATTTTTCTCGTGTACCAGTTCTTGAATTGTGGTGTTATCCAATTCTCTAATAATTCCGAACAATCTACTTGCTTGGTGAAGATCCAAGCCATGATGCTTAATTGAACATCCATAACGAGCATCATTATTATATAAAAACGATCCAGTTACGCAAGCCTGACTTTTAAATACCGTTTCCAAATACCTACAAGTACATAAGTGTGTAAAGAAAGTTTCATGAATTGCGCTATTAATTACATGTACGGGGGAAGCAAAGGGAATAACGTTTTAGTATTGCTCGAAAGATTTTTTGCAGTGTAAAATTTGTTAAACTCCACACGCCTAGAACGTGAATAAAACAGACTTAGGTATATACTAACTTTCCTACTCACGTCATAAGGTCGTGATCAACAGGTGAATTTGCAGGAGCACGCTGACATGCAATTAATTGGTCTTCGGTTATTGTAAAGATTTGAAAAGGTGGTTCTAGTACTCTACAATCGTCCGGTTTTATATTATCCTGCAAGTTTTTTTATAATTATAAGCCCAAATGCTATTAGTTTTAAACCATACATGAACATTGCATAGCTAACGAAATACCTACATCTCGTGGAAGTACTGTGGCGAAACAGTGATCTCCACCAGTAAATATTTGCTTAACAACGTAGCTAAGTGTAGAAAAATTGTGCTTCTTATCAAGATCCATGGCAGACGAGCCATTAGGTGCAACCCATGGTCCGCGTACCACCTGGGGTATCGTGACGCTTTGAGTAGAATTATTACCTAACTGCCCTGCGCCACCTAAACCCCATGCATAAACTCTACCTTGTGATGGTACTAATGCCAAGGTGTGTCGTTTGCCACATGAGATCTTCAAATATAACTTTCGTAAGAAATAAAAGGTACTAAAATTTGCGTAGAAAATAAATATACCTGTGTAACTGTGCTACCCATAAGTTCCATAACTTGTCTAGGTAAAATTTCATTCGAATTACTTCCATGTCCTAACTGGCCATACATTCCAGCGCCGCATGTAAATGCTCCGCCGTCCTAGTACAAATCTTATGTGATATTTCTAACGATGCCATTTACACTACAAGCAAGTGCGGTCACTTACCGCGGTCAAAAATACGGAAAATTCTTCTCCGCAAGCTGCATAACACACTTTCGCGTTGTGCAAAGTTTGTAATTGACATGGTACATTTCTATTTTGTATATCATTTAATCCTAACTGGCCAAACGTATTTTTCCCCCATCCAAATGCAGCCCCTATAGAACAAATTATTTAGTTGCATTCTTTCATAGGAAGCTGCTGTTCCGTGACTCTATTCGCATTACCTGATTTTGATATAGCTATACTATGATATCCTCCGCAAGCAAAGAAACTGATTGGAATGCCAGCTAATGTACCGATCAACTTTGGTTTCATTTCATTTTTGATATCTGAGCCTAAGCCAAGTTGTCCGTCGCTATTAAGACCCCAGCTGTATAATTGGCCATTATTTGTTAATGCAAGGGAATGTTTCATTCCACAGGCTATTTGCACAACTACACTTGTACCTAGCGTTTTTACCATATGTGGTGCACATTCCACAAGCTTCTTGGAATTTAATCCTGCAATTAAAATGAAATATATATATATGTACATATATATGAGCACAGAAAATTAATTATTAAACTCTTTTAAACAAGAGTGTATAAATGAATATAATAGTACCTAATTGACCTTCTGAATTTGATCCCCAACTAAACAGTTGTCCCCACTCGTTTATTGCTAATGTGTGGAACGCGCCACAAGCTGCCTTCTTAAATACAAATGCATCTAACCCAGGTATCAGTTCTAAATGTAACGTTACATTTTTAACATAATAGAAATTCAATCTTTTCACCTCGTATCTTTTTATGAACAAACTTACGCAATCGTTTACTTCCTTGCTCGTGACCAAGCTGCCCATAGTCATTATTTCCGCACGAATATATTTCACCGTCCTGTGTTATAATTACTGTATGACTTTCACCGCATACAACTATATGAAAATAATTTAAAGGCACAATAATGATGTATGCAAACAGTTTTCATATAGACTATATTTCATAAACAAACTTACTTTGCACAATTTCTGAAGCTTTTTTGAAACCAACTTCACGAGGAATTAAAATATTTTCATCCTCGATGCCGCCCAGTCCCAACTCCCCATGTATAGTGCTACCCCAACAAAACATATCTCTTTTTGTTTGTAAAGGATGATTGGCAGTTATAACAGGCTCACAGGCCAAGCGTCGCTTCTTATTCCAGTTTGCCTAGATTATTAATAGTGTGTAAAACAAAAGAAAAACATAGTAGTCAGTCTTCCATTTTTTATCAGCATTTCATTACAGCATGAAGTATCATAATAATAACAAAGCACTATCATTCATATATTATCTATTTTATTATTAGAATACAATATGCTTGAAAATAACATTGTAATAGATTCATTCAGTTAAAATTACTGTTAATAATAATGAAATATAATAAATGCATAGATTTTTATATTTAAAATCTCTTGCTATAATGGTTTAGAAAATGTACTAAAAAATATGTTGAAAAAATGTAGTAAAACTGAATGAATCAAAGGTGTTATAGAGATATTAAGTTATTTACATTGAATGCTACAGTTTATTCTGATTAATTATTTAGTTTGGAAGTATAATAGTTTTGAAAGAAACAGTTGAAACTTAACTTGATAGATTTCAAGCAAATGATATGCATCCTTGATTATACATACTTTCTGTGATATTATACAGTAATGTAGCGAATATTTAGAAATTTGAATGGAAACAGGTATTAGTAACTAACCATATTTTTTTTTTGTTTCTCTCAAACTGAAATCATCAGAGGTGCGGATGGGACATGCTATTTATGAAAAACATGTGGTATGTCCTAAAAATAACGTTCTTTATAATCCTCTTATATTTACATTTTTGTAATCAAAAGGGAAAATGTTGTTTCAGTCGTCATCTATTTCCCTTAAAGAAGGCATATGTTATTTAATCGTAATTCACAGATTCATTTAGCATCTAAAACACCGAAAACGAAATGAAAAATTAATAACGCGTAAAATTTAATTTACAATAATATTTTGATGTACCGTTATCTGGAAGCGTTCATAAAATATTTAATTGCGGTAAGAATGACATGGCGCAAATATAGTCACAATGAACGTAATGCATTTCAATAAATCGTTTTAATTGTACCTGTTTATCCTGTCATAAGCAGAATTTTATCAAGTTAGGTTAAGAAGAACCGAATAAATTTAAGTAGAATATGATAGTATTTAATAGATCGAAGTAAAATAACAAATTAGCGTTGAAGATATCAGTAAGATAGTGAATAGCAGCAAATTTCACTTGTAACATAATAGAAATTCATTTTTATGGTAGAATCCACCCAAGTCTACGATAATTTCATCCATTACTTACATTTCTTGCGAATGAAATCTCTCATAACGAACACTTAAGTATAAACATTAAAAGGAACAGCAAGTTTTTAATACACTGCGTTACTCATACATATGAAAAAATCGGTCGTTGCAGTGAACATTCATTATCATAAGAAAGCAATCTTAAGAATAACAGAACTACATAATACACAGTGCCACAATCTGACTTTTAGTTTCTGAAATAATGATACAATTTATACATAAATAACATTATATTTGGAAATCTATTACGATATATCTTACAGAGATATTTTGGATTATCAAAATGATATGGAATTGTCATTTTTAAAAGTAGCAATCATTTATTTGCGCGTTTAAGCCTGGTTCACACCTAACGAGTGAACATGCATGCGTAATCACAAATAAATGTGAACAATGAACAAGTATGGTCACTGTTTCGAGGATGGCAAACATTATCGAACATCGGAAAGCATGATTCTTTACTACATCGATTTTACTAGAAAATCGAACAATTTTTAAGTATTCCTGATTTTAAATACAAAAGCATTTGGACATTGAAATCGAGATATTATTTGGAATTATACATAAATTGTACATATGCATACAACTGACAATGGTTACGTTTATCGCCTACGTTTACTCATAGTTTTCTCATGCTCGATCGCTAAGTATGAAGTAAGCCTTAGAGACCTTATTCCGCTAGTATTATATTCTAATTTAATTCATAAAGAACAAAGGTGCGTGCTTTTACTACCTAACTAGATTTAACAAAAGACATGAAACCTAAAAATGCTATAATATTCAATAAAAACAGTTCGTCAATAATAAAATGTGATAAAATGTGATTTTGTTATACGTGAATAACTATTCGTCAAATGAAGCGGAAAGATTCATTCATTTGACGGTAGGATTGGATGATAAAGTACTCTTTTCTATTCTAAGGTTACTGCATCTATGTAAAGCATAGTTCATGATTTATCCCCTCCATGCGGAAAATTGAACGAGCGGGTGGGCAGGCGGCAGCCATATTATCAGTGAGGTGTCAGTATTGTCTGAACGTGACGGGATTTTTGGGTGTGGATCATACAATTTCCTGTCGTTTTCTATCGCGGTTATAGTGCAAGTGTAAGTGCCACCGGCCTACCGTGAATGTGTGGCACATGTGTTAATAGGATTTATATCTTATAAACACAATAATGTAAGTTATACACATTGAATTGTTGCTTAGGATTAATGGGATATAAATTCTGTAAATCTTAGAACAAATTGTCTTTGTGCCAGCTTTAATATATGACACGCTTCAATATCCTTAGACGTCTTTTTCATTAATATATACATTTATTCCTTTCATTCTTTCTGATAAGGTAAAACTTTGCATACTAACCTACATAAAGGTTATTTCTTGGAAATTGCAGTATTCTATAACGCACTCGTATAATTTGTATTACGAATAAATGTTTTTCTTCCAAGTGTCATTTCGATTTTTGTATCTTGTAATCTGCCGTTAGGTTAATAAATATATTTGTCTTTACAATTTTATTCATCAAAAGTGATGTACTACATCCCATTCCTTTTTTTTTTAATATCAAGAACAAAGCAGTGAATATATAAACGAAAATGACAATTTTGTTAGAACAGGGGTATACAACAACTAATCATTACACAACACAAAGCGTTCGGATAAATAATATTATTATAATCATTCGAATTTATAGACATACAATCATAAACTATAGTTGCAATACGAAATGCATCTAATCTCGTCTAAATCGGTCAGCAATCGCTTTTTATTTCAAAGTGAAACGCAACCATAGAGACGGGATACAAGCTTTATATTTCTGTAACCCTACGCATTTCTAGCTAAGATCAGCAAGAAGTTAAAATACACCGCATTATACACGTTATTTTAAACAAGTTGCTTCTGCCACAATTCAGTCTTCTTATTCGATTAATTAATCTACACTTACAAAAAAAGTCGTTCATGAGTATCGTACACATGATGTATCTAACTAGACACACGTACATATGCCATAATGTTTATGAAATAATGATATATGAGCAATATATTATATCAGGATTACTGTATAAATTTGAAATCCTAATTTTGATTCCATATTTAGTATAAAAAAAATTGAAACACGTGACATGTACACACAATTTACTATACGTTATGTGTTCGCGTTAATGAGTGACCTTGAAAGAGTTTTCGAAATATGAATCCTTTTTCATCATGACATTCCCTTCTTCTTCATTCCTTTTGTTGCGTGGAAATTTCTAACGCATGACACCTTGCGTATTTACTTTTCTTTTTTTTTTACAAATTGTTGTCCTTTCCTGTTACGGAACATTTAACGTTCAATACGTGTCCATGGCTCTCGTTTGTGTCACACGGAACGGAATCAAAATACAAGATTTTAAATTTGTACAGTAATCGCGAAACGCGTTTATTGTCATTCACGTAAACGGAGATTTTGTGACGGGTATTTTGGACTTCGGACGCAGTATGTAGTCGCAAATGGAGACTTTATTAATAGATACTTTCTATCTCCATGCTTCGCGAAAAGTTGGACGGATACGTTGAGCAGGACTATTTTTTTTTTCTTACCGTCACTGACAAAAGTTAAGAGATATCAACGGTTCAACGGACGTACATAGTGGTCCTAGATAAAAGGGGGGAATGCTAGACACCACTGTGCAGGCACTCCTTGCTGTTAGCGGATGTCGGTCACGCGGATTTACGTTATAACCTGTCTCTTCTTCCAATATGGAGACTTGTATGCACTTCTGGACTCTAATTTTTTTTTTAACAATGATTTTGCAGTAATTTTGAATTCATTTGTGGCGTAAGTCGCCATTTTAATAGTATTGAATCTTCGTTTTTCTTAGTATCGAGAATAATTATAGGATATATTAAAATTTTCCTTCGTATAGGTACTAGTCATATATTTTAATGAGTTATGGAAAGCCAGTGGTGTATTTAATGACATAAATGTGAAAATCAATGTATAATCATATATGACATCAAGGTAATAAAAAATAAACTTTCGAGATAGTTTTTACGAAGTACAAATATTCATGATTCATTCTGATCGAATTGATCCATTGATCATGATTTTTTGTCACGTTTGGTAATATTATTTATATATTTAAAGTATTAATTATTAATATAATTATGTGAAATTTATTAACAATATGAGTTTTATTAATTATAATTCATTTTCATTATAGTCTGATATTTGCGCTGTTTAACACGGGAAGACGAAGCTGCCAAAATGCCGAAGACGGTACGTATATTTTAGATAAAAATTAATCCTGAGTAAATCGATGTTTGTTTAAAGTTTTGTGTAAAAAAGAAAGTATAATGTGCTATGACTAACCGAATTAAACCCAGACCAACATTAAAGATTTATTTTCGCAAAATATTCTCGAATATCGTAGGTAATAATATTTAACATGCACAAAAGAAGGTTTCATTCGCACAAATGAATTACTATACTAGAGTCATATGATATAGTAAGAAACATTTGTATTTTTAGGTAAATACATGCAATTATTTAAAAGGATATATATTTGTTACATTTTATCACGTTTACCAAAACAAGCAGAAAGAAATTTAAAGTTGCTAAAATATACATAATATCAGTAATGTTTTAATTGTCAATATAATAACATCAAAATAGATTTAAAATAATAGTCTATAATATAACAGGATAGTATAGCAGTACGAGTTGACAAAGTACCAAAAAAGATTCTAATTAAATAGAGAGCATATATTTAATCTTATTTTTCTACATACCTTGAATATTGTCACGATCATTTTGCCACACTCTGCATTATGGTATATTGAAGCAAGAAGACGAATCAGCATGGTTATGCAACAAGTTATTTTGTACAATATTATTTAAGAAGCAACAATCTAAACACATCTTGATCATATACTGGTTGTTACAAAGCGGTTTATGTAATCCTTCCACGACGTTTTATAGCTTTAATGAATTTAGATCATCGATGAACACGTACCGTTCGCGAAAAAGAGTTGCGTCCCTTCGTACACCCGGTATTTCAAGTAAACGTTGATTGGTTGCGGTTATACGCGCCGGCTTCCCCACGTGACCACGTTTATGCGTCTCTCTTCCGCTTGCGATATCCACGTATAATACAAAAAGAGACAGACAACGATGCATTGCTACTCGAGACAAAAAGTGGGGGAAAGACGCTGCCGGCTGCACTTGCCCCCTTAGCCCATTGTCTGACTTGAGACCGGCAGAAGCCGACAGTTGAACAGTTCAATCTTGTGATAATCAGTGGTCCTCCGATTTTACTCATACGTATTCGAATCTGTATTACGCTATTGTAATTACTCGTATCCGGGTCTACAATACGTAGGTGGTTAATCAACCTAGTTCGTTTCAACGGTTTTACGCCTAGTTCATTTAAATTCGCGTTTATACGTTCACGTATCTTCGCAGCCATGGTTGCTGGTGCTAAACTGGTAAGCGTTTGGGTTGTTTCATATTTTCTTCAACGTCGTTTCCAAAGAAGTATGATCGAAAAGCTTCCTACACGTTACGCTGATGCGTTAAAGCGCGATCGCGAATTATTTCTTCCCTTTTCTTAAATCGATCGAGAAAAAGGTTAGAAGAAGTAGCGTCCTGCCTACCGGGTGACATAGTTCGTTTTATAATTACACTTGGCGTTCCTTACCTTCGTTTCTTTTCTTACATATAAAGATGAACGTCAGGGTGACGACGATGGACGCCGAACTGGAGTTCGCGATCCAACACACGACCACCGGGAAGCAACTCTTTGACCAGGTTGTGAAAACGATCGGACTCCGCGAGGTGTGGTTTTTTGGACTTCAGTACATGGACAATAAGGGCGATCTGACATGGATCAAATTGTACAAGAAGGTAGGATGACTGGTTATTTATTGCATTGATTATTTCGTAGTACCATTAGTTGCCGGCGATGGCTCTCTCTTTTGTATGGGTAATTGGGGCCAGCCGTTGTAAATAGTTACAGAGCTTTCGTAGTTGCTTCAATGTGAAAATGCGCTCTGCACTTAATGGATGCTATATTTGCTGCTTTGTGTAGATAATGCGTTAATGGAATTGCTACTTAACGTAACGTAGAAATGAAAAATGTCGTTCCTTTCACGAGATGAATATTTTGCAAGGCGTGAAACAGGATACGCGTTATGTAATTTATGGTTGAGATACTGTATAGTTTGTACCGATGTAATTAGTTGTACAAAGTTGATTAGTCGTTTTATCAGTTTAAAAATAAAACATTTTATTATACGTGTATTATTACGTAAATATTATTTGCGAATAATGAGATCTTAAGATTTAACGTACATTTCAAATTAATATTTTCACCGACTTAAAGAAATTTTTATTATTAGCTCATGTCGCATAACGAAAGGTTTATTTTCTTTGGAACAGCCAGTGGCTGATACTGATTGAATTCAGACGTTTACGTCAACGCGTTAAAAAAGTGACCTAGGGAGAGATGTGACGGCGAATGCTGATGTCATCGACTTTCGTAGGTTCGTTACGTGTGGTCACACGTTGAATTTTGTGCATGATCCTTATTGTACAACGTTAGTCAATCGACTATTTAGATTAATCCAAAAAGAACTTTTTTGATTGCCGTGGTACCGTTTTTTATGCTAATAAATGTATGTATATTTCGCGATATATAATATTCAATAATAGTTTTTTAATAATTAACAATTTCAATTCATCTTACCTTATGCTCGCGAGTAAAATTAAAAAATTGCATAATAAATACCTTTTTTCCCACTCGGAAGCGAAACAGTTAATTACTATTCATCGCATATAATCTGTAACTTCCGCGTATGAAACTGATCGAACATTATTATAACGAATTAAAGTGACAGAAAGTATTATTCAGTCAATAATTACAATATTTCCCAGATTCTATTCTAAACGCTTATCTTCAATTAAAAGCATTAATTTTCTACCGTTCGAACTATGAACTTCAATGGAATATTATTTGTCCAATATACAACGGTAATTGCCGAATTGGAACAAAATTATCTTCCCGATAATTCGTTGAAAAAATTATCATTTCTTCTTTTGCCTTGTTGTTCGTGTCTCGGGTTTTTTTAAACGGAGTTTAGTGTCCTCGCTTCCCATGCGTGGATTCGAAGTACAGTTACGATCAAGTGGATGTTCCATTTGCTTTCACCGAGCGTTTGGTGCCGTAGACGCGCCTTCACCTTGACACAGTCGCGTTTGCATATATGTACTTTTATTGTCTTTTCTTCCACGGGTTTGAAAAGTTCTGTGAGTTGACCAAACGTGACTGATTTTTAAGATGACGCGGTATTACGAATCGTCGTCTTTTCCTTGCTCTTGTTCTTGTTCTTGTTCTTTGAACCGAGACCCGTAGAGACATGTATTGCAGGAGAAATAAATGAGTAACACGTTGGAAGTCGTCGTCGACCACCTCGTGGTCGCCAGGTGAAATTTTTCGATCTGCCTAATTATAGTGGTGGCATAGATAATGATCTTGAAGAATGATTGGTTTTGGAAAAACCGTATACATACGTATTTTCCCTCGCACGAAATAATCTGTTGTGGTTTGCAACATGTATCTACGAATATTTTATCCAGATGGAGGATATTATTTCCCGTCTTTCCTCTGTAACTTGTATGAAATTAACGGGGTATGATTAATTGTACATAATCGTATCCGTGTTCTGTTTTCTTGGAAAAACGGTATTTTTTTTATATGTTCCAGTTGTATCGGGGATAAATTTGAGGTAAGCCTAGGATATTAATAGTTGATGTTTTAACGTTCGTACAAAAGCTATTAGATAAGATTGTACTTCTTCATGATACAGTGAGCAAATTAATGCGCACAGGGTGCTCAATGTGAAATTGGGTTACCTAAATGTTCCATTTATATTTAAGGATTGAGAATAATAATTTTTGCGTGCAATTTTAATCTAATTATTGGACGAATTCATTAAAAGGAGGCGAACAATTTTTGTTTAATTCAAGAACATTTGCAAATGGAGTTTTCAAGGCCATAGATGTTTTTCTTTTCATTATATGTATGTTTTTTTTTGCCTGTTGTATGTCTTTGGTGACATTAAATTGCGTACAAAGATGTGTAATAGTATGGCCTTTAAATAACATTTGACCCTCAAGATTAAAGTATGTAAATTTTTAAGGGGATTGCAGACTTTGGTCACAACGGGCGACAAGTTTGCAAATGTAAAGAAACTTGTTTATTATCGTGCTAAAATATCTAGAACGCTGATGCGAAATTGCTAAGGTAATGTGTTACTTACTCTCTTATCATGGTAATAAGTGTTCAGAATTATGCCCATCAACAGCAATGAATTGTCTAAAACGAGGAACAAGAATCGGCAATTCTCTTTGGGTTATTTCATGACTAATGATAGTATAAACTTTAATTAATCTTTCTTCCATATCTTTTGGTACTGCTGGCAGATCTTGCTTTAATTTATCGCCCAAGAAAATGATAACACATAATTGACGCCGAAGCCTGCGATTGCCATTGAAATTTACATACTTTATTTTAATTTTTGGAGTCAAATGTTATTTAAACATATACTATAATACGTGGTGGTATTAACAAATATATACGGGAGAAAAATATACATTAATTGTTTCAATATATCAATAATCTTGAAAACTTTGACGTAAATAAATTTGAAATAAATCAATTTTTCTTGCAATGCATTTGCCCTTGGATATCACTTAAATTGCATGCAAAACTTAGTTTCGATTATTCAAATTAAGGATGATACAATTTAGGTGACCTGTCTCTTGTGGGATACCCTGTATAGAAGAATTTGATATATTCGTGAAATGGAATTGCAAATTTCTGATTTTAATTGTTTTATCATATTACTTGATTTCTAAGTAAAATTGCAGAATGTTCTATTTCCAAAATACAGTTTTATTTAGCTAGATGCGTTTCATTGAAAGAGACACGAAGAATTGGGGGTTTTAATTACTATCGAAGTTTCTGTAGAAAATGCTTGGATCATTTTATTTGTTTTCCAGTTTCGTAACGAGAGTAGATTTTAGATAAAGTAATTACGGTATCTCCAGATTATAATGAATATATTACTCGTAGTTACGTACTTTACAGACACAGTAAATAGTAACAGTGTAAATTTGAAAATGATTGTAAGTTGAATTTGTATAGAAAGTAGTATAATAAAACGTCGCACTTTATCATATCGATTGCGTAGAAAAGAAAAGGAGCGATACATTTGTAAGTCAGTGAAAATCTCGCACATTGTAGATTTCTCTCTGAAACGTGACCCTTCTTAAACTGTTCTTCATTACAAGGAACAATTGTGAGGATACAATTATACAATTTTCTGCTCGATAATGTTTTCAGCATGTAACAAATTCATCGTCTACATTTGTTTTAACACCTAAAGCACGAATCATACTTTCCTTCGATTTACTCAATGAAATGATAGCTTTTGATTGTCTTAAAGACGAAATTTTATCTCATCAATTTGTTTCGTTTTTGTGATAATCAAATTAAATATGGATAAAATACGATCATTTCGATACTCCAATAGAAAACAAAAATTGATACACTATGATGTCACGAAGTGGTTTATAAAAAGTCAATCACATTCCATTACACAATTAATTTTATGCAACAAGCAATGCAAGCAAAAAATCTCAAGACCGGTCTTGCGCGCGTAGGTTTCACAGCAGAAGAAAACTTGTGACTGCTTCTTTGGGTGTTAAGCGTTTCGCTATGGAACGTCTGAACGAATATTGCTTCATTACATTCCACGTTAAATACTTCTGAAAAGCTATATTTCTCATAAGCTGGTTTATTGGAAAGTTCCAGATTTTCTAAACACCCAGACCCACTTAAACAAGTGCCAGACGTACCTAACGTACAATTACAGTAATAAATGAATCAAATATTCTTCGTGTCCATACAAAATTAAAACAAAATGTTTTACAATATGTTACATAGAATTGTGTTATATTGCACTGTGAAGGTTAACATCTTTCAAACACTGTATTGTTGAATAACAAAATTCCACAAAAGTCTTATAGTATTTATCCAAGAGCAACAAGAATATCTACAATGGAAAACCATTAAAATCAATCAACAATGATAGCAAGATCTTTTACACCATACAAACTTGCATTCATTTGTTAATTTTACTAATTGTAAGATTGATACATTGATGCAATTTTGATGCCCCGCCATATATAATGGGCACTGAATTCTCAGTAAAAAAACTAACGCAATAATATTTTCCTCCTACTAATAATAGAAAAGTTAGAAATGATAGTGTACTTAATATTCGAGTAATGCCATACATATTTCCAATACTGTGTGTAATTAAATATTCCATTCGTTTCTTACATAATTCATGCATAATACTTCAGAACGTTGTTCTATGGACTCTAGGTATCTCTGATAATTTTACATTTGTTGATCTTTATGAAAAGCATAAAAAAAACCTCTGTGTCGCTCACTTTTCAAACTGCTAGACGATATCCAAGTAAGCAGCTAGTAGGTATCCGGTTGAATTGGTTGCTTGTGTATTCGGTAGAAATTTTCTTTAACAACTTGTGAACGATTACACGCAGCCGGAAAATGCGATAACGAGGGTGGTGAAAAAGGAGGTGAAGAAGAAAGTTCGAAAGCTGAGAGGTCGCTCGGACTCGGACACGGACGACGACGAGTTTGAGGACGACCTGGTAAGTAATGGGAAGAGGTTTTCACAGACTATGAGATTCTTCGCTGTGGAGATGAAGCAAGGGTTCGAGTTAGAGAAAAACGGTCGGAAAGGCAAATAGGTCAGCGTTTCTACAAAGTTCTTTAGCGATAGATCATTTAACCAGAAAACCGGTTGACGGAAAGACCGTTACGGACCGAATGTAATTCTTCGGAATCGTCAAATGAAACATTCTTCACGAATTCTTTTTTTCCAACTCCATCACTTTTTAAAAAAAATATTAATATTCTTTTTATGCGCCGCGGGTCAATTTTCAAGATCACTTACTGGGGTTTTTTATCCTAAATTTCTTTCACTCCTTGGTTACTGAGTACTGGAACGAATTCAATGAACTTAATCACCCGAATACTTTGTTTTACCACATTATTTGTGGAGAAAGAAATGTTTTTTTCCCTTTGGAGGATGATTTATGATATTATCCGCGACAAGGAATGTAAGCCTTTATTTATGAAATTTACAGGAGTAACTTTGGAGTTATAGTTAAGCTGAAATGGTGTAAACTTAATCCAACTTGTTTGGTCTAAATAGTATCTCAGTCGCAAGTTTCCATGTTTTCTTACTGTTTCTCAAGGTATTTCATGTTTTTAAGTACATGATGTGACTCATAGATGCATTCGTTGCTTCCCAATTTTGTCATATGATTCATAAAAACATTTATGCTCGTTGCATTGAATTGCATTTCTTTCACGGATAGTGTGTGCATCAGTTCAAGACTCATGGGGTAATACTAGTATTTTTATTGAAATTATTTTTAACGAAATTCAAGGACCTGACAGACTGAATTTTTTTTAAAGTTACATTATTAAAAACAAATTGGCTTTATCAATGCACACTTTGTAGGTATTATATTTCTTCGAAAGAATGCCTTAGATAAGCGTTTTTTTTATACATTCATTTATTCGTAAGAACACTTAAATGTTGTGCTTGACGATTGAATATCTTTTAATTGCGAATGGAAAAAAGTCAAATAATAATTAGTAGTAACAAGTGTGCGAAAAACTCAATATAATTATAAGCGAAAGATACAGACATGTTTTTTGGGTGCTTGCGTAAGTAATTACAGAAACACTGAATTGAGCATTGGACTTTGTTTTCTTTTTTTTACTTTTAATTCAAAAAAGGCTAAGAAGTGTTTCACGAATGCCACAAGGAGTTTTGCGAGTAGCATAATTTTGCTATAAGACATACAGTTATCTCGGGAATGAATAGAAGAGACTGTTATGTAAATAGGAGGACTGGTTTTTACTTGCTACATTAGACAAAGACGGATGATAAGCATCATCACTTTCAACCACTGGGGTACATATATTGAACCAAAAAAATTCCGAAGCATGGAAGATATAATATACTTCTTTTCCTCCAAAAAATATCTTGCTAGAAAGATTAAAAAGGGAAAATAGGAATCATCAATATTTTCTACTCAAAGCTTTCTGCATTATTTCTGCTTCTTTCGTGAGAAACCCAGAGTCTCTGTTACACAATTTATAACTTCAGTGTTTCAGAAACATCGGTATTTTAACTGCATAATTATTTTACTTCCTAATAATGAATTCAGGGTGGGGGGGCTTATTACACAGAAACATATTTTTAAGTACAGTAGGACAATAAAAAACGGTGATATTCCGCGAGATAGTTGATGGGGCAAGATTTTTCAACCTGCACCGATCGACGCACAACTTTCTAAAGAATCTTTTTATTCCCGTGTTTGGTTGTGGAGCACCGATTCGCGTTTTTCTTCATATCTGCTTTTGCACTCTTATTCCTCTCGGTTTGATCAGCGTCTACAATGTGGCCATCTCAGCGCGAACATAATATCAGCGAGAAATTACGCTTCTTGGAGGGGGGGGGGAGACGTGTTAGCTTCTGGTGCGTCGAGTTATCTTTGCGTTTCCAAGAGATAGGCCGGTGACGTTGTCCTGTGGGTCTGTGTTTCGCAAAGTAAACAGTGCTGCTGCGAAACGAAAAATAAAGGCCGTCAACTGTTCTTTAAAAGAGTTACTTGGCCGCTTATCAGTCGCGTTCTACAGGTGCGATAAAAGAAAAGGAAGAAAAAAAAGAGTATAAAGAAGAACACGCACGGTTTGTGTGCATTCTGTACGGCGAGGCGGTGGTGTTGCTTTTATATTAACAGCTCCGTCTTACGTATTACGTCAATTGCATGAAAATAACACGGCTGATGATTCATTACGCAGATTCCTTTTATGGAAACGAGAAAAGCGTCCATCAGTTCGTTTTATTCCAAAGGCTAGTTGCCTTTGTCATTGCACGGCCTTGTTGGCCTCAGTTATTAATTGGAAGGAGAAATATACTTGTGCGGACGTGCAATCACTGTGTGCATCACGAACACTAAATTTCTTCAACAATGTTAACGGAGATTCGTATTTGAGCGTGTGATTGGAAGAAAATCCTAATAAAAAAATTTACTTAACTTGCTTATACAATACATACGTAGTCAGATGAAATTTTTTACAACTTTTTTTTTTATCGTTGCAACGTATAGCGAAGTTCTATTTTATCGTATTTCACTGATATTGGATAATTGCATTCTCAAAGTCGTCTGAATAATTTAAATCCGTAACCAAATGGAGATTAATAATTTAATTTTTGAATTATCGCCCGATAAATCACTGGTCAATGTTCAACTTTGAAAGAGCACGGTTAACAGGCAAATTTCGTAAGAATTTATTACTTTCGTGACATTTGGACCATTCTGGCCGCGTTTCGTTCAAAATTCATAGCGGAGTTTCTGCTTTCTCTGTGGCTCTTATTAACCTCTGGAAAAAAAGGTTATACATAAGAGACGAGAACGAGATGAATCATGAGTTTGTAGCTCGCCGTGCATTTATTCCGATTGTTTTGCACCCATTCTTCTACGGGACGAACGATGCTAACGTTTCAATTTATCTCTATATACTTTCACTTTTTTGTTTGTTTGTAACTCGATGGTCATACATGTATATCAATATTTTTCCCTGCCATGTTTCATATCTCCGTGGTCGTTTCTTCTTCGTTTTAGTATCGTGAGATTTAAATGTAACGTGTATAATTCAGCTCGAATCGAAGTCGTGTTTTTCTTTTTCTTCTTTTTGTGCTAATGTCTACAGCAGAATCTGTAATGCTAAGTGGTTGATTAATCATTTGACTTTTTAACCCGTTCTCTGCCACGTGGCAATATTATACGATCATTATTGTCAAGAAAATGGTGTAACGTTTTAAATGCAGTAGCGAAAGGGTAAGCATTCTTGCTTTAACAAATTATCGCCATAGTTGCTGCACAGTTTCAGTCCGAGAATGTTACCGAAAATCTGTCGCTATTAACAATAGCTTGATTGACGCGTTTCATTACCAGATGGTATAAAATGCTGACAAATAAGAGAATCTGAAACGACACGTTCGAAGACGTATACATCCATGATTACTAAATGCATCTAAGAAAAGTATTCAAGATATGGTGTTGTATATGTGTTAAAAAAATTGTTCCCGGAAGTTATGGGAGCCTCGAAAAACTTTAAATATATTTAGCTATTAATTGTATGAGTAAGATAATGTTGGAATCGTTGTTAAAAGTGTTCCTTTCAAGTAATTATTATCTATTACCGCATCAGATTTTTTGCAATAAATAAAATCTGAAACCGTTATACATCTGAAGAGGATAGTATACGTATAGTGATTTAACGAAGCACCAAGTAGCCTTTAGCCGCTTATCTCGGATTTACGACACGCGTGTCGTGTGGTTGAACGATTTTACAGTTTGTATACGAAAATATGCCGTTCTCCAGGTTACAGCTTGGAAACTTATCGCGAATTCTATATTCAATCCAGTTATTATTTAATTTGGATTGAACCTCGCTCCGAGAAAGATCTCAAATTTTTTTACGACAATTGTGTAATAATTACGTCCTGCCGTTTCCTTTTTTCTTTGATAACAGTTGCATCTAGTAACATCAAATGGTTTTAAAAACTTCTTAATATTTCACTTGAAACAAATATTTATTCCATAATCGTTTCGTATAAGATTCTCGGTGACGTTCGAATCATCACACTGATGAAAAGCGGTTTGTATTTCTCTATTGTAATACAATACATTTGGTAAATTTTTTGTTGGAAACGTTTTAAGAGTTGTAGAATTACTGAACAATGATTCCAAGAAAATTAACTTTATCTGGTAGTAATGGTGCTCCGCAACAGGCGGTGAATCGAGAACACAGACTCCACAGGTGTACGTTCTCTTACCTGTGGACTGACTGTGGATCATTACGTAAGACATTGCAGACTTCAGCAATTGATAAATGCCTTTCCGTTTGCGACTGTGTATCCAGTTCTTCGATGTCTTTGCTAGACTTTGTCTTTTTTTCTATTCTCTTCATCACAGTCCGTGCTATGCATGCTATCAGTGTGTATTGCAAGGACGTTTTGATAGGCTAGAATATGCGAGCATCAACTATTTTTCTGCACACGTGCATTGCGTACGGTTGGATCTTGCATAAAGAATATTACGTCAACGTCCATCCTCGTTTTTTTATTGTATCGTTGAAATAGACAAAAAATCGTTCTTCATAAGATAATAATCTTGTGTTTATAAGCTTTCAATGTACTTTCTTTTTTCGCGGCAGATGAATCTTTTCTTCTCTTTCGTCTAGTTATCGAAATGCTGTGAATAATGTTCAAATTATGCTGGTTTTAAAGCGGATTGGTTCTTCCGAGGAAAATAATTAAGATTTTTGAACCCGTTGCTATTATTTGAATTATTATTTACGCTCAAATAAGTTTAGAGTATGGCATTTAGTGGATCAAGTGGCTTTTCGGTTTAACTAATTTTTATACAGTTCTAAAAGTAAACAAACACTTTGACTGAATTTGATATTCGAAAGTTTGTCCTTTGAGCTTCACTAATTTTCTTCAATAGAGAGATAAAAGTTCCATGCACTCTCACCATATTTTAGTAGTTTCCAAATTAGCTTATCTCACAGCGGAAAATTCCGAAATTTATCAATTAATATTCAGTATTACTTTCCGCACAATTCAAGTGTTTTCTAATTCCCATTTATTTCAATGGAGAGACTCTTATCTTTGTTTTTCAATTTTTCTTGATAAAACCTGTACAAACTACAGTGTAAAGTATGAATCAACGAAAGAATGTAGTGCATTTCAAAATAGGATTATGGCGATGATATCTGTTAAGATAAGATCACACGATTTTTTAACTACTCGGGTCATGGCTATGCCGAAAACTGTATGTTCACAATAGATTATCTTCGAGAATTTGAAACTCTGTTATTTAACGCTACTTAATTTGGAGCACATATATAAAATTAGAAAAATATGCGCAACACTATTTCTAAATTCACAACCAAATATAATAATTTTACATAGATCGTTTTGATACCATCTGCAGTGCTTCAAATTCAATTGTCTTACGGTATATCTTTGGATTGTTTCGTTTTACGTGTTCAACTGATTGCTGCGTGAATAACGTTTGATTATACGTTTACGAATACATACTTATATTTTATTTGTAACGCGGGATTATGCATATGCCTTCTTCTAGTTCAATATCTTTTTTTAAAGCACACGTATCCTTGAGTATCATGACTCGTGTTAAAACCCGAGTTTACTCATATGTAATTATTCTTTAGCACATTTTTTATGAAATAGTTTTTTCCTTGTCTGAATTAATTTAAGAGCGACATTGATGTTTGCAAAATTATTTTATCGTATAATCTTCTGATACAGGCAGCAAGCTCAAATACTTAGTTGCTTTTTCATTCAATATTTTCGTTACTTGTAACTACTTTTTTTACTACGTAACATTTTTCCAGTTTTTACATTAAACCAAAGCACGTCAAACGCTTCATAGAATTCTATGAATGATAAGTTTGAAAGGCGACAAGGAATACTAAATAAATTCTACTAATAGTAAAACAATTTACATTGAACGGGAAGGAGAAATATGTGCATGAACGTAACAGTTATTGAAATACAAGTTAAATAAACTAAGACACAATCATTTCAGAAAGGACACGATAATTATTTCAATGTAAAGGATACATTACATTACTGTTGTAAATGGCTTTGCACTTGCCTGGCAAAACTTTTCATTCTATCTGTATATTTAACTAGTACAATTTATTTCCTACGTACTTTGCATACTTTTTATGATCCGACAAATTTTCTGGCGATCTATGTTCTCGAACAATCGTTCTGCATGTAAATAATACTTCAGTATTACAATATCTATTCATATCAATTGTGTGGTATATAATAATGACATTAATTATATGAAAGGGTTAAGCGATATTTTAAATCAGCTTAAAAGCCTAAAACTTGTTAGACGCATGGCTTGGCCGTATGTTTATTAAATATTTTTCATCGAATTTACCAAATCGGGATCATGCTTTGTGTGTATGCAAATACATTTACGTAGCAAGCAGCTTTGATGTGTGATTAATCATGCCATCGATTTTGGGTGCACCAATGGTCTTTGAAATAATTGTGCTCTCGCAAGGATTGGTTTATTCTTCGCCTTATTGTTACTTAGCCTCGTAACGAGGTTGCACAGTGATTTCAAAGGCAAGCACGCTGTCAAGACATCTAAATTGCTTATTCGCATACTTTAACATTATCGTATTTTCATTCTTTGAACGCACGCCAACCGCAATACTAACAACTGGAAGAGTGGACTTTCTTCCTTCTCTAGGGTAAGTTATTACGAGTTTAATCAGTGTACAAAATTATTTTTCACATTATGTTTTCGACTAATTACCGGGCAATTACCGACCATAGATTTAAAGGCCACTTGTGTCTTCAAATACGGTGCAAGGATAACGATAAATGTTACTTAATAATGCTCCTTAGTATAGGCGGCGATATGTATTTAAATATACGAGGAGTAATTAGTTTTCAGTATCGTAAATACTACGATTACGTAATATTTTGCTCTTGCCTTCGCTTGATTTAAGCAGATAAAAGGAGAAAAGAACAAGTGACGAATTGCCTCCACGTGTATGCAGCAATTACGAAATGTTAATGTAGCTTCACTTTATCTGTTAATATTATTCAGGATTTCATTATTTAACGTAAAAAGCTATTGATAAGATTGCTATTTCCCGTATGTAATAAAAGTTATGTCTTGTATATAACGAAAACTTTATTTCTTTTTTTTTTTAATGAGAAAATGGAACATCTGAAGTTTACAATAAAAGATCTTACGTTTCAAGCATTGCGGTATCGTAAAACAATTTATCACCGAATCCCCAAGGTGCCGCCTTTAATTTGTGGTTGGTAATGTGTGCTCCACAATTTTCTTCTTCCATTTATATGGATATGTGTGAGGAACAGAATATTTTTCTTAAACATACGTTGCACAGTGCCAATACCTCATATCTTTATACAATATACTTACTGTTTATTTTCATCTAACTACAATACTAGAATAAATACTTTTTTTATTCCAATTCTTGCAAAAAAAATGTATATATAAAAATTGATGGAAACTTCGTTTCTATACCATTCCACATGGTTGATTAATTATTATCATCATCAAATACGTTTTCGAGAGTAACAGTATCAGGGACCAGTGTCTATCTGTTCCGTGACACACATTGAAATGGCGAAATGTTGGAACTTTACTGGATTTAGACATGGCTTTAAACTCGAAAGCCTTGAAGAAGAATTCGAACAATCCGTGTTGTGAAAGTCATTCATAATAATCTTTTTTTTATTTCAATAACTTTCTACAATCTGTGCATTAAATCTACATAATTATACCGGTGCCCCTAGTCGATAAATATTTTATGAAACGAGCATGTCTTGTTATCCATCGTTCATTTTCACGCCGCCCCATATTGCTAATTGATTTATAATCATTGTCGTGCAAGAGAACCGTGGCAAAGCCGCATTTGACGCATATTATAACAGCATAGAATAATTGGTTGCTTACATATACTTCTCTTTTAATTTCACGGTGCTACTGCATAACGTTTTCAAATCGTGACTAGTGCGATTTATCGATGTCCTTGGTACACGCTTCTAATATCTACTGTGCGACACCTGTGCTTCGATTTCAGAACGGGACGGCATGTTTTGGCAAACATATCACGAAACAAATTATACGAAATCCGTTGTACAATTATTTTTCTGTAATTACAGCCCGCCTCGACAGATATTAGAAACGAAATGCCATGGAAGTTATACTTAAATGATTCGAGTAATTGTATAATGGTGGAACGGAAGGAAACATATTATCCATGAAAAGTTAGCTAGACTTTGCTTGCCTGTCGTTAATCCATCATCGAATAGTAATCACTACACTTTAACGGCAAAGGTGTTTTTTCTTTACCTTGTTCAGAAACAATTACGATGCAGCAACTGTGTTTTTATCTGGGAATCAATGAAAACAGCTTTACTGAAACATCCAGTCAATATTTCCTATTATATGTATAATATTTGTTTTCCTAGATGCGAATGAATATCCAATAGTTTTTAGTGACGATAGTGGCGATAGATTTTCGAGAATGGACTGATTTGGGATGGTATTATAATATATCAGTACAGTTTCAATTTTAGAAATATTTCTTATTTTTTATTTCGGTGTAATTTATATATATATTTATTATTTACTTGATTTATAGTTTAATCAGATCAGTACTTTCGTCATATTTATATTGACAGGAAGTTAAGAACAGTTTCAGTTGCTTAATTTTATGGCAGTTTAATCGTAAACTGTCCTATATCAGTCTCATTTTCGACGTTAGTGGAATTATAAGACGGGAATAGTATGTGACAATATTGGCAAATAATTACAGATGGTTCCGTCCGGCCTTCGAAAATTCTGGCACGTAAGACTGTAAATAAAATTTTCTAATTTGTAGACGTGACTCGAGAGATACTTGCTCCAGCGCCTGGATTAAAATCCTCGAACTAAACGATAACAATGCTATTTGATCAATTTTCTGCTGCCATTTCATTGCAAATAATAATAAAGTTAACGTTAACGTTAATTAACTGAGATGGCTGATATTAATGCCGTTTTGTTTGCTGCGTGGACTAAATTCAATCACGTAACACTTAATCAATTATAAATTCCAAATGTTTTTACTTTTAATATGTGAAGTCTCTGTGTTCGTATATCGTGTGTTGTAAAATGTTTGCGTAATAAATGGAAAAGCGGTTTCCCTTCATTGGAGAAAAAAACTCACTGTGACTTAATGAACTATCAAAGTCGACCATTCGTTGAAATACATTAATACCGTTCAATCATTACGTGGTAATAATTAATCGAGGATCGATATCTCAGCGCTTATAGTAATGTCTGCACAAATTTGGCTATAACACAATTACAACGTTTATTCGTGGTGCACAAACTTTGACACATTACCGATGAGAAATTCAGTAATTGCGTTTTCAGGCACGTGTTCGATATATTAATAATTTCGTTGAAGAGCATAATGTAGAATTCGATATCGAGCTCCATCGAACTTTCAAAGGCGTAGTATTGTCTTACTTATCTGCTTTAAAGATACAATTTGTGTCTTTAATGTAATTCGCCGTTAATGGACAAAAAGGATACCTACTCTACGAAAGAAAAACTTAATGACAATTTATCAGATAGGTATAATAAGTGATTATGGTAGTAAAGATCAGGGGAATGATATTGCTCCCAGAAAAAAGGTGTTCCCCAATTTTATGTGGAACTGATAGTGATTCAGAATGAAAGAATTGAATTTATCGAAAATGATTATGACGGTAATATTTGTTTTCTTATTGTCGGAGTAAATTACCGTACACTGAAAATTGATTAAAGTGTGTTTATGTCTGAAAATGAAAATGAAAAATATTAAATTGAATATCGAATACAATGATGCCAGATTGGATCGTTGACAAGTGTCTGCCACACCATGAAAATTTCTGCTAAATTGTATCCATTGCTAATGTGTTGAAGTGAAATCTATTGCAAAGCACAAGATTCGACATTATAGCTAGTGAACGAGTACCAGATTATATTTTTCTATTTAATTTTGTTGTGTGGTACAATTGATTTTAAATAATTTATCATTGTATTTTTTTGATTTGCTTAATTATTAATTTTGCTTAATTGTGATACAATCATTGATAAGTTTCGTTAATCTTTAATGTATACAACATATGTACATGTACTTCTATCGGTATGAAAGCTGGTATACATTATCTGGTATATCTGATAATGCAAATTTAAAAATTCTTTGGTACAAAAAAGTTAGTTTGTATAAATATCTTGTGTACAATGAAATCGAAATTCGTATGCTTTGCAAGTTAAGTATTCTTACCATTTTCTTTTTCTTTTTCCAAAAGGCAAAATACTATATTTCGTATAATGCTCATTTTACAGTTTTACTGAACATAATCTAATTTATTTAAAATTGCGGCAGACCGTTTTTTTACGCTTGACACAAAATATTCAGAAGTTCCGTAAAATAGTCAATGAGTTGGGAATTTATGGCGGTCAAGAAATGTGAGATGTACCACTGATGATATAGTGTTTCTAATTTCATTCGATTTATGGAAATATTTAAAGTTTCCTCTTCAGCATAACATAACTGTAATAAGAATCAGAAGTTTAAAAAGAATATGATTCTTTTACAATAATTCACATACACATACATTATATTTGAGTGACCCGAAAAGCTTGCATTTGCATCACAATCACTTAGTTTCTTTCGTAAGTTTATTAAAATTTCTAAAATATGTACTGCATAATTCTTTTAGGCTATATGAATATGAATCATTGAATGCTTACAAAGAAATCTCGATGACGTGTATTTATTCAATGATGTACAATAAAGTTTTTAGATAATGTAATAAAAGAATATGTTGAAGAGATTATTCACGGAATGAAAATGCTTTTTGCGTGACTCAAATTGAGATTTATACCTTTGTATAATAACGTTCAAAATATTCATTTGGTATACATTATTATACGCCGCCAGTTACTTACATTTTTCCCTTTGTTTTGACCAATGTATTTAACGTTAAAATTAATGTATTGTATTATGATATCCTAAGGATAATTTATAAATGTTTAAGAAGCTTTTATGATTTATATTATATCGTACGAATGATTATTGTAGCGTTATTGTTTGTTTCTGTATCACGAGGATACTGTTTGACAATATGTACGAAATACTCGTACATTACTTACTAAACACTTGACTCTGTTTGGGATGGTATCGATAAATTCATTGTATCAATATCAAATAAACCACTCACAAGGCAAATCGGTTAACTCCTCTTTTTTACAGTTTTCCGAATTGAAGTATAAAAGAATATAATTGGTGCTCAACTTATCATAAATAAGATAAATTACATCGATAATTCTGTTTATTACCACGAGATTTGTACAATTTTATTAATACTGTTGAATAATCTATTTCAAAAGCCATTGTGATTAACTCCACTTCAAAATAATTTATTTATTTCTAACAAATGCCATTGTTTTATATATTTAATAATACACTTTGCAATATTCTTCCTTGTACAATATACGAAACAAAATTTAAAAAAAACGAATCATTATAAATCTTTCCTACTTGTCTAGTCAATTTAATTTCTGGACGATTCGAATCACAATATCAATGCCAAGTATTTATTGCTTGAAAATCTTGAGAAAGATTTGTATCGTTCCCATCACTAGAATTATACAGTTCTCCCTCCTACTAACTGTTAACGTGCCACGTATCATTTCCGACATACCGAGCTGAGAGTGTGTTCATCATTAACGTGTCACGTAAAAGTTGTCGCACATGTACTTGCAGCTTCCACACGCACTTCCCAATAACCACCTGTTTTATCCCTCTTTCTGTTCTTTTCAATTATGAGTACCTTGTTCTTGTCCGTGAAATTATGCAACTGTGTACTGGCATCAATAATAATTATGAAATGTCGTGTTGCCGACATTGAACTGTGATGTCAGCTGTGGTCAAGGCGACCGTGTCCAGAGGATACGATTGACACTTCCGTGCGCGGTCTACCTGGCGGATGTGGTTCCGCATTCGCAAGGTTCGAACGTGTGCGATAGAAGGGTTCAAGCATGACTGGAGACAATGTCCGTACACACGTTTCACGTGATTCAGAAAACGATTTCATATTTAATAACGTGAATTTATCCTGGAAGTTTAACTGAATTGTTGGTACTGTTGCATAGGCAAGAAATTATATTGATAATGTTTGACTTTTGCCCCTTCTGTACTGGTGAACTTCCAGAAATTTTGTATTGGAACTTATCTGAAAGGACCATTCCATGTAACTGTTTTTTCGATTATAATCGTCTTTTTAGAAAATGTCGTGTTAATGTAAATGCAAATGTATTCGTTAAATGAATGAATTTTGCATTTTATGATAACCCAGATAATCGAATATTATTGAACTAGAAATATTTAGTTTATACGACATTCTCTTGGTATTGAAATGTTAAGCGTATTTCAGTTTTTGGC
The DNA here is from genome assembly GCA_963583965.1 of Nomada ferruginata. Taxonomy (NCBI): domain Eukaryota; kingdom Metazoa; phylum Arthropoda; class Insecta; order Hymenoptera; family Apidae; genus Nomada; species Nomada ferruginata. The sequence goes on from OY757215.1 coordinate 11,576,855, forward strand.
TACTAAATGTATAACTTTACAAAGTTAATGTAACTTTTCTTGTTTTGTGCCTGGAGACATTTAATCTCTCTGTAACTATTCGGCAAGGTAATTAAATAGCAATGCAGGTATATGCAAATTTTACTTGGAGCGTTATGTCATTTCAAATATCTATTTCTCAAAATTTTCCTTTTAGTGGTAGCACGGACACGTATGAAGTAGCAAGGTACATTTTTGGTAAAATGTGAAAGTTAAACTATTTCAAGTAAAAGTTCGAGAAAGTACATAGTTTAAGTAATCTTGTTCTCTTATTACGGAATGTGTCCTTCATTTGAGACCGCTTTAAGAATTTGAAATCGTCATTTAACACTTCCAAATTTGGAATCTTTCGTGTACAATTTACTAAGAATAATGCGATAATTATTTGATTCAATTTTATGATTGATATAAATATTAATATTGATACAAATATTAATACTATGATCATATTATTTTATATAAAATGCCAAACAAATTTTAAATATGATTGTATAATCCAGTGCCATATTTAAATACAAATTCATCACTCAAGAATTCTTTCTTTTGTTTTCAATACTGATACGATTTGTTTTTCTTATGTTTCAATCAAGATTTCAAGAATTCCTCGAGAATTTTGCAATGCATAATACATTTTTTTTATATATGAGCTTGTGTTGTGAGCTATAAATATTCGAATACATCATTCAGTGCTATCTGTTAAGCGTATCTCCTCGCGATAACTAATGATCGTTGAACTGGTTGAATTTAGCTTTACAAATATTTTGTTTCTTTGTATTATTTACCCAATCTAAAGTAAAACATTTAACTTTTTATTTATTCAAATATACCGCTAATTTGTTACGACTGTCCTATTTTGTAATTGAATGGAACAGAACAATGTACTTTTCTTAACCCTTTTGAAGAATTTGTAAATACACCCTGATTAATTTAGGATCGACATGCCCCCATTGTATTATTAAATTGTATATCCCAATTCTGTTCAATTTCCTTTACAACAATTCTAATAATTATTGCAGCATCCATTCAACTATTGTTCGCGTGTATGTAATAATTCTTCAACATTGTACTGCCCATTTTCCAATAACGGTCATCTCCACTTAAAAAAGTAACACAACTGAATACTTTCACGTGGATGAACATAATTGGTGTAACACATGACGGTGTTACGAATCCTGTATTTAATTACGATTAATCGAAATTTGCTACGCACAATTACTTCGCCTCTCCGCTTTCTAATAACTTTGAACTCTGATGTCAAGCAGAAATTCATAAAGCATAAGTCATCGCTTACTACTTCTTGTTGTATAATCCACATTTTTCCCTTCCGCGCAAAGATAAGATATTCGTACACCTATACATTTATTTAATGTTACATTTACAACTGGCTCGGGCGAGCCAACCAGCAAATTTGATGGTTTTTATATCGCATGCGAGTGGATAACCCTCACCACTTCCTTTCCCTCATTGTCTATCCAGTAGGTCGTGTGGTTTCGTTCTCTTTAGTCTTCTGATTTTTGGGGTTTGTGTTAGTTTCTTGGCGAGCTCGTTTGGGTGTGTTCCTAATTTGGCTTTGTGTGTTTTTACATATTTTTGGATTTGCTCTTTTACGTATTTTATTCCTAGATCTTTATGAAGAGTTTCCCCGTTGACATACCAAGGCGCAGCTGTTATTGTTCTTAAGGCCTTATTTTGAAATCTCTGTATAATATTCAGGTTACTTTTTTTAGCACAGCCCCAGAGTTGGATGCCGTACGTCCATATTGGGATGATCGCAACTTTGTATAACAGCAATTTGTTTTGTAGTGAGAGAGGTGATTTGTAGCCTAGTATCCAGTACAATTTTTTAATTTTAATATCTAATTGCTTTCTTTTCATTTTGATATGATTTTTCCATGTAAGTCTTTTGTCCAGATGTATGCCCAGATATTTCACGCTGCCTTGGGTAACAAGGCTCTCTTCATTTATCTTGATTTCCGGGTCCGCAATATGTTTTGTTGTAAAAGTAATATGACAAGATTTGTTTACATTGATTTTAATTTTCCATTTCTTGGCCCATTCAACTGTCTTGGTCAAAGATTCTTGTAGGAGTTTTGCTGCTTCTAAAGGATCTTTGTGCGTCGCTAAGATTGCTGTATCGTCGGCGTATGTAGCTGTTATTACATTTTCGCTGCATGGGAGGTCCGCTGTATAAATCTGATAAAGAGTGGGCCCTAGTACACTTCCTTGTGGGACTCCGGCTAGAATCGGGTATATTTTGGAAAAGCTGCCATTTTGATTCACGTGAAAGTATCTTTCTGTTAAATAGGATTTGAATAAGGTGTAATAGTTATGTGGGAGGTTTTGTTTGATTTTATACAACAACCCTGTATGCCAGACCTTGTCGAAGGCTTGTGTTATGTCTATGAAGGCTGCGGAGCATACTCTGTGTTCCTCAAAGCTACTTTCAATTTCGTTTACTATACGGTGTATCTGTTCAATCGTGGAGTGTTGTTTACGAAACCCAAATTGGTGTTGGGGTACTAAGTTTTTTTCTTTTATTATAGGTTCCAATCGTTTCAAGAGTAGTTTCTCAAACAGTTTTGATAAGATAGGCAGCAAGGAGATCGGTCTATAGGAAGTAGCTTCGGTTGGAGGTTTATCTGGTTTTTGAATGAGGATAATTTCTGCAAATTTCCACTGTATTGGAAAATATTTTAACCGGATAATTGCGTTGAATATTTGTGTTATTGCGACTATTGCTTTTTTTGGAAGTTCTTTTAGTACTCGTGCAGTTATTAAATCATACCCTAGTGCTTTTTTGTTGTTGAGCAACCTTATTTCTTTTGCTACTTCTTTGGGACTGAAGTGTTTGATAGGGTTACTGGGTTGCGGTGAAGTGTTCAAATATTTTAGGATGGTACTGTCTGGATTACAACTATTGTTCGCATGCGTATTTATATCAGAAGTCGCGTTTTCGTTGGGTTTAAAAACTTCAGAAAGGTGTTTACCAAACGTTTCACCTATGTCGTAATCTTCTCTAGCCCACGTATTATTTTCTTTGCGTATGGGTGGAATGTGTTTTTCTGGCCTTTTAAGTTTCTTGTGATTTTCCACAGTGAGTAGTCATCTTGTGGGTACGGGGACAGGTTTTGTAAATATTCTCGGATATTATCATTTTTCATTTTGCTGAGTAACTTCTTCAGTTCTTTGGATAATTTATTTAGTTTTTTCTTATCTTCTGGGTGTCTGTAGTTTTGCCATATTTTCCTGGCGTTCCGTTTTTCTGCAATTTTTTTGCGTATAAATAATGGGTAGTTTGTTGTATTTTTACCTATTTTAATTTGCGGAGTGAATTGGTATGCGGCTGTTTGAATTTATTTTGTTAATGATTGCACTGCCTTATCTATATCCTCCTCTGTTTTCAGTGAAATTCTTAAATCTACATTTTTGTCAATGTACGTTTTAACGGAAGACCAGTCAGTTTTTGCATTACACAGTGATGGGCGTCTTTCTTTTTCTACAATTTTTGTATTTAATGTTAATATAACTGGCGTGTGGTCGGATGAAAGGTCGAAATTTGGATATATATTTAGGTAATTTATTGAGATACCTTTTGTTACATAGAAGTCTAGGAGGTCTGGGATTTTTGCCGGGTCGGATGGCCAGTAGGTTGGTCTTCCTGTACTGACATGATTGTATCCTCTAAGTAACATTGTTTTTTGCATTTCTCTACCTTTGGGGTTTATCAGTCTTGAACCCCACTGTGGATGTTTTGCGTTAAAATCTCCTCCTGCTATGAATCGATCTCCTAGTGTGTTGAAGTAGTCATCGAAGTGCTGTTTTGTTACTTGATGTCGTGGTGGACAATACACTGCAGCCACGACTAGTGAACCACGAGCGTCTTTTATTTTAATACTTGTTGACTGGAGGAAATCTTTTTCGTATTTGTTAAATTCGTAGTGTGAAATTTTATCCTTTATAATTATTGCAGTACCTCCGTGGGCAGTTCCATCTGGGTGTGGAGTATGGTATGTTTTGTAGTTGTAGATGTTAAAATAGTTTCTGTCTGTAAAGTGGGTTTCTGAGATTAACAGTATGTCAATTTTTTGTTGAGAAAGACTTCTATTTCCAGTTTTCGTTGCGGTAGGCCATTGGCGTTCCACAGATCAATTCTAAGATCATCGTCCATTTTTGTTATATGGTTTTATTTTTGATGAGGGATGTTAATAGGTTTATTAGGATATTGTTTTGATTCATAAGTTGATTGAAGAGGGCTTCAAATTTATGTAAAAATTGGTTAAGTATTAACTCGGTGTTATTATTGTTATTGTAATTATTGTTGTCGGCTTTTTCTGTATTGCTTTTTGTCGCTTGGGCATAGCTCAAATTTTCTCTTATTGTTGGATTTCGAAGTGTTGCTGGTCTGTTCTCTGTTTTGCTTCTTACTTTTTGGAGATCTCTATATACACTGCATCCCTTATAATTTGCGGGGTGAGAGCCGTCGCACAAAGTGCATTTTGGTGGAATATCCCTCGATTTGTCGCAGGGTACACCTATACATGTACAAATAAATCGAATCATTCAATCGTAAGGTTGCCGTAATAGCCATTTTTCATTAATGAAATACCTACACTTCTGTCCATCAACGTTTACATCGTGTGCCATTCATTTCGACGATATTCATTTATAAATATTGCATTAATTGTGCATCTAACAGTTCAAATTTTTTAAATATGAAATGGATGCAATTTTTATACGTCTCAATGTAATTAAATATACGTCAATTAATATTAGCATATTTTTTCTATACATCTATACAATTTCGAATTTTATTAATAATTCACTATTTAACAGCCTCAATTCTGAACATTCGAAACGAATTGAGTTGTTATACATTTTTAATGTAAGGAAACCGTTATTACCCATTATCTACCATGAAATATCGTTTAGAGCGTCAAGATATACGTGTACTAAGCCATAATAAGCGAGATTACCTTTACCTAAATCATATCATAATTCCGAAATCATGGTGACACAATGCTCACTGATAACGCGATAAAAAGAAAAGGTGTATCGATCATTTCAGTGACACGTTTTTGTTTATCGTCGAATTATGTCACGAGAGATTTTCCATTCTTATTGTTTTGCATGCAAACGATCTCACTATTCCATCGCGAAAATCGATGAGAAGCACAACAGTATGCACGTTTTCGAGTTAATAGCTGACTCGAATTGTTATTTATTGTTGAGACGTTTATGTTTCGTTTACGTTTCTGCACACTTCAATGGTTAATCGTTCGCAAACGTTTTAGGTGATGAACCAAGAAGTCAAGAAGGAGACTCCGTTGCAGTTCAAGTTCCGTGCCAAGTTCTATCCTGAAGACGTTGCTGAGGAATTGATCCAAGACATTACGCTGCGTCTTTTTTACCTTCAGGTACGAGTAATCGCGCTTTTTATTCGACTTTTTGTGTAATAATTTTTTAAATATTCTGAAAATTCGGGAGTATCATATAGGGGAACAATACATTTTAAGTACTTAATCAATTGTATTTCATATAAAAAAAGTACTCGATTAATGATATGATATTAATTATAGTCTGTGGGAAATATTATGAAATTGGTTGTGATTTGAAAACCATATTATTTGGAAAATTCAGGTATAGATGTATTTATTTATTTGGGATATCTTGTGACTCGTAATATTTTTTATAAGGTTGCATTAAAAATTATTTCACGTATTGCAGAGTATTACATTGTTGCTGAAAAACAGAAAAGTATTATACTATGAATTTATACGAACCATAACGTAAATATTACAAAATTTGTATTCATTAACTTTTATGTATCATTTGTCTATGCTCGATTATAACTGAAATATATTTCGCAGAATAATTATTGCGGAAAGTTAATTTAAAGAGCACAGTAAGAGAATTATAGTTGGTAATTCAACTGTTCAGTACTATCAGTAGAATTGCATTATAAGGCAACAAGGTTGAGTACATAACTACGTACATATTATCATTCAGCTCGTCTGTAAGCTAGATCATACGAGATATGTTAGGGACGTAATCCTATATTCTATTCTGTTCTGCAGTTTTGCACAGTTCTGTGCAAATTTCATCAATTTTTTAATACAATTAGACGAGCTAAATCTCTCACTGTATTAAGTTGGATTAAACGTTCAATTTCTTCTTATTTCAAAAGTTTAATTGGACATCCAAATATAATTTCTTGTGATTAACATAAGATCTTAGAGAAACTACTGCTACCCAGATAATGGATAAACTAGAAATAATTCATACACAGTGATTGTATTTAAAGATTATGTCGAATATTATTATTATTGCAGTTAATTTGCAATTAATTTTTCAAGTTGTCCATAATTGTAGGTAATTTTTAAATTTAAAAAAGTTCATGTTTGCTGTACACTATCAACTAAAAAGAGCGCTTATTTAACTAAAGTAATTATAAATGCCATGTTAATATATTTAACTTACAACAAATTTGTAATCGTTTCATTACTCAGAGTTTGCTATCTTTCGTTTTATAATTTAAACATACAGACATGTCCTGCATTATTTAACGAGTGAGAATTTAAATAATCGGAGCTTTCCTTTCATAAATTGACGGGTCGATATTGAGTATTGTTTTATGTCGACTATATTCAGGTAAAAAATGGTATCCTTACGGATGAAATCTACTGTCCACCGGAAACATCTGTATTGCTAGCTTCCTACGCAGTCCAGGCGAAACATGGTGATTTCCAAAAGGGTACTCACACTGCTGGCTTTTTGGTAAATGACCGTCTGTTACCCCAAAGAGTCGTGGACCAACATAAAATGAGCCAAGAGGAATGGGAAAGTTCAATCACTAACTGGTGGCAAGAACATCGTGGAATGTTACGTGAAGATGCTATGATGGAATACCTGAAAATCGCTCAGGTAATGATTTGAATTTATTATTATTTCTTTATTTTATTTAATGTCGCACCCGTTATCATCATCATGTTATAATCATTAGTGATCATCTTTAATCTTGCGTTTCCCCGTATGATTGATTGATGTACGTATCTTTGTAATTTTTTTTCTTTATAGGATTTAGAAATGTACGGAGTGAATTATTTCGAAATTCGTAATAAGAAGGGTACAGACCTTTGGCTGGGTGTTGATGCTTTGGGTTTAAACATATACGAGAAGGATGACAAGTTGACGCCAAAAATTGGTTTCCCATGGTCTGAAATAAGGAATATTTCGTTCAACGAAAAGAAATTTATAATTAAGCCAATCGACAAAAAGGCGCCGGACTTCGTCTTTTTTGCAACTAGAGTTAAGATTAACAAACGAATTTTGGCGCTATGTATGGGCAATCACGAGCTCTATATGCGCAGACGTAAACCTGATACAATTGATGTACAGCAAATGAAGGTATTCTTTTATGTTAATGTCACTGTAGTTTTATATAGTATTTAATAATATACTTAGAAACTTTTAGTTTCGTTTATAATTACTCTTATAATCAAGGTATAAATGTTTGCAATTTAAAGGCTCAAGCGAGGGAGGAGAAGATTGCAAAACAGCAACAGAGAGAAAAGTTACAATTAGAAATAGCTGCGAGAGAGCGTGCAGAAAGAAAACAACAAGAGTATGAAGAGAGGCTTCGAAATATGGCTGAAGAGATGGACAGGCGGCAAGTTGAGTTGAACGAGGCTCAAGAAATGATCCGACGTTTAGAAGAACACCTTAAACAATTGCAAGCTGCGAAGGAAGAATTAGAGGATCGCCAGAAAGTATGTTATACGGTCCAACATAAAATGTAATCGTCCTTCTCGTTAAACACGTTTCTATATAATATACATCTTATTATTTTACGAAGGAACTCACCGCTATGATGGAAAAACTTGAACTTTCGCATGAAATGGAAGCGGCAGAGCGTGGCAAACTTGAGCAAGAAATTAGAGCTAAGCAGGAAGAAATACAACGTATTCAATCCGAAGTGGTGGCGAAGGATGCAGAAGCAAGGAGACTGGAAGAAGTATTCGAAGCTGCCAAGTGTGTAATTCGTTTATTTTCTGTTGAATATTTGAAGGAAAGCTACATTTTCATTTTACATATTAAATTGGCTGCACAGATTAAGGCAAGAGGAAGCTGATCGCGTATATCAAGCTAATACAACGCCACATCATCATCATGTTGAAGAAAACGAAGAGGGCGAAGAGGAAGGAGAGGATGAGGTTTTTCACGGAGACGTTACTAAAGATCTTGCAACTGACGAATCGATAATCGATCCTGTCGAAGAACGACGCACTTTGGCGGAAAGAAACGAACGTCTTCATGACCAACTTAAGGTATTGATTTATTAGTTCGGCGTTAATCTGTTTTGCTTTATGAACCAGTCATTTGTGGACGTATTCCAATGAGAATCGTGTATCGCATTTTTCAGGCATTGAAGCAAGATCTTGCCCAGTCACGCGATGAAACGAAAGAAACGGTTATGGACAAACTTCACAGGGAAAACGTGAAACAGGGTCGCGATAAATATAAAACTCTTCGTGAGATTCGCAAAGGCAATACCAAGCGTCGTGTTGATCAATTTGAGAACATGTAAATTGTGTATGCATTTGTGCCTGTTTGCCTGCCTACTCCATTCTGTATTTGAATTCTTTTTCAATTTCGCGTACACATGGAACCTTAATAATCACTATATGAGAGATATACAGATTCTCCGATTGATTGACCTATACAAAGAGATAATTTGTAAAATTTCAAACAGATTGTTTTATAATATTTTTTTGGTAAATGTCTCGAGGTACAGGCTTCCGTTTCAATTTAAAGCCATGTAAAGTTTATAGTAATATGTACTACTATTTTTCGATGATTCTATACTTTGAAGTACAGCTAACAATAAGTAAAAAGACTCTCAGAATTGGCAAGAAACGCGACGAGCGATTAAACTTGCGCCGTCTTCCATGTATGCTTCCACGTTGATCACTGTTAACCAGTTTTTCTTAAAGAAAAATGTTTATATATTTTTTCATATCGAGCATAAATTTTCTTGCTGTTTTAGCAATTAAATATTTATGGCTTGTTCATAATAAATTTATTATGCTACTCTAGCTATTCTGTTAGCTAATGTTGTTTTTTTTTCTAACAACAACCTTTTCTTTTTTTTGCTAAAATATCAAGAAAATATGTTACATAAATCTGTGAATATTATTTTATTTTTTCTCTGAGTATCATATACAAGATTCTGAACACCGGCGCGTCAGTATTTTCTTTTTCAAAGTATTACTGTCGGTCAGCGAGCGTAACATCCATAAAATATGTGACTTGTTTTCACTGATTATTATCTTTCCGTCGCGGTCCTTATCATATTGCGTATTTTCCGTCCTTGATAAGGATTTGCACCGAGAAATATTTTGTGTTGTTCTTTGCATCATCACATACTTTTGTCAAAGCATGAAGAACACTTTTGTAAATAGCGGTCGCTATACATGTACAACGTATACATGCTTGTTCCAGTTTTATCCCGATTTACAATTTTACCTATTTACAGCAACGAACGTAATCCAAACAATAGATGCAATTATAATATTTTTAAGCAGTGTGGAACAGTCACCATTATTTTTTAGTAAGTTGTAAGTAATTTCTAAATGTTAGCCTAAATAGGTTGATAATGTAGAAGCGACCGCTCCATTTATTAAACACGAATCCAATGACATCCGTCTTCAGACTAAATATATTATAGTAGTAAGCACGACGTAATTAACTTCTTGCAAAATTATATATGTACTACTTTACTACGAACGATTTTCAGCTACTGATTAGTAATTTTATATTGAACACACTCGTGGCCTTTATTGATATACATATATCGAAATACTAGATACTAATAATCAATAATATGATATAGAGAAAAGTAGGAATATCGCGCGCCTCTTTGTATTACATACCTTCAACATAAGGTAATTGCGCGTTCCTATAAAAGGGATAGGTATCGACGTTCTTGAAAGCATGAAAGGATAAGTGTGCGAGAGACAATGTGTGTAAGAATAAAGAATAGTGTGTAAGAAAGGTCGAATGCTAGGAGAACTATAATATGTGGTTGTCTGGTACGCCATAGAAATTTTAAAACAGTGCTTCTTTTTTTAAGGAAATTGTACGGTACGACAATGAAATTAATTAAACTAAAACGAATGAAGATGTAATAGCTTATAATGCTGCCAATTTTTTGACGGAATGCAAACAAAGAGCGTTATTGTGAATGAGACAGTTTTTGTGTTAATGATCTATGGGAGGTGATAAAATGCTAAAGAGTTTATCACGTATTGGGATACATACTTGATTATATTATCATCATCGTCACATGTTACAGTAAATAATATGAAAGGGAAAAGTACAGGAAAAATAACAATAGATATTTTTTGATTATATTTAATACTACAATTTACAAATTAGTAGTGTTATTATTATTATTATATTATTATTAATATTATTAATATTTACAATCTAGTAGCATTATTATTATTGAAATAGTATTAAATGAAGATTGAAGCAAAGGATTTTATAGTCGTCTATTTGTACTCTTAAAAAGAAAACGTTATCAAATGTGCGTAGCAAAAAAATTTCGTGTGACCTAGCGAAATGCTCTAACATTCAAAGGCACAGACAAGTACCATTTTTATAAAAACTCGTTTTGATATTCCATTAAAACGCTTGGCGAGAAAAACTATCCTTGCAACATTCCAAAAAACAAGAATAAACAAATTCACGTGAAATTTTTTCATCCACGTTAGGGTTCTTTTTTACTCATTTACAAGATTTACAAAAACGTTTAACATGTAAAGCAAGAATTTCTTTTATATGCTTATATAAAAATGAAAATGTACTTAAATACATTTAATATTTCGAAGTACAGTATACAACATATGTATACGTTGTTTATTCGCAACAAGAAAATCAATGAGTAGCCCTAACGCGGTTTTCTATAAAATTTATGTTCCTTGTGAAGGTAACGAATGCAAAAAAAGTTTCTAACATTGTTCCGTGTATTTTATCTGTAAATATGTAAATTGTATTACTAAACTCTTGGCTGTATTATGTAAATTGGTATTACATGCCTTCATGAGATTAGTAAAAAAGGCTATTCTAATTCTAGATCTACAAACATACACGGTGCGCATCGTGTTCATTATATCACGGTGCTATAATTTTTCTTTGTCACATATCCAAGCGTGCTAAAAATAAGGTCGGAGATATCGTGTATTTCTATTTCATAAACAAGTTTTTATAAATCTCGATGCCTTGCTGCATTTTCCGAGTTTCAAGAATTATCCCCGAACGTTCCATTTTTTATTCCGAGCAACAAAATTGTTTGTAGCAGTATTACCGAATAATTGAGACAACGACACACAAGATACGACCACAAAGATGCATAGACATTGTATTTATAAGTATATTATTTGTTGGTGCGAGGATATAAGAAAATCACTTGTACTTTGCTGAAGCAGTTAGACATTGTTTAAATAAAAAAGATCATATCATATTTGTTATGATTTTAATTTATTGTTTGAAAAGCTCAATCAATCTCATTTATTTTCAGATGTGCAAAAGGTGGAATAGTTCCCTTATAAACTTTCTCCCATAAATTCATTTCGATGTGTAAACTCAAGTATGTATTTCCTGATTGTATTAGTATATATTGTCTTAATTCAATTATTAAGTGAATAACTATTTTTTCTATACATGCAGGTATCTTTGATAAACGAGACTAAATACAACATTTCGAAATATATTTGTCGTCGGATGAAGTTACAATTGAAACTCAATGGATACAAAAATATATAAAATACAAGGTGTTCACCTTGACGTTCCGTTAAAATTATTGGGGTATTTGGTGTACAACATGTAACCATAAGAAACATTTCGAAAATACTTCTTTGTTTCGTAATAGACCCAAGGTCACATTGAGATTGTTAAATGGAACTAAATAATTTTTGCTCCTTATATTGCAAAGAATGTTAACGCGAATTCAACCCTATAAATATTAGAACTTCAAATCGTAAACATTTCCAATACTCTCTATGTTACGGATATTTAAATGCGCCACCGTTTGGACATTTTTAAAATTTCCCGCGCTATCACATGACGCGCTCCATTTGCCAAACACCTGTTTGGATTCTAAATGGCAACAGTGCAAGCATATTGCACCTGCGCTAAGTTTTTCAGTAGACGTCGACGTCGTTGTCTTTAGTGCGATGCGCTTGTTGTGTACGAAGAATGTTACATTGCGGTAGGAGAAACCATGCTACAGAAAATCCTTTCTCAGGTTCGTCCGACGATGATACCGGTTACGTTAGGTAAGTTTTTCGAATATACTGAACAACACGTGGCCCAATACAATACCCAATACAGGGTAGTACAAAAATAGCACCGGCGAGATTCGTGACTGGTATGATGTCTGCCTTTTGTTTACATGTCATTCAATATTCACTCCATTTTTAATAGTAGAAAATAAATCGCCGGTGCATTCGTACCATTCGTAACCAGATTGCCGACACATCTCCAACGTTAATCGTTCATGCGAACCGAATGTCATTTTTGGAGTGACGACATTTATCAACGTATCATTGGCACTACATTTTACTTTACTTTGGCGTTCGTTCGTGGCAAATTGTCACTGCTGTACGATTAAAAACGATCGTAGATATTGTAGAGGAAGTCAAGAGTTTTATTAAGATAATCGTTTGATGTTTTGTGAATAACGTTAAGTATAATACCTGTTAGTTTCATATTCCGAAATACTTTCGTGTAGATCATTGTAAGATCGCTACACGTAAAATTGAATAGAAACTTCATGTACAGAGATATATTTGACGAGACAGTTATCTAACACGCATATTCGAATTGCAGCTGACAACGCTACGCGTACAGATTTTTTTAAACGCCTGGTGAATTGATATTCGATCATGCGTTTAACATCTGTATGATTAGCAATGTGTTTCTATTATTTTATAAACAAGATAGAAACACAGAACGAAAGTATGTATGATAGGCGATACTTATTCTGCTATTACATATCTACTATTACATGAAAATCGATTGCATACATATAATAACATTACGACGTTACGTATAATGATCACAAATGGCTTTACATTGTATACATAGCTACTCACGCATATGTATAATCAATCGAGATGATAAGAATTTTCACGAACGGAGATATCAATGTAAGTTGTTATTAAACAGTGTAGTAAAACTTAAGTAATTTTCATGTTCGTTACAACATTATCTGTTGCCTTTCATTTACCTATTTCAATAATACATAATTGCCGAATTACTTTTTCTTAAAACATACAAGTTCAATTTCCATCATGCTCGACGTTTAAATATAAGTACGTTAAGCAACATTATTTTTAGTGGTGGGTGCTTAAAAATTCCAGAAATTTTTGTTAAGTAAAAACTGTTCTTTTTAGTAAAAAAGGATCGAGCAGCCCGACGAGCGAATTCGATGATTCGATTCAAGCCATGTGCGATATTTATGGACGCACACCTCCGAGGACTCGACTGAATCGCAAGAAGCGGTACATGAAGCAGAAACTCAATGGAGGGTAAGTTAATTAGTGCACGCTCGTTTTGTTTCGATAACGATCTTGGAATTTTTGGGGGAATTTTTCAAATGCCACGATCGATTTTAATGTTTGCGATACGGTGTCTAGTAAAAGAATTTTGAATACGATAATAAATTCTGTTCTAAAACAAACATACCCAAATATGAATATGCTTTCACTTATTATTAGAATTCTACCGCACATATGAGCAATAGAATATATGCGGTCAATTGTGTCAAGTTAAAACATTAATTTAAAATATAATTTCTTCTTTAAATTGCGTCAAGTTAATTTGTTAATTTAATACATAATATATGTAACTTTTATGCGCGTAGACGATATTTATAGTAATCTTGTAATTTTTTAATAAAACTCATCTAGGATGGATTCATTATTAGTTTTGTAATATTTCCAAGCGAATTTTTAAATTTAAATAGTATCTTTGTTTAAACGAAGACAAAAGGTGCGAAATAAAGCTAACTTAACAATAGCGTAAATTGTATAATTTTATGTGTAGAAATTGGTAACAAATGAATTTTATTTATAAATGTTATATTTTGATTTTGATTAAATAAAAGATATTCTTCGGCGAAAGAAAATTCATATAACTTTAGTTGAAAATCATGTTCGCTTAATATAATAGATATGCCTTCGGTGCAGCTCATGCATTTCATCGTAATGGATTTAATGCAAAATATCGAAATTGTTTATTACATTATATTTTATTGATATGTTAAATTTTGTAAAAATTGTAAATACGTAAGTGTGTTTCAATGAAATACATCATACATCGATATTATATGTGTAACGAAGTGAAAGTAGAACTTTCTCAAGCGATTTTCCGATTTTTCATACACCACTTAAATAGATAGTATTCTTAAGTCGCGAACTAATGAGAAAACTAATTTATCCTATATTTTGCAGTATTATATACCTTATTTCTAAGCATTCCGTCTTACACGATTATAATTGATTTCATACAAGTTCATTTATTTTAGAGAGGCAAAGTCGCTGGACAAAGAAACGCCATCGAAAGTAACGATTCGCAGACGTAATACTCTGGATAATATCATCTTCAACGAAATGTGCGACAAGGCGGATAAGGATTGCGAAGACGAGGCGAACCAGGATATAGCGAAAGAAGGAAATCGAAAATGTAAAAGGAGTTTGAAGGTGTCGCGTGGGAATGAAAGGGATTTGAAACTCGATATTGACGCAGCTTACAATTATGCTGAGAAATTTGATCAAGCGTCTACCCCTAATCATATGAAGGTATATAGAATAAATGGTCTGCGATGAAATGATTCCGCGGTATTTAAATTTCAGAGTCAGTTGTTTGGCAATGATCCAAGCTAAAGACTAATTGTAAGTATTTACAGATCGAAACCAGAAATAGATTTCGTAGTCTACGATCGAAGCCTGTAGACGTTGAAGAGAAAAAGGCTGAAGCTAATGTCAATGTCCAAATACCATTCTCTGATGACCAAGAATCGATCGCGCAATCGCCGAAAACGTTAAGTCTTAAAGAACGAGAAATATTTCACGATACGTTCTCCTTTTTGATTAGACTGGTATGAAAATAACATGTTACGATTAAAGCTGGCCAAAAAAAAAGAAAAGAGAAATGACAATACATTCGTCAGTAATGATTTTAAAATTTCAAAGAAATACATCTTTATAGGGTAGTACGGAGCGAAATTGTCGTCGTCAAATGAGCCACGAGGAGTCACGATGGCAAAATGAATTGAAAGACTTAATATGGCTGGAATTGCAAGCCCATTACGCCGATCGTAGTCCAATGGCACAAGATGAATATCTCTGTAAGCAACGCGAGGCTGTGGAAGGTTTACTTAAAGAAATAATAGAGTACAGGTGAATTATGTAAGAATTTATTAAAGTTATTCAAATAGAATAGGATAAAATGAAACAAATTTCTTTCTATTTACAGATACGACCCTATTGCAAATGTAAAAAATAATAGTGCTCCTTGGATCAATGCAAACGCTACGTCCCTTGATCGAATCATGAATTCTGGATCAAGTCCAAACATAGAATTAGGTATTTGTCCAGGTTGTTTATCAATGTATTGTAGAGTATGTGCACGAGCACAAGGAGAAGCATTGCAACAAGTAGAAGGCTTGTTGACCCGGTTGGAATCAGCTGAAGCACTTTATCCGTCGTCCCAAGCTTTCGCTGCACATTATCCTTTATACAAAAGTGCAGAACTTACCGGCCGGGTAAAAGCAATGTGTTTATGGTATAATATGACTAGGCACCATAGACTGAAATTGCAAATATTGGGAAAACTACTTATGATTTTACATACGAAGAAAAAACACGATGATACCGGGGATTCTGGAATAAGGTACGTTTAATAAGGTTGGAAATAATCAGAATGTAGAAGGAAACGAAACTTAATAACAGCTTTTTTCCCCCTTAGTTCTCGGTCTTCAGATACGATCGATTCCTCGGAACAGAAACCAACTTTAGTACGATTTGAAGTACCAAGCCAGCAGGATGAAAATTCCAGTCCCTCGGATAGTAATAATAGTAATAATTCGTCTGTCGGCTTATCTTTTGTACAATCTTGGCCGTCTACTCCTGAAACCTCGTTTACGTGTGTAGACGAAGATAAAACTGAACGGCTTGATTTTTATTTAGTCGAGTTTGATCGGCAAGCTTACAGGTGAATAACAACTTAGATCGATAAATATACCCGTAATGTGTTAATCGATTACGACGATTACGACGTTTTCAATTTGCTATTTTAATATTTAGGAAGTACATCGAGGATGTATTAAAAACTAGAGGCTTAAGAAAAAGTCTAAACTTTCTTGAAAGATTACATATATCTGTCCTAAGAAAAGCAAGACTGACGTTAGAGAAGGCTGATATAAGTGACACCAATGTCGCTTTAAATGAAGAATACGAAGGTGACGAAGAACTCCGTCGATATGGTGCATGGAGTCCTGAAGCAAGAGAATTAAATCTCCCATCGTATAGGTACAGGAACGAGTTCTATATTATTTATATATTTTTTGTTTTGTTTTGTATTTTAACGCGTTAAACGCTATTTCTCCAGGCACAGAAACCGAATATTCCATCACGGCGACGTCAAATTCAAAAACGACAGTATCAAATTTACAGAATAATACTTTATAATTCAAATTCTATTAAAAAAATATGATTACACTTTTGTAATGGATTTGATTGAAACGCTTTAAACGAAAATGTGCATATCTTAACAATTATTAGAAAAAGTTACGGTCTTGGTGCAACTTTTAGCTATCTTTCGCGCAACCCAAATGGAATGTAAAACAAAATTAGCTCCGCGTTTAATGTGTCGATACGCGATAATGGTAAATTTTTCTTTCAGAGCTGCTTTTGTCTTTCTGTCCCGAGTTCCATTAGATGTGGTGCACGAATTCTTAAGAATGAGATTGGAACAAAAACCGGAACAACCTAGTCCGTTATCAGTTCGGCAACTTATGCGTGAACTTAGAGAAGGCCTTAGAATCGCGTGCATTCATCGGGACCGATTTGCTGCTCATTCTTGTGCAGCTGTTGCTAGTAATTATAATAGTCGCGAACATCTATTCCAAGATGATGTAAAAGATTTCGATGAGAGTTTGAAAGCTGTTTTCGAAGTGTACCTTGATTACCTACAACAGTGGGTAGATATGGTACAGCATGATAGTTTTCATAAACATTTGATCATGGACGAGTGGATATTTGTAAAATCAATAGCGGGGAATATATTAAACGGATATGAAATTGCTGGCGTCAAATTTTGGTAAATAAAATATTATGATATATTTGCAATGGATTATTGTATAATGTACGTTTAATGCGTGTTATCTGAATTTTGTTCGCAGTGAAATTGCAAAGACGATGATTGAACAAGTCAAAGAATTTCTTAACGAGAGACCTCGAGAGATTAAAGAGTCTACCGAGGATTGGAGTGACGATGATTGGTCGAACAGGTAAATGTTTAATTTATTTCCTTATAAATTACTTCGCAAACTTTTTTATTTCATTTTGTCACTTGATTCAGATTCCAATTGATGTTTGTGGGACGCGAATGGCAAGGGATGTTTGTTGAAGCTCGCGAAAAGGTGGTTAAGAGCGTCACGATTTCTAAGTGTTTGAAGCGTGATATTGAAAAATGGTCTGTTTTTAAGAAAGAATTGGACGAATCTTTAATCAATTTAAAGGTAAAACTGATCAATGATTAATTAAGAATCGTGTTTTACAATATATGATTATCACTTTACCTAGGAAGCAGTAACGGATCTTAGACGTAATATCACACTTGTGATAGAAAATTTTCAACGGGATCTCGAGCAAGCGGAGGAACCAAATTCTGAATGCGATCAATTTGCGATGCGTTCAAGAGTAAGAGAAATACTTCATCAGGCATATCGAATGGGTTTCGATTACTATAAAGAAACATGCAAATTATTTGGCCTGGAAGAGAAAGCTGTTCTGGCTCGAAGTTTAGTTTCATTTGCCCTTTTATGGATGGAATTCGTTAGAACTCGTTGCGAACGAGGAAGAGGTTTAAGACCTAGGTGGGCTAATCAGGGCCTAGAATTTTTAATTACCGTATGTGAACCGTACAATACTAAATATTTGACTGATCAAGAATTCGAAGAACTGAAGACTAGTATGGACCGCTGTATTTCACACGTGGTGGGAAGTGCGAATACAGCTGCGAGCGTGGAAGCAGAAAGTAATAATTTTGATCACCCGATTGAAACTTGATGTCATTTTAGTCGTGATATTTTATTATCTTGTTCCGCTTCAGATTTAAAAAGATTATCCCATTCAAGAGCGTCTTCACCTTGCCACGGCAGAAGCAGAACCGCTAGTTTTAGTCTTTCACAGAAGCCTAGAGATATTCTGAAATCTCCAGATATTCCACCTAATCAAAAGAAATCTACATCGCCAAGTGTAGTCGACGGAAATGTGGGTTTAATTGTAAATACATCTGATCGGCCCATTCACAGGCAGGAAAGAATTAATCGGGCTATCGGAAAAGTAGAATGCGACATAGACGAAAGATTAAGAAGCCGTGAACTTATTGGGCAAGTTACGGATAGAAAGGCGGTTGACAGAGTTCGTATCAAAGCAAGAAGAGTTACTTTCACCTGGCAAAGGGGTATTAAAATAGGTATGATTAAATACGCATTGGAGTCGTTTATTTTTCTGTCGATGAACACGATGCATATTACAATAGTAAATCGTAGGTCAAGGAAGATTCGGTAAAGTATACACTATAGTGAACAATCAAACTGGTGAATTGCTGGCTATGAAGGAAGTACAATTACAACCTGGTGATCACAGAGCGATTAGGCGTGTTGCTGAAGAGTTGCAAATATTTGAAGGAATACAGCACAAACATTTAGTTCGATATTACGGCCTAGAAATTCATCGTGTACGTTAATAGCTATACGCATAACGGCGTGAGTTTACTTGAAAAACAATTTCACTTGGGGATATTTATTTTGTTGCAGGAAGAAATGTTAATCTTCATGGAATTTTGCGCTGAGGGAACTTTAGAGAGTCTTGTAGCTGGTAGCGGGAATGGCTTGCCGGAACCATTAGTACGAAAATATACTCATCAGCTCCTTTCAGCTGTATCGGTGCTCCATTCTCATGGAATAGTGCATCGCGATATTAAATGTATGTATTGTGACGCAATGTTAAAAGTAATGTGGCGTTACATTTATATATGAATTGATTAAAATGCCATAATCGTGCAACATTTACATCTTCTGTACAGCTGCAAATATTTTTTTAACGGACGAGAGTAATTGTTTGAAGCTTGGTGATTTTGGGAGCGCCGTACAAATTAAAGCGCACACAACGATGCCGGGTGAACTGCAAGGTTTCGTTGGTACTCAAGGTCAGATACACTTTTTACTTAGGGCTAATTGTAAGATATACATGTGTACATAAGAGGGAAAAGAAATGACTGATGTGTTGACTCGGTTATACAGAGTGAGTCAGCTAAGGCTGGTAGGTACCTAATATTGCTCCCACGCTTTCAATGGTACAAACAAAAAAAAAAAAATGATGCGTAAGAAGGAAAATATTTGCTTGGAGGGTGCAAATATTGTGACAAGGTAGATTTTCTGTTCAAGGTTAAATTGAATGAATTAATGAATTTGGTTAATTACTACAGTGATTCGGTAATAGAGATATGTTATTGGGCTTAAATCGTGAAGTTTCAGAAAGTATCATTCTATTGTTTTCCCTTAAAATCAACGAAAATATACTCTTACATTTTGTTACTTAATTTATTGTGCATAGAAATTTGTCCATAAACAGTTTCGAATTATGAAAATTCTTGGCCTCTGTTTTACTGTTTTTAATTATTCCGCTATTCAAGATAATGTAACATCTACTATTTGACTATAGCTTACATGGCGCCTGAAGTGTTCATGAAATCGGAAAGCGGCGGCCACGGTAGGGCCGCTGATATTTGGTCTGTTGGTTGCTGCGTGATCGAAATGGCTAGTGGACGAAGACCTTGGTCAGATTACGATTCAAATTATCAAATCATGTTTAAGGTACACCTTATTACTTATTATTTACAGTGCATGCGTTACCTGCATGACTGTACTAATGTATTCTCTCTGTGCACATATATTCTTTAGGTGGGGATGGGTGAAACTCCAGCGCTACCTAAAAACCTTTCGGTCGAAGGGATTGACGTAGTTACAAAATGCTTACAACATGATCCGAAAAAGAGGTTCACCGCAAATACTTTACTTACGCTCCCCTTTGCACAAGCATACGAAGACGTGAATGCCGATTTAACCGTACCGCGTAATCCAACATAATATATGTACATTCGGTTATAGATTCTTTTAAACTGAAATTGTACAAAATCTTGTAATATTTTGATTACCTGCATCAGGTTGAATTGTATTGCAAATTCGTACACTTCGAACTACTTTTACGACGCCAAGCACTTTACTTATTTTACAATTCTTTGTTTTTTACAACAATCGTAATGTTCCATTTGCCAGCCACATAGTTAGAAACGTGTCCTATGCGTCAAAGAACGCGAGTCGTAGATATCTGTTGTTTTAACGAAATTTTATTAAACAGTATTAAAGATGTTTTAAGCAAAGATATTTGTAAAAATATAGCTTCAGAATCTATTTTTAATACTATTATATCGGAAGAAACTGTGTAACCGTCGATGTTCCTACATATTTCACATTCCATCCTTTAAAAAAGGCCAATTAATTGCATAACGAAATAGAATGTACTTTAAATTATTTTCTAGCAAAGCGACGCACACGGTTGCATCGTTTTAAATTGAGCATTGTATTGTGATTCAGCCGAATGTTGTACTTAAAGAAATAATGTGGAGAATAAAAATCGAAGGTGATATCATATAATAGTGTTTATTTTTGCACAAGAAAACGTACACATGATACAATATACTTGCCGCAATTTAGTTAAGTACAGAGGTATGCTGTGTATACTTTCCATTATTAACAGAAAGTGGAAGTGTGCTTATGAAATAAATGTGCTTTTAAATATTACTAAACGTGTCGCATACGAAGACGACTATGCATTTCGTGAGCAATGTTTTGCGATTTTCTAATTCATTTACTCCTCATTGTAATCTTACTCTATTACTTTCTTTTACATTTTGTAATTTCTTTTATATTTTACCGCTTATATATATATATAATATAATTTTTGCATTAACAGCAGCGGTCTTCGTACGAGATACACGCCCCTATCTTGAAATAATATCTAACTGAACCGCTTGTATATATTGTACTTGCTTTAGTCCAGTTAAAATTTATTTCATAAGAAGTTCTATCGATTTACGAAGATATGTCCTATTCGATAAAATCATCGCTATAGTGGCTTTCGCCTGATATGCGCGATATTCTTGGCCGCATTATTGCGATCGCAAATACTTTTGCGTAACGCACAAATACTTTCAATAATAATACCCTTTTTATCTTAAAGTTAATAGGTATTTGGCTCTTAAGGCTAACGAATACAGAACACTTTCATATATCGTACACATATACGCGGAAACAGATATCAGAGTTACTTTTTCATTTAGATTTGGACGCGTGTCGTGATATGTCGTATATGTATGTATGCGCGTGTAATTGTATGTAGTACCTAATATATATATTTATAAATACATCTAGTAACAATATAAGGAACCACCACAATTCTTCGCGACGCTTAAAGATTCATTCTGCGCTCAAGACAAAGCGGAATTCATTAGACTCTGAATATAAAACTCCCGCTTTAATCTAATACGCAACAAATTCGCTACCTAACATCAATATAGATAAAACTCTGTTTACAATAGAACATTCGCGCTTTTGTTTGCGGGAAAATTTTTGTCAAACTTCAATGACAGTCCTAAAAGACGTGGGTTTGCACAGTGGAAATATTACAGATTGCAGCAGAGCTAATGCGAACAGCTTTATAAAATATCAATAATATCAACAAATGTGCTGTAGCGTTATGTAGCACAAATCACACTGTACATGATGTACTCGACTTATACATACAAGGTGGTCCATTAACATTGTACACTTGAAACATCGCTGTTATTTTAAACAATGGGGAAAAAGGTGAATATAATGGTAGAGGTTTATTCTTCCAAAAGGTATGCAATGTACCAGCTATGACTTCGTTGTATGTGCGAACGTGAGGAAAATGTGAGAGTTAACGCTGGCTGTGCTAAAATTTTGTAACTGCCCAAAGTTCCGTGCGAAAATTAATTAGCTTCTATTAGCTCGAAGGCTTACAATGGCGAAAATTAATTAGCTTCTATTAGCTCGAAGGCTTACAATGGCGATTGCGACGTTGAATTTCTAAAGCTGTTACGCGAAGAAAGTGTTTGGAAAACGAATCAAAATAACTACAGCTAACAAGCAGGTTCAGGGTTAATGTAAAAACAATAC
The DNA here is from genome assembly GCA_963583965.1 of Nomada ferruginata. Classification (NCBI taxonomy): domain Eukaryota; kingdom Metazoa; phylum Arthropoda; class Insecta; order Hymenoptera; family Apidae; genus Nomada; species Nomada ferruginata. Next base: position 11,599,422 of record OY757215.1, read on the forward strand.
TGTTACCATACAGACTTAAATGTTCCCTGAAACTTTTTCCATTAAAAAAATGTAGCACTTCGATTGCGAAGAACATGACATTCAGTGACATTCAACTGTTACCACTGCATTAGGTGCCCCTTCAAATTATTGTTCGCGTCCCCTTGTGCGTTCACTTTTTCCTATTGATTGAAATAAAGATTGAGAAGGACATGTCTGGCGGGCAAGGTTAAATGGTCCACCCTATACAACTTGTCTGTTTGTTTCTAAATTATGTAAAATGATAACGGTTCGATATAAAACAGGGCGAGTTGTGTAGCTTTCTATTTCTTCAGGAAAGGAAGTTGGATACTTCGCTACTGATCGAGCTCGAGACTTAAGAAAAGTAGCGTTAGTTACAGTAATAGTTAATTAGACGTAGAACATTAACGTGATAGTGAGATAGAGCTATCGTCAACGTTCGCCGGTCTATCAAAGAAGGGCAAACCGCTGACCTACCTAAGAATTGGACAAGAGTTTACTGTGCGGGCGCCAACGCATGAATGATTGGCCACGTTTAGAATGTGTTTGCGACAGACGAGGTCCGTGCGCTAGAAATCTTTTCTCTACCTTACAGAGTTATTTAATTTCCCAGCATCTACTCGCGTATTCTGTCTCCTACGTCTTGTCCACCGCGAATAAAGTAATAACATCTTCTTTTATCGGTAAACTAAAATTAGTGCCGCAGATTATATTATCTTAGATCGGAGTTCTTGGCATGAGTATCGTTTCGAAGTATCGTTTCGTGTTCAATATGTGCTTTGTAATTTCCATACGACGCAGAGTATTGTAATAGTAGTATAAATAAACTGTTTAATAAAAGATATATCTTCATTACTTTTCTGATACAAATGAAAGAGAATGAACGTTTGTTTAAGAATTGAATTGCTTGTAGAAAATTCTCTAATTCATCATTCAAAGGGGTAGTTTTTTAAAAAATATTCCTACGGGGATATCAATTTTTGTAATATGTCGCTTATAAACGAAAAAATGATAAAATTTACGTGCCCCAATGTATTCGCGATATATTTACAGGTATATCGATGACATTTTGTATGAGACAGAATACCGTGCCTTCTTCGTCATATGCATACAGAGTCAATAAGATGTACGCTTTGTGGTAAAACAACTGACAATAAAATCTGTACTCGTGGCGTCAACAACAAAAAGAAAACGAGAAGCTTCTAAACTTATTGATATACCTACTTATGTAATCATTAAGCTACTTTTAAATTATTCGAATTCCGTAACGGCTCTGTTCAACATTACCAGGCTACTCGTACAGACACTTTCATTATCCCTAGGTATCACTAAACTAGTCCCCCGATCGAGGGTGGATTTAAGCTTAACATTTCGCTATAGAGCACTTAAAGTCACGAGACTAAAACTCGTCGAAGCACCGATAGTTCAACAATATAGGCTACAATTAACAATTAGACGTCAGCTATCGTTAATGTACGATTACAAAAACAAAAAACAAGCGATACAGAAATAACGGAACAGTTCACTTTCGGAGGAAAGGAACTTCCAGCGCTCGGACATGAACGTTCGAGGTTTCTGATAACAGTGGACTAGTGGGTTTACAATCACCGATCGGTCTATATTGCCTACTACACACAGCGACTATCGTTTAAACATTTGCGATCGTTTTGCTGTATTTGGTCAACGATTATCCGATAAACATTTATGTATGCGCGCGTTCTGCTGACGGGTAAACGGAGTTCTAGTGCCAATGATTTTTCCAAGAGTTTCTCAAGCTGACGAAAGGACCAAGAAACGGTCGCGCGTTTTCTACTATATTCGCCCAACACCATAGAGGAGGGTGTACGTAAGGATGAGTATGATATGTAAATTGTCAGGGTGGGGTGGTGCGAATTTTTGAACTAGAGGACGAGTAATTTTGCACGTAAGAAGTGTAGAATATGGAATAAGATAATACAGAATAAATTTTCCTCATATAAAACAAGGGTTGAATGAAATGAAGAAAGTTTTTTCGGTAGACAGACTGTTCGATGTCTGCAGTAGTGGATAGATCAAAGCAGTAAAATATCTTAACGAAATTTTTTAATTCAATTATGTCGAAAATCCAGCTTTCATATGAAAAATGTTGTCTACTTTATTCTTAGCTGCAGAATCACAATAGTCCCACCCTGTATCTCATTCTTTTTGCTTCAATTAAATCTTTCGGATCATTATATCGATATAGTTGATACGATAATGGTTGCAGATTAATTGTATACGTACACTATTATTCTCATTAATATAATGAAACCGGTGTGCTATGCAAATACATTTAGCAAAACTGTATATACAATCTTCTTCAAAGGAACGTACCAAGAAAAATTTGCATTATGCCTAGAATTCAATGGCCCATTTGCCGAACACAAATATACCTCTCCTCGTGTCCTATAGTGATCTATGTTCACAATTTTGTAACGCAAACATTCACTCTTTAAAATATATTAACGTTTTCAACTTCATGTATAACGCTGTTAAAATTTGTCAAAAAATGATCACTCGTGTTTGTTGGCAACAGATCAAACACTTTAACCGATAAAATAGTGAAGCAAGCTTCGTTCAAATGGCACAACTCATTTGAGCTACTGCTCAGGTACACACAATTACGAGTACAATGAGTATATATTTTTTTGTTAACAACGGTATATCGAAAGAACAGCTCACTCCCGAATACAAAACGCCGAGTCGCGTTTGCCTCGCCGCGAAAAAAGAAGATTCAACTAGAAGGAACATTTTCCTATACACTTAGCGAAAATAAAATCATTTCCACGATGGTATGTAAAATTGCTAGCTAAAATCTATTTAACGAAGAACACCAGGCCCAACAATGTATCTAGTAATTATTAATTGATTTACTTTCCAACGAGAAACCGTACTTTCACGTCGCATCTGTTTGCTTCTCTCTCGTTTCGCGGGGAAAATATCAAATCAGCGATATCAAGTAAATTGCACGAGGCTTGTGAATTACAGTCAGCGGTAACTAGACCTAACGCGAACAGTTTTCTTAAACGTGTATTATCAACACTACGATAAATATTTTCACACAGAAGCTCGAACGTGTGTGAAATCTCGACATGATTTCGTAATTTGCTAGAATACTTTGGAAATTGATATTTTAATACTTTCCTGCGGGCTGATTAATCTCCTTTTCCTTACCGTTCACCCGCCTTCTTCAACATTTCTGCCATGTCCCGCAAGCTTTGCTCGAGAGCTTGCGCGAAGCGTATCGCATTCGTTCTGCCATCGCTATGAAAAGCGGACACTGAGAACATGAAGCCATTGCTTCTGACATTGTAAGCGCAGCCGTAACCGTCTGGCACTACCGGTCCATATCCGATGATAGTATCGTGCTTCGATGTAACCTGGAAACAATATTATTTTTAGATGTCAGCATTAAAAATAGAGGATGGAATTCTATTCCGCAGATGTGCAACAATATGGCATTTGTGGTTTAAAAGTTATAAACAATTAAAAAATCGGCAAAAACGGCCTCCGGGTCATTGTAATTATCTCGGCTCTTGGTGAATGTTTCTTAATCTACAGGGTCTTAAATGAAAGGCAACAAAACAAGCAACACAGAAAAAAATATCTCGTTGATCTAACTATATCCAGTTGGTCGTAATAATAATTTGAATTGATAAATTATTTATAACAAATGAACGTCACATGGAATAATGTTCACACCAATTGGAGATGGTAGGCTATGCCTCTCGCTTTAATTTATGTCCTCTGGTCATTGCTGTATCTCACCAGGAACAGGCTGTAATCGCATTTGTTTATAATTTCTTTAAACAAATTCAATTACCTCGGCTTCTGCTGGGCCGATTTTAATCAACGACCTCTCAAATTGAAGCCCTCGGTTCAAGGAACAATCTCATTCACCATTAGATCGGCCTTCGTGTATATCTTCAGTGCAATTCTCAAACGAAATGCTAAATTGTTTATAAAAAATAAACGGCGCCGGCAGCATTTGTAAATCGTTTATTCTCGTGTAGTGGCATCCTTTACCTTTATTTTAAGCACCCGATCATTAATCTAGCGCCTCTAGAAGTCGAGATAATTGCAGTGACCCGGAGTGCATTTTTGCCGATTTTTCAATTGTTAATAACTTTTGAACCACAAATGCCATATTGTTGCAATTATTGGATGATATAGCTAGTGTTAGTAGCTTTAATTTAAGACAAGTCCGGTCAAGAAATACGCAGTAGAAGCCGAGAAAAACGCAATTGTTTAAATTAACGATGTAATCCAGAAATTCGGTTTTGGCGGTGCGGAAAACTGCGAAAAAGGCCGCAAACGCGAGATGGCGCCACGTGTCTGATTATAGACTGTCTGTGGGGCACTAGAGCCCCAGAACCATTTTATTGTCACACACGATGTTACCGATTAATATTTTAAAAATTGTTATCTCGGCTCCTGGTGGTTATTTTTTAATAAATAGGGTGTCAAATGAAAGGGAAAAAAATAAGCTACGCAGCAAAAAATAAACCGTTGCTGTAACTTTATCGGTGTGTCCGTAAGAGTTATTTGAATTGTTTATTTGTTTATAACAAAACAGCTGACCATGAAATATTGTTAACACCTATTGGGGATTGTAGTCTTGACTCCTATCTTTAATTTATGCGGTTGCTTATTCTTCCAGCTTGACTGGACGTCGAAATACTTTATAATACCGTCGTCTATTCATATATCTCGTCTGTGTTATTACTACATTAGCGGTATTCAGCGACAGATTGTACAATAAAATGTCGAAGGACTGCGTTACCGGTCTGAAATGTGTTAACATTTAAAGGATCATATCATATCGTGTTATCAATTGTCAAACTTGGGAAAGATATTAAGACATAAATACGTTTGGGATGGAAATTCTCCTATGATAGCCTTTAATCGTGAATTAAGACTCCCTTAATTTTGCAATAAAACGTTCATATCTTTATGATAGAATTTCTCACTGTTTCGTTTCTGAAGGAATTAAACGTGGTGGGCTGGTGTAAATGTACTTCAAAAATATCGACCGACACTTCTTTTTATTCTTGACAATCGCCTGAAGGGTTGGAACTGTAATAGCACTTCCGCTTTTGAAATTCGTGCCGCCCTATGCATCCGTTCTGCGGGCACACTCGGAAGCCCAAGGGTAGTTGCCTTTGTTCCCAAAGAGAACTTCAAAATGGGGGTTTTTCGATAGCACAAAGGGAATTCTTCATTTTACAACTAGCTTTAATTCATACCATCGATTTGCAATTAGAAATTTAAATGTTCTTAACCTGCGTATTGTATCATATTTTTGGTGTTCATTAATATTCAATATTCAAATACCAAAATGTTAAAATAATTTGCCTTATTTTTCTTAAACAAATTGTCAATTAACGAGTGGGTTATAAGAAACGAAGAATTATAAACTATAGGACAATCTCGGTTCGTGAACATTTCCGATCTTAAACTAATAATATTAACATTGTCCATTCACATTATTAAATTAATTATTATTCAGAATCAAGCCTCTCAATATTAAGGAAACATTCATTTCTAATTGTTATGCATCGCGAATAATTTCATACACTTTTAAGTTTAAATGATAAATTACATTAAACAAATAACTATAAATTCGTATGTTATTTAGTTATAAATATCAAATATTTATGGTTAATCATCTGTTTACACATATTTATGACTGTATACACAAATTCTGGTGGCGGAACAACTTCATCTAAGGTGTTCTCTTCAACGTGACACTTATTGGAACGGTACACAAACTTTAACGATAATCGATGTAGGCAATCGAAACAAGCAATCTGATGGCTGATACGGATGATGGCATGTCAAAAACGTACATAGTCATCATGTATAGCGAGTTCTCGATAGGAAACTTTAGATGCTCGAGAGGTTCATTGAAGTACCAATTGATTGCTGATCATTATTACTGACCTGCGACGTCGAGAGAGCGAAATGATTGACGATCTTGTAAGCCTGATCCGTGAAAATATCCGGGACCGGTTCTCCCGCTTCCTGTGCGACGTAACGAAGCCCCATTAAATGGTTGTCAATTCCATGACCATTTATGTTGTCATTCATTTCTTTAGTCTGCCTCTGTACCGCCAAGTCGAACAGCTCCTTGATCCTCTCTTGCTGTAAAAATAAGAGCCAAACATACCGTTTCAATTGCGAATGCAAGAATTATTAGCTGATTATTTTTAAATTTTCAATTCGATTCGCCTTAATCAAGTGGTGTGAACATTTTTAACACTGTAACAATGTACTATATTATACATGTACACTTTGTAGCTTTATCTGCACATCTATTGGCATTAAACAAAATCTTATGATTCGGGTCGAAGCTTTATTCAATACTGATATTTAATTTTAATGTACTGCAACGAATGTAGGAATTGATCTTTATCTCCAAAAAAATTAGAAAGACCGAGAAAGAATTATTACCCATTGTCTTGTACCACCTTTTTTAAGTCCCTGTTAGATCTAAAATGTTTTAAGATCGTCCCTTTTTCAATACAATATATGATTACTAGTAACATTGTGCTTTTAACTATTTGCTTTCATTTCTCGCATTAGGACTCTTAACTCATTGCGGTATAAGTTTTTATTTCAAACAACTGGAAATATTTAGAGTGGCGGTGCAAACGTTTCCGGCCATATGATCTCCCCAAATTTTCTTCCAAAAGCAAAGTCTAAAGACATTTTTAGAAATATTGCGAATGTGAACTTATTGCATAAAAGAAACTGCTGTAGCCAATTTTTGGCAGATATCGACATGCCAGTAGTATGAGTGCGCGTGTAGTCAGACACGCCAACTGAACAGTAACTCTGGTACCTAACTCTGTTAAAATCATAGTTTTTTCAGATCCGGAAACGTCATCATCGTTGTACACTTGAAATAGTAACCGGGAACTCACGGGACAAATGTTACATTAAAAAATTGTTCATGCGTGCTATAATTGTAACAATTTGTTTTTGAAACAAATTTGTAAAAAATCGTTCGGCTGAGAACTTTTACACGCTACTCAACATGTAGAGATGTGTAAATAAGTGAAAGATTTAGGAATTATTGATCAGATTGCAAAAGTTTCTAACGTGGTTCTTTACATGCAATGAACGGTGTAACACTTTAATATTGTCAAAGGATCAAGTTTAACGTTCTACAAAATCGCAAACACTGATAGTTGTATTAGGAAACAGCTGGATCCATCGATTATTATAGTTTGCAATATAAACGGAAAATTGGGCGACACTACATGCGGGAATAATTTCTAACAGATTTATATAGTCATAATTCACACGATTTTCGACAGTATCGGATAAATTGTGCGAAAAGGATGTATTGCCTGTGATGCAGTGCAGTTATTATTGTTGCATGGCGATGAAACACTAACGTTACACGCGATTCGAATATTATAATAAATTAATTTGCACCATGTTGCAAATGTGATATTCAATACAGGAAGTGCTTCTATTACATAATTACTTCTTTACGTGAAAATCGCGTTCTAGAAAGGTCGACGGTACAATTTACACAAACTTTTAACCCATTCAGCTGAAATAAAGTATTATCGTTTGTAACAATTATTAATAATTATTTAGGAACAATTTCATTCTCACGAGGGAAATCTAATTGTAAGTACACTTTCCCGAACTGAAAAACAAATATTACACAGAGCTGCATTATTCAACACGATTCCAATACTTTACGCACATAAAATGCGTTTTATTTCTAGTCAACTATGAAACATTATATCTTGTTAAAAAAATCAGAGAGCAAGTAAACGCTGAACGGGTTAAAACAATAAAACCAAATGCCTGTATCCAGGATCCAGGGGATGCTCCACTGTCTCCAATTGAACCGAATTTCGTCTACTTCATTGAATAATCAAGCTTTCCATAAGACGAACGTATTTTCTCCAACTATTATTTCCCGCCCCGATCATTCATTTTCGATGGTTCGGCGGTTCGGTTTTCTGTTATGAGTGTAAACTACGAGACACCATGTGTACAAGTCCATCGAGGCGAGCGTAGCCACGGAAACGTATGGTATACGAGCTCATTAGGGTAGAAAACTATACGCACGGAGGGAGTCAATTTCATTATCGTGCATTCTCGATGAACACCGGAGTAATTGCGGGGAACGGGACGGCTGAAATAACATCGTGATAAACGAGAAACAACAGTCAGCGCACCGTGCCACTATCCAAGGGAGGGTTGCGCCGTGGAAAGAAAGCAAACGGAAAACCCCCATGAAATTCGCCCGAGGACTCCTCGAGAGTCGTGCAAACACTTGGACGGGAAAGTGAACGAACACTAAGCGAGAGCGCGGTCCGATCTAATTGATTGCCTTTTTTTTCTTCCTCTTCTAGGACATGCCTTCCCTTTATCATTTCCCTGTTTCTTCTACGTATATCCTTCTTCAAGCTTTCCCGAATTTCTATTTATTCTTGCCTTTCCTCTTGGGATTAATACCGTGTACTGTGTATTATACTTTGAAACAAAGAACGGTGTGTTCTTGGGTTCCAGGAGGAAAACTTCTTTCATCCCGTTCTGAGGGTAAGTTTAAACGTGCACCCTTCGCCAATAGTTTGCAGTTTTTGTGCTATATGTGTCGGGTTTTTTTTTTATTTCTTGGACAATAGTGAAAACTTGTACAGAAATATCTATTTATCTCGCGAATTTAGGAAATGAAATTTGATCATAGATAATAATCTGTTATAGTAAAGTCAATCAATCGGATGGTTCTAAATTAATGGTTCTATTTCAATTGAGCTTAGGAAAATTCTGTTCTGTCTCGTTCATGGATCATAGTATCGTGGCACTAAAAATAATAATCTCTACGAAATACAGCCAAGTTTCAGTTACACTGTAAATGGTGAACTGAACTCTTTTGGTGCCTTCGTCTGTGCTGTTGTTCTGCTGATTCCCGTTCTGATTTTCCGGGTCCCCCTGGCACATTCCTCTCGCCCAGGCAAAAGCTTCCGGACTAGCAGCCCTGATGCAGTCAACCCTTCCTAGGGCGAACCTTCGAATACCTGCGCTCTCGTAAGTTGCTACCAAGTTGCCGTGTAATCTGTACGAAAGAAAGATATTCAATACTTAATGGACTTATTTGAATGGATCACAGTGATTTATACAATTTATATGCAATAAGTATTTGACTATCGTGTCGTTCGAATGTTTTCCCTCGTTCACTATGATTTTCGCCGTCAGGCGAGTATTTATTTGAATATTAAATAAATCGGACACTGACCTGAAGTGTGTAAGTTGCAACGCTAGTTGCATGTAAACGTCCGGGCTGATTTTGTGGGACTTTATGAACTCCTTCGTATAGTCTTGGAACGACAGTATACAAAGATCCAGGTCTTCCACCAATCTAAATAATTAACGCAAACAGGCATAGTATTCGAGAGTGTTGGCTTTATTCTTGAATAAAAATCAGTCTAATTTCGTTCGTTGGTGGCAATATTGAATATAATTGATTGAAAGTGAGACAAACAATATTAAACATTCTTTATTTAAAGAAAGTTGTGACAGTAGAATCTAATCGGACTGAATAATTTTATGAACTTTTGCATTAAAAGATTTTATTCGGTTTCAGATTATTTATTATTTAAAGACACTTTTATCAGCTTTTCTAATCTTATGGAACGACTGTTTATCTTTCATTGTCGCTTACGCGTCAAAAGATGTCATGGCATCTCTGATATCGCTGAGGCTCTGCTCTGACAGGTGCCACTCCAGTTTTTCTGGCCCAGGTAAGTGAGACGGTACAATGTTGTCCTCGGGTGGCGACATTGCATCGACTTTTTCTGTTAGTTCTTCGAACGTGATAAAGATCGCTGGGCCTTCACCGGCCGAATGTTCGTAATTCATTCCCCACATTCCATCCTGTGTGAAAAAGACGCGTTAAAAATATATTATTGTAATGGCATCGGTAAATGAATGCTCATATTGAAAGCATAGATACTCAATTGAAAACTGATAAATGTGTGAATGGTTTACAAATCACCAAAATTTTTAGTAATTTGAACTTTTCTTATTGAAGTCTGAAGACAATGATACGGCTGTTTTTTTGTTTTAAAGGAAGGGCAAGTATAAATGTTTGAAAGAATTTTCACGTCCTTTTCTCGCAATAAAATGTGCAAATACTCTGGGATGTTTGTAGAAAGTTCTCGTTTACATTTTTACATCAGATGTATGCGGGAACAATAAATATTTGTGAATTGTAATAAAAACGGTTCGCGTGCAAGCGAATCAGAATTCCATTATTATTTTCTCGTGTCATTAATTGTTCATTCTCGTGTTAATTAACTGAAATATTTCTATTACATTCAGAGTCCATCTATAATAACTGTTTTTAAAATAGGAAGCGGGCCTAGCATCTCGAATAGAAGAATCGTTCGAATATGAACAGCTCCAGCTAGTTTAAATAACTATTCTTCGAACAAAAGTTGCTGCCTGAATGTAAAACTTCAATTTCTGCCTTAATCACTATGGATATAGTTTGTAGATAGGCACGTATACACATATATACCTTTCCTAGAATAGCATGGAAAGTTTTATCGAACCAACGATTTGCACCCAAATGTCTGGAACCCCCGCCGTGGAGTACATGATGAAGTACATTCGCGTAATCTCGATCGCCGATCCATCGATCTTCTTTTTTCAAGGGATTGTTGAACGTTGCTGGCAGTCCGTCGTCGTCGATGCAAACCACGCAGAGGCATCTTTCCAGCAGCTCCAGATTGTGCCGATTTTGCTCGTCTGCAAAACCCTTGCACTTTCAATCCCTTTATATCGATCATCTTTTATCTAGCCGTAGATATTACCATTTAGATTCACTTCTATGACGTTTATATTTATTACATTAATCGGAGATATATTTTTGAATCGATTTTTGGTGCCACGCTTGGTGCGTGTGAAATGTTATTTTTTGAAAAAGGAAATTTTTAATACAACTATGTAATGGCTTCGGGGTATTATATTTTCAGACCAAATAAGTTCCATGTGATTATTGTTGGTTTTAGAATAAATAATTTTGTGTACATTTTTCCAAATTAGTTTTTCCAGGAGCTAAAGGTTGATAATGATTTTAAACAATCAAATAGCTGTACAGTTAAGTAAAAATAATATAATATACCTAAGGATAAAGTGTTGAATAATTTAAGAGTAACACAAGAAACTTACAAAAATAAATGCTCGCATAGGGATCCTTTGAATGTTGCGGATTCTTTGGCCAGTGCGTTCATATAATTCCGAAAGTGAATGTTATATGCATTGGACAGGGGTGTTTGTGAACAGAAGTGCCGGGTTGTGTCACGAGGTGAACGAAAATTTATAACTGAAGATTTCTAAAAAACGGTATAACAAAAGATTGATTTGTTAGCATGTAAAAGGATAAGAAAGTGATTTCTTTGTGCAAAGTATAGCTGTTGGGGTGGCAATATTATTGGGACACGTTGTTAGTTTTGAGATACATTAACATCTCGGTTTCTATAAATTAAAAAACATACTTCCGCGATCACAGAAAAGCAGACAAGTATATACATACATATATTATCACAAAATAATTCTTCCATGTAATTACTAATTTTCACCAATTTAATAATCACTGTTACAATTACAGAATATTATCACAAGTAAGAGGATTCGATTTGAACTCATCGGGAGTGAAATGAAAAATTTCAAAACACAATAAATAGATAACGATATATTTTAAAAATATTTCCTTCATTAACGAGATCCACCACGGATCGTCGTTATCTTGTTAGGCGATCCTTTATTCGATTTGGAGACGTAGGTCGTAGGTTGTCGTTGGGTATGGTCGGGTTAGGGACCTAATGGGAATATTGCGAATATTGGCGAGAGCAGAACAGCCGGTTAATTATAACGGCTAGGTGGAAGGGTACGTGGTGGCAAGGGTTGCTGGAAAACTTGCAATGAGATTACTCCAGTTACATACTTGGAAATGGTGTGAGTCACACATTTCCCGATATAGAGCGTACTAGCAATGGAAAGTTCGCTTACATGTTCCTTCGTTAGGAATAAAGGGGGGAATTGAGTATGCTGAATTAGCAAAACTTTGAGAAGCCTAAATTTTGAATATCCTAAATTCTGGAAAGCCCAAGCTTTGGAACGTTCGAATTTTGAAGAGCTGGAATTTGGGAAAGCCTACACTCTGAAAAGTCTACATTTTGGAAGCCTTAAGGCTGATGTTAACCCTCATCTTAGCAACCAAAATGGTCACGAAATTCGAGGCTCAGTTATTTAAAATATTTTGCATAAATTTGCTTTCACAAAACGTGAATTGACGTAGAATTGTTGAAAGAATCGAGATCTGGAGCGGTTTTGTGATATTTTATCAAGAACATACCAAAATGAGTAAAGGAAATATAGAAAGTGTTAAACGTATGAACAAAAGGAAGTTTACTCACAATCAAGTATTCTTTTTTCTCCCCCACACTTAGAACCAAATATGTTTTATACGAAAAGGTAAATTATAATAAAATAAGAGATTATTGTTTATTACACGTACGTTTAAGTAGTTCTTCTCTGGCTTTTGCCCAAGACGGTCTCTTCATCGTAGTAAGGATACCAACTGGCGGGGTTCTAGGATCAGCTTTAGTTTCCATAATCGATAAAATTTGTTGAATCAATTCGGCCTCAGTTATGAGACCTCGATCAGGGGCCCTAACTGGAACGCTATAAAACTGCGGAAAAAATATTCCTTCGATTAATATTTGATCGGTGAACGAATCTGGAATATTATTAGGTGCAATCTATAAAGTAATCTATTAATTACTATGATGGTTCAATAAAATGTGCTGTAGTAACGCTTTAAGTCGATACGTCCCAGGAATAAATTAAAAAATTAGAGCTTTTCTTAAATTTGAATTTATTAAAGCAGATCCTTTATAATAATTGCAATGAAAATGTATGGCGAAGTAATTGCAAAATATTCGAAACCAAAGTCTCAAAAATATCAATATAACGAAGAAAAGAATACGAATTGTTTTACTTTTCTCATCATTTTATGAAAACATTGAATTAAGAAGAAATACCTGATTGTGATGAGCAATGATGATATGATTCCCTGATGTAGTCCTATCAAGAATAACTTGTTCGTCACCATTTACACCTGGTCGTCGATATATTCGGAACATTTGGTATTGCTGGGCCATGCACAGTGGTTGCACGGTTTTTACATCTTTCGATTTCACCTCATCCACTTCCAAACCGGATCTGCAGCAAGCAAATGCTGAACTCTTTACGATTCGATCATTTCATTAATTTACTTGTCTTCTCAGTTATATTTTCATTTCTGTACCAATTACTTTTGTTCCAATATAAAACATTAACTATAGCATTTATATCAGCAAGTTAATTTAATGATAAATATAATTCTATCTTTATAAAGAATAATTTGATATCTCTCTTCGTGCCATTTAAAATTCGAACAGTGTGTATTTAACAAATACAACATCATGTTTATGCAACCCACTCTGATTTCTTTTTAAACAGAAGTCACTTTGATTTCAAATCGATACTTACAACGAAAGCGTACAGCTCTTTACAATTTCTTAAACCATTACAAATTAACTATTTACTTTCTGCATTGCATAAGTGTACAGTGCTTTTCCTATCTGAATCTTATCCCATACTATTAGTTACACTCGTGTTTCCCAATTTTCACATGTAACACGTAACACGAGTGTCACGCGTCGTCACAAGGCAAAAGGGTTAAGTCCCAAGAAGAAATTAGGAAGCATTTCAGTCCTCGCTTCCTTCCTGACCGGATACAGGACACCGTGAGCTTTGAGATTCTCCATGAAGGAGCATTCTCTACGTTTCGCTCGCGAAGAGCCTCTTTATGACAGAGGTCTATGGATCCTACAAGCCGGATTTCCTCGCAGACGTTCTCCCTTGCTAAATTGATTTTGGTGCGGCTTCTTTTTGTCCTCAGGTCGAATCACCGACTCGAATGACAGAGCTGTTCCTTCGAGAGCTTGCGCGTCTTTCACCCACGTTCGCTTTCTTCTTCCTCAATTCCAAGCCTCGTGTCGACGATTAGCTTAGTCAGCTTTTCCTAAGGGGGTTATCGGCGTCCTCGGGACGAAGGTTATACGAAAGATTTGAAACGCTGCTTCTGGAATCGTCTCATTTCAATTCCTTTTTTTTTATATTTCTTTTTTGCACTTGCTTTTGATTGGGATTCGAAGAAATTAATACTTGCTGCTTCTGTAGTATTTCCTATTTTATTAGATTAGTTTGTGTTCGTATTGTTTTAAATTTTTCTTTTCGCGTTTGCTATTTTCCTCAGATATGCTCTTTGAGTTAAAAATTTTGGATAAAAGATTCAGTATGGATTTCTTTTTTTTCTGTGTAAATACAGTTATAGGTGACAGAATAACAAAATCAGATTTCATTTTTAGCACTCCAGATTTTTGTGTGCAAAGTATATAAGTATGTTAAGTGAGTAACAATTAATGGCAGCGTAATATATTCTTACCTATCTAATAGTTCTTGATAACTAAGTAACTCCGATAGAAATCTGGCGAGGAACACGGCAGCATCTTTTTGGTTGCTAAACGTTTTTGGCCTTGCTGCAAGGCCAGGATTGCTATTAATTGGTAAAGCCAGAGGCACAGACAGGTACATGTCGTTTAACCACCACTCGGTTGCCTGTAAACAGATAAAAAAAAATATATTTTACTAATTATTTAATATAATGTTTTCAATTCAATTCAAGAAATTGTTTTGTTCGTTAATATAAGATAATAATTGGTCTTATTTCGATTTTTAAAAATGAATATTAGCGATTTTGTTAAATGTTTATTATTGAAAATTATAATACGTGACTCGCCACTCGTGAATTGGAGAATCAGTGATATTTATTTGAAATACTTTCTCATTTCGTATTATTAAAATAGAGGTGAAAAATGAAATCTAATGAAATATGAATAAAAGAATTGGATACAATTTTAATTACGAGGAACCTGAATATTTTTTACATTTTTGCTTCGTATTTATTTATTTCGTATAAATTGTTTTTAACAATGTTCCTCAATATATCGTAACTCACGAAGGTGTATCAATAATATTATTAATAATTTTAGCACATATTCTTAGTGCACATCTTTTTCAATTAATACAGATTGCAACATATTTCTACGATTTTTAATTCGTCGTTACAACGTACGCGTCTCCATAATTGGTTACGTACAAACGAGATAAATGGAAATGAACGTGTACAGCTCGGGCGACACTCCATTGTTTAATCCGTATTTAACGACGCGCCGCGGTAATCCTGTTCAATTTTTACAAAAATGTCGCAACTGCCAAATACCGCGAACAGTGATTATCTCCAATGTTCCATCATTATACCCAAGGGATTTGCTGCGTGTCATTAAAGGCTTTCATCAATCAAGCAAATATTTGACCGTGCACTATTGGAAAATTAATTACATCACCTGTGCACTAGCGAGAAATTGTCAAATTTCGAAAATACCGATTGGCCAAATCATCTATTAATAGATTTCTTACGGAATGAAATTTCCATATTTATTATTCATCACACACCCATGTATTCGTGAAACCCTCCGCCTTAAATTTTTCTCTGCCATTGAGTATAGGAAACAAAATTACTTCACAGGTAAGCGGACCACATTTATTATAAACGCGCTTTGCACGAACCGCATCAGGTCTCGTAAGAAATACTAAATAATTGTATCGCTTTGCAAAACTTGAATAGCGAATTTAAATCAATAACTGGACGATATACGATGCATGTACTTCATTGTTACACTGTAATAGAAGCAGTAGGTACGTAGTCCTTTTTTTAACACGATTCTGGGTTATTGCGATGAATACCCTCGAAGCTGACGTGCAACTTTTACTAGCCGCTTTCTGCGCCTATATAATAGATTACGTTTTCTTTGGAAATGTCTATAGATGGAATGACATCGAACAGGGATATTTATGGAAGTCCGTGTTCGGTGCTGGTACGCTTATACGATTTCCAAGGCGATAAATTTGAAATGAGAACGATGGAAAGCGGTACTAAAAAAAAAAGTCCCATCGGTTCGCGCTGCTGCAGTAGCTATACATTGTGCTATAATAAAAAGTTAGCCTTTGTATAAATGCCTATTTTTGTCGTTGTTAACTGCAGAGATAGTGTAACTGCTCTGTTCACGACGAGAAGTATATATATCCCATGTTTCGTTGAAACATTGATGTGCAACTTTGCTGTGCAATGACGAATTAAAGGGAAACAATTGCAACGAACGCGCAGACTTTATCTTTTATGATTGGCTGATGCTTCACTCCATGCTTTGTAAATTTTGAAACGCGAAACATGCGTAGTAATTTATATTTTAATAACGGTTCTCTTTCATTCATCTATCGCCAACGTTTCATGTTCTTATCCTGTCCTTAATATTGAATATTTTTTTATTGACACAAGTTGTCAATTCTCTAATGATTCTACACGTCGTGTCATGCAATCTTCGTGCCCTGCGTAATCTTTTATTTCCTTAACGATCAGTGGCACGGTTCGGAATTTTTTTCTTCTACAGAAGAATTGGCGAAAACGTTGATTGAGGAAGTTTTTTGCCTGTCGAAGGGAAGACTTATTGATTGAACGGGGAAGAGAATCGTAGGTCGGATAATGAGTTACATGGATTATGAACTGATGGAGGATTGGGAAAAAAGTGGATGCTAGAGTGTTCCAAAGCTCGGTTCTTCTGGGTTTTGTGGGTCAAGTTGTTCACTGTGCAGTAGACTCTCAATAGGTGCATATAAATGGGGCCAAAAATGCATGTAAATATCAAGGTTCGTGCAATTAACCAGTTTGTCCAATTAGAATCCACGCCTTTTTCCTACTATCCCTTTTCTTTTTATATATGTATAAGACTGGTGGCATTTGAAATTTCTGAAAGCAGCTACTGCCCAATAATTTTCCAATTAATTTATCCGAGCATGATAATGCCAACATTAATTTATGTTAAATTCATAAAAATATATTTGTGATCCAATTAGAACCTAGTAAATTTAACTGTAAAAAATTTGCATATATTACATACTCTGCATGGTTCTACTGTTTATTTATACTATACAGGGTGGCCCGGAACTCGCGCAGTATTTTTAAAAAAGGGGTAGCTGAGGTGATTCTGAACAACTTTTTCCTTGACCAAAATATTGTTTGAAGCTTCGTTTTTTAGTTATTAACGAAAAACACTGGCCAATGCGAGCGCCCGTATAGCCCGAGCTCAGTCACAATTGCGCGCGGCCGAGATCGGGTGCATCGAGGGGCAACGTACGGCAAATATTACAATCGTCTTACATTAAGAATAGTGTATAATTTTTCGTTATTCATCAATAACAATTTAATTAACAAGTCGTTTAATAACTGTTCCATACTTTTATTCGTTTTCCGTAACGAATAAAGTGTTTTATTAATTATGAAAAAAGTGTTTGGATGATTAATGATTAATGTTAGAAAAGGGTAGTTAAATAAACTTATCCATTCGACCGCGAATTTACCTGCTTCGACGGTGTCTTGCCATATGGTCATTGTACCGATCCTGACCTATCCTAATTTAAATTTAATTTAAATGCCACGTCCCGGCAATCGATACAGATCTGATTCGCACTTGTTTCCACACGCACATGACACACACATTAACTTTCGTAATGTTCGTAAGTGCGTGTCCTGTGCGTGTGGAAACAAGTGCGAATCAGATCGTATCGATCGCCGGGACGTGGCATTTAAATTAAATTTAAATTAGGATAGGTCAGGATCGGTACAATGACCATATGGCAAGACACCGTCGAAGCAGGTAAATTCGCGGTCGAATGGATAAGTTTATTTAACTACCCTTTTCTAACATTAATCATTAATCATCCAAACACTTTTTTCATAATTAATAAAACACTTTATTCGTTACGGAAAACGAATAAAAGTATGGAACAGTTATTAAACGACTTGTTAATTAAATTGTTATTGATGAATAACGAAAAATTATACACTATTCTTAATGTAAGACGATGGTAATATTTGCCGTATGTTGCCCCTCGATGCACCCGATCTCGGCCGCGCGCAATTGTGACTGAGCTCGGGCTATACGGGCGCTCGCATTGGCCAGTGTTTTTCGTTAATAACTAAAAAACGAAGCTTCAAACAATATTTTGGTCAAGGAAAAAGTTGTTCAGAATCACCTCAGCTACCCCTTTTTTAAAAATACTGCGCGAGTTCCGGGCCACCCTGTATAAATATCACATGGAGGGGCGTTCTAAATGATTGAGAACATATTATTGCAATGTAGAAGGATACGAACGTCATTTTTATTATTTCGCACCTTTGAAAGCCTCGTTAGGAATGTTGGCCAGGAAACACGTGTTGAGACAGATCTTTGGCAACATGTTACGCCAACAGAAGCACGTGCACTGCCTTAAGAAATGCGTAAGCAAAACGTAGGAGTGTAATCGCAGTGTTCACAAGAGGATGTACAGTACCGGACAAAATTATAACAACATGATGGTAATAATCGTTAAAGGTCAATTCCTTGAGCATTTTATGCATTAAATAATGATGAATATAGATTTGGAACTAATGACGAAATCAGTAAAATATGTTAGAAAGATTTGCTGATATTTTCAATTAAATTAGTATAATTGACGACTTCTATCAAATATTCTGTATGAATTTGTGAAAATTCTCTACACATAGCTTCTATGTACATATAATTAACTTAATTCATCATTTAATCAATCGCTGTTAATAAAACGAATATTTCAAGTGAACATGGAACTGTGTCAACAAATGTGTCAATTATAATTGATTAAGCAAGAATTTCATGTCTCTTGCTGTTAAATCCACACGCAAATCAAATAATCGCATACAGAGGTCTATGATATGCTTCCAAGCTGAAGTATCAACCGAGATTGAAACTTTTATTAAATAAGATGAATTGATTTAATATTATCGCGATGGAGATTCTTCGTTATTATACGCGAAGCATAATTTCATATTTCACGCCTGGAGTAATACAGTTTGCTGAACGATATTTTTATATTAGAGATTAGATAATGCGAAGTTTCAGAATTCTTTTTATCCTTAGCTTGGTGGATACTTAACTATGCTTTCAGGCTCCAGTAGTATGACTTGTCAGTTCTGTAGCACTCTATTAGAGTTGCATGTGTGTTCGCACGTATTGAGCCATAATTTGTGACAAATAGTACCCGTAGGAATATTAGTCACCTATAAACTGCAGCTCTCCCCGGGAAAAATGATGATTGGCGACAATTTATTGATCTTTTATAGCGTGGCATAAAAATTCGTCATAAAATATTTGACGGGATTCATAACGGGACATTAAAGTCACTTTGTGCATACAAATTTATTGAGATAATTGCTTAGGATTAATTGATTCCATGATTCTGACTGTAAAAATGGAATAACTCGTATTAAATGCAGTAAAATTTAAGGAGCACGTACTGCGTGTACAATTTACAAAAATGTTTTACGCTTTTATGCCAGTATTTCTTTCATGAATCAATCAATTGAAAAATTGATCTTTTCTGATATATTACCTTTCAGTTCTTTTTCCATTTGCTTTCTCTGTTCAACGATATACATCGTTCGAATGAATACATATCACTGAACGCCAATAAAGGTTGCGATAAGAGAAGAAAGCAGTTTCACAAATGAATTGAATATAAAATTGTAAAACGGTGCTTGTCACACGGAAATGTTTCTCAAACAGTCAATTAATTAATTCCAATTTTTCATTATAATAACTTCAGACATTCTTTTCCAATATCTTCAATAGTTTTATTGAACGTTCTGCAATATCAGCAGGCGCATATCTTTTTTTTTCCAAGAATACCAATAAGAAGGATCTGAACAAGCGATTTCCTTTCCATTTGCCGTTCAGTCGTCTTAATTACCAACCGTCCAACTGCAATGACAATGGAGGAAAACGAACGCGTAAATCTACTCGCGGCTCGACCTATCGTTCTTGCCTTTCGGACTCGATGCACACGACGCGTTGCGAAACAGAAAGTTTCCCGAGGATTTGCGGGCACCTATCCGCTGCCTAATGAGACATTGCTACGCGTGACCGATTCTTTAAGGTTCCTCCGTGGAATATGGATTACCTATTCAATTATTTTTGCAGTACGTGCAACCTCGTGACCCCTGGGTTTCTATCGATTTTACGTCGTTCGATTTCGTTATCAAGCTGATATCACTTTGACGTACCGCGACAGCGTTGAACAGCTTTACCTCAAATTTTCGTAATGACGAGAATGTATTAGAATATCATTTATATTAGACGAAAGATTCAATCGAAATGTTCTTTTTTTTTAATACGTTAGTGTTACATGAAGTGTCTCGCATAATGTGTTAGAGTTATTTCATTTTTGTTGGAAAATATCGACGTTGATGAGCAAATTTTATTTTAGTTCCGTGCAACGTAAGTAATCGAATACAGAGGGGGATGAAACGTGACGGTCGTCCCTTGTATTATGATTGAATTAAATAATACACTGATCTAATTGCAGTTTTAAAATATTTATATTCTTTGTTACTAAATATTAAGTCGTTAAATCGTATTAGAAAGCGCCGTGTCTATAATAGTATCGTGTAATGATCTATAGCGAATCATTTGTAGTTCGTGAGAAAACTCTGCGAATGGATTGTACACGTCGCTGATGAATACTGCGAGTTGGTATCCTGCAATAGGGGTACGTAAGTAGTTTAACGAGCACAGGTGGAATTGCGAGAAGAGTTTCACGTGGTATACTTTGCTGAAAGACCCGTGAAGAAATGGTCAATGCAACAATGGTGAAGAACTTTTGTTTGGATATGTACAGTAGACTGATGTTTAGCGGAATTGTCATGGAATAGGGGATGAAGGAAAAGGTAAGAGGAGGAAAAGAGATAGGGGACAAAGAATTGAATTAATGTGACATCTTCGTTTCCTTGGAGAACTCTAAAGGTAACTATATTACCTTACTGTGCAATTCACGAAGGTAAATATTTTGATTAAAGAAGGAACTAATAAGTACTTTGTACATATAGTAATAAAAAATTATTAAACACTGTGAGAAATTTAATTTATCCTGATATAATTTTAATTGTAGTTTTATTATTGGAAAAAACGATTATGAATTGCACTTATTCTTTTTCTTGCAGGAAACATTTGCCACGTTAAAAGAATTTGTATTCAGTGCGATGTTGAAAGTTTCCCTTAGTCATCGAGGATAAGAAATTACAATGAGTTGGCTACTTTTATCACCACGCGTGATACATGTTCCTTTGTTGTCCAATTTGTTGTCCAATGCTACCCACGGCATATTTAATTATATAATATGATATCTAAATGAGAGTGTAATTGTCTTCTAAAGACGATTGCGGCTCGTTGTCTAAGCATACTGTCGTATCGCTTTTGTTAGGATGATTGTGGCCGAGCACAAAAGCCTTTTTGGTTCGTACAATACGATCTATGATATAATGGAAAAGGTATTTCCATCTTGAAAGTCCTTATGAGGTCAAATGCGTCTCGTTAAATGCGCGAGAATTAATAAATGGTACCTTCTATTAAGAATACATTCAATGCGTTTTTATTTAACAAATTTACTTGATTATTGTACTAATTACTAATTTGCTTTAATAATTAAATGAACTGAATATTATTATAGGTAAATATTAACTTACTTCGTAATTCAAATAACAGTGAGTAACGACTGTAGAACTGAGCAGATCATTAAATATTAATAACGAATTACTGATTATACTTATACTTATACTTATACTGCTTTTTGTTCATACCACAGGCATTAAATAATGTATCAAATGTCAGGAATTTCCGTCAGAAAAGATTCCGAAACTGAGTATCGGTTATCAATTTAGGGAATGTTGCTCGGTGTACAGCAAGCCCGAATCAACCCGGAGACATCAACCCCGTTCGTCGAAGTTCATGTCGTTGGTGTCAGGTTACGGAGATTTCAACAGAAGCTCGAACACGATACTACGCTAGCTTTCCGTTGAGAACGAATGTACTTTCCATCTTCCTTCATACAATTCAAGTGCTTTCTTCTCCAATCACCGTATCTTCCCTTTCTTGCATTATATTCATACTCTTTTTGTTTTTTAAAATGTTTTCTTCCTGCTGCACGGTAACTTGAATTATTGATTTCTTTATCTTTTCTTCTTCCTTTTTTCGCTATTCTCGCTATTGTCTCTGTTCACGTGCACAGGTATATATGTATGTATGTATGTACGTAGAATCTGTTTAACTTGCTCTGTGGCCCTCTGTCAGCGCAAACTCGGCGTTATCGACCACTCGGAGGAACGCAACCACCGACGTTTGTATATCTCCGTGTCAGTGGTTTCCAAAGTGCACACCTCTGCACACTTCAAAGAGGTTCAGGGAACGTCAAGTCCTTTGCTAATCCTTCGGACTTCGTGACATATTTCTTCTAGCTCATCTATGGTTCTTGTTTATCGGCCATTCAAGAGCAAAAAAAGAAAGAGAAGGGACTAATAAAATATGAGGCGCTTGTTCCACGAAAGTTGAGCGGAAATAAAACGCATTTGGAGTAGGAAATTTTCTTATGATGGTTTGAAATTTATTATGGTACGATTAGAGAGAGCCCCGTATTTTTGTACAATTTGTAGGAAATTTTGACATCGGAAATGAAGCTTTGCGTTGCACGAAAGCAAACTTTTATACCATTTGCACAGTGAATGGTAACGTTTGAAAAATTCTGCAAAAAAAATCGCGAGGGAAGGGGCGAACATTTCCATCAGGCACGATATCGAGTTTGGAAACCACTGTACGGACAAGGAACACCGGGCTATCGGTTGTCTCGCGTAAGCACCACGAGTTGGTGCACGGTGCACGATGATAGGGGTCGATTGGTGCCGTAGGGTCCAAGAGAAAGCGATCCTCGGATCCATCGATTCAGCGAAACCTTTTGTACGACACGACTCGACCCGCCGTTTTCACCGTGGCTAATGAAGTATCGCGTTAAACGGGAAACTCGATACCGCATGGCAGAGAGACCTCCGAGGGCAACAAGAGAGACAACCGTTCGCCGAAAAAGGGATGATATCGCGGCCTGATAAGCCGGGGTTGAACGTAGATAGATACCGGTCCATGGAACAGAATATTCGTAGTAATATTGATCGCATGTTATTAACTTGTAATTTATACCTCGTACGAATATAAATTTCGAACACCGTTCAATCGCAACTTAATCAAATTTGCTCTACTAATCGAGAAGAATACGTAGGTTGAAACAAAGGTAAGGTTAATTTTCGGTATTATAAACAATATTTCGACAGCTTTCTTGCATCAACTTCTGTCCAAACTGAATGTTTAGAATCGATCTGCGATAGTCGTGACATGCAATCTTCTTTACACCCCGGACAACAGGTTTTTCAGTAGTATTAGTTGTTTGAAAACGAGAGTGACGGTGATATAGAATATATGTACTATTTGATTGTAAAAACTAGCTAGTGTTTAGTGTTAATTAAATGCTTCAACAGTTGGAAGTGAAAGGGCAGACTTATACTTTCGCTACCGCGATTATATCAACTCGACAGTGTTATGCGTTACATTAAAATTACACTCGAGTATCATAAGTGCCTTGATGCCGATGGCGAACAGTGGAAACACGATAAACAATGGAAAAGGTCAGCAAAGCAATTTACAGGGAACTGTAAATTATGCTAATTTCATTTTGCACCAAATTACACGGCGATATCAACGAGCCGACAATCGGAAGAAATAATAGAAATTTTCCGTTTATACGAGTATTTCCAGGCTAGAATAATTTCGTAATTTGTTGTATCTAATGATTTCGTGCGATGTTCCGTGTCGGATAGAACATGTTTTGCCATGCATTTCATAGATGCACGTATAATCTTTCGTCGGGTATTAGTCCATACACTATCGGCTGATAATAACAGTTTTGAACTACTAGACATTTCAAGCCTGACAGGAACTCACAAATAATTAGTAATTTCACGTTGATCATCAGAAGAACTTTTCCCAGGTG
The DNA here is from genome assembly GCA_963583965.1 of Nomada ferruginata. Taxonomy (NCBI): domain Eukaryota; kingdom Metazoa; phylum Arthropoda; class Insecta; order Hymenoptera; family Apidae; genus Nomada; species Nomada ferruginata. The sequence continues at coordinate 11,623,521 of OY757215.1, forward strand.
AACTATTTCGAAATAAATTAAAACTAATTACTGCTCCTCCGTGTGACGTAATTTCTTAAATTAATGAGCCACCAGCAAGATCATTTGATATTGCAATACTTTATACTAGGTTCAATGAAACTATATAATAATTAAGGTAATCTGCTAACTGTGTAAATTTAAATTATGTTCGGCGAAATGTACGGAATCGTTTCCTTAATTAATCAAATATTGAACGGCTTATTAACGATTCACAGAAACTAATAATAAAATAAACTATGCATCGACGTGTCGTGCTTTAGAAATGTACATATATTACTGAAAATAATGCACTACAAAATTATCGAAATCCTTGACACTTCGACGGATACAAAGATATTTCCAAAACTTTACTCTCGCACCTCGCGTACCCTTTACCTAACTCCTTGCGCGTTCGGCGATGAATCAAGAGCGGTGGCCAAATAGTAAACCGCGTTTAAATAGCACGTAGGCGTAACTCATCGCTATCGCAAGTGTGAAAGCAGTAATTACATCAGTAAGCCGGCGGGTTTCCTCAGGAATGACAGCAATTGCGTTTAATTACGATGCCCAGACATCTTCGCGTGCACGTCGAAGTAATCGGGTAACGAAGTCGACCGCGATTGCCGTAATTCGAACTACGTGGCGGCGAACGTCGACGATTCAATTATTATTGCGGCTCTGTGTTCTTTCTGTTCCAACGGGAGGGAATCGTTCTCGCAATCGTCATCGCGGCGTGTGTACGTGACGACGCGACGTTTCCTCCTGACCCTAGACGAGAATCGGAGAGACCGGGAACTCGATCGATCGCGGAGACCTCGACGTGGAGATTTCGATAGGCTGTCTGACGCAGACCCAGTACTACTGGTTCACGAGGAAAACAGGATCAGGAGGTTGCTCGATTCGTTGGTGTCTCGAACCCGCGGAGATTAACTAAGCGTGCGTTCAATCACGGCCAACCCCACGGCCTGCGAAAATCTTCGAATTAATTTTCCTCCCCTTCTGGTCGCCCTAGACGCCATCGTTACTCGAGTTTCTACTTTCACGCGGCTGACGTGCAGAAAACGTTGTCGCCCTTAGACGGGTATTCGCGATTACGTTGTAGGTGAAATTTTCGGCGGAAGTTTGAATTGGGTTTGGTGTCCCGTTGGATGTAAATTCTGTGTTGGGATAGGTAACACGGTGGGCAGGTAAATGGTATGCGAAAGTCGAATTGGGGTAGTGTTTAATATGTATTACATGTGGGAATGTTAATATCATTTGGAGTGTTATTTAGTGGTTGGAATATATATTCATTCAGGCGGATATTTTGGATTCCATGTGTATCAGGTATTTTATTTTAATTTGTCAAGCTTTTGTCACTATATTAAAATAATCTCTGTACGGTATGTTCGTCGAAGTTATAATTCGCAACGACATACTGTTTATTGGAAATAATATGGGGTGAAATTAAGTGGAGCTTCTTTTCCATGGAATTTTATTATTCCGCTTCCTGTAGAATTGTTAATACCTCTTGAAGGGGATGGAGCATAAGAGTTATTTTGCTAGTAGATATACTGCGCATTAGACATACACGTAGACTTATACGCCCTCACTAAAGATACATACACGAGGTATCTACGAGTCCGATCGTGTAACCTCGTGGGTGCACACCTTGAGATATTTAACACTGGCGGCTCACTATTCATTCCAAGTGCAATAAAATGGGCAACAAAAATCGTTCATCAATTTTTCTGTGATCGTTGTAAAGCGGAGGCTTCAGTCTTCAAATCCATAATGATTTCAGTCGTGACAAAAAATTCTCAAGGTCCGTAGGGACGTTGGAATTTGTAAAATTTTCCCAAAAAATGTCCCTTCACTTTCCCACAAGCTACATGGTGCAAAGAAATCTTAAAAAAGAATGGACTCAAGGGTGTGCAAGTAGAGATTTCACGCATTAAAATGAGCCCCGGTGGATTGTTGTGCGATTTTTTTTCATCAGGTTACATCAGTTCGAATATCGAAAATTTCATAACCCTTTTATTTTAATCGCCATTGTATTCTATATTATTGTGCCTCTATTTCAATTAGCAACAAATACCTTCAACGCATGACTCCTATTCATTTCATTACTTATCACGCAGTAGTTTACCTTGCAGCTGTATTATAATTAGATTTCCATAGCTTGATTAAACCATATTTGCCTTTGTTTCTCTCTTAATTAAACCATCTCTTGTTATTAGGCAACCTCAGCAGGCTATCACTAACATCTCTGTATTACCCACTCGTAATATTCGTTTGTATTTGCACAAACGCATAAACAAATGTCTAAAACTGAATTGTTATCTTCAGAGCGAAGGTAGTTAATAATTATTAAAAAATTGAAAACAAAAATAAAGCTATATTTCTACAAACAGCTTGTTCCAATAATCCACTTCCACCCGATATAATTATTAAATCCCTAAGTTTCTTACTTCTCAATTCACTCGCACGCAGAATTTAAGCAATAAAAAAAAACTTCTGTACAATGTACAATTTCATAAAAAATTCTCCCTCATCTATTGAACGACGCGAGGATCAATTAGCACCACGGATAAAAGTTCCCTTTCCTCCAGGTTCCGGCAAAAAAGACCTCGGTGAATCACCGAAACGCCGATTTATCACGGGCCTAATCTCCCAATTTCTTCCCCGATATCGTTCGAGCTTCTTTTCAGATGTTCACGTTGAGCCGAGGATCTCGCGAAGTCAGCCGCCAAGGAAGCCGTACAGTATTTCTTTCGACTGGCGCACAAGAAAATTTAAATCCGCCCGTTCACTCCGACGCGACAGTGTGACAGGTGAGACGAAGCGGGTCGACGGATGAACCAGAGATAAAACTGCCCGTCTACGGGTCAATCGATGAAGAATCGAGCGACTATTTAAGCGGGTCGTAACCTCTAGCAAGACCAGCCTTTAGGACGAGGTCGTGGTGACCTAGATCAGCTGGTCTCGCCTTACCTGTACGTACGATGGCTGCCTTTGGCAGCTCCTGCAATCGTTACCCTGGATTCTGCGCACTTACACCAGCCTGCCACGAGAGTATGTACCTTCGTTGCTGTGCACCTTCCGCGATTGCATCTGTTTCGTATAATATCTTCGTGAGCGGAATTCTCTTGCGACGTGGCACTGCAAGCTTCACCGATATAGCAATCGCTGATCGAGCCTATGTACGTAGCGTTTGAATAGTACCTGCACGTGGTGTGTAGGGTGTACATAAGTTCGTTGTCGGACCAGTGATCGACTGATCTCTAGAGACATCGAGTTTCTGATACCGGTTGCTTGACTGTTGTTATTAAGGAGAGTAATCTTAGCATTGATCGATGGATTTGTTTTGAGGCACGCTCTTGATTCTGTGGTATCATTTTGTGTGTTATGTACTTTGTTGGAGATTCCAGTTGAACGATCTTGTGATGATGATGTACAGTAATTGTTATTAGGACAGTATATGTTCGATGAACCGGTGTGTTGAAATTGTTAGCAATATGTTACCTGAAGTACTATTTACTCCAATTTTAAATATCTCATGATGAAATTCCTCGCATTCTATAATATTCCTTTCTTCATCGAAAGAGGTATTCAATTTATTATTTATTTCGTTATATATTATAACCACATAATTATAACCATATAGTATATATTATGCCTTCCGCGAAATCGAATATATTTTCGTATGAGCGATCTCTTTCAATATTACAAATGGAACATGTATTTTAAATAACAATACCAAACAGGGCTACATCAACCCCTAACATTTTTTGCCCCGAGTAATACGAATAGTGCTATTTATATGTTGTAGGAGGGGCGGATCGGAAATTATTCGCAACGGTCGGCTGTATGCAGCAAAGTATTTTTCCAGGCAATCAATTGCCTCTCTCGTGCTCGTCGTCTTTGTCGCATACAGTTTCGCAAACTTTGTGAACGCATCTATCACCGCAAACACGTAGCACTTTCCGGATGAGTGCTGTTTCGAAATCGGGCCTAAATGATCAACGTGCACATTTAGGAACGGTAGGTCTCCTTTCGGAATGTTGTGCAGGAAACCTTCAGAAGTGGGATACGATTTTCTGAAGGTTTCCTGCACAACATTCCGAAAGGAGACCTACCGTTCCTAAATGTGCACGTTGATCATTTAGGCCCGATTTCGAAACAGCACTCATCCGGAAAGTGCTACGTGTTTGCGGTGATAGATGCGTTCACAAAGTTTGCGAAACTGTATGCGACAAAGACGACGAGCACGAGAGAGGCAATTGATTGCCTGAAAAAATACTTTGCTGCATACAGCCGACCGTTGCGAATAATTTCCGATCCGCCCCTCCTACAATGTTCACAACTATGAAACTGTATTTATTACTGCGTTTTGTATACTTTGCGGCTTTACGCTTTCATTTTACTACCCCTGGTCAAGAAGACACAGGAATGTGCAACATGTGCACTATGTTTTATCGCGCACGATGTAATTCTGGAAAATTTTCAAACACGAGATTCACCTGCACGTTCCGTACACAAGGTTGTATTTAAGTAACATTACTCGAGTTATGCTTCAGTTACGAATCTGGTGTAACAACGTTAAAGTACTTAATACTAGGACAAGGCCAGTTTCCCATTTTACAAGCGATTCTCCTATCCAATGGTCTCGTGAATATCGTATTTCCACTTATACACAATTTCTATGTAAATTTCGTTGGCTGACACAGTATAGCTGGGGTGTAAGTACGAATAGCAATGATGTACGTAATTCCATGTTAACGCCGCTCATTAATGTGCTGGTGAACGACCACTGCGAATGTAACAATATCCCATTTACTAAATGAATTTCAAAATAAAACGAAATAATAATATTCTTACTAATATGTGAACCTTAAAATATTTGAAATATGTACGTAGGTACTTGTGTACCTATGCTTAATCATGTATCCATTTATCACTGACGTTACTCCTGTAATTATCATTTCATGTGCATACTTCTCTATTTCATCTTCCTCTACTTTGTTTTTGCAGAAATATCCTGACGTTAGTTCATTGTCATGAATGTTATAAATTAGGGTTATCAATCATTCCGCCAGTAGTTATATTATTAGCACTTCTAGTGCTAAATAGTTGTTTGAAGTATTTATGACTGTTCAGTATTCATGTAAAAATGAAATTACGACTTTCATCACTTCGAGTTTCACGTTGTCATATCTATTAATAGAAAATAACGCTAACTAAAAAGACAACGACTCTGACAACGAATACACGAAACGAATATTTAACCAGGAACTTGAATGAAAATTATTATAGTACATTTTATTATCAAATTTTATCCCACATAAAATTGGTAGCGCATTTCAAAGATGCATACACTGCATTCATTATGCTTCTGCTATTATAAAACGTTTCCTATAAAGGAATAGTCCTCAATGCCTATGAATAATATCCACGAATAAAAACGCAGAAAATTATGCAGCAGTCGTATAGCACTTTACACATGTTTAGAATTTTATTGTTAGCCAAAACAATGGGGATGTTATATTCCTGCAAAGGATCCTACTCGATGCGTACGCGGCATTACAAAGGTGTGGGCGTCCATAGGTAACCTGAATCGATCCACTTGACCTGGCGTTGTCACCTCTCTATGTTCACGCCCGAAACACGAACCAGTTTCCCTCTGCTACATTTTTACAATTTATCTTGCTACTGTACCTATACTGTTCTCCTTGAAATTAATGGCAACTGTTCGCTACATTTGTATGCCAGTCTCGCGGAATATCCTTGTGAAACATTTCGATAATATTCAGACACTTTATCATTTGGCTCGTAAATTAAACTTTTCATCTCTTGAAAAAGTGTATCTTGCAATATGAGTAAATTTCTCTTTATATATTTTATTGCGATCAAGATATATTAATATTAATAATTTTTATATTCGTTTATTCTCGTTTAAATATTTGTCTACAAGTATCTAGAAACTTCTGTTAAAGGAAGAAATAATTTTACTCGTTACAGCGACACCGATGTCGAATGTCACTGATAGCAGAGTGCCTGGCTCCAGTTTCATTTATGAATTTTTCAGAGAAACCACTCGACCGCAATATTCCAATAGCGGTGCAGCCTATTTAAAGGACTCGATATTATCTCAGATTTGCATATTTCACGTTTTCATTTTACAGCAGAGCCTTCGTACCGATTTCCTGTACATAAGATCAACTATGTTCCTCCTACTTTAATATTTTTCCCCGTTTATTTCAGTCCTTGTATATTTCTCCAGATAATATTTCGGTATCGCCTTTATATTATTCGACTAAAAATTGTATAACCGTTTCCTAGTATTCCGACAGTAATCGAACAAAGCGTGTTCTGTTCGAAAGATCCATTTTCAAAATTTCATTTCGATCTTGTTACCACTCGATGGAGGAACTTGAAGGATATTTGATGTGTACGTAGAGGACCCCTTCTCGAGGACGAAGGGGCTGTCAAGTCAGGATAGAATTAAAGGTTAATCCCGTGGGGTATACGGAGTCTGCGAGGGACGGATTTTCCCTCCCCTTTCCACCTTAACTCATCTTCCGCCGCGATAGAGGCCTTTGTTTTTTGCTCGAGACTTCAAGATACCATAAATATTTGCGTTCTTAAGTGCCCCTGGAATATAAGAACAGGCAACGCGACACGAAACACCACTTCCACCCTGTTGAATCTGTCGGTTATTTTGTCTGCTTGAGAAAATCCTTGGATTTGACTGCTCAATTTTGCAACGATACATCGTGCACTTCTTAATGATTCTTTGTTTCTTTATTATCCTTTATTTCGATTTCGAAAATGGCAGGTAATGTAAAATGCATTGGCGTTCATTCCAATCCAATTTGGTCGATTTTTCGGTTGGAAGTCAAGATTTTGCGTAGAAGAAGTTCAAAGGTATCTCTAAATTAAAAGAATTAGTGACGGTGGCAGGAGTTGAATGATACGTGGTTGTCAAATTTCGATTGATTCTAAAATATTTATTATAAACATTTAGTCTTGGTGTACCAATAGTTATTTAAACACAGCAACAGAAGTTCAGAGGAATAGAAGTAAAAGTAAATATTATACTTTTTGGCAGAGGACAGTATGTTCTTGCAGAAGCTTTAAGATTCTCATTAGAATACTTGAATTACGAATACGCGAATTTCATTTCATGGGCAATACATTTTTCCAGAATTCCTGCTAGGAAAGTATAATTTTTTTTCCAACGGGGAACGACGTCCTAATTTTTCTTCATCTGGTTAAAGCTTATCGTATAGCAAAGGGCATAATCTTCGTATACCCACAGATCATTTCCCACCGTGTGACAATGCATGGGAAATAATTGCACACATTATGCATCAGATTTGTCATGATCCGTATGGCATTCCGTTTTATATCGCCTTAGGTTTTAGAATTAGTCACAGTGCACTATAGATCATTCGGGGGCGGGTATCCGTCCTGTATTGATGCTCGTTGCGTTCCGTGAATCTCTAGGGTAAAATTGGCTTTGTGCCCCTTCTGGTTCGTCAGAGGACAACGATTTACTCGCCATGTATCGGACGTATCGACCAATTTAGAAAACGACATTTCCTTTCGTCTATATCACATAACATATATAACCGTGTCTCCAAGGCTCGCTTAATATCTTAGCTCTCTCAGTCCTATTATTGCTCTTCCATTCAACTCGATTACGAAAGGAACACCCTGCATTTTTGAACACCAGGTATTCCTTTTGATTCACGACCATATGGAGGCGAGGTACATACCGTATCTTCCATGTTTCTTCAGAAGATCGGAAAGTACAGAATTATAGTTATTATTATCCTCCATATCGTTCAAGCAATCCGTTTTAATCGTGGTAAATTGTAAATCGTAAACAGTTATTAATTTTTCCGTCTTTAGGAATCAAGAACTATCTTCTCACTGTATCCCATTTCACTTCATCTTATGTTATTTTATTTTATTTCACTCTACTTTATTTTATTTTATGTTATCTTATTACATTATACTTTATCTGATTGTATCTTACTTTATTTCAAATTGTCTCAATTGTTATTCTTTTCTGAAATTCTGTTCTACTCTATTATTATTTTATCCTATTTCATTTGTTATTCTTCTCTGCAATTCTGTTTTTACTTTATATTGTATATTATACTATTATTCTCTATGTGACACAATCCCCTGTATACTAAAGGGTTCTCTAGCCCGTTGATTAATGAAATATATATTATTATTATTATTATTATCGTTAAAAGTTTGCTACATTAAATAGATACACTTATCAATGGCTATTTTTTGACAATTTTGAGTAGTACTTTGTTATTTGTTATAAATATATGTGAGCAGTCTTAATAAAGAAATAATTGTATATTCAATATTTTGATTACGATTATTCGTTATTCGTGTATTTTTAGCAAATTCGAGGAACAACTATGGGACAACTGTAGTGTGTAAGAACTGCAGAACACGAGAGGAATTGGACAAACCACCGAAGAGAAAACTGTGGAGAAGGGTGCGTAGCCCTTCCGAGCGTGTCTGTCGTATCGTTGTTGCAATCCCACAGACAATCCGTAAGGGCTTAACGCTGTTTCAACAAGGGATTACTGGCGCTTCCCTAAGCTGAGCGATACGCGATCCTGCGTATCTGTATCAGGGACAAACATTTAAATTGCCAAGATTACGAAGTGGTCTTGTGGACGGAACTTTTTGGCAGTTACGACAAATACCTTGGGTTCCACTGAAAACGTCATTTCGAAAGGATTTATGGGAGGGTAAGTTCGTGAGACGCCTGGAATATTTCGTACAGTCTTAAATACAGAAGATAATAGCGAGGAAAGTTTAGCGTTACAGAAATGATTTGTTTACTACTTCAATATATAAATGTATTACTTATTATTTCAATTTGATAAGTTATCGTTTATTATTCCATTTATTAATTTTAATTTTTCTGAGAGAGTAACAGCGGCTTTAGATAAGTAATTATTCTCAAGTAACTTCTTTTTAGATACCTTTTATTCGAGAACGTCTGTTGCATATTTGAACTAATTGAACATTTATGCTCAACGACCTTAATCCATTTGATACATTCAATTGAAATATCCGACGATACGTACTTCGAACAGCTCGATTCAGAAACATTAGCTCCGAAATTGGAAGATTGCACGATGTGGGTTAATAGGTGCTGCGAAATTTTCTATGCAGATGCAAAATTACACAAGGATTCGCCAGGGTACACGTACATACAAGTGCATACGATTTTAATCTGTACGTGTCGCGCTTCAGGCGATCTGCCACTATAATTTGCATAGCCGAGTATTGTTATTTTATGGAATCAACATCGACGGATCGCGTGTCTGCGATCGTTAAAACGAACTTTAAACGTGCTCGTTGCGATTGCTGACTGAACGAGTGAAATCGGCTCTAGATGTATTTAAATATTGCACGCTGCGGCTAGAAATGTTTAGCACGAAAATATTTGGCAAAATTTAATATTTGTATTACAGTCTCGAATTAGTCAATTGAACAGTCGCGTATTTTTACAAATATTAGAACAATAGAAAATATGAAGTATTATTATAGAAACTCCCGATCATCGCTTACTTTATGTTTGCTGTGAACACTATTGTAAATAGGAACATTCCAAACATTTTAAATGAAGTACATATTCAGCATGCTACGTTATATAAATAACTTTTCAACAAAAGGAATAATGCAACTGCAGAGGTGGAGAACATATTTGAGGTGCATGTATAAACAAATTATTAATGCAAGCTAGTGTTAAAAATGGGTTCACAAATTTGAAGTTAGGAACTAGAGTATTAAAGAAGAACCTCTTTAAAAATGAAGACGTTTTATAGATTACTGTTGCAGAAAAGCCCCCAAAATTGAATTTGACTCAGTCTTAATTATCGACTGATACTTGCTTACTTTCACTTATTATATGCATGTACCGAAACGCTTGCACTATTTAGAGAATAACCTAGTAGTTGAAGTAAACCATAAATTTCACTGGTGGTGTAATTACGTTCTTAAGAAATGAGCTTTGCGAGAAACGCGTCGCAGTCCGATAGATCTCTATTATCTATTATGTATACGTTTACGGAACGTGTTCTCGTTCACCCTTCTGTTCACCCTTCGAAGAGCAGTGTTTGCTTCTCAGATCATGCCGCAAAAGAGGCTCTCGGAGTTGAGGCGAAAATACGATTCAGTCGAGATCAAAGGTGAAGTATTGCCAAAGAGAAGTTCGCCATAATTCCGTTTGGTTGTTCATTCGACGGTAATGCATTAAGCACAAAGGTGACCATTGTTCAAACGATTTTCCATGCATCTCGAATAAAAATGAATTGCGAAATAATGCCACGTTGTTATAACAATTGTACGCATGGGCGCCCGAAACAATATTACTGTTGGGATTGTGTAATTATTGGATATATTTGAAATGAATGTAAAATTTGGGAAATATTTTCTTCACACAAGAATTGATAAAATATCTTTAAGTTTGAGCAATATTTATAATTATTGCTCGTATTCCTTTCGCAACTGAATTTATGTTACTTCGCATTCCAACTCTAAAGTATATTTTAATACTGTGGAAAGAATTTGTATCTCAAAGTACTTTCTAGCAAGCAATTAATTAAGAAGAATTATGAACCCGCCTTTTGTGCTCAATTCCAAATTAAAATTGTTCATTTAAATAAAAACTAACGGTACAACATTCTCGTTGGATTCATATCAAGATGCAGAGGCTTCAATTCGACAGTTTTAAATAACAATGTTATTATTACGAAATTATAACGACTGTATGCCAGAGCTTCATTCCTCACAAATTCCTCTTAAACAGTAAAATAATAGCACGCGTAAATTGCAATTCAACAAACCATTAACGTCAATTTAAAGGGTGCTCGAAATCTTCGCTAAAATACCAAGCCCATCAGTCCCAATCTATCCACAAAAAGGTGTTGAATTGATCCCCCCAAAAAGCGTAGCGTTTCAACCATCTCAGAGGCTTCGAATAACCTATCTAATGAAGTAGTAGCAAAGCCCAGCTAAGAAGAGCGTGTCTCGCTCGACAAAGGGAACCTTGCTCCTGCCCTTCTTTTTTACCTCGTCTCACGCCTTGAAAAAGGTCCTGGAAATGGCTAAAAAAAAGGACTTGGTAAAAAGAGGAACACGTCCGCGTTCCTGGCATGGTATCGATTTGCCCCGGCCTTCGACTTTATCGCTTCCAGTCTCAACGTTCCTACATCGTGGCGAGCCGTCTATCCAGCGAGAGATAAGAACTGTAAAACGCGGCGAGAATGTGTACCGACAATCCATTTTATCACGTGGTGTCCCAGGAAGACAAGTTTCTTTTCTGTTTTAGTGATCCAGGAAAAACGAAAAAAGGGACGTTCGAGTAGAGAGTGACTTGGCCACAGAAAGAGGGGAAAACTCTGTCTGCCACCCCTATTGCGCCTGATTCTTTCCACCATGGCGCACGGTGTCCACGGGGATTCATAAGAAAAGTTACGTTACTTCGTGGTGATTCCCCATGCTGGCTCTTCGACGAGTGTATACCTCCCCTCTCGGTGGAAAACTACCCACCATATTTTGCGCCGCCGTTTTCTCTCCCTTTTTGGTCGCGTAAATCGTCGCCACGGAGTTATGGGATCAACCACTTCTGCCTGGCTTTGGGGGAAACTTGCCGTGTGCGTCAAGAAACTTTCAACTTTTTCTATTGTTCGATTACACCGCGCGTCGCACCTGAGATTATTTCCCGCGAAAGTTACCCTCTTTCGCTGTTTGAGGAACGTAAACGTTTTGTTGGACAGGTGGTAGAATTCTTCTTTTACGATCGTTACGAGCACTTGTTGAACTCTCGTGAGAAATATTTAGTTTGTTTTTTTATGCTTAGTTGGGCTTCGGCGTATGAAATATAGTTTCAAATAGCAGCATGCTTGTCATTAGGGTAATTGAGTGTATTTTCTGATAACGGAATTTCCATAATTCTATTTTCAAAAATTGGTTGCCCCATTTAGAATACAAGCAATGTACCAATGTGATTATTCTAATTTCTGAGATGTTTCTAATCAAACATCTCGATTTATTAAATGTGCCTCAATTTGACGACTGTTCCACTATTAAATATTAAATGTCTAAAAGAAACTTCTTCTCAGAAGTAACCAATTAGTAAAATAAGAACATCTAATACTTTGCTTCGAGTTTAAGTAATCGTCGAATACATTAATCAAGAATGGTTAAATTCGAGCCGAACAGAAAATAAGTTATATCGGTAGATGTGTTTGGAAAGAGGATTCAGTTGAGTCCAAGGGACATAGCCGGTTGAGCCATGAAACTTTATTGCCTCCTTTCCCTATTTCACTCCTTTCCTCTTGGCGTTGAAGGAAGCGAGAAACCCAGCTACTTTTCTCTACAGGATCCCTCTGAGTCTTAACACACAACCATTTGCACGTGTCTACGATATTTCTGGGGAAGCGACCATCTGATCGTAAGATATCTCTTTATTGCTTCCCCTCGGTTCTAACGTTACGAGTGCTGCAACTTTAATGGGAAACTAACATTTCCACATACTTTGTTTGTTATGCCTCGAAGCTTCCTTTAAATTTCATATTTATATTTCATTTGTCAGTTACTTATAATGGCAATTTAATTAATATGCAGAAAGCATGATGTATCCTGAATTTTATATTCATAGTACTATAGAAAAAAGATGGTAGTGGTATTACAAGTTACAACGATACGCAAAGTTGTTAAACAAAAGCTTCTTCACGATGAAAATTTCAATTTTTTTCTGTAGTTTAATAATTCAGCGATAACTGTGATCTCCTGTTACAAATTTCTCTTGAAAACATTCTTCACCCTTAATGTCTACAAATATATTGAATAATTGTTATAAACAAAATAAAAGAAATAGACACACAGGTGCATTCGTTGCAGAAGCGTCGTATGAATTACTCCAACGAACGCGCACTGTAACAACAAACGATTAAACTTGATTCACCAAAATCAAACATAGATTGAAATTCATTTACTGTCACTTCAATAAACTTCTCCCCATCCCAGCGCAACCAATTCCTTCCTTATTTTCGCGATCGTTCTCTGTCAGATTTCATACATTCCCCGTTTCGTTTCGCCCGACAATAGACTGTTGCGTTCTCAGAGGCGAGAAGGCCGTCTCTATAAAATCGTAGCATGGGGTGGACAACCCCCAGCGTTTCATGGTTCCTGTCGGTGGGGGCTTTAGTTGTTGGAGCCGTGGCGGCGGTAAGCTAATATTACGGTGCCCCGCGGCGAACTGGAAAATTTCATTGAAACTTCCATTATTCATCCGCGAGCCGCTTCAGCCCCGGCCCTATGGTCCGTCTGTCCGTTCGTACCTTTCCTGGCGGTAAATTCAATTCGAATTACAAGCGTACGAATTAGCTAGTCGCCCCCTCGGACCTCGACCTTTCTCGATTTCCCAGCGATTTCCTCCGGCTGGCAACGCGCAATTAGTGAAAGTTATCATTTCGGACTCGTTGAAACTTTGTCATCGTACTGCGCGAATATTGTTTCATTCCTTCACTTTTATTCTGCAGTTTACATTTCTCTCTATATTTTTGCTTCTATTATTTTATTGTTTTACTATTCTCGTCTACTTATAAGATTCTGAAGCTGTAGCAAAATTTGTTTATTTATTTTTCATTGATACTGTACCAGCAATTAGAGTTATTTTAATACGGAGTTATATGTAATATATCCAAGTGAGATTTTGTCTTTTTGATTAACATAAATGTATCGATTCTGCGTTTGTTGCTATTTATTTGTGTTCCGTTTTGTTCTTGCCTTTGCTTCATCATGAATGTACAGTTGGCCATTTGATTCGCTTGGTCGATCCAATTTCAGTTGCCTTCCCTTGGGGCAAACGCGTGTGGCAAAAGCAGTTTCCATCTCATAACTGTTAGCGCAATCCCACTACGAATTTCCACTGAGGAAAATTTCGAAACTAATTGTACGTTTTCTGAATTCATCTCGTTCGATTGGGAATTGCTTGGAATAGCTGAAATTACTAGCCAAAGTTACTAAAACTAACACCAGTTAAATCATTGCAAGACATTTCCATGCAACAGTGTAAAAAGAATGAAATTATGGGCTACAATTTTTATTTTAAATATTAGTTAACATCTCTGTTTATTTCAATTTTTCCACAGCCGCAAATTAGCCAAATCGGTTAACTCCACCTTTTCAATTTTTAAAAATCTCATCGTCAAAGCGTACGATTGACTCCTAACTTTTCACATTTGAAATAACGTTCCCTATTTTTGTTTTGTGGAGTTAACCGATTTAGCCAATGAGCGGCACACATGTGAATCGTCGGAAAAATAGATGTCGTCTGTTCGGACAATAGCATCTAGGGGGAAACGAGAGGCAATAATCGATGGCCCGGGTTCTCGATTTACCGATACACACATCCGGAAATACATTTTCGTTTCACGCCTTCGAGGGCTGAAGCAAACGGCAAGTTCCCTGCGAAAATGTCGCGAAAGCAATTTTCTCGAGAGAACCGAGCACACTCCGAATTGCTGATCGTTCGATCTTGCCTGAACTTTTTTCTCTTTACGATGTTTCGACGACTTTACCTGATCGATGGTCGTGTCTGTGCTGCTGCATTATTCGTTTCCAAACGAATTACACGTCGTGACCCTTTCGATCTTCTGCCGAATGTTCGGGGTGAAAAACTTAACAACATAATTTATTAGGCATGACCGAAAGAATATCGAATCTCGTGATACAAAATGAAATCGATTCGAGAGTTAATTCAGTATTTTGTACATGGTAAAGTTTACGCTTGATGAGATTTTGATGATTGTGAAATTTTTCTATGAGACCAGTATAACAGTTTTCAATGAGAAATCTTGAAAATAGATCGGATAGATTATCTCATATTTCTGGGGTACAACAATGAAAGAAATATATTCACCTGTAATATTATACTTTTAACCGTGTGTACTGAACTTGTCTTCTGAAATACTTGCACAGAGACGGAAGCTACTCCGTATTAGATTTGTTATAGATTATTCGATAACGAAAGCTTTGCACGAAGAATTGATGGCGTAATTTAACCACGCAACAAGTACAGCTATCGTAACACGGGCCTGTGCAAAGGGGAAGTTGAATTCAATGGGCACATTTATCAGCGCTAAAAATATTTTCATATTGCGTCGAAGTACGTGGGCGAATCTTATTCAGATCGTGTCCCTGCTTTTCCTTGGACGTTCATTAATGACAGTTGCGATCTTTTCAGATCCATTGCGTAACGAGGAAGTGTGACGAAATTTCGTTAATTCGTTATAGTAAATTCAATAGTTATTATATTTTAGTATTAAATTTTGTATAACACGTTTGCCTAGAATACCATTATTTTAAACGATCTGAAGTTTTCTAATGTTGATTATTCATTTTTATACAGTTAGTCCCATAAGTATTCGCGATCTCACTATAGAGAAAATTTGTTTGGATAAATTTATCTAAAAATGGGTTAAAATTCATATACTTATGTTACTAACTACTCAATGTCGTTAAAATTTGGTCTAAACTGAACTGTACCATATATACTTGTTCGTTGGTAGTAGAAAATTTCATCTTTTGTTGGCAGTATAATATTGGCATTCTGTTATACAATATCAAGGTGTACATGTAATTACTGGATTCTTCGTAAATTATCAACGATTATAGTTTATGGAAAATAATATTTACTGATAAAAGTACGATTCTTCCGATTCAATTAATCTTCAGAACCATATACATATATTTTTGTTTCGCCTGCGTGTTTTATATTAATTTTAATTACGTGTCAACATATAGAAATGTTTGTTACTATTCCATCGCTGAACTGCTGTTATTGTGCAGCGTTGCTGTGCAATTTCACGTATCCAGAATTAAAATACGAACGTGACGATTCATCAGCAGGCAATTCAATCTGACCCGTTGGCAAATTACACAGTGGCGAACATCGACGTATCCTAAAGACTTTACGAAACCATTGGAATCAACGTTGCAAGATTAGTATTAATTATACTGTGTCTTCGATTATTTTCGTAATGCATCAAACCCTATTTTAATGTACCCTCGCTATGCATTCCTAGGAAACTCGTATTAACGAATTGTTAATTAATAGTAATACCAATCGGAATTCAACGTAAACCGAAGAACAATGTTAACTAGATTATCTATTGAAAGATCGTCAAACTTTTTGCACTCACGTAATATGTATTCATATTTGATGGAAAGAGTGAAATTTAATTCAGTAGAAGGAATATGATCGAAGGAATAATTATGTGATTCACTGTGATTTCTGTGTCGTACATCAATTTTGAATGTAATATTATATATTGTATGTATAAATTGATGCAAACATGACAGTTTAGATTTAAATTCACTTGCATTACATTATGCCACTGTTCGATACTCACGCGCAGAGAGATATCGTCATTATTATTAGTCAGAGTTAATAAATCTATTTGATTTTATTGATATTCCGTCACTCCAAGTGTGATTATATTACTTTCAAACATTTATTCCGTCTAAATAAGAATACCTGTGAACACGGTATGAGACATTTTTTTCGCCGGGCATTGCTTGGCGGACCAACGGCTTTAGAAAGATTCATTACACCGGTTATTACTATTCAGCACAAAGTATGTCGTAAATCGCCAATGGGACATGGCACCTTGCATGGGAAAAGTCTTTGTGCAATGCGCTCATGTATTAATGACTCATCTATACGTGGTCACAAAGCATTCAAACGCGTTTTCACTAGAGAGGGCTCACTTCCAATTGCTTGGCTCGATGTCCTTCCGCATTATCCAAAATATTATACAACAGAACGAAGGAATGTTTCCTTTTCCTTTCTTGAAGAACTTACAGTAAAATAAATTAAAAGTATCCATAAAATTATAATATATAATTTGAAACGTAGCCTGGATATTAAAACACGACAAAAAAAACTTTAACTCTTTACGTGCACCACGTGAGTAGTTCAATTTCAAAACGGCTATTTTATATCATTACTCACTAGTGGCTCCCCAAGTTTCAAACAGAACCATCTTCAATTCTTGCCTTGCGTAACACACAGGTGCGGTTCACCAGCAACTAATTTGTAATTGTATAATTGACAGTTGTTTATAAGCATTTGTACGCGTAATTGATGTTTCTCTTACAAAACCTACTTTTTCTCGCATTGAAACCAAGCAACAATAATCTGTTCAATGCTTTCGATAGTAAAAACATGGACGCAAACCAACAAGAAGGACCCCGCTTCTCCATGCCAACTAACAATCCATACACAAATACAGTTCCACCTTCCTATTATTTCAAAGAATCATTCCACGAACCAGAGACACAAGGCAAACAGCTCGATTCTTTATCAAGCGTACTGATTGCCACTCTTCGTTCTGCTTAACCGACGAATCGCGTGCCTTCCTCAACCCTTTAATCTTCCATCCGCCGGTTCACTTTTGCCGGCACACATATTTGTATTGTTCCAGTGTAGACCGAAGCGCAGAAGGTCCGTGGACTCTTCGTTCCCTTTCCGTTTCAGCGAAGCGTCACGAGACGAGTCGGTGCACGAGCCCTCGTAAATCCATTTATTTATTTATTTATGTGCCACGGGTGCTCGGAACCGGATGGCCTGTGGGGACGTGGATAGGCTTATGGCGGGGGGTAAGCATCGAACCAGGACTTCCCATGGGACTGTCACCACGGGATGGGGAGATCGCAAAAGTCACGGAGAACCCGTGGATATTCAGTGTAGGCTGATGCCATGAGAAGTAAATTCTCCCGAGGCAACGCGGGTTGAAACGAAAACGCTGTTTTGCCACTTAGACGGTAAAAGAACGCACCTAACAATGCTTGTTTGCCTGTCTTTGTCGATAGAGGGATTCCCCATTGGTACCTGATTTTTCTCTTTTTTTTCTTTTTCTAACGCCTTTACACGGTGAATACTTGATGTCACTTTCTTTGGTTCGAAGGCAGGGGGACTCGGGGTATTCGATTTATAATACGTATCCGGAAGCTGTCAATCATTAACGTAATGAAGCATGATTGTCGAGATCGCATAGTGCGATAGAACGCAGGAAATAGGTCGTATTGTAACAATTCACCAGATAGATCTTCAATCGATATTAACAAAGATGGGCATTTTGACTTTCCACTTGACTCAGAATGAATAATTAATGTGCAATCTTAGGACTGACTTAGTTACGTTTGAAGACAAGCAACCGGATTCTATAAAATGGAAGCAAATGAGGTAACAGGATGAGCATTTCGTTATTATTATGCAAATGTTAAGGATTTCTTCATTCCTTTAGATGCAATTATTTGTGTCACATGTGGTAAGTTTATCGTACAGCATATGTATGTATCATTCAGGTTAAATGTAACTTAACCACGATCTACTTGATTGAATAAAATTTAACAGATAAATATCACATTTACTAAATGTAACTTTGCAACACATTATAATCAACACATCGAGAGAATGTGAAATATAAAGATGTGTGTATATATAAAGTCAAACATTACATCAGAATCTCGTATAGTATTTCACCGAAAAATTCTTACCCATGCAATTTATTACTTCTCAAAATCGCGTTGAAAGACGTTTTCAAAATATACCAGACAGCGTCAATTAAATTTCTGCATCGTTGCAGAACGGAAGTAATCGAAAATTGACTCACCCAGTTGGTCACATTTTGTCGACGTTCGAGAAGACGTTGCTGCAGCTTCGGTCCTGGTCCAGAAAGAAAAGCTTTCACCAGAGTTCGGGTCTTTGGCAGATGATTGGGTGCGACTACCTCGACCTGGGCCAAGTATTTCTGCAAGGTTGACTCCAAGTCCGGAACCGGAAGACTCGGTAGAGTGACTTCCTTCTGTAAAGTGAAACCGGTGAAATGGACGATTATCGTGGCAAGAAATTTCGATAAGAATCGGTATCATTATGTTAATTCATGTGAAACGGGAAACAGAACGGAAGAGGCTATGGCTTTAACCCTTTAAAATGGGATATGCTTGATCTGCAAGGTTATTCAAAGGTTAGTTGTTACGAACCTGACATTTATTAATAAAGGTGGATAAACTGTCGATGGCGAACGTGCACGATGGCTGGTTGGTTAAATTAAAATATTTAAACTAGGCAAACTTCGAGAGTACTTCGTACTCGATTGTCCTAAAGGTCAGGTTAATATTTGTTCCAGGTCATTTTGTTAATTTTTTATCCTTAACGCGTATCGATTCTACATACAAACCGTTTTATTTTACCAGAAGCTTATTCTCGAGCAATGGGGAATTTTATTATAAAACCGGGACAGTTGATTTTTAATAAATTGCTGAACCTGCAAGTCCTCTGTAGGACAGAGTAAAAATTGTTATTAACCAGTCAGCTGTGGATGACGACTATATCCGTCATTCAGAAATGGCAGAATTTTGCGTTGTGACGAGTATATCCGTCATGCGTAAAAGTTAGTTACCATTTGCTATTTAAATTGTAATTTTAGTCAAAACTATAATATATTCGTAAATTTCAATATGTTTAGAATCTTTTGAGGTCAAGCCGAAATAAAAACAAACAAATAAAAAGTATAAATAATTTGCGATGAATTCATGCGTATGCACTAGCTGGAACTGCCTATCAGTTCGTATAACCACTTTATACATGTGCGACGATGATGTTTTTTAGATGTTAGTGTTATAGTTTGTTATAAAAAAAAGATTAGGAAAGAATCGCGGTATTGGTGTTCGACGTGCAAAGCGCCATTATGTGTCGTTCCTTGCTTTGGTGAATACCACTCGACAGCAGCAGTTTGAAGTTTTAACTCTTATAAATATTTGATTTTTCCTGAGTTTTTCGTTTATTATGTATGCAGTATGTGTTTATGTTAAGTGTATGAGTAAATATTAGTAATAAAATTGTTCATTTTATAAAATAATGCCGTCTTTTTGATCCAATATTTTAACACCGCAACTTACTCTGTGTTTGACGACTATATCCGTCATCGCTTGATTCTCGCGACACACGCAGGTGCGCGCTCTCAGAAGAGATCGCCACAGCTGACTGGTTGATAAATTAAACTTTGCAATTACAAATTTGCAGGACGACAGAATAATATAATTAGCCATCGCGTAGACAAGTGTAATTAACTGTGTAATTAAAAGTGTATAAGTATATTATAATAGTTGCAATGGACCATGAGAATGCTTAACCGTTTGAGTGCCAAGGAGCGATTTTGCGCTTCTTCTGTGTCGCTCGAACAGTGACACGCTCGGTTTCCGTCGATGCGCGACTTTACTTAAAAAAATTACAGCTTACCGTACAGAGCGGAAAACAGCGCAATAGCGCTCCTTGGCATTTTTAATCGGAGAATAAGACAAGCGCTATCGCGCCGCTTGGCACTTTTGGAGAGGGAATAAGACAAACGAAAAAGCGCTCCTTGGCACTTTTGGACGGGAAAACAGCAAAGACACGCGGCACTCAAACGGTTAATAATATTAGACGTATTACACCGGGTGATTATCATAATTGGAACTGACTCCACGACAGTTATACTTAAAGATAAGAGAAGAAGGTAATGTAAAATTCTGCATCGCTTGATGAGTTTTGCTTTTTTACTGCATCTGCTGACACAATTTTCTTAGAGATTAGATAACCGCCCTTGCAAAGTCTAATTACAATTCTGCGTAAATGCAGCCACTACATTTTCGTGACCTTCCTCGTTTAAATTAATCCTTCCAGCCATTCTGCGTGCAAAATGCAAAATGCAAAATATCGCATAAAAGGAAATAAATACTTTACTAGATACGTACTTCGTAGTACTACTCGCAACTGATCTCTCATGTCGCTATCAAGTCGATGTCAAATGAATGCACATTGAGAAACGATATTTCCACCCCAAAAAATGTCTCACAACTTTACGTATAATACGTAAAGTACAACTTCAATCCATATCCAATAAACCATCGAAGTTTCAGGATGATATTATAATTACGAAACGTAGCGTATAAAATTCGATTAAGCCCAGTTCAACAACCCCAGTCTGAAATTCACGATCATTCCGAGAACTCTAATAATCCGAATTCGTTGTTCCAAATAAAACTGCCCACAATAATAAGGCATAAGGAAACGTTCACGCGAGGACGCAGTCGAACGCGAAATTCGATTCAAAACGGACGAACGAGAGCGACGACGAGAAGGATCGATCGAGCGTCCGCCTCGAGGTTTAACAAGTTCAGGGGTGCATCGTGCGCGCAAAGCCTCCTGGCACGGTATTCGCTGGCCTTTACGATGTCACGGCGATTGTAAAATAAAGAATCAATCGAGAAACGAAGCGTGTCTATGGGAGCAAGAGCCCTTAAGGCTGGCACGGTTCGTTGATCAGGATCCCCTTTTGCCGGCCTAACAAGACCGACTCTGTGAACCCGAACGCGGCACGACCCTTCCTTCTTCGTCGCGAAATGTTTCCGACAAGTGGAGTTAGGTGGAACAACGACAACCGAATATGTACTTGTTTGATAATGGTCTACTCCTCTCTGTTCGTTACGCCCGGTCGTGTGTTTAGTTCCATTGATCAACGTGGCTCGATTTACACGCCGAGGGAACAACGTTGTGGAATCCGCACGCGTAGCCTCACTCGTGACGAACTCGTCGAGGAAGCGTTGCTGTTCGTGATTTATGTGACACCTGGCGTTGCCAAGTGACACGCTTTCTAAGCTTACGTATTGCTGAGTTGCGGATAAAACCATACGGTGTATTTAATAGAGTAGTCGGAAGTAGAGGGTTGGTTCAACCTGCGACTCCTTAATGCCGGATGATTTAATTGCGCGGAGTTTGTGTTCGGTTGGATATAGTGGGTATTATTGGTATTAACTAGAATTTCTGGAGAAGTGAGAAGGGTTCGTATATTTTTTTGCGCTGTGAAGTATTGAGTACTCTTGGCCGGTGGAATAATTACGTTAATAAGTGTACTGGTCGAAGGTTCCTTAACCCTTTCGCAGTTTAGTCAGTACGACGGTCCCTTCGTCGCATCGCTCAATGCGCTTTGTCGATTGTTTATATGAAACAGAGAGAAAGATAAGAAAAGGAGTCTTCTTTTCCAAATACACGGCACTTAAATTCAGTAAGGCCTTGACTTTTAAACGAAAAGATTCAATTCGTACTACAATAATATACAATAGAAAAGTTCCAATCTGCAATTCACCAGTGAATGCTTGATAGATTTTTCACAAGCACTCAGACTGCTTATTAAAATACCTGTGACAACAACATGGAGACAAAACAGACAAAATATATGTAACTTCGTATTTCAAAACAAATAGAAGTTCTGTCAGCGGTACAAAACGAAACCCACTTTTCATTACTTTAGTGGACCCCGAAGAAGGGGTTAATCATTTACGCGCAACTTTCACCATCGATCGGCACATCTGTTCCCGCCTCGATAAATCGAACCGATCGAATCGACGCCATTCAGGGCACGACAGAAGGAGGAAAGAACGACAATTAAATTTAACTGGTTTATTTGTGATCGATTGGTGCCTCCGCCAAAATCCATACGAACCTGGAAAACGGGTAGCTCCTACTTATACGTTATTCCGTGCACGAAACGAATCCGGAGAATGCTCGTAACGAGTTCGATTATCCTGCTTGCCATGAGTCAGTTTTGTCCCGAAGTCGGCCCCTCGGTGTTGCGGGCCAGCCCGTTCGTTTCGTACGAGCCACCGATGTAACGGGTGTCTGAGTTCCCAGGAGGTTTTCCACCCCCTTTTCAAGGCTCATTGCTATGCACCGCTCGAAACTCTGCTAACGACCTTTGCACGCCGAGAGCCCCCAACTTCCAGCCGACTTTTCGATCCGAAACAGCTTATCGGGCCGCGCGATTGCGTGGATTTGAAATATTCGATACCGGAGCTTGGATTTCGCTTGACTCGGAGAGGCTTATTTCCAAAACGACTTAAATCCCGGTATAAAAAAACAGAAGAGATATTGGACGCTCGAAAGTTTTTTCGCGGTGGCTTTCCATACGTCGCACGCTGTTTCGTGGTGATTTTCTCTGTCGTTTTGCGTACTATTTATTATTGGTCGAACTTTTTTGGGAAATTAACTTTTTGGGATTTTCATGCTACAATATTTTCGAAACTTTCAAAGAATTATTGATTCAACGAGGGAAATATATATTGTATTTCCCGGATTAATGATTTATAACAATTAATTTGTACGGTCAAATCATCAGTTACGTTTGTCGACATTTAACGAGACAGACTTATAATTGCCTCGCGCAAGTAAAGCAGATTGTATTCTTCGAACGAACAAATACGTCGGCCGTGTGTAAATAAAATTGCGAATCACTGTACGCGACAGCGTTGATTTCGCGCACTTCTAAATAATTCTCGATTCTCGTTTCGAACAGTATATCCTTGTGTTCGGGGGTGTGCGTGATCGAATCAGTGACTCGGCTGTAAAATTTCCGCGGGACACTTGACGTTTCTGTACTTCGTCCTGGTTTAACTAGGTAATTAAAATTCGCGCTGGACAATCACGAGTGAAATACAGGAACGATACAGTACGGTACAAATCCTCGTCGAGAGGAGAATGCTTGAATGGCCTCGATCAAGCGGACCTCGTTTGCCCGATTCGATAATAATCAATCGGATGCGCCTTTCATTCGAACGCACTGAATTCGAAATAATTACCCTTCCTTTCCCATTGCCCTCCAATTTCTCGCTCTTTCTCCACGGTTGTGTTTTCAGTTGCAACAGCGACCATCGCAAACGCGATCACACGTTCCCTGCGCCATCGAGCTGTTCATTAATTGCGAAAACAATCTGTATAATCGTTCTGGTTAAATGTAGGTACACATTGCTAATGAACGTACATGTTAGCCTTTGGAGAATAATCAAGTTGCATGGTATCAATGTTTTATAATTGTTAAATTCTTTTGCATGTTATGCGTTTGTTTTAAGGTGGTCGCGTTATTAATGGTGTCACTGTCGATCACTTATCTTCGGACAGTGATTACATATTATATTGATACATATTACAAGGTGTTTCTAGTCGATACTCATTTGCAAGGAGTCACAGAAATTATAATGTCAGTAGGTTTAAGGGAGATAAGCATGCCACATTTCCACCAGGCAATCGTAACAAACGACCAAGTCTCACAACATGTTGGATAGAAGGCGAAGGCTCCGTCGAGGATTCTATATGGATTTCCTCTGGGCGGAAATTTTACGTACGCTCAATTTCCTTGCACTTCCCCTCGCCCTGCCATCGCGTGGACGCGCCCCGGATAATATGTACCTTCCATCACGAGTGGCACCTTGCGATCCCTCCCTCTGTGCCAGAACTCCCTGCGGACCTCTATTCTATGCAAACAGGCCGGGCGGCCGGAACGTAAAGGAAAATCGACGGCGGGAGATCGGGAGATTCGAAGCAGGCAAAGAAACGGCGAAATACCGCTGGAAATGCAAAGGGTGTATACTAAAAGGTGTATAGGCGATCCGGAAGTAATTGAAGAAACTGATAAAAGGGTTCACTTAGGACTGGAGCGAGGTGCAAAATTTATTTATTGCACCCAGAAAGGAATGGGCATATTTTAAATGCGAAACGCTTCTTTCGATCTCTTATGGTATTATTATTTGTATTAATTTGTGTTATACATTATATTAAATGCGTAAATTATAATGCGTTATGTAATAGATAATTATTCTTGATAAATTATCAGACAGGTAATATCAAGTGTTCCTTAATCCTTTCGCTACGGAAAGCGCATGCACATGTACATCCTCAAATATTCGCCAACTGTTCAACAAATTTATATAAACATTCTCTGCAACAATATGTCAATGCTGCAATTATTCATATAAATTACACCTTGGGTAATTGACCACACTATCTAAGTATTCGAACGTAACTCTTGAATAAATATCTCTACTGTTTTGTACATTGACTACGCTCTTACTTTTTATGGTACCATGCAAAAAGGGATAACTCTACGCGAACTAAAACTATCCAAGTGCCATGAAAGGTGAACAACTGCAAACTTAATGTAAGCAAAAATATTGCTAGGACGTCAAATACAGGACATAAAAACAAAAGAGAGGAGAGGATAAAAAGGGAGTAAAAAATAATTATGAGGAGAAAATGAAGGAACAAAGTTGAAGCAGAGGGAGAGAATGAAATGGTACGAAGAGAGAGAGACATGGATGGTGAGTAGTACAGTGGATATAAAGGAAGCCTAAGGGGGTTGTTCCTGGTCTGACAGCGGTAAGGGGGGCCGTGGGTGTTACTAATTGGAGGGGTGCCGAGGGGGAAACCTTGTTATCTCTTAATTGCTGCGACCCTCCGCACTGTTTTGCATCGATAAGAAGAACCAGCCACTCCTCCCGGACTTTTGTCTCATCTGACTCTGTGCCTGTACCTGGCGGCCTGATCGATCGATCGAAATTGCTTGTTGCTTCGAAATTGCGGTGGCCCTTTGTGCGTACAATCACTCAACTTCTTTCCTTTGATGTGTTACTCTTGCCCGATGAGACTCGCATATCGACATACCTCATAACGAGTCATTGAAAATTATTCGACCCGTTCCTCGTTTGGTCACATTTCCACAACTTGCAATTGATTCACGCGAACATCGATATTATTGTACCACACTTTGCCAGCGAAATATTCCAGTGGATAAATGAATCGTATCTCGACATTTATCCCAGAATATTCCTTCGCTTTCGAGGTACGCGGACAGCCGCGTGGAACGCAATGCTCCTGTGCAATTCTTGTAAAATAATGTGTTTTTTGTGCAAATGTTGCGTACTCCGGGCGCATCAATTGTAATATTTCTCGCGTTTCTATGAATATCGATATCGGCGCACAGCCACTGTTTCATATTTATGTTTGCTTTGAACAATAATTTTCTCTTTCGCATAAATTTCACTGTTTCCTCGTACACGTTCATGATTGCAGATCGTGGATGTTGTAATTCTTACGAAATAATTAAATAATTTTTGGCGTGCATATTTTATAGAAATAAGAATAATTCTAAATTAAATTATTGATAAGTTATTTAACACGTCTTACATTTCAGAAGACAACTACTCACTAATGCTTAAATAATTTATCAATAATTTCATTTTGAATTGCTCTTGTTTCTATACAAATTTTACGCCAAGAATTACTTTGCGGTTATTATTTAATTATTTCGCGACAATGATATCTTATGCATATAAATATACATATACAAATGGATAAGAATAACGAATATTGGAATACAGAGGACAAAGTGTTCAATTTTTGTCGATGGCTAATCGGCTTGGGTCTTTCATATAATAGTGTCGATCCCAGGAGAGCGTTCTAGCCTGGGCTTTAATAAAGTCTCCTCCTCCGTTTCCAGAAAACGACCGGGGAGGCGTTTCGAGGGAAAAATAAGTTTACCACTGTTTTGGAAATGAAGAAGGGGCTTCGTTCGTGAGGTCTGCGAAAATTCGTGGCAATTTCTGCTACGGAATGAAGCTCGAAGAAGCCATTTACACACCGTAGGATATCAGTGCTCTGCTTCAGGAGGAATAATATGCTTCATCTACAGAGATGAATTTTAAAGGGGCACTCTAATTCGTTTCTGAATGTCTCATTTTACTTTTAACGCTGGACGCTCCTGTGATTTATTTCTTTTGTACTTTTGTGCAATGTATAAATATATAAAGTAACGAATAACATTTTTACGTTACTTTATCGTAGTTTATTTTAATAATTGTGTCAGTGATTATGAAAGTTTTCCAAGTCATGTACGTACGTACATATGCGTGTATTTTCTGTTTCGACTTATTAAGAGCTTTAAAAATAAACGTGAATTGAATGATTATTTTGTAAAAATAGTTTTAACACTTAAACAAGTGTTAAATTCATTTTTCTATTGAGCGATCCAGATTTATGCATACAAGCTGAATGAACGTTAGTCTTACTGATCAATGAACATAACTGACCCATAACTGCTCTTCTATAGTCTTACCTTAATTCCTTATCTCCTCCTTTAATTTGAATTAATCTTTTCATTTCGTAATTCTTCCATAAACAAAATTTCACTTTTATTCCATTGTCCGCATCCATGCCATGTTTTCAATGCTTCATTCCTAACTCGCCCACAAATAACAAGCCCTTCTAAATACAACGTTATTTGTCAAGAAACGCTACACGTCGGACGGAAGTAATGCTGTGCTTCGAGCGGATGACGAAATCTCCGGAACGAAGGGAGGGTCGGTGTTTCCAGTGGAACGCAAACACCGGCAAACCGAACAAATTGGCAAACAGTTGGCGATGTGCAACCGTGCGGAGCAATTACGGATTTTGCGTGAACGGTGCGTGCAAACTCTATACACACGCGAAAAGGGCCGGCAGAATTTTCCTGCGCAACGACACAATGGCGTAACCCACTGGGGTGTGGTTGATTGAAGAAGGAAAAAAATCGCGAGCCTAGTGGACGATCTGCGCGTGAGAATCCGCTTATGATAGTCAATGTAAAAATTGATGGAAAAAATGATAGTCACGGATAATATAGATATTTACAGAAATATATAGAAATATATAGTCATAGAAATTTAGATCCATTTTAATGCAATTTTGAAATTTAATCATACGTTTATTTTGTCCCTCGGTTTCCTAATCTCGTACGCGTTTCAATAACTGCAATTATTGGATTTTATACTGACCAGTAATTATATTTGCCGTGCGGTTAATAGACCCGTTGCTTCCGTGGAAGAATCGTGTAAACCGTATCCTATGGTAGGTCCATACGTTTCGTTTGTGCGGAGAATTTATAATTTGCAGAATTAATAGTATCTCAGCATCATCTAAGATCTGCTACTTTATACCATGCGCTGCAATAAATGTTTTCCGAGATCGAAGAAATATGTGCAATGAAACGCTAAATGCCATACATTTTTATAGCTGTTCAAAACTATGAGCCATGTTTCTAATAGGAAAGTCCAGTGAATGAAACTTCTAAACTAATATAAAATTCCGAATTTTTATTAAAAAAAAATATATAATCGCTCGGATGTACGTATGTACTCCCGTTAATAGTATTATTAATGACTTCACTAATTAATCAGCGAAATTTGAATAAGCTAGAATAATTAATGATACAATTCGTCTCTAAATACTTTTCACAAATAATACAGTGACGCGAAACATTCTTTCTTATTAAAATGAAATACGGTATAACACGAATATCCAACAACCATATATTTCGCCAAGTAAAAATTATTATTAAATTAGATAGTCTGTTTCTCTAATTGAAAATCTATATTAAATATTATAATACGTTTCCTTAATTGAAAATAGTTAATAAATACGACATAATCCAATACCTTGCATTAACTGAAAGTTTTTATTAAATATGATAAAAGGGTAGATCGTTCATCAAGGAATACGTTTTGTGATTAATTCCTGTGCTGATGGTTACCTACGCCATTGGCTGTCTCGTGAACCTGCTCTGAGCCAGGAACTCGCGTACAGTAATTGGAGAGCGAACCGGCAGGGGATTATGCTCGCGTTTCTAATGAGACGACCGAGAACTTGACCCCTGCACAAGTATGCTTCGCGCCCTTCTCGAAATTATTTTCGCCATTTTGCGTTCGAAGATTGATGATAAACTTTTTTGCACGCTCTAGTACACGTACGATCTCTATCTGCGATTGCCTTTTTACGACATGTACGTCTTACAGTTAGTGCTCAGTGGGAATCTCATCTTAAATCCCCTTTTCCTGGCACAGGTATATGGATACGTACACAGCTAGCTATAAGTTTGGGGATCAGCAGGGATTCCATGCTACAAGTACAGATATTTTGTAACCGATTAATAATTTTACGTTGAACATTTCAGAATACGTATGTTCAAGATAGAATACATCGGCGCAAAATGAATTACGATCGGCCAATCGTCAATAATTAACAAGCCATTCGATATTTGTACA
Source organism: Nomada ferruginata (assembly GCA_963583965.1). Taxonomy (NCBI): domain Eukaryota; kingdom Metazoa; phylum Arthropoda; class Insecta; order Hymenoptera; family Apidae; genus Nomada; species Nomada ferruginata. Next base: position 11,652,504 of record OY757215.1, read on the forward strand.
ATTAACGAAGTGGCCTGGTATTTCTGGCCAGAAGTGTGCGTTCAAGTAACGGAGGGAATGCTCTTGAACTTGTAATTATTTTCTAGTGTGACTTAAAATAGATTTAAAACTAAGCATCGCTCTTTAGTCTGAAATTGGGTCATGTGTAGTAAGAGTAGACAAGGAGATTTCATTTGTGCCTTTGGATGCATTTCCATTATAAGATATAGAAGAAGTGTATATAACATTCCTTACTATAACATCCTTGAAATAAAAATTGGTTGAGACGAATATCGTGCATCGTACTTTTCATAAAATCAATGGGACACATTTAAGTTCACTTCATTCTGTTATTGTGAGTCTCGATATACATACTTCTTTGCAATAATTCTCGAGACGTTTGCTTCGCAATTAATTTGGTTAAATTAAAAAATATATGCGCTCGAAAGATAGAAAATTGATCAATCACCATCACTATTTTTCTACCCTTCATCTGAATTACAAGCATTTTATAAAATTCAACAAATAATAAAGGGACCCTAAAAATCCAACTATTCATTTATCTTGAAATTATTATTTTAACGAATGCTGTCTTCTAAATCTCTTGCAGTTGTCGATTAAACAGTACCTAACATAATTTGTACGTAAAATATGTCCGCACAGATCTTTAACTAAATGAAAACTGAAAAACCAAAACGTTGGATAACTTCATAGGACATAACGGTCGCTTCATTCGACTGCATTTTATACTTCTGCCCCAATTAAACAACACGTCCATGGAATGTTAACCAGTTCATCCATCATGAGTCTGTACCTAGATTCACTTCCTCTGTGCTGTGTAATAATCTATTGCTTCGAAGAACGTATCCGGCCTCTATCGAACGGAAACATAAATTTCCGTGCGATTTAACCATGGCACGGGAAAAGTAATTTGGCTAGCAATTAAGGGAGAATAGCGGGAGCGGATACGAGGGCAGCAGGATCGATAGAGAAATTTACTAAATAATAGAGATAGCCTTGGTCTACCCTTCAATTATCCCTGCGTACATTTTTATGATGCAGAGTTTAGTCTCGCGCCATTAGGAACTCGATATCGGCTCGTATGCCTTTGATAGTTTGTTTGGAGCGTTTTAAAGAGGGCCAACGCTGAATTTCGTCGCTGATTATCCATGTCGGTCGGTTGCTCTTGTGAAAAACAACCCCCCTGCACGAAAACTGGGTAGTCGAAGGACAGGCAATTTCCAATAAATATAATTAAATATCGTGGGAAAGATTGATGTCTGCGCAGCTGACTGTTAATTGTCTTTTAGGGTAAAAAATTGAATTTTCCTTCAAACAGCCACGCGTACACGGGGTGGGCATTTTCCAAAATACTGAAGATACTCAAAAATGTTATTAGACAAAGTTCATGTACATGAAGGCGTGAATTTTTTAAAATAATTTGGTTATTTATGTAGACAAATGTGTCAATAATATTTCCAAATCGTTAATCAGTTGTTTAAATGGAACTGTATATTTTTCAATTGCATGTAAATATAAATAAATTTTCTCGCATAATATTTTTTAATATCCCGTAACTGTTTTAAACATTTATTCGTCGCGCTTTACCTGCCTCACCATCTACACCATGTGTGCGCGTATTTAAAATGTTAGTACCAATGAATTGGCATAGAAAGGGACACACAAGCGTGCTATATGTGTGTATGTTTACATATATGCAGTATATTTTGCAGAAAAGACATTTAATCCAAAAATATTGTGTCAGTATTTTATAGTATCCCACGAGTAAACGGTGCAAATAGTGAATTTCATGGAGCCCGATGCTCATCGGCGAATGGACATTTCTCGTCCGTGAAAAGGAAGTGTACTCGGCGCGTGTACGCGTGTTATGTTTGCGTACGTCCACCGGGGTAACTTCAGAAGTTTGCACTTAATCACGAAATGGACTCGGATTGGAAATGGCAAACTCTCCACCCCGCGTCGCTCAAACTTTAGTTAGCGACACTCGATGCGCTTTGAAGTTGAACGTGCTTTACCGACGTCCCTCTTTCCACCCTTGATCGTGCTTATTAACGAAAATGCTTCGACCCGTTCGACTGATTCTTCGACCAGAGAACCGCCTCGAATGGTGCTTCGACTTGCACATCAGTGTTTGAATAATTGGAATGTTAAATTTCATTGTGGAATGCGCGCAGTTTTCAGTGTTTCACTAGGGGGTTGGAGATAGAAATTTTAGTAGCTTTCGACAAACTCGCCCTTTGCCGTTGATCATTTGTACACTTTGTTGAAAGCGGGCACTTGGTTTCAATAAAATGAAATGATTCTTAAGACGAGAAACTACTTGCGTTAAAATTGTTCGCTGCTTGGAACGGAAGATAATGTCGAATTATAAACGTGAAAAATGCTAACAATTGAAATAACTTATACAATTTGTTACGTATAGTGCACTTCGTATTCATCGTTGAAAATATGTAAAAAAATGCGATTGATTTTTAGATTAAATTCATATTTACTAATTGTTTTTCAATTAAACGTCAACGGTAATCGGCTACAGATTGTTTCATATATAAAAACGTACTAAGTACTACGACAGTGGCTACATTTGTTAAAACAAGAGAATTCTGTACAACTTTTCATCTTACATATTTCGTTTGCAATCCATGAACGAAATTTAGTGAAACTGGAGGATATTTCACATAAATAATTAAATACCAGAGTCGAATGAAAAATTTATTAAATTAAAATATTTGCTGGCAACATCTTTTATTGTTAATTTAAGGTTTCGCAGGTGAATTGTGATCAGAGCTTTCCCCTTTAAAGCAACTCGTTTTATTATATGTGGCGACACAATTCGCCACAAGTGTAACTGAAAATCAAAGACACGCTAACTATGGCACACTTATTTATAGAATGGCAAGTTTCATTATAGACAATTATGATTCGCGTGTTGAATTTAGACGTTCAAGTTCCAGGAACCCCTTTCACGGGACAGGTGGGCTTCGTTACCGATTCTTTTCACTCCTTTTCAATGTAACTTATGCTCTATAATCGTGTGACGAGGAATGGCAATTCGATACCCAGTTTGCAGAACATTTTATTGTTCTCGACATAAATTGCGTATCGCCTGATTGCTCGGAGATTGCGATACGGTTACCTGGTATTTTAGACGCACAATTTGCTTTAATGTACATGGTTGGAATTGAGAATAATAAGCCTGTTTAACAGAGCTTTAATCCTTCAAAAGAAAAACAATTTTAAACTATGCCTTTAACCGGTTTAAAGTTTAGTAGAATTGTTGTTAACAGGTGTCTATAACAATAACACGAAAACTATGAAACATATGAAATTTCGTATTTCCACGCTATAATATCAGAACAAAGTTTGAATATTGCCGTCGGTTAAACGGACGCGTGCATCTCTAAAGCAAGAAAAAAAAACTTGCTACGGAACTCACCAGATCGATAGAGATTAATTTAAGAACGAGTTTTCAAATTCATGGTTGCCCGCGATTGGTTCGCATTCACGAAAATACGAGTCATCAGAGATAATGATAAATACAATTCACATCATAATATACTGGGTAGTTCGTGGCAGATGGCACGTGACTCACGCGTGAACCACCCCCGTGATATACCCCGTGGGCCACCCCGATGCAGCAGCGATTCGTAAATGAATTAGCCTCTATCGGATCCCGAGATAACGCGTTATTTATGGTCAGCCCGTGACGGTGCACCCTTAGGAGAAAAAAGTGGTGGGCCGCAGGTAAAGCTGATCGCTCGGTTCGGTTAATGCAATAGAAGGGATCGACTTGACGCGTTCGATGGATCAGGGGTGCGTTCAGGTAGAATAAGTACACTTTGTGGTTCGACATTTAATGCCAGCCACCTACCGTCCTTTGTCGCGTGCCACGATTTTTTGTGCTCTGTATCCAATTGAAAGGATTATATGTGATTTGCGATTAAATCGATGAAGTGCGTACACGAGCCGATTCTGGTTCTAGATTGGTGGAACTTTTTCATTCGAAGGGTGTATATTTAAATGAACACTGATTTTATCATGATTTAAAAGTTTATTTATCATTTTTTATAGATATGCACAGTATCTGTGTGATAAAATATATAATATAATATGTATAACGTTTAATGCAGAATAAAGAAATAATTTCATAATTTTAATCGAATTTCGACCATTTTTTTCTTCACGAATTTAAACATCCCCGACAAGAAACGGGGAACCTCGAAAATTCTTATACCTCATAAGGAAATTACTTTCTGACGAAGACTACCGTCGTGTCTGTCTCCTGCAGTCGAATTACACGCGGACAAAGATGAACGAAGGGGAAACATATATTCGCGAAAGTGTCACTTTCGATATTGCTTTTATATTGGATTCTCGATCGTATTTCATTCGAGGTCACGATGAATCGACGACGCTCTTTGATTTTGCGTACCCTAACTCAGAACATAGATTACACGATTGCCGTTTTCAGCGGATACGGGGCTAAATGATAAAAAGAGAGAGGATTGTACGGCAGAGTAGAGGCAGAGGTAGAAACAGGTTGGGATACGTGACCGTAGGGGCGTCTGGTATCGATCAGCAAACCAGGTGCACCACGCCCAGTTATCAATTAACAACTTCGAACGACTACTTCGAAAATTTCAATGGCACACAGAGGGCTGGTTCTGCTTTTGCAAGAAACAATTTGTTGACGAATGCTTTTTATCTTATGAAATTTGTGCAGCCGATGTTTATGTATCTTGGATTATTGCTGGCGAATATGACAATTGGCCAAGGTACTTTATTATTCTAAAGAAATTCGAGCAATGACTAATTTACTTTAAACGTAGCCCGTTCTCCAAGTGCTTCCGTGCAATAATCCTTGCAAGTAAGCTAACGTACAGTGTAAGAAATTGCTGTCACTACTAGCTAAACGTTCTTTTTTTATGTTTAAAATTGGTTCATATCCACAGGATTTATATAAAATTATGAAGCTAAGTTATTTGACGATGTGCATGTGTTCCACCTTGCTGTAAATTAGTTTACAAAACTTCGTCACTCTTTGATTACTTTCATACTATCCATGAATTATGTTCGATGGGGATTTTGATTTACGGTGGTATAAATACATTTCATATATTGAGGGCAAAGAAATAAAAAGATATCGTAACAGTTAATCTGCTTATTGTTTGAGTCAGTCCCCTTACCTGGTTGTTAATACTTGAATGCACTTTCTCACGCCAAAAATTCATTCGTTATAGTGTAATACTGGTGATTGTAGGTTTGAAACAATAATGGATAGATAACAACCATATTCAGTGTTATCCAATAATAGTTAATCAGAGAAATACTCTTTAATATATACATTAACTTCACCGATATCTGTTTATCGGTATAAAAAATGTTAATTAAATACATTTAATTAAAATGTATTCCGCGGAATCGAATACGCGACCCCTGACCTATCTACTTAATTATAGCAGTGAAGATAATTATTCTGGGTCTACAGCGACCCTTGTCTGGACCTTTATGGCGTTACGGACCTCTACGAAAGAGAAAAATTGTACGCTTTTTACGGACCAGTAACGGAGTTGGGAAAGGCAGAGGGTATGAGGTTTCATTTCCATTATGCTCCTTTCTTCTGAAATTGTGTGAACCTGTACGAGAGGTTCTGCAATTTTTTGACTGCTTAATCCGATGGGGAAGTATTCTTTTCTCGGATAATTATACCCCGTGCTTGACACTATACGTAAGTTTTATAATTACCAAATGCTACACTGTACCTAAGCTCCTCTTGAACATGTTTATGCAGATTGAATTATCTTCATGTACAGAGAATTTAGAACAATATTTCAACAGAAAACTGGGATAAAATAAGAATAAATTCGAAATACTTCATATTTTTGTTATCGCTGTGACATAGTTCCCTTTAACGACTTGCAGATAGATAATTGGTTCCCATTGCGTAAAGAGTACCTTGGAATTTGACTGGAAAGTGGAAACTGACAGATAATGAATAAATTCACACTTAAGAAATAATTTCGATGCAGTTCAGAAGTAGTATACTATAATCTTAATATTAATTTTCTGCGGCAACTTTTTCATCCGAGATGTATATTAAATTTTTATTATGATGGACTTATTTCTTTTTCAATCCGGCAATCTTCGTAGAAAGATATTTCTTAATGTCATTCAATATTAACTTCTACAGACAGAACGTTTCTACTTATTCTGGTAAACGGCTCCGAGTATAACTTTTCAATGGTTTTAATCGAATTGAATCGGATTGAATTCGAAGAACGGCAAAAGTATAATTTAAAGAATAGATCATAGGATAATCAAGAAACATAAAAATTGTTGAGCTCAAAATAAATACTAACAGTAAGTGGAAAAGAATCTAGTTATTCGACTTATACGATTACCCATGTCTTGTAGCGATACACTGTAATCCACTTTGCCAACTCTTATAAAACTTTGCCCTCTATCATATTCACTTTGCCATAGACAGTGATATATTATCTTATTCCTTGTGAGAGCCTTTGCGAAGTTCATCGTGAAAATTTCCAAATGATTACATTACAAACCTGAGGGTTTGATGAAATTTTCGTAATGCTTCGGACTATCTAGTAATAATTAAACTGTGTACTTTCCATTATAAGTGAAAAGAAAAATATATTCAGTTATATGTATATAGAAGGATATGTAGAATACAGAAAATGGTTATCGTTAATCCTCTAAATGATTAGATTGAACGACGATGTTAATTCTCTTGTAAAATGTTAGTACTATTTTTTAAAATATGGTCTTGCAAGGAAGGAAAAAAATAGAACTGCTTTGTTTGGAGTCGTTTAACTGTACTTTCTATAATAAAGTCTTGTACGTAAACGGTAAAATGGTAATGACTTTTCAAAGTAATGACCAATAAAAAGACTCGTCATAATACTTACTACGCTCGAAATGCATTCAAGAAATGCAATCATTTCTAACAATTTTCTTTGGCAAAGTACAATTTGTTGCAAGGTTCATAATTTTAAAAAATCGCTAAGAACAGTATCTCAATACTTTACTGAATATTATCTAAAAATAATAAAAGCTGTAAATAGAAAAGTAGTTTTTTCCTTTATGGCTTTGATATAATGTACTCGTTATAAAATGTATTTCTTACTATTTACTTCTATGTGAAACACCATCGTTCACACTTGCTTCCTTATTCATTATCAGTCTACTTAAAAACTCACTATTATCATTCATCATTTAGTATAAATAATGGAAGCGGAAGTGAGGCCGTACTTTAATGGTTACGTTCATAGATCTCGCATCATTTACCCAATACTAAATTGTCCTCCCCCAGAAGTGTTCGCGCAAAGTTTTCTAGAAGTTTCATGACGAACGTTTCGTATACGATTTTCTGTTCCACTGTCGGATGTATTCTGTGCACTTATAGTATTATCTTTCCTGATGGATAGTGGAACCTTCTTTATCAAGAGCTCGTGAACTGTCAGAATTTATCATGGCAACCTGAACGTCCAAGTTACGTCTATATCTGCTCTTTGATTCACTTCATTCTATTTATACTTGTCAATTCGAGTAATAATTTCACATTTTCCATTTCAAATGCAAAATTGATGGATGCTTTTCAAGCTTCACAGAAAAGTTTATAGTGACTGGACGATGCTGTGAGAAACTGGCGTAGGAAATCGGTGTTTGTTTCGCATAGCAAGGTGTCAGGAAGAGAGGGGAAAAAAAGGATTGGAAAATTGTTGGAATATCGTGGGCCTTGATCTCCCTACGATAAATATTATCCTCCCTCGGTCGCGCTGGTAACGAGATCGTATCTGACGGCGTTGCGTGTCATTTGCATATTTCAGCCGGAGGCGTCGAGTAGATCCTTGCTTTTGGCAATCCAAAATGTACGAGGGTGGTAGTCGTGTTTCGATTTACATTTCAGTACCGGGGCGACGCTTTTACCCTCAGGTGACGAACGTGGCTCAACCAAAGTGACAAGAGTAAAGAACGTACGCTCAAACCTTGCCTACCATTGATAATGATTAATGATTATATGTGTTACCAAAAACTTTTCAGGTAGCTAAACGAATGGTATTATGTTGGAATTATTTTCTATGATACTATTCGAATATTAAAAGAAAACTATACTTCAATTAAATAGTATTATTGAGGTATTGGAACAATGTGATTAGTGTGTTAAATTATTGTGGTAGTACTTTTCTGTTAATATTATGTCAAATACTTTTTATTCTATGTCACACCGCATCAGCGGTAATTTTTGTATTTAAATGCTTTAATATTATATGTTTATCTAAGTTATGAAAGAAATATTTATTATTTCGTGTTTGGCGATGCTCGTTCTTGAAATTGGAAAATAAATTTACATTTATTTACTGTAAAATTGCAAACCTTAAGTATTTCATAATGGTGTTTAATACGTGCTGTCTATCGTTCAATTTCTAATTTATGGAAACCCGTTTAAAAGTCTTTTACTAATAGTAGGCTACCAATAGTAGCTTAGCCTATTCTACGGATAGTTTTCATCATTAAAATATTCCTAATTGGTAATTTAAGTTTCTAAATTATCTAGATGGAGGCGAGGATGTGCGTGTGAATGCATGTTATATCATCAGCGAACTCACAATCTCAATTTGAATACATAGCTAACTTTTTATATGTTTTTCCCAGGTTTATGAGAGAGAAACTCGTAGGTTGTTTTGCAATAAAATTTAACCTAATATCACACGGCTGATCTCAAATCTTTTAGCTAATCCTAATTATGTAAATTACGATATTGAAATTGTAATCTTATTTACGTAGAGACATGTACATTCGTACGTTAAGTGGCACAAAAATAAAGATATGGTTGTAGTTCTATTAGAAAATACGGAAAAAGTGAAACGTTTGGACATTTCAAAATTGTGGTAAACATTACGATAAAGACAGCGTCGTTAAAATAACAGAGGATAGGTTTGGAACGTTTGGAAACGTTCAATAAATATGTACGAAAAAAACATATGCATGTATACTGGACATTTGTTATAATTCTAATCGTTCATTGTAAAATCGTATTAATTATAGTAGAAATTGAATAAAATTTTTGGTTTCTCAATTCAGATACTAAAGACTCCGACGATTCTTTAATAGAAAGTAGAAGATGATCAAATTCTGTCTTGTTATATTTTGTTAAAAGATAGGTACTTTTATTCTGTTGGCCTAACGCGATACATAATAATAATAATTCATCAATTTTCCCTCAAATAATGTTGCAAATTCTTTTTTTTCTTTGTGTGTATTTTCGACCATCAATTTGACAGGGGAAATGATTAAGACCACCATTTCCTCCAGTTTTTCTAACAAAGAACAAACAATGTGGTGACTTACCCTGGCAGGACATGGCGAACTGTCCCTGGAGAGACTGCCGAGAGTCACCAATAAACGACGCGAGGCCCCCAACACCGAGTCTCGCCATCCCTCTGCAAAAATAAATACAGAATACTGTTATTTATCGTGGAACGTTTTTTCTAGGCCTCGTGTGACACAGCACCTGTCTGTACGAGAATTTTTTATTCCAGCATGCGGTACATATGGCGATTGTAATCTTTATACTTATATGTGTTCGTATATTATTGAGTAAGTGTTTCGGAAGAATGACAAATATTTTAAGAGTGCAGTCTGAAAGTAGTTGAATTACAGGATTAGCAGAAATATAATGAAAATTATTTGCTTGCTCAAATAAGCTAATGTTTATTGATTTGAAAATAACTTTTAGTCGAATAAGATGATATATTTCATTGAAATAAATCATTATTTATACGTATGATCAGTTTTAGAATATTTTATACAAATAATCTCCAACGCTGCGCTCAATGTACAAAAATATACTTGGTTTAATATTGAAACAGAACCTTCCACTCTCTAATTTCTTCATTAACATAAACATAGCACGGCTGTAACACAATCGTTGTGTAGACGATTTCATTAAGTAGCCGCGCGTTTTATAATTTATTGATGCATAATTATTTCCCCGAAGTGTTCGCTTTATCGTAACGAATATTTGCCAACGTGTAGCATAATGCGAATAAGAAAGTAGAATATAAGGGTGAGATGGGGGTGCGACGACAGGGTAAGCCGCAGGGGAGTTTCATATTGCTGGATTAAGCGTTCAACTTCCACCTTCGACTCTGCCTCTGTTTCCTTAGTCGGTGTCTTAATCCCAGGTCTGTTAAGTTATGGTCGCGACTTTCATTAAACGCCTAAATGATGAATCGCTTTGTCTCGTTTAGATTATGGCCGGCGATGAAAACGGATTTAATCACGGAAATGCCCACCGATATTTGGCAGCGTCCACCGTAACCATGGTGATCCAAAAGATTTGATATTTGATCGTTTGATTTATGTTTGTAATATTTTCCGAATACAGTTCTACGTGACTGGTATAATTATTTTTACACCAGCGTGAACTTTTGTCAGTAAATGATGAGAATTTTATGATATGTTAAAATATTTCGTAACATTTTGCAGTTTTATTATCGTACAGTCTTTAAATCAATCGGCCAGGTAATATCACAATGAATTTGCAATTCTTCCACCAATCGCTTATTTTTATTCAAATTTGATCTTATTCACTTCGAGATAAATCGAACTGAAAGGAAACTGTTCGGAACTTCGTTTAATCGGAAGAAAAGAATTTTTCCCCGTTTGATAACGCAGTAGACGTACCATTGTAGACATAAATTCATAAGCCCTAATAATAACAAAGTTATGGCGTGAAGCCTGTTACAACAAAAAGAAGAGAGGTACCTTGCAACGTGGCCACCAGCCAACCGCCGGATTAATAAATCTCAATTACGCGAGTTAATACCGGGGGCAATTCTCTCCCCTGGCGTTCGCAAGGAACCGGATACGAGGGTGAAGGCATTTCTATCGGCCATTGTCGCTGGAACAATGACGATGACGATTCTGCGGAACCGCCTTCGTTTGTGTAAAGTGCGGTCGTATCGTTGCTAAAATTTATCGCTGTCTGTTAATGGACCCTCTGTCGTCAATGGTATTTAGTACAATGACGCAAAACACCGATTATGGGTTGCTTTACCTGCATCACTCGCGCGCCCGCTGTTGTTTAAGTTATTCTGACAGAAATATTTTCTTCCGTTCACCTTCGTACGAATTTTTGGTAACATTTGCAGAAGTTTGATTACTTTCAAGTTAACCCTTAAATTTGACACCCCCAAGACGAATTTCGTGCGAATAGTGTTGTTCTAAAAGAAGTTAAATTATAACGGCGCCAGCTGTGAGATTTTCAATGCATCTGCGTTTCTAAGTGGGCTTTAACATAAAGAATAATATAAGTACTGAAGCGTTTCACTTGTGATTTTATTAATGTAATTTTTTTGGTGTCGGTAAGTTTAACTATGTATTACGTTAAGATATTTCCTAAGCCAGGTATTTCATCTATTTCAGTATCCAGCCTCCACATATTTTGTTTTACATATTTAGCAATAATTTGGGTGGTTCGGGACAATTTGACATTTATGTTCCAGTCAATTATAATGAGAAAAGTGAAATCTTCTTATTCGATCTTAATTGGACACCTTGGGGTTGTAGTAATGATATTATAACATTACCAAATAATACTCCACAAATTCAAAGCATTTCTTCTGTCAATATAGAATTTCTGAGCAGCGCAAATAAATCAATTTCCACGTACACGCAGCCTTCTGTGTATTTAACAAGAATTCAGACAGCTCAGGTTCAATTTGCCGTTTACGTCACAGCGTTTTACAATAATTAAATGAGTGAAATTGTTGCACGTAATCCTAATTCGATGTCTCGTCGATGTTGTATGAAAAGACATCATTATTAAACAACACTTTCCACATTAAAACAAAATGGAACCGGTCAACAACAAATCTATGACCTGCTTAAAGAACAAAGTAAACGTGGATGAATGCATCAATCCTTCATGATTTTCCACTGCTGGCTAATCCTATTTTCGCGCATGTCTGCCAAACGTCGTAGCCGTCGTAGCGACGTGGCGGGCAAACATTGCCGAATATAAATGCGTCCTCCCGTTTGCACGTCGAATTAAACCGAAATAAATCATAAATATTAAACGAGGCTTTCAGTCGCGGGATTACGAGGGTTGCCATCGTCCCTACGGACGACTCTCCGCCCCCTTTCCCCTTACCCTCTGCCTCCCGTCGCGTTTCCTCCGCGCTGCCGGAAATTGCGCAAGACCTTTCCTTCCTTTCTCTATGGTAGAACAGTCGGACGATTTCAATGACAATGAAACCCGATAAAGGCGTATCTCGCGCACTTTGCGTACGACCACTGACCGCAGAACGAGCTGACCTTAAGATCAAGTGACCACGAAGAATCTTCAAAGCAAGGGCACCCTTATGTGCACTTGGTCAAAGCCTCGGAATCGCGCGGTAAATGTGGGTATTTTAGTTATCGCATGGTTGCAAATCACAAAATGTATTCTTGGGGATTTCCTTCGAATTATTACAGCTGGCAGTGAGTGAGATTCCGCAGTTCTGGTTAACATAATTTGATTCTATTTTTCATTCTAATCCAGCTTACGTTGCTCTGAGAAGTAGGTTGTTGTATCGTTAGAAGGATTAAATTGTTGGTCTGTTATATTTTCGAGTATTCATTGGCCGGCTCTAGCGTTTCTGATTGTCCATAAGATGATGTTGCAGTGGATTGAGCGCGCGATGGTCAGACAAATGTAGCGCCTATAGAAAACGTTTTAAACTTGGCGTCTTTTTTCGTACATGTTGAATAAACGATAAGGGAATCAGGTTTAACAAATACTCATCATCAGTACACTAGAATAGTATTAATTATATCCCTCCAAAAAGTGAATAATAAATGTATACACTGAAATTGAAATTAAACACACGTGGTCATATTCCATTCTTGCTTTCTGTATCAAATAAATTACACTGTAAGTTGCAGATTATTTCCATCCAATTAAATATACCAAATAACGCATTGCTGTAAAAGTATCACCTCGTGTTTCTTCCCTTCCGGTCTTAGCTGTCGCACAATTCCAACAAATTGATTAACGACACTTACATTTCCGCTTCCAGTGTCAAAATCGATGTAAAGTAATCTATTACACAACTTGTAGTACACGCCAGTGACACGTTTTTAATGGACAAGTTGAATAACTCGGTGTGGTGAACAACTAGGCGGCTGGTGAATTACGAAATCGCGACTTTCTAAACTTGTCACGAAGGACACAGCGAACTCGTGCAAATGTTCGAAAACGAACTAATTTTCGGAACGAAGTTTAATTGCGTGATGCTACGTGGCAGGGAGAAATTCCAGGTGACACGCGTTGACCATAAAATGTTACTTTAATCGGGGAACAGTTTCCTTTAATACTTTCCTAGTGGCCACGAGCTGAGTGGTCGATATTAAAAAGCAGAAAAACATTGTGAAATTGAGCAAGAAATATGGAATAAAATTTAGACATTTCGCAAACAGTCTTTGATGGACCACTCTGAGTGTCGTAAGAAATTTGTTTACAAATTTAATAGATGCGAACGGAAATTGTTGCTTTGTTTACTGGTAGTTTTAATATATGTACCTGTCGTAATTTCGAGCGATTACCATTTCTTTTGGTCCATTGCAACACGCTTTGCATGGAAAAGAGTATTTAAATAAAGAAGATATTCAAAGTGATCCTTGAGAATATATTAATTCAAAACACGTCACTGTTTTCCAAAGAGGAATACGGAAGTCGGTTAATTAATGAAAAATTTCTGCTGAGAAGGAGAAAAATATATTATTATTTATTTAATGTTGCATGGTATATGAACTACGTTATATGAAAGACAAAAATACTAATGGAACAATACGTACTATTATAGTATTAGCTGCTAGTGTAACATATTTCTTCATTTATGTAACGTGATTACAAAATATGTAGTCGAATATTATATGCAAAAAGTAAAAACAGCCTCTACTTTCTTTACATATTTAACTTTTTATTACAGCTCCTCTCGCTTCTACAGACGATAGAGCGTTATCGGCTTTAATAGCACATTTCTACAGTGAGAACAGTATTCTTCAGACGATGTCAATTTTAATTTACTTACATTTTTATGAAATATTTATGAAATTTTTATGAAAACACGATTTAGTAAATTAATTAATGAATTATTTGTCTACTTTATAATATTATACCATTCCAATAAGTTGCCTTTTTTGTTGCGTAAATTTTAGGTTCGATAAAATCTATTGCAAAAACGAAATTTACAATTGCTTTACAAAAAATTATATATAAAAAATTGCATTATAAAAGTACAATTTCAAACGGTTATTGCCAAGCTTATGTATCCTACTTACGAAACCAAATAAATGAAAAATGTTTATATAAATCCATATCATAATGAAGGAAATGTTGAAGGTCCAAGAAAAGTTATCACGGTGACAGGAATAAAATTGGTCCCAATAAAAAAATAGAAAGTCTTAGAGTACAATCTTCAGAATAAATTTTACAGTATTCTGAATATTTAGAATCTTGATTTTATTCGAAATCCTTAACCAATAATTATCAGACATGCAGTCACATAAATCTTTTTCGTCTACTGTAATATTTGACCCGATTGATATCCATCGCCCTTTAAAAACATCCTCTGTGTATCTGGTGATTATAATACCAATAAAGAAAAAAGAATAATAAATAAAAGTGCTGAAACGTTTCCCATGACGATTCTATACCTGTGAGGAACAAACGCGCGTGGCGGGAAAGTCGTTAAGGGGCAGTTTTTTCTTGGCCAGTTCCGAATTGACGAGGTTTCAGGGAAAGAACACGCACCCTATAGATCGAGATTGACGTCTCCGAGGGATTTCCAGAAGAGAATGGTAAGAAGAAAATCGATGGTCGTTCAAGGCGTATCCTCATTCGGTTCTCGCCGGAACGAAATGGCTTGATTAACTGACGACGAGTCGTTACTGCGACCACCCTGCTGGTCCACTATTGCCTTGCAAGGGTAGATGATGCTTTGGGGTTGCACCACACCGTCGGCAAGAAAATGTGAGTGAGCGTAACCCCCTCGCTCTTTATTCGCCTTTGCTCGATCACGTCCGCGGTTTTCCTTTTCGCTCGATAAAAAGCTTTTTGACTAACCCGCCCGTCTTTGTAGCTGTGCCATCGCGTTTCTGCTAAAAGCATGCATCCTTTTTTATATTTTCATTTTTCTAGGGAACTCGCCGTCCTGTTGTCCGCAATTGGTTCGACGAACAAACGGATCGACGATTGTTGAAGTGGTGAAGACTAACGAATATTACATGTAGGATTATTTTACAAGGGAATTGTGATTGTCTTTCTTTTTTTATTAATAATATACTTTATTGCCAATTATACTGTATCTCAACTCAACTACACAATATTTAATACTCAACTCTCACAACGATTCTCTCAATTCTCTCACGACTCAACTTTACTAGACTCCCTGATTCAACTCTGACCCGCGCACGCAACGTCCATTCAATATATTCGTTCCTCTTAGCTTTCATCTCATTCTATCCTTCATTCGCTCTCACTCATTAAGGCACACACCGACACACACATCCTTGCCACGTGTCACAATTCGTGACACGTCACAACTTAATCACAACTCATGACTCCACATGCATTCCCCGAAACCGTTCACTCTTTCCACGAGATAAACATTTGCTCGATCCACATTCGACGTTTCCACTAACACTCTTCATTCACACCTCGCGCCACATTCGATACTTCTCGTCACACGATTCATACAAAACCCTTTCATATCATTTCCACGAATTCCTGCATCCCACATACATAAGAATAATATAGCGATACCTAATAAAAAAAAGGAATGCAAAAGCGTTCTTGATCAAATGAATCGAGCACACAAGATACCAAATAATCCATACAACGCTGCTGATCTACTAAAAATCGTACACTCTTGAGCCATTGATCTTTCTGACTCTCCAATGATAAAGCTTTTCTAACGCTTTATTAAACCAAATGCTTCCGTTTCACCGTACCATTTTTCACGGGAACCGATCGCAAAGATACATTCACCGCATACAAAGGCAACTATTATACGGTTGCACGATCTCTTCGGATAAGAATCCATCTCATCGGTGAAACTGCACCATCAGTTCCTCCATGTAGTCTCTACCTAAATGCCAAACGCACGCTTCGGGACCGCTGCTGTTGCTATCTGCTCGAATGAATTCTACCACCAGCGCTGAAGCATATGGGGGAAGCGTTAATACCGTTTTATGTGCGGCTTGATACCCATAACGCAATATGGTGCCCCATGCTATGTTACGCTTCGCGTCTGGAGGAGCACCAGAAGAAGAAACTCGACGTTGATGGCGTTGAGAATGGTCGTACGGCGGATAATGCTGCAGAGGGGACACGCGTGCGACGAAACTTCTTACTTTATTCATAAGGTGGAGACGGTTCAAAGGGCGAGACGCAGACTGTGGATCGAGGTGGAATATAACCGTGGCGAGCACGTTCAAAGATCAGGGAAACGTTGTCGCGTGACACGGGAACGATGTTCAGATTTCGAAACGTTTCCATGCGACCAAAGGTAACTATGCTGGATCAAGGCGCGCGTTAAAATTTCAATGAATTCCGCGATAGAAAAAGTTTCGTCCGGGAATAACGAGCGGGTTGAAAAAGTTGGGCCGACGCGACGTGCTGGAAGTTAGAAGCATTTCGTAGATGAATCGAGATCGACGAAACGCGGAATGGAATTTTCATGAAGTTGGTGCATACGCATTACAATAACTTGGAAGACGTCCTACGACTTTAATGGGGGTTTGTAATTTAGTGTATTGTGGAAACGTTAAATTGATGGCCGTTTCTGGCTGGAATTTTGAAGAGCACCGTGGCTTCGGATAAATGCGTTCGTTAAAATAATATAATAGAAGTGATGTTCGCAATATTTGTTGCGAAATATTGTCGCATTATATTGTCGTGTATTAATTTCTTTGGTACGGTTGCTTATGCTGTGCAATTACATGTAAAGCATCTTTGCATCCACCGATTCTAAATTTACATAATGTTCATTATATTTTATTATATTTGAATATATTTGAACCTCTGATAAAGAACATAAATTGTTACATAAAGTATATCGTAAATAATGGCACAGTTGTCAGAGAGAGTTTCTTTTAACGCAATTAATGCACTGCAATTGCAAACAATCTAATGGGTACAAATCGTATCTATTATGTCACAACGTTATTATTCCTCAAGTAGAGTACTGTCTTCGTAAAAACTCCAACATGTGCGATACCTGTGTTGTACGTATCAAATTCTTACATAATCGAAAGGGCACCAAACAAACAGTTTACAGAGAGAAGGAAAGTGGACACCGAATGTTCGGGAAACGTCAAACGACCGTGCTTCCGGTTCGTGCGGCAAAGTGTTTCCTCCCCTTTCAAAGGGTGGCTACCCCTTCTGTGTCATCGATGGAAGCGGAGGGTAAAGGGCAACAATGCCGTGAGCAACCACTCAAACAGTGGCCTTTGTCTGGAAATCTCACTCGAGTTCTCCTTTTTTTCGCCTTCCCTTTCCCCAGCACTCACCTACCGCTCTCACTTTCTCCACCTTCTCCTTCGATTGCCCCGAGGGCGTACCTTCTAAACCCTCCGTCGTAATTATAATACACGTGAATTAAAAAGCAATTTTCTCCATCGTTGTGCAGGCAGGTATCTTTACCATTTTGTGTGCAACACTTTCAGCGTAAATTAAATATCACCACTGACCCTCGCGTATTTCGAAACCTCTGTTACCCCGCGTTCACCCATAGACTCCTCGTGTTTTCGTAGCCCGCCATTCCATCTTCCAAGCAACTTCATTAAAACTTCTCTCCGCTGTCGTCCTTCGCCGAAGAGAAAACGACGAAGGCGAGTTATCTGTTCCAATAAAATTCTTCCACGAGATCGTTTAATTGGCTGTTCCCAGAAGTAATTACCGACGGCCGTTACGTTCCCTTCACGTTCGCGGGCGTTTCACGTTTCTCGGGCGAGCGGAAAACTTTGCAAGCCGAGCGAAAGCCCCGACAAGGTGAAACTTAACGGAGAGTCTCTGCGGTCCATCGGCTCGTTCCTTCAGAACGATGTACCAATTTCTTTCATCCTCTGTCTTCCACCCTCGTAGCTAGCCCCGAGACACGATCTCGTTTTATCCGCACGACCCCTTACACGATCCGCGTTTGTTACGGAGGCCCTAGCCCCCGACCAGCGTGCTCGCCGCTATCAACTACCCCGTCTCCCCCTATTTTTCGCCCTTTTCTTCTTTCCCCTTGGCCGAGGGGTGGCCAGCCTCGAGCGGGTCAGAGGCAGATAGAGCACGCGAGTCGCGCACCCCTCGAGGGTATATTCGTGCAGACTGCATCGCCTGTAGTAAGTGGATTCTGTCTTCGGGGGGGCAACGTTCTTGCTCCCTCTTTGGACGTTTCGACGAGACTCGCCGTAGGAAGGAAGAGAAACGTTGTACAAGAAGTTTCAATGGAAACGTCAGGCACACGGCTGCAAGGGAAGTATTAAAGGATACCTGTCGAAGGTACACGAGCGGAAGTTGAGGACGCGAGCGCCGAACAACCGGCGAGCTTGCAAGGCTTGAAACGTTCGGCCAACTTCCTGCGTAGTTGGCTTGGAAGTTCTAATACTTTAACGGGGCGAAACTTTCGGCTCCGTGGTTTGAGTTAACGGGACGGGTATTTGATAACGCCAATTTCCTGTCAACGCGTGCCGATATGTAAAGTGATAGAGAAGGTTTTACCAGGGAGAAGAATTTTTTTTTGGAAGAACAGTATTTGAGGGCATATTTGGTTTTTTAGTACGATTTAGGAGTCCTTCGGCTTATAATAAATTTACTTTATTTTCGTTTGAGTACCTTAAAGGGTTTTTTGATTTTTCTTAGGAATGTCAACAATTTTGCGAAGTTATTGAGCCCTTGTATTATGACGCGGATATTTCTGAAGAATAAAATTGGCGAACATCTAATGAATTAGTAATTTCTATAATTGATAATATTAACGGAATAAATAGTATTCGAAGGAAAAACAAGGCACATCCACACTGCGATAAGTGTTCACTCATGATTCTTAAAAGAATACTGTACGCGTATATATTTGTATCGAGTAAACTTTCCTTCCCTTTCGTTCCTGTTCCATTCTCGTCGTATCGTTTGTCCCTCCCGATGCTCTGGCGAGCTACGCAGCATCCCCCAACAGAACCATAAGAGTTATACAAGGTATTAACGCGGAAACAGATGTAGGCGTACAGCGACGTGTCTAGAGCTCACCCTTCTTGTGGACTGACAATTTGTCACAACCGCGACCGCCGACAATACCACTACCACCACCCTTCTTGCCTTCTCCAGTACGCAACACACCGATAAGCTTGTGCTTGATAAATCGTGCGATACATGACCGTCATTATCGGACTCGAGACCTCTTTCCACTGTGACGCTTATCGTAGAAATAGGATAATAGGCACGCGTTGGACACGATCGATGAGTGATGCGTGTGGTTGATAGGACGTGTAAGTGAACGATGCACAACGCCGGTCTAATTGTGCCTGTGATTACGATAGCGGCATAAGTTATATATTTTTAAAAACAAGCAAACAGCAGAACTAGCAATTCAATCGAATGGTTTGATTTCCGTGTGAATGTTTCAGAAAAATGGTTCGCAGTATGAAACGCAGAATAAATGATAAATTCGCTTTCTTTTTATCTCTCGCTTGTCTCGCTTTATTTTTCGACTTTTATAAGCACTGGCATAATTTAGAGGAGTTTTGTCGTGGACACGAAGGAACTCTTGCGAAGCATAGACATATGATAGTAAAAACTGTAACTTTATTTTATAATCATTAATAGGTGAGAAGTTAAAGAATTATTTAAATGAAACAAATGATTGTTGGTACCCCTTTTATAATTATATTTTCGAAGTAAATTATTAGGGAAGCCGATGTTACTGTTTTAGGGTGAAATATTGGTGATATAATTATCAATAAAATAGTGAACAGATCATATTTTGAACTGTAGTAAGTACGCACTAATGGTACTTTGCACACATTTTACTGACTCAATTAAAACGTATATTTCCAGAATTTATATAACTGTAAATAAAAATTAACGTAATTTCTTCGTGAAAATAAGATACGGTTAATTTGTAACCCGTTAATTAAATGCGATGTATTAAATGATACGTTCTAACAAGCTTTTCATGGAAAATATCGGAAGCTACTCGCGTCAAAGGGCTACATCGTCCATAAAGAGGCCTTTCAGCATTGAAATACTACTCCAATATCGACAGAAGCAATTTGACTAATGAAATTTAACGATACGATCTTTGAGCTTTCCTGCGAATTTTATTTTTGCAACATGAAAAAGGAGGAACTGATTCAAAACAAACTTCCTGCAAACTCTTCCATTCGTTTTACAAATATTGAAGTTAATCAATATCCGTGTGAAAATTCTACAATTGGGTGTGGTCGATAATTCTAAAAGAATAAATAATAGAAAACAGGATTGAACAAGTATATCTTAATTATTATAATAGTAAAAACAATCACAATCTATTTCAATTTATAATAAACAATAAGAATAGTTCTTACAAAAAACGTTACGTAGCTTACGATAAAAATAATCGTCGACATTCTTTCCCAAGCAGAAATTTATTAATATCAATAAAGAAAAAGAGCAACTACTTAATAGAAACGTGACACTGTGCGTTCTGGAGTGGCAATTAAATTTGCCTGAATGCCTGAGAGTTTCAGTTGCTTTAGTGAGTACATGAAAATTGCTTCGAGCAAGGAAATAAACAAATGGCGAGTCATGTACATCAAATTGACAATTTGTCATATTTGCGAGCCTTCTTCTGCGTTCCATCGTAGCGACCACCCTTCTCGAGTGCACGACATATCGATAAGCCCACATTTGATAAATCGTGCGATAGCCAAGCGACATTATCGGAAGCCATTCACTATTTCTCCACGACGCCCTTCCGAATAGTCGATGTGTCACGATAAAATTTCGAACAAATATTCCTGCCCCGCATGGCAGCACGTGAACCGTACAGATTATAATAAACCACTAATAGAGCAGTACTTTACTAATTATTCGATTTCTACGAAAGTGCAAAATGTGTAAGAACAAAAATTTATACAATTTTCGGTGAATACGTCGAATTAATTTTACGAACATAAAAAATATGAAATACGCTTCTCAATTTTATAAAGTACTGCAATTGAAAAGGGAGCAAGCCTCAATAATAAATATTCCAATGCTAGATTTCAAATATGGATAACGAATAAAAACGACGTTCAACGTTCATTCAATCTGACGAATAAATAGCAAAGTAAAACCTGTAAAACGGAAAAAAGGGAACGCCATAAAACGCAGGAATGAAAAAGAGGAAATTCTTCGGGACAAAACAAATTTAATCTGATACGAAGATTTATGATCTTATACATATACATATCTCTGACTGCTTTATCATGCACCCTACTGTCACGAATCATAGTGTTCATATTATCCGCGTCGCGACTCTACGAATAGATTTATCACCCCTGCTGCGCAGGGAAGCGTTATTTAAACTCTTAAAACCACGAAATCTCGGAAGCTCCAAAAATTATTCAATAAAACAAGGGTTCGATAATCAGCTAATTATTACGCACCGTCAATCTGTTTAACGAACGTCAGACTATCTTGTCGTCATATCTGGGGGATTCTATCGCAATGACAAACGAGCCGACAAATCGGATTCATTGGATGCTGGACATTAGGAAGGAACTCGGGGCTGGTGGTCTACATCGTGCTGAATTAGTTTCTCGCGCCTCGTCCCCTTTCGCCTTCGTCCGAGTCGCGACCCTTCGAGATTGGCCAGGCACGATTAATTGACAGTAGTCCCTTCGAGACTTTTCGACGAGATTCGAAGCGACAGCTACGCATTCCAGGAGGGTGCGAAGAAAGCCGTAAGGATGTAACCGCCATGTGTTAAGATCTGTGTGTATCTGGCGTATCGGTGTGGCACGATTGAGTCGTGCATTTTAACTTGTTGATCAGTACGGACATGGCGCCTTTGATCGTTTCGTAACGGAGTAACTTCGTTAAGATTAATTAGAAAACCCCGATTGGCAATTAAAACTTGATGAAAGCGTAACAATGCCTTGAAACGCGGCAGATATAAGCTACGTTTGAAATAGTTTCGGGAAGCGTTGAAGATTCATTCGAGTGAATTTTGTCTGGGAATAATGGACTTCATCATTCTCGCAGTTCAAGTTTTTATAAAACGTATCCACATTATTGTAATGTACATCGATGGAGCACAAAGTAAGTGGTAAATTCTACTTGTTAGTTGGACATCTTTCATAGTTACCGGCATGCTTAACAAGCTTTCTTGCTTTACCAATTTCTCTTGGACGATTAAGAAGTTATGAAAGTGTTACACACGATTCAGCGAATTGAACAAATTCCTTGCGCTACGAAATCAAGTTCAAACCAATGTGCATTTCGCAATTGTATCTTTTAATCAATATTTCGTACAACATCGACTGCGTTGCGTTCAATCTTCAACACATGTAAAAAGAATTTACAAACTTTTCTTCTCCATTGCCACTTCAACAATCTTCGATTGATCAAAGGTCAGTTTGGAGAAACTAAAGTAGAACCACTAAACGTGACATGTACACTATCAACTATACCCATTAACGCCATTAACATTAAATGCTCTTCAATATCGTTTAATCTCCCCAAGAATTTACGCACATCACATTTGTATATGCGAATTAATTCACGAGGACCAATCACTACGGCGCGTTTCCGATTGAAAAATTGTTAGGCGTTCGCAGCGATTGTCGGGCAACAATATCACGGCGTTGCGCTGGCGAGGGCGGAAAAGACGAGCAACGAAAGTGGGGAAGATGTACGGTGGCAAAAGAAACATTGATTGAACACAGAGGGTGGCAGGTTGGTGTTGTCGAGGACCGATGAGGCGAATAATCGGATTTGGGGATTACCAGCGCTCTCGGTGTTGCCCGCAACACTGTTAGTCTAGCATCGTCATCGTTTTCGGCAATCATTAACACGATTAGTAAATCTGTTTTGATAATGAAGGCTACGATAATAATTTAAAGCCTGTGAGAAATTAGTGGAACGTTCATTTGCGTAACTTGAGTCTTTTAGTAACGCAGATTCTGTCGGACGGAATTGTAACTTTAGAAGAAAGGCGCACGTGCGTATGTAGTTCCTTGTATTTTAATTATAATTAATATCATTGAATTTGAAGTGATTGAAAAAATTGAATTGAACAGTATACTTAATATTATTAATCCTTTATGTTAACAGGTTGTATGGAATAAAATACATGTCCGTTCTTGTGAATATTTGGATGATTATTTGATTTTGTAGATGTACGGCGAATTTAATGGAACATGTTTGTAAACGTTCGGTCAATTATATTTCTAAAAAATGAATTGCTGTTTTTAGTTTCACTGACCAGGTGAACGAGATAAATGATAGTCGAGAAACATATAATACAAACAAAATTCAAGTACTGCAACCAATTAAATGAGATACTCATTTATTATTATGATGTAATGATGATAAATTTTATCAATTTTTTGGTATATAGTGCTAAATGTACCCAGCATATCATCGTTTAATCGAGCATACAAGCGGACCCTACTGCCAATTTCACTCGATGCGTTCAACCAGTTCATTGAAGTCATCGGAGAGTTCGTTGAAATCTCCACAAACGTCCCCGCCATCGTCATGGAAAAGAATATAGGAATAGATTTGCAGTATTAAGTCAAATGTTTATCGAATTGCGAACTGCGATCTGAATGAAAGAGGCAGTGTATTTTAGTGGCAAAAATATAATTATAATTAATACGGGATATACGCGTTGGATCTTTGTTATCAAAATTGAACCTCCTTGATCTAATTCAATCTATTCTTTACAACAATAAAATAGTAATGCCATATTGTGGAAAAAAATCCAACTTTATGTCTCATTCGAAGATAAATAAATTAAACGGTTTAAACTGATAGTACCGTGCAATATGAAATTTCCATTCCAACATCCAATTTCTTGTAACCCATGAAAAATATTCTGAACTAATAACAATGGAACTATATAACAAATCATTATAAACTACGTAATATTTACATAGTCATTTTTTGTATCAACCTTCCCGTATAAAGATAATTGATTAATCCCCCATTTAAATAGCCTCTTTAATTCGCAGACGTCCATTAAAATTTTTCCATTACCAGCACCCCAACACGCACCTATAAGACCACCGTCTACAGCCGACATACTATCACAGTCAGTCAGTGGCCCAACGAACGCGACAGTCGATCCGTAAAGAATTCACTGGTTTCATGAAATTCAGCAGAAATCTTGATCATAGAACTGGCGTTAAAAATAGAAACAGATCGATATCCTTGTCTTAGACGTATACACGAAGGGGAATAACTTTAATGTAGGACAACATGCGATCATAGCTCAAACAGCACCCTGAATTGAACAGCGCGCGACAGGTTGGCAGGTGGTGGCAAGGGTTACGATCAATATCTCGCCTGTCCAGCGGCTATCGATATTATTTAAGCCTAATTACCAGCCAGATCGATATCTGGAATGGAGAACGAGCAAAGCGCTCATTACGTATCGGGGTGTTTCCAGGATATCCAAGCCAGCCTGCCACCCCTCGAATGCTTCGTTCCCCTACACGCACCCTAACCCATGTCTCCCTGCCCTCTCAGCCGCGCCCTAATATAAATATTATTACACTTTGATGGGGTTAGGTTGACATTGGGCCCCACAGACATCCCATCAATGCGTTCTCGCCTCCCTCTCCTGTCCTCGCGCTTTGTACTTGCTTTTTCATTAGGCCCGAATTCCGCGCGACGCGTGCCGTTACCTTTACGGGCTGGAGCGGCGAAAGCACGGAAGTCGTTGAAATATTTTGCAGCGCAAACGTACGCCGAATATATTGAAGAAAAACGAGACGGGGATCAGGGATCGCTTTGAGAAGAAAAATATATTTTAGAGTTTCAAATGCGTCATGTTTCCTGTAAACGAATTTCGGGTGGCGCGTGCAATTGCTTTTACGAGTTTAAGTTGTGTAAATATTTTTTCGGCAGAAAGCTGGACCAAGTATTGAAGAAAATTTAAGTTACGATTGACGCGAGAGTTTCGTACGGTCCGGATATTAATGTAATGTTCAAGTTAGACGTTGTTTTGTTTAAAATTGATAATATAATAAGTGTTACGGGATTACGGAAAGAATGTTTGTATTTTTGTTAAATAATATAACAATAATGTAATATTTTCTTTCCTCGACGCTAATAAAATTGTGATGTGACAGAATAAATATTGTGTAGTAGGTGAATATTACAATAATTCACTGTACGTTAGGGTCGGTGCAAGTGCGGCACGATAAGTGCATGTAGATTTATTTTTATTAGTTGTTAGTTGACGCTGGATGAAAATTATTGTGCCTTTTTAACCTTTTCGTTCAAGCGCGCTTGTAATAAAATTCTGAATCAAAATTGGGGACCCAGCTACCTTTAACCGCAGTATTATTCAAAATCTGTTTGAAGTGTTTAAAGACATTTATATTATTTGAATGAAATTTATTTTAAATCGATTAAAATTTGGAATAAATGTAGGTAAAACTTATTTAAAATCGTGACAAGAAATACTTTCATAATTTTTTATTGAAATAAACTTATGGTTACCTTATTCCTCACAAAACAACGGTCAATTATGTGCAAGGTATGCACTCTATTTTTTACGATAATCATTGGTGAATGAAAAGAGCTTCCCTTTCCTAAGAAGGTACTACATATAATAATTCAACATTACATTCATGAAGTATCCTAGATATTCAATTTTTATATCAGAAACTGTTCTAAAATACATATAATATAAAACATTCGTTTATCACAATATGTTTAATTTTCATATTGTGATCATTGTATACGTATTCCTAGAATATATTAGCATTTAATAGATACGTAATTAAGCAACAATTATATTACAATGATTTCCATTTAAATGATACCCTATTACTTGGTTACGTAAATTATTTTAATACCTACATTTCAGTCGTTAACTTTGGATCACCCCCTTGCTACCAAATGCCGAGGCCAAAATTCCTAACAGCAAATCAAATGGACGCTTAATCGATACTATTAATAATAAACGGCACTGCAAGTAATATAAATGAACAGAAAATATCTCGATCGGCTACGAAACATTAAATTTCAAAAATATTATCGTGGAAATAAACGTGCGAGTCTAATTACCTCATTTCATTCGGCACACAAGTTTTCTAAGCTTAATGCATCGAAGCTTACGATTAATTGATTGAAAAGAAATTAACACAATGTTTCTAATCTCGTTTTTTCCTTGTTTGTTTGTTTTTTTATTCAATCAATCAACAACTGCTGCTCTCGCAATTCAACTGCAATATTCTCGAAGATACATGGACGATCTTTCAACGCAACGAATCACTCGGAAAGATAAAGCACCGTATCGCTACGGAACTAATTAATGGTCGTTGACGTATTAAAGTGTACAACTCATGATATTCTTCGGTAACAATGACATCTTTAATAACCGGTTCAACAACATTACAGTATCATAGGTTTCAAGTACATACGCAGTTCGATACTTGATTTTCTTTTAAATATACATACATACATGTGTGTTCTGCTGTGCATGCCATTATCTCGCTTGCCTTTACGCTCAGCCTCGTGTAATAATGTTATTTATTATACCTGTGTGTGTCGCGTGTACGCCAATCTGTCGGTGTTTATATATATATATATATGCATACTCGTTAGTGTGTGTACGTGCATTTCGCCTCTGTGTATATGCACGCCGGAAGTGCGAGCTTATTGCAACCGATAGGTTTTTCGTACTTTTCTCGTTTCACGTTCGTTTAAACAGTTTCCAAGTGCAATCGCAGAAATGAACGACGATCCGCCACGCAAAACCAGACAACGTTTTCGGAATACTTTGAATCGTATTGACGCAAGTATAATGGAAGTATGCTAAAAACATATTTTCGACAATTTTGTATTGAAGTTATCATTATTACCGTAAGCTACTAACACGACTCTGGGATAAAAGTTAAACGAAAACCTTAATCCGAAGCGGCAATACATTAATTTAATACTATTTCGTCTTTGCAATATAAAAAAATATCTAGACAGAGGAATCAAAATATCTGCCAGTTAGATGTTTCTAAATTACTATGAAATAAACGTAAAAGCATATCGTTTAATATAAAATTCCATTACACCCCAATCTTCCACATTTAGAAAGTTTAAAATCGACTGTGGAAAGCCATTTTATGTTTTAAGTTCGACCAGCGTTACACATTTTCCTCTTTTTTTTAAGTAAAGACTCCCATTAATTTTGCGCCAGACTAACTTCTGCAACGCTGTGCCACGTAGTTTCTCTGTGTTCTTGTTAACATTGTTCTTTTCGCACGTCACACAGGGGACAGGGTGGAGAATTGGACACACGAAATGGAGAAAAATATCGCGGGGTACGTAAACGCCTACACGCGCGCCTCGAAACACGAATTTTTCTCGTTCACCTCGCAAGCACAACCACGCCCCGTTTCCTTTTCTTCCCGGTCTTTCTTCTTCTCTCGAATTTTTTCCTTCTTTTTCGTGTATTCTGCATATAGATCACACGCCCTCGCGCCTCCATCACACACAAACGATATAATACATATAGGCGAGATATAATACGCAGGTCCCTTGTGTGGAAAAAAGGGAGAGATCGCTATATTTCATTTTTATTTTTCTCTTTTTTCTTTTTATATATTCACGCACGTGTAACGTATTTACAAGAGACAAAAGAAGCTACGAGTACGTGTATTACGCCATTATACGTATATATTTACGTAATATACTTTATTTTTCTTATTTACCTTTATGTATATATGTATAATCGTGATGTAACTTGCGACATGGGTAAATACAACGCCTTGCTCGATAGTTATCTTTTGCTCCCGACTGTGCGATTTCGCACCGAGATAAAATTAGAAAGAATATTCCTTCCTTCCGTAATTCCTCTATGTATATATCGAATTATTATCTATAGAACTTTTACTTTTACAACATACCTTTAGATATCTCCCATATAATATTATATATGTTATATACACGCCTCGTACATAATACGATATAATATTATATCACTTCACTATGATACAACGGAAATTAAAATATATACGCGAAGGCGTTTGTAATAAAGTGCCAGAATTTTGCCCCGTTCACCGTTGAATAATATATGGTGCGTTGAAAGGAAGGTGGAGTTCGTTGTACAGTGACTAGTGATAATGTGAGACAGTATTTAACAGAGGATGTGCTAATAAGTAATAAATAAATGGTCATTTCGGAGCTTGCATCCCGTAGCATCGGGAATTCGCGAAAAATATTTCACCGTGCTAGAAAAATCAGATCATGTAACACGTCCCGCGTGTAAGCGGAAACGAATCCATTCCGTTGAATTTAAAATCCGAAATAAAAATCAGAGAACAATACCGATTTGAATGAATTCTTATCGCTTTCGTCCTCCACGCACACTAAAAGTTCAAGTTTCGCCAACTAGGCTCAGCCAACGATTCCTTTGGCGAACTTTCGTATCTGCTTGCTGAACGAAACGAAGTCGATCGGAATAGAGTATCCATATAAACATTTCTACGCCCTCGTGTACCAGCTACTTTACTATTAACATTTACATCTAACAGCCGGGGCGCAAAATTCCGACACTTCAGCACAACATACCAACAGTCGTTGCGACGTTGAAACAGTTACGGCAACTGCAACGTGCATATTTACATACCATGCCACCGTAGAAGGATCTACAGCGATCAATTGTCGGATCAAGCAAATTCGCCTGACGTATCTCGCGAATGTTATCTATAATAATTGTAACAATATCCCGTCCACGTGAAATACGATGCAAACGATACTCACAAACAGTACCCCCTTTTTTCATCGATAACCATCGGCAAGTGACGCGTTGTCAATTTATCAATTGTTACGCTGAGATCGTTATCGGTAGAGGCCAGCTCATAGAAACGAAATATATTATACCAATGCATGTATGTATACGTGTTCGTGTGTATATATATTATTAATCGTCTGATCGTCACGAGATAGAATTTTTCGTCTCTACTACGAACAGAAGAATAGAAACTGCGAACAGCTACGTCGTCAAAGTTATTACGTTTAAGGTATCGCGGATATGTACCGAATTTTTGTGGTGTCTACGTCAATTCGGGCCGGGGTACACACCCTTGGGTGGTCTTGGCGGATATCTACTGTACTGCGTTACGAAATTTCACGACAACGGGAGAGGGGTGTGGGTAAAAACTTGAAAGTTCAGGCACTGTAAAACTCAAAGCGCTGACGACGATTTCGAAGAACGCGACGAACGAGTAGCCGCGACGGCACGATTGCTCCCCGTGTACTGTCGCGTATTACCATGGCCGAGGATCATTTCGTGCCCTCGTGCTGGTCGGTCGTCGTGGCCCTAACTTCGGCGGAAATCATTGTATTTCCCGAATCGCGCGCCCCATTCGTCGACAACTTCGTTTTCACGTTCGTTTTCTCGCGACGCCTTCGAATATTGACGAGTAGGTACGAACTATGCTGTGGACACGTGCGTAAAATTTAACGAGTCTCTCAAATCCGCGCCACCTTTTGCCGTTTAACCCGTTCGAAATGCAACAGATTTAATGGAACACTGTGGTACGTTCCCTGTCGTATGCAACACCTTTCACGAAACGATCTTTTCGAATTATATTAGATATACTAAGATTGATAATGAACGTATTGTGATAACGGAAGCGAATGGATTTAACGTTTTAATCGATAGAGAGATCAAGTGCGTTTTTTTAATTCCACGATTGGCTGATGAGGATTAAAACGAAACAAACAATCGTTTCAATCAGATAAGAGAATTCGCGAAAGAATTTCGAAGGACTCGTAAAGCTTTACGTGCGGGTCGCTGGCACATGATAACAGTTAATATGCGTATATGTACATGTAGGAATATAGGTCTACATATTATCTAAATATTGCACGCTTTTCCACCACGAATCAAACGAACGAGATTCGAACGGAAGTGTCTCTATATAGAAAACTAAGCTCATGAAAATACAGATATGTAGCACTTAATGTACTTTATCTCGGGATATGATGAATATTGCCTTATAGTATTTGACAAAGTACCGAAACAGAGCTAACGGAGCTAACTAATTAAATCCTTAACCTAACGTATAAAATTTCTGATATTTACGGTCAATGATTAAACAGCGAACAATGAATTTACATCCGAGCGACCGAATTGTCAGAGTCACACTACGAAACTGTGTTCCTTTTTGTCTTCAATGAATTAAAAAGTGGACAATTTTTAACTAACTAACAATTATCCAACAAAAGCGTGCGATCAAATTAAACTTAGTTTATGCAGTTATAATAATTGAATCTGTTTTGATACGTGGCTCTAGTAATTTCATCACCCGATGTACCATACATACCGAATTAATCTAACTAATTACAACTCAATGACCAATTCGTATCGAATGTTCTGTACTGAATGTTCAACTTAGATCACTAATGAAAGATACCGCTTGATTATCGCCAACAGCATTTAAAATCAAGTAACAATGATATATTCATATGTATTAATATTAATAGACGTAACGTACTTTGCCAATATTGTTATACATCACGGCTAAACTTGCTTCCTCGTTGCCGTGCACATTATCTATACAAATACCTACATGAAAGCCTCAACAGCTAATAACTTGATGCCTTAACTAGTGATATGATACTTCAGTTCAGCAATGAAACGCGAAACAAAACGAATAATAACTAAAGACTTGTCGATGTTCATTGACAATTCGCGAACGAAGGTTCTTGCTGAGGGAAAGCCTCCGTTCACGATTATGTTCCTTCCTGTCTCATCCACGTTTCGTGGATTACCCCTCCAACCCCTTGGATCAATTGCTAACTTTGATATTTTTTCCCATACGATTTTACATCATATTGCGATTACTGTGCCTAGGTGTTCCTCGCGTCGTTTTTCAATTAATTGCAAGTAGACGCTTTGCTTTCGCCACGTTGAAACTGTTTACACGATTATTACGCCTCGATTTGGATATGCTATCGAACCGAACACGTCGAACGTCACATAATTGTCGAAAATAAAAACGTTACTAATATTACCGATATGTTTTAGATAGAAAAAAATCCTTACACAGTTTCAATAAGCGGCAAGGAGAATATGGGAAACGTATATATATAAAATGCAGTATTAAATTATTAAAAATTTACCTTGCATTCTCATTCCAAGTATGTAAATTTATTGGAACTGGCCAATTTGCAAAATGATCAACTGCGTTTAAATATCAAAAGCACCCATCGAATACTATCCAGCAACGTGGCAATCAACGAGTTAAATGCCAATCACATTACTTCACAACTTAAAACCACCAATTGCGCTTCCTTTTTCTTATTTCCGTGTCCGTTCACCCGCCTTCCCGCGTCCTGTCTCGATCAAGGAACGATTTATTATTCGCAAACGTAAAAGCACTAATCTATGCGATCGATGAAATTTCCGGGCACTACCACTCTGAATGATACCGAAGCCATCGTTGTAAAATGGTACGAGTATGGAAATTCAGGATTACAACTCTCATCGTAAGATAAACCTCTATAATATCGACGTAATCGTTTTGGAAGTCGTCACGGTCATCTTCGATAATTCATAATCACTGGACGATGAGCGATCGATGCACTTGATTAATTGCCTAAAGAGAGCGAACGATGCAACCACCATAATTGCCAGATAATCATCGATACGCATGCGACGATGATATTATTCTTTGACAACTGGAAGCCTGTCTCGAAGACTATTTCATGATATTCGTGACGCGATGCAAAGGTAGCGTGTATCTTCTATCGCAGCCGATCACGAATACCCTTTAAACTATGCAGTCTGATCGACCGCATTAATACATTCCTTGTCTGAAAGGATTGCTATCGCCGGAAGTATTCTGATCGACGTTAGGAGGTCTCCTGAATGGATTGGCGCCCGCCTGGCCTCCTGCCTCTGCTTCTTGTCCGTAAGGTCTCTGCTGAACGTAACCTGAAGGTTGTTGACCGTAATTGGCTGGTTGCTCGTATGCAGATGACTGCTCGTAACCTCCTGGGGCTTGAGCGTATCCGCCTGCGTTGATATTCTGCCCGTATCCACCCTGTTCGTAATTCTGTCCAGTCTGATAATTCTGATCGTAACCTTGATCCACGTTCGTTTCCATGCGTGTCTGATTCAGGTGGTTGCCTACCTCGCCTGAGAGCGGTCTCTGCTCTTGCAACACGTACGTCTGATATTCTTTGTCCGGTGGATCTTGCATAAGGACGTCTGCCTCGTCCTGGAACGGCTTGAAGTCGTAGATATGCCTCAAGTAGATCAGCACAGGCGCGTACAGCAAATTCGAGAAGGCTATGCCGAAGTTCAACGCGGTGAAACCAATAGCCTCCACAACTCCTCCGGCTATTATAGGACCTACTGCGTACGCCACGCTGTACGAAATATCAGCTATGGCGTAGATGCTACCGTAGACAGAAACGTATCGCACGTCTACCAAGTAGCCTAGGGTTGGCAGCAAAGCAGTGTCGATGAGAGCAATGCCGAAGCAAATTCCGCAAATCGGAATCATCAGAGCTATATAGGAAGTACAGAAGGGTATTATGAAGCAGCACAGGCCTTCCAACGCAAGGCCAGAGGCAGCCATTAGCCACTGGTGTTGAGGATACTGTTTAGCCATTCGCACGGTGATAATAACACCGACCACGTGAGGAAAGAACGCCGGTAGCCAGATCATTCCCATTTTCCAGTTGTCGTGAGTTATATTATCCTCCATCCACAGTGAAATGGTAGGTTCCAAGAAGGCCAGGGCAACGTTGGACATCATCAAAGCACCCGCGCATACACTGATGTAGGGGTCCATGAGCAGTCGCCAAATCGGTATCGTTTGACGCTGCTCCTGCTCTCTCTCTTTCAGTTGTTCCTTCAACGGTTTCATTACCAGCAGGAGCATCATGCCATCGGCGAGGCTGACGAATGCGAGGATCAGAAACGGCACCTCTTTGCCAGCGAATTGATACAGAGCACCGCCGAACGGCGGAGCTACCAGACACCCGAAACTGATGAAAGCTAACGCGATGCCAAGCGCCTTCGTGCGCTCTGATTCCTCCGTGTAACGATCAGCTATCATAGCTAAGCCACTGGTGTCCGCGAACGCGGAGCCGACGCCTTGCAGACTTCTAGCGAAGAACAGGACACCGTAACTCCTGCCGCACGCGAACACCGCTGTCGACAGGAACATTATGCAGAGTCCTACCATCATAGGTATATCGTAACCGATTTTGTCTATCAAAGCGCCGGAGAATGGATTCACCATCAGCTGCACGATAGCCTTCGATGCGAACAACACTCCCGTGGCTGAATCCTGGCCGTGGTGCGTCGGCAATGTGGTATTCGTTTCCTCCTCGATGTCCCCGAACGAGCCGACGTACTTCAGATAATCAGGTATGATTGGCACTATCACCATGTACAGCATGTTATCGAGCAGCAGGGCTATAGATACTATGACCAGTACTAGCTTCCGTTGAGCCTTCGGCTCCTGCAACTTCATCCATACGATCTCCTTGAGCTCGCCGAGCTCGATGTTGAGTAACGGTATCGTCGTCATGGTGAACGGTTTAGGTAGCCTCCTTTAATAGAACAGGATCGTCTTCCAGGATCTAGCAAGTCGGGCTAAACGCGATCACTTGGTGCGATCCTGACAGTGACGGAGAAATCGTCGCGATTGGGGCGGCGCGCATCAGGCCGGGCCGGGGGTAACCTACAACAGATCACCGAGTTGGCACGGTTAGCTCCCGAAATCTTCATACAGTAAAATATACTTTTTTGTTTGTCTTTTCTCTTTTCTTCCGTCTTTTTACTTTTTCGTTTCTCCCTTTGCTCTTTCAACTGCTACTTCCCGTATTATCTGGATCTAATTTACCAGACGGAAGTTCGTTACGGGATACTCATTTGTACCGTGGGCCAATGAGAGAAATTTCACGAGAAAATCGAAATAAAGGGGAGCCCTGACCCGGCCTGATCGGCGCTTACCGATTCATCCCACCCCAACCCGACCTTTTGCGATCGTCGACAGCCCAGACGAGTTCGTCTTCATTTGATGAAGGTTTTCACTCCGTTTATCAACCACGCACCGTGCAGTTGCTTCCTCGGTTGCTTCTGGTGGGTATAGAAGTGAACATGACACCGGGTGGAGGCTCCCCCTCGATAAGGCGGCACGATCTGTACCTAGCTACCTATGTCTGGTATTGCGTATCGTGTTACGGGAGATAAAAACACGGGGTCCCGCCGGCGAAACGAGGGTGAAGGTCGAGTTGTGGATGGTATGGCTTTACTCTATAAATAGGGTGCGTGGTAATTATTTAATGAATCTCGCTCGACAAGGAAGGAAAGCAGCTGGACGAGTGCCTACTACACGTTTCGATAAAAACAAAAATCGAACCTCGGCTAGATATCCGTTCAACGAACGGAGCGCTTCCGTTTCACGAGGGAAAATCTTAGAAATAGAACAATACTATGTGAAACCTTTCGCTGGAGAATGAATTACGTTGAATCCTGTGCTAAAGCGTTCCATTGCTGTTTAAAGGGAAATGCCTTTCCCCGACGCGGTAAATTTACACGGATTCGCGTCATTGATTAAGAACATTAGGAAACGTCGTGTCTCGTTTAAGACGCTAAACGCTGCGTCTCTGTCAGACCAGCACAGATTAATTATTTCCGTCAAACGATCATTCGTAAACTGACGTCCCTTCTAACTTCGTTCGGTGCTTGGCCGCACCCTCGTTTATTAATTACGATGACTGGCTGGCGTGTAGGGAGACGTAACATTGTCAACGAACGTAACGAGCCACCATAGGATGCGGAAAACTCCACGCCGAGGGGATGAACGCCGTCGACCGGAGAAAATTTATAAACTTACCAGAGTTATTGGCGAATTTCTGCCTGAGGGAACTGGCGAGGCGTTGGGGACCCGCCAAATTCGGAAGTCCGGCGAACAAACTGCTCAGCTTTGAGGCCACGTCCGGTCCAACCTCGGCCCTCGAGTCGTTCACCGACTCCGTAGCTTCTCGCGTCCCCGGGCCCTCCACCTTTTCAGCCGAATTTCCAACCGAGCCTTGAAATAACAAATGCCATGATCGATGTTAACGTTGTTATTCAATAATGCTCTGTAGAATAGAAAATGTTTAATGCAACGTTTTGAGGTTTCTTGACGGGGAAATGTTTTGTGTCGTCGAGGAATGGGTAATTTCATGAAAATAATAATAATAACCGTCGCTTTTCAGCACACGTGCTTTGTGCATACGACAGTGGTAATAAACTCTTCTTGGAAGTCAACACAATTTCTTCTGACCTGTCGATCACACTGAACCATCTATATTTACGAGTTATACATCACTTATATTTCATTCTTTGTGTTCTATGCCTCACAATAGAAGCCGACTCTATATTTCCCATGTGCGTGACTTCCCAAGGTAATATCCCATTTTTACCGCGTTTCAGTATCGTCGTTTCTAACGAACCATTCAGTTGCGCTGCATTATATTCGTTTAACGCTCCACGTATGCAGAACAATACTTTCACGCCAATTATTCACCACCTAACTGGACACCGCGGTTACGTGTCAATAATGGCGAAATTAATTTGCCAATCGACCAAAAGCTGTTACATTGACAAGGAACAGATTGCCGCAGTTCTTGACCGATATATCCATACGACACTTCACTTATATACATCACAACGTGTTATATAATTCGATTTTATGCCTATACATCATTCCCGCCTACTTTCATTAACACCCACGCCTCAAGTCGCCCTGCCAAACAACTAAAATGATATTATTTAACGATCGAATAATCAACCGGCAAAACAAACAAAAAGTTCAAAGCTAAACATTCATAGCCGCACCTGAAAAGACGTACGACATAAATACATATTGTCGATCGAAACGATACGAAATTTTTCACGTCCCCGTCACGATCGACACCACTACGTTCCGCAGAAGTGCGCGAAGTCTCCCGGTGATATCAACACTCGCCGTCGAATATCACCGGTCCCTCGCAGACGTGAGTATCCGAATGGCGCCACGGACAAGCGCCAGAAGAACAGGAAAATCGAGGAAAAACGGGGCACGAGCAAGAAAATGTACATGCGAACAGAGAAACAAGTCCTGGAAGATACTTACTGAGACCGAAGGGCTCCCGATGACAGGGGCGTCTCGGCGTGTCTCTCCGTTAGGGTAGCTTTGAAACGTCTGCCCTCGAAGTCCTCCCCGCCACCGTGTTGTACAGCACCCTCTTCCCGTCCCCGTGGTCCGGGTAGCCGGGGAGGAAATTGTGACAGGGCGCAGTCGCGGTTTCCAGGATCCAGGGATTGGCCACGGCGGCGAGACCGTGCGTCAGCCCCCAAACCCTCCACCCATCGTACCAACTATCCGCATTCCCTGCTATCCTCTTCTCACCCTTCGAGCTCGCCATGCCGGGGGAGGGGGTGGTGTGGCCTCGGGGGAAGAGAAAGCACACCAGGTATAACGGCGACGGTCGATGCTGCACGGTATTTCTGGCAGCAGGTCGATATGAGCTTCACCTGTACGACTGTGGGCTGCTGGCAGCGCCGAAGAAAAGGGGTTCTCGAATGTGGCGAACGTGACGGCCAGTGTTCATCAACTAGCGACCCTATGACGTTACTAATTTTGTATTTTTATCCCGCTCACACCTTGCGATCTTTCCACGGCTATGGAGCCGACGTGCTATAAACGTGGTGTAAAGTAACATGTATAAACTGAGCGAGCGATAGATCTGCGTGGAAACGCGTGTATTGGTTTCTGTTATAGCGTGATGAATTTCAGAAAGCTTTTGATTTCATTTACCTTCCGTTTGTTCGACGCTGGTATTCTTTGGTGCGCATTGTATTGACAAAAAAATGGAACAGTTTGTAGCTTGGAGTCTGATTGAAATAGTATTGTGGTACGGACCCAGAGATTTATTAATGATTGACGATTGTAACTGGACCGTGCGACTGATGAATGTAAGGTTGTATAAGATACGAGAATGAATTGTTATGGGTAGAGTATGGATTTGTATGGAGGCGTAGTGGGAGGAATTTGTGCAAAATATATAGGAAATACATATGTACAGGGCATACATGCGTGGAAAATATTCCGTATGCTATATTTTATTTAGTGTGAGCTAAGTCTTTATTTTTATTTCTGAAAGTAAGAAGCTTGTATGAGGATTTAGCTGTTTACGTATATATTACATTCACGTTTATATAATAGTAGCTGGTATTCAACTATTTGCCAAACACGAAGCTTTGTTTAATATACTTATTGATTGTTAAACAGATAAGTATAGATAAAATGGAACTATACATTACACTCAGCCAGCTGTATTATTATGAATATGTGTTTATTAATATGAATAAATGAAAGTTATTTCTATTCGCAATCATCTTTAAATAGAATAATCACAGATATAATTATGAAACGCAACCCCATGGACAGACAGCACTCCCAAATATACGATCCAGTCGGTGTTTATTATTAGCACTGAAATTTCTAGTAGAAACTAAATATGAAATTATGAAAGTAATTGGGTCGAATAAATACTTGAATGTGAACGTAATGAACAGATCCTTAAGAAATAAATGACAACTTGATATATATTTAGAAATGTGAATGTAGAATATTTTGTTCCTCAAATGAACATGTACAAGTCATCAATTCAACTAAACACTTAATTGTAAAATATTAATTTTTAGTGCATACTATATAAATGTGCATACTTTCTAAGACAATGTCCCTAGAACATGTGCCACGTTAAGCATCCTCTTCTAAAAATATAAATTATGTCTGTGAAGGAAAATATTCATCGGCGTAATTGCATATTTAAATTTCTTGAAAAAATATTTTCATACTTATGATACTTACAATAGAGCATCAAGTTACTTTACAGATGGTATAAAAATAAGTACGAACGCGTTCCTCGAGGAGATTCGTTCTGCCATATACCACTCTGTTTGCATTCGTTGAAGTTTCCAGTGATAGGAGAGTGCGTTCGATATCTCTGTAAAGTTATGGTTGAAACTGCCTCGAAAAAAAAGATACATACATGTATATATGTATTTTACAGTACATACTCTAAGAAAAATTGTAAATAAGAACTACTTTCATGGTAAAAGTTATACAATTTGATGGAAATTGAATAATAGCAGAAATATGAAATAAAAGATATAATCAAGTTGTTTAAAAATAACCAATCCAATAAAATTATTACTAAAATAATTGTAGCGTAACGCTAAGAAAATCAAACGTCGCTTTGTATCCTTCGTGAAGGCAAATAATAAATGTACCTTATTGTTAGAAATAAGTATCAAGATAATTACAAATTCGAATATAATTCCAATTTAATATTAAATGTAATAATACAGCGATTAAATTATTAGTTTCTTATTATCTATAAATGTGAATATATGTATATGATATTACAATTAGTTAATTATTATATAAATAAAAAACATTATGCACAGTTTTGTAGAAACAAATACGCATAAAAATACAGACTAATGAACAAGCAAAATATAACAATAGTTATTTATGAAACTAATATTCATTTGGCATTTCCTGAAGCTCTCGACAAAGATCATAACGTAAATGGCTTCTGTTGTTTTAATTACATTCTCTTAAACAATAATATACAGATTGTATACAATACAAATTACAGTAATCAGATGCAGTAAACACAGAGTCCAATGCCAATCGTAGAATGTTCTGACGGAAAGCTCGTCTTCCGTAGTACATATTTATCCATTGAGCTTTTAGTATCGTTCAGGAAGTATAATATAAAATTGTAATTGTATTTCATGCTACAACGCAAATGTAAATTATTGGACTTCCTTGGCGTCATGCCGTGCCCCGTGTTTCGCAACGTGAAGTAAAACGGAGGAGATTAATTCAACGAATGAAGGCAAGTATGTTCATTGTTCTCTAGGGAATTTCTAACGATATAAATTTCCTCTAGTAGACTTAATAGAATTCGCAGCCGATGAAAATTCAAAGCAATCTTCTTTTTCCTTGCTGTGAATTCTGTAATAGCATATCTTTTCAAACAATTCGCTGTAATAATTTGGACATTCTCGTCATAGACCAGACTACCAGAATTGCATCAATTTTTACACTGAAGATGAAACTTCATTTTCGTTTCTTTGTCGACAAAAAATTGCTCTCTTCTAAAATTGTCCTGCTTAATCTACTTCGAGCCACTGTTTTTGAATCTAAATTTTTAAATCGGCTAAAGTTTTAATCAGATTCAGTCAGATATTAACTATTAAATACAAAGCAGACAAATATTAAGTCAAGGATACTAAACTGTACGTCCGGATAAATTCGTTTTCATCTAATTAATATCACTTTGGCCGTCCGTACCACTGTAAAATTCTCGTTGAAATATTTAACATGTTCCATGCAAGCGTAGCATAATCAAAGTTCCAAAGCGCCTCCACTTTTCGTGCATTTCACATGTGTTTGGCGCTCAACGATTGCACGTTTCACGAGCGCGAACCACGTCGTCTTCTTTATATCGGCCCGGTTACATCACATGGAAGTTGCAACCCAGAAAAAGGCTGAGTCTCCTCGGTACGCCGTGGAATTTCTCACATTAGTTTGATCTGCGTACAACCGCGGGTCTTGAGGCGCGTAGCGAACGATGCCCACGATCTGCAGCCGATCTTACAATTCAGTATCGTTGGTATCGTGAACGAGATGTCTGGCTCGTCTGACAGCTCCATTTTTTTCTGGGTGAATACAAGCTGGGATCGGCAGTCACGATTCGCGAACCAGAAATCCCGACGTGAGAACAGATCAGTGTATGCATACGCGTGAA
Organism: Nomada ferruginata; assembly: GCA_963583965.1. NCBI lineage: Eukaryota > Metazoa > Arthropoda > Insecta > Hymenoptera > Apidae > Nomada > Nomada ferruginata. The sequence continues at coordinate 11,692,564 of OY757215.1, forward strand.
CGGGAATTAAGAAACGTCTCCAATCTTGATTAAAATTTGCAGAACACTTAATAGAATACTGTATCATGGCAGAAAGTAGACACAGTAGGCAGTATTTAACTCAATCATTGCATTATTCGAATTTCCATTTCAAAATTATAAGTTTTAAATTATTATAAATATAAAGGCTGTATGCCGTCAATAAATAAATAAATAAATAAAATTAAAATCGATTTTAAATAAAACGAAAATGTATATTTGTATCCTGCTTTTCAATTTACCACCAAGACTGTTTTATTCATGGGAAGAAATAAATTGTGTTTTGTGTTAAAAAAAATTCAAATGTCAGGCCATTAAACCGAAATTTCCAAATAATCTATAAGTAGGTACTTATTGCTTTATCAATTTTTTGTATTTGCGATACATTCGCAATTTCCTTACAACGCTTAAACAATAAAGAAACGTGGAGTCCTCAACCATTATCTCTAACGAGAAAATACTTATCAACTCATTGTCAGCTCGTAGTCGTTCACTCCGCCGTTTTGCCTGATTCGATGGATCGATTGGGACTCCTGAAATAAGCAAATCTTCCCAGGCCTAAAGCCTTTTTCCTACCTCTGTAACGAGGTAATCGACGCCGTTACTTCGAAATTCAACGAGACGGTAGATGCAGAATATTTATCGAGAGTGGTACGATACAGAAATCCTGTAGGTGTATACCCGGCTGTATTATTCAAATTTTATTCCCAAGGGATTCAACGTTCTGGATAGCCGGGGAACAAATTAATGGAAATCTTCTAGTGACGGTCAGATAACGAGAACAATCTTTGCCAATGCGAAACGACACTCTATGATCCATCTGAAGAGTCGTTAGCAATAAATCTTCGTTTTACGATTATACTGCGAACGTGCTGCTAACCCTTCCTTCTCGCGCGTTAGTGTCGGTAATTGTAACGCTGGCGCGAACACTTTATAGCCGAGGTCTTGGACGAAACCTCCACACCGAGAGGCGGGAAAGTGACGTTAAACGATTTTAATCGCACAATGCGTAATTACTCGGAAATTTATGAACGCAAAGTGGAAGTCACGTTTCGCATCGTGGATGATTATTATGTTAATGAATCAACACGGGGAACGAAAATCAAATATCATACAGATAACAATTCAGTAACGAATTTTTCAGAACGTATTTGTTTTTATAACATTTCCCCTCGAACCCAATGTATAATTTCATAGCTCCTCGCATTTTCAAATTCATCAAAATAAATTCCTTTTTTTATTGCACTACTACTTTTTATTGGCATTGGGGCAACATGGCATACATAAATTGCACTTGCAGTGAAATTATGGCCAGGTAGCATAGTCCACCAGTACAGCGCGGCCAAAGTGGAATGATCCCCCTTTACACAGACCGACTCTACTACGAAAACATTTTATGGTTCGTTTAACCCACCTATACATAATAAACGGATTGCTAATGTTCATGCAGATATGCACACTAAATAAATAGATTTATAAATATTTATTTAATTGTTTCAAATTATGGCCAGGAGGTCATAAATCCTATATAATTAAATCTGAATGAAGCACTTAAAAATATAGTGGTCTTTCACAGTTATTTAACAAATATTATCAGCGCAATGGAGAGGACATATTACTACAGAAGGGGTTATTTTACTAATTTTGTTACAGGATGGGAATTTTCTTTATTCCTCAATGGATCTTCAGGAATGTACAGTAGTATAATAGTATACAGTTGTACGAGATTAATGACACCATAGACAGATAATATATTTTACATCTCAACTCGATCTTCGAACAGAAATATTACGCTCGCATGATTGATTGGCCCGTGAATGTTGCGTGTACAGGATAATTTATCGTTCTTATTACGCATGCCTTCTAAAAAGTCTTCAATTAGTTTCAAATCATTAACTTACGGAACCACAGTGGATAATATAAATTGCTATTGTATATAACATAGAAAGTTTATACTACTGTTACAAGAAGGTGAAGACAACATTCTTACAATTAATCCAAACTAAAATACAAAGATGAGCAGAAACAATTCTCGGAAAATGATTTTGTTTACAATCGCCATTAAAAAACACGTATGCATAAGAAACGAAGTAAATGAACTTTAGGCTGAGGAGTTCTATAGTAAAACCGTCAGGTATACTAGACGTGTTTACGTAACATTCCTGTCACATCGAAGGGCACTGATCGTAAGTTTCACTTTTCCCTCCATGGGCGCCTCGTCACGTACCGACTTGCAAAATTTCACGAGGAAACGTAAAGAAAAAAAAGGAAGCAGGAGGGCAAGCAGCGGAGAAGAAAGGAGTCGATTCAGAAAGAAACGGTCCAAGTCGGAACGCCGAGTGAACGGCCCGTGTAATTCGTTTCCGTGCGATCGAATTCACTTCGGCCCTGAATGGGACGACACAGCGCCAAATCTCTCGCAAAATCTCGTTAGAACGAAAAGAGTCGACGGAACGTAATCCTGCTGGATTTTAGCGGCGGCCACGTTTTCGTGAATGGACCTGCCATCACCGCGATTCAGATGCACTTTTTTCAAATCTATCTCGCGAATCCATTCGGCCGTGCAATGACTCGCGACTCAAATCAATCGATTTATAGTTAAAACTCTATGTATAAATCGTATCAAACATTTTTCATGCAAAAATATAGTCGAATCTCTGTACACTCGTGTATGAATCATTGCCAGGAATCATCGAGAATCGTACAGTAATAAAAAAGCAAACCGTTATAAATCTAAAAAGACAACGCATCAAACGTCAAGAGTGACTAACTGCCTGCGCAAGTTAGTAATCCCCGATTTCACCACAAACAATGATAGATGGCCCAAGCACAAATGATACTTACGAAAACTGGGCCCTTGGAATCACCAAGAGCTGTTCAATGAAGCGTTCGTAAGCAGTGCCGAAGTAACGTTACAATAAGCCCACATGTGTAACCATCTATAGAGAGAAAGAAGCTTGATGATTATCGACAGGCGATTTTGAAGGTATCATACTTTCGAATCGGACAGCTTTTAGAAATTGGTAGGCTCTCTAACGAAACAATGCTAAATTAGAAGCGCGGAACAATCGCGGGATTGGGTTCTGGTTGTTCGTTTTCAACAGCGAAACGAGCTTATGGGAACCGAATGAGGTAAGATTCGCATTAGACGTACGAAAGGCACGGAGGCGCAACAGGAGAATATAAATCGCGCAATACCGAGCAACGTCTGCCGCCCGCGGCGGCGTTTCCTTGCAGCGCAATTAAAAACTGGAACAAGTGGCCTGTTTGTCCCTTCCACCTATGGAACTGAAAATCCTGCTGGCAGAAGGAGGCAAGGAGGAACGAAAGGGAGGAAAAGAAAAATAAATTGCGAGGCGGTCGCACGTGAGAACGAAGAGCAGGTAAATCACCAACGGAAGCCGATTCGCTTATTTCTTCCTTTCTCTTCCATTCTCGTTCTGCCTCTTTTTTCCCCTCTCTTTTTATTAATTTTCTTCTCCTCCGTTTAATGTCACAGGCAGTGCTCCGCTGACCGTGTCGGCGCCTCCTGTTTGCGTCTGCAGACCGGCTAATCGCTTCGCCTGTGCCTGCCAACCCTTTGTTTATAATGGATAGAAGACATTGGTGAAACGCGAGGAAAACGGCGAGATTGCGAAGAAAACCTTGGGTAACGGGCAAATGAGATGTAATGTTCCCGAGTAAATGAAAAAGCAAAGGGAACGCAGCGAGGAAATTAAAAAATATATTGGCTTGTTATTCTAGGCAGATATGGAAGTGCATAACGGTTGCATCAATTTTGCTTGAAATTTCATGTGCTCCGAATGAACATGAGATAACTGGAATTACATTTGTTATTCATTAATGATCTCATTCCATTATTTTGATCGTAAGTTGCGATATTTTTGGTTAATTATTAATTGTGCAGTTGAATAGAAAGTACCTATTATAAAATGATTATTATCATACGTAGAAATCATGCATGCCCTAATGAGACTCATTAATAAGTATAAAACCTGCGTGTAAAGGAATATTAATGTGATATTGTATTCGTAATATTAAACGTTCGAATTATTTTTTAAATTGGGAGAACGAACTGTTCGAGGTGATCGATTCAGGTGCGTGTCACTGTTTAGAACGCTTTCTAAGTTGCAATCGCAATAACTGCAATTTACACACCGTAGTGACGACTGCATTTGACTTGTAAATCGGCACAATTTAAATTACAGAGTCCAGCCGACTTTCTAACAGGTCATAGGACGCGAAACCTTCTGCAATGTTTGCCACAATCGTTGTCAAAGTTCTAATAAAATATACCTCCGTTTGTGAAATCAATTGTCGGGGAATCAGAGGAAAGATACATCGAACAAAAAAAACTTTAGTATAAATTATAGTGTCGTTACTTTAACAATGCCGGATGTGTGAAACGATGGCCTGTTATGCAATTAAATTCTGCTTTGAATCATAGATTATAAGCAAGATGGCAGAATTACTTAAAAAATTAAATCCAGGCTTTCACATTGTTCTTTCTTCGCGTTTTCTATTCAACACGTGTAATAGTGATTCCTCGAGAAAGGCTCGGGTCTCAAATTAAATTTAAACTCTGCCTTCTAAGCTTAAAAAAAAAAAAGAGAAATTCACTTTCGTCCTTTGACTGTCTAATTCGCCCGGAACTCCGATGACTCCTTTCTATTCTGACAGTACTGTGGAATGAGATGTATAATGATTAAATGCAAGGTGCTTTCAACATTTTCAAAGACAAGACTAAATTACAATACTGATATTAACTTGGTACTATTAACGTTACTGCTATACCTACATTTTACTAATTTATACACACAACGTATCTACTGAACGCTTCTTTACGATGCAATCTATACATTTCATCCTCGATGAAAATGAGACACCTTCGGTCGCAAAATTTGGAGGTGATACTAACAACAACAAAACACAAGAGCCAAAAAGTAAGAAACACAACAGAAGGAGAAGCAAAATCGAATTGCTCCTCGGGACAGTATCCTAACATCAACGTATCGGAAAAGGAAAGAGAAAATCGTTCCCCTAGATCCAACAGCCCCTCCCCTCGGCGTCTGCCACCCGCGTTATTCTCACCACCCCCGTGTACGCGCGACAGGGGGTAGGCGAGTTACGGAGGAGATGAAACGAGTCCCTCTGTTTGATCCGCAAACACTGTAATTGCCTAGAATATTATATTAGGTACGTGGCGTTGGATAACGGGGGGTTAGCGGGTGAAACGAAGGTGGCATGAAAAGAGAGACAGCAGGGTTGATGGTACCCCGGCGAGCAACGAATACGTCGGAACAATAATTTATTTTAGTTTCACGGAAGGGAGCGTGCCGTGGCATGCTGCCACTGGCAGGTACACATTAAAGAGTTTCTATAGTTTTTCTGCTGCACGCGTATCCTTTCTGCTACCCTTAAACCAACCCACCTTCTTCCTCCACGCCCCCCCTTCTATCAACCGTAGATTAACTAGTTCCAAGTTTTATTGTCCCGTGTATCGCGAATCGTTTTCACGTACCTACAATGCAAACGTATATCGTACCTGTTCCACTGCTCCCCGGTCCCTGCCTGCGCCACTTCGTCGTACGTAACGATCATTTACCCAGAAACCGTGTGTACATCAACGGCGTATGCGCTTACGTAAAGCCCCATTAGTCGGTCGGCACACGATTACCATCGTCGAGATGCAATCGAACCGCTCTTTGTTCGTATTATCGAATTAGTGAGACGGTGTACGACGGAGTGCGCTTTCGTAACCATTTAACACACGATTTAATTTCGGTCCCGATCGATCATTGGGGTCAATCCACGATCGTGGAACAGACGTTGATGATACACTTTTCACGCGTACACCGCTGCTTGTCCGTCGTTGGTACGTTGCACGGTCGTAGACCGTAATATGGAGTCGCGTACAACGAACGTGATCGCGATCACGAGCACGTCGTCAGGCTCATTAGTTCATATGTCCCCCTCCGTACCCATCGAACTTTCCTGGTGCAATAAGCGCGAATAGACCCTTCGTTACTTGACTAACGGATCATAAAGTGAAAGTTAATTAAGGCAGGACGTTCGAATCTTCATTTTACGCGGTCGTGATCCATTGTGTGGGACCAGTTTATGAGAGCAGCCGATGAGCAATGCAAACGAGCAAGATAAATTTTGCACTTGAAGGAAGCCAGTTTTATGAACGTTCGTTTAGGATGCATACACACAGATTGTATGTATGGAGGCGTTGTCAGAAAACTGGAATTGGATTGAGATGGAAATGGCCGAATCGGGGAAGGTAATTTATACATTCATGCGCAGAAGTTCTTTACAAATCACGTGGAGTTCGAAGTTTCCGGTTATCAATTATATTTATATTTTTGTTTATTTGTCGAGCTGCGACCATGTTAATGGAAATAGTTTATATGTAACTTTTTAGTCTCTCCTGTATTACGTTCTTTTATCTGCTGGTCTATTAATCTAGTTGACACGAGTGACATTGAGCAGAGGGATGGTAATTAACTAGTTTTTATTTATGCGCTGTTAAATGTGATAAAAACGAATGGCAACAATGCCGGAAGGGATAAAAAATTCCAGCAGACGTAGCAGTGTAAATTAATTATTATGGAGATGCAATATTATTTTTGGATCAAATATTTCGAAGTAAACATTAAAATATTTGTAAATGAACAAACTACTTTGCTATTATATTAAAGGATTTGTGGTTTCGGAGAATATTTATTCGGTACTAAATATTCAGTAATTGAATTTTTAATATAATAACATGGCATATACAGTGCCGGCCAAATGATAGGACGATTGATGTATTTGTGTATATCGTATAATACAACAAAATATATATACATTTTACAAATCCTATGTATTAGATATGTCTTCTAAAGTATGCATATAGAATTGCAAGCCTGTATCTTGTATACAAAAGAAGTTACAGAAAATAATGTAAATACGTATTGATTTTATTGGGACAAAATGATAGGACGTTATTAAAAAAAATACAATTATTTGAACAAAAATATCTTAAACGATACATTCAACGAAAAACATTACACGTGTCCTATCATTTTGACCGGGTAAGGTCAGCCCATGTTTACATTTATTTCTATAACTGCTTTTGTGTACAAGATACAGTCTTGCAATTCTATATGCATACTTTAGAAGACATATCTAATACAATACATAGGGTTTACAAAATGCATATATATTTTGTTGTATTATACGATATACACAAATACATCAATCGTCCTATCATTTTGTCCGGCACTGTAATAACCAAGAGATGCAATTTAATTCTGAATAGTAACTCGCTGAAATAAAAATACGTATACATACATATACGTTACTGCTCTACAAGTTGAATAAAAGTACTATTACAGTATTAACATTTTCATTCAACTTAAATTCTATTCCACCATTGCATCGGATCAATCCGCAATAAATCTTTGCGCAAAGGGAGCAATCCTACAACTGAAAGAGACCAATACCCGGCTGTTTTGTGGAGATTTCAATTCACAAGAGATAACCAGTCCCCGATACTCTTCTCGCGTTTCCCCAAACATTTGTTCCCTTATTTGCTTCCCATTTCATCCATTCGAACTACTATCAACTACCGTTTCTTTCAATTCATTTCGCACGATAATTTCGTTTAAATGGGCCGCCGTACACTCGCGAAACACGAACAGAACCCTACCCTGCAAACGAACCAGTCACGGTAGTAAATAGAACGAACTTGGCCAGTTTGCAATTTGCAAGAAACGTTCGCGAAATTGCTCTAACCCAGTCCACAAATAAGTCGTCGTGCATACACAAAGTGATATAATTGAGTTAATGACCGTGGACTGATGTAACGAAGGCCAAGGTTAGCGACTGGCAATGCTCATAACGAAATGCAATTATGGTACGCACGCACGTGAGTAAACGATTTCACCAATTAAGTCGATTTGTATTTTCGAGCGAGACTCTTGAAACTGTTTTTTTTTTTACGAATTACGTGCAAACGGCCTGACTTTTACGTCGTGTCATAAAACGACAGAGTATTTCTACGGATGTTCAGAGAACATCATTAAGAGCTTTCAAGTGTACATTATGAATCCAGAAAAATGATTATGTGCAGTCGTGTATGTGAATATATATATTAATTATATATGTGAAAATATTGATTATATGAAGGAAAGTGTATATTGAAAGCGTATAAGTATATTGAAAGTGTATATTGAAAGCGATAATTGTTATAAACCTTTTTATGTAATCCTACGTTTAAGATACTAACAAAGAGAATAAGATATTAGCATATTGAAAGAAACAACTGAAAGATTACAGTAGACGCAATGTATGCCAGACCAACGAAACGAAAGGCTTTGCAAATATAAGTTCCGTCGAAAGTGACCGAACGGTGAAATTCTATGATCGAAAAAGAAAAAGGAAACGCGTGACAGGACTGTATAGAATGAACTAAGCAAGTGGTTCGAAAATCAATTATAGAGTAAAAGTGTATTCCTTGGAGTCTTTAGATATGCCACACATGTACGCAAAGAGGACGAAAGTTCGTGCACTGGTCGATCGATCAACTGGCCAGAACTTTGGGAACGAATTGTGAGCTGGAGAGTTCTTTGACCTGAGAATGGTTCGCAGACGAAACACTATAAAGCCTAAAACCTAAACCAAATGTTGTAGTGATTGATAAATTGATCTAGGCCGTTTGTTTAATATTAAAACCACTGTACTTCACTTAGCAGTCTTTATCAATTATCATTTTTCTATTTCAATCATTGTCCCAAATAAATAAATGAATAAATAAATAAATAGTTATATTTTATATTTTAATCAGTCTTCTTAAATATATGAATTATAATCGTATTATAATCCTCTAATATCTATTGAATGCAGCTTTGGCCGGAAACCGATTGAGCAACATGGTACAATAAAAATTGTGACAAATTAAATTATACAGGCTTCCATACATTTCTTTCTTCACAATCAATCGAGTTATACATTGCAGCACTCGAGCGAAACTAAAGGCGACGAAATATTTTTATCTCCCGAATATCGTAAAGTGAAAACTGTGTAGGTACTCAATATAAAGATGCGCAAAATTAAAATTATGGAATTGCGATGTAAACCAGTGGATTATTTAATTTATAATAATTATCGTGGCACGTTTCCATTTTAGTGCGACACAGAAATGCTTCTCCACATTTTCCACCTTTTCTATTCTTTCCATCTGCTTCTGTTTTGCCCCCGGGATGAGTCATCTCGTGAAAGTATCAAAATGCCTGCGTGACGAGACTCGACAATTCCTATTTTGCTATCTGGCAGCCTTAAGAGAACACCAGTAACTGGAATCACGGGTAACGGATAAAAGCAGATCGATGAACGAATAAGAACGGCGTTATTCTTAAATGAAACGCGGCGTTTTCAGGACGGAGGAAATCGATTCGAAACGAGTCATGGTCATCTAAATCCATATCACGTATAGATGTGCATGTTTCTGAGAAGGTGCAATTTATAACACGCCAAAGGTGCGGCGGAAAAATGTCTTCAAATTTTAATTCCATGAATTATTCTCTTATTTAACCAGTATCCCAATCTATAAATAATAATTTATACAAATATTTCATATCTAGCACAGTATCTTCTCTTCGGAAACATTTAATTACTAGAAATTTCAGTTCAATAGAAATAGTAATTTTTCTTTCCAATTAACTTTTCCAACCCTTTTCTTATTACCCCGAGATTTCTGTACAACTTTGACGGGCAATTCGCCTTCCATTCATACACATTTCAGTTTCTTGTAGAATTACAAAGACAAACAGGTAAGAAATGGTTTGATTAATTTATTATCAATTAGTGAAAATTTTCGACGCGCCACAACGTTTTATTTAATAGACACAAGAGAGGAGTCATTTGTTAAGTCAGATCATGCACAGAACTCATTTCTACCAGGCGCTTACGCAAAAATAAAACGGGGAATATGCTAGGGCTTCGAGTTTCTATTAAAGCGATGTGCAACGAAGATGATGACCTTATTAGTTAATGTTCGATGCCAGTTGCTCGTTAAATTTCGAAAAATCGTCGATGACTGTAACGCATACATTGTTACGTTCTTAAAACGATAATTACAAAATACGAAAAATGACATTGGCCGTTAATTAAAAATATTCAGAAGGTTCGATTAAGCAAGCATATTTTAAATACTTCTGTAGGCCCGGCAAATGTAATTATCAGCAATTAGAAAAATTGATAATATACTGAATAATTTCACAAACGATACTTTTGCTAGTGTAGACATCATTTATCGAGTGTGCGTAGCTTTTTACGAGTTGCAAGAAATTTCAGAATTATACGATGCTTATAACATGGCCTTTCAAAATAACAGATGTGCCAGACAGTTGACGTGAAAGGTGCAACCGGCGCGCATCATTCAGCCCCGTGATATCCATTTCGTCATGTCGTTAATGATAATATAATTGTATATCGACTTAATTGGATAATAATCACTGTGCCCACGATAAAACAATTAAGAGATGTTATTTTATTCAGTTCTGAAGAAAGTGTGTAAATAAGTAAAATTATAATAGATTATAGACTTATAATAACTATTTATTTAATTTTCTAAATACTCGTACTCTTGATTCGTAAAACGTATAATACTGTACTCATTAATGAAATTATTTTTGTATTTACATTAGTGACTGTATTAGATGGATATGTTGAAAATAATAATAAAACTCTCTTCCTCGGTTGTTTCCTTAATGAAATAACAAAATGCTCAGAACGTACGAAACGATCGGAATATAAAAATTAAATTACTACTCAAAACACTAAGTAAAAACAAGTTAAATCATTAGAGCCAAGAAGGGCGCCTGATACTCTGCCCAATAGAGACGAGACAGACGACAAATGAAGGCCAAGGACAGGAAAAATCGTCAAAGTGCAATGACTATAAAACCTTGCACGACATTTTCGGCGAAATGCCTGATTCCAGCTATCTAGATTTTATTCGACGCTCTACGAGAATGTAAGAAAATTGCGTGACTATACCGTCCTGCACGAAATCTCTTGCGTAGGGCCGTATAAAATAAGCGGTGCTCGCAAGTTCTGAGCTACCTATTACCTTGCTGTAGCGAGAAGTATACATATATTGCGGTTAGCAAGATATTACTTTATGCTTTCTTCCTTTTTTCCGAGTAAATAACTGAAACTCGTGGGAGGACAAGGGAAATAAATATGTAAACTTCATCTACGTGTTCCAAGAGTGAATGCGAGTTCCTGATAAATTAAATGTAAAATAAGCAACTACCTCTGTGCAATATACAGGTTGATTCTAAAAAGGTGACAGGAAAGTGCAGTTCTAAGTTCTAATGCACTCAAACGAATAGCTGTAACAAATAAGGGCAAACTATTTCTTCTTTTAAGTAATAATTTCTTTAAATTTGGTGTGCTCGCTATTTGATAACAAAAGTGCAGTAATGCAAGAAAAAACGAAACAATTATTGTAGATAGCTGTTCCCAAACACGATATCAGCAAAGTGCTACAGTTTCCAGGTCAGTTCAGTACGCCCTTCACAGCATTAACAGTAGTATCGAAATTAAGTCTATTATATAGCGAATTTACAATTTGAACCGACTACTGTGTTCTAAAACAGAACAACGTGCTCGGCCATATGGACCAATTCCACCAACTGCAACATAATATCAAATATTGCAAACTACATACATCCACCATAATATCCATTATAGTTTGTGTACCCGTATTAATTAAAACTTTCTTATCAGTTGCAACGTACAAAATACACCTCCGCTCACGCGATTCTTTGCAAACCACCCCGCGTGTGCCATTAATAACTTTCGCCATCCAAGACAGAATACCGATACAATAAAATATGTACCTACCGAATAAAAACCAAACAATAAAAAGTCATAATCGATTCCAAACGATCAAGCAAGGCGGGCACAAAGGAAAAATGCCCGACGATCCTCAGCTTGCGCATCTCTATACCCATACGAAATCAAGGGTAAACGACGCGACGGACCACGGCGGCATTCACAGGTCGGCCGATTCAAGCGACTGCGTGTGCAGACGTTCACTTGACTGCGTGCTACGAATGAAGTCTCCAACGTATATAATTCCAGAGGCCATGGCGCTTTTCACGAGGGACCGTGGAAAGAAAAGGATCGCAGAGCGAAGAGGGAACAGCCGGAAGGATCGATGTGGTTTGGCAGAGTCCATACACCCCCACGTACCCCTGCCACGACACCGTCGCCACTACCTCTCCACCATCGCCACCGAAACCGCTTTTCGGTGATCCTCTGTTCGCCTACCAACCCCGCCAACTCACCTTCGTGCGGCCAACGTTCGAGCACTGGCGGGGGTGGTTTTATTGATCCAGCATAACCACGCCCTCCACCCCTTTTACACCACGCCTACGCTCCTCTCCTTTCACCGGGAACGTGAACACGCTGGTGCAGCCGTGTGCACGACGCTGACGACCTCCCTCGCATCGACCTCCACGATTATGAAATTTTACCCGGCTGCAATTTGTACGCGCAACTCTGGCAACCGATCGAATCCGATGCTCGAAGGGGGCCGACTACGTAACACCACCACGTCGTGCAACATTCGCTCCTTCGCGAGGATCGCGGCAACTTTACGCGTAATCGTTGGCGCTGTGTTTCCTTTTTATTTTGGGGGTTTTGCGAGGTCCGTGGATAGGTAGGAAACAGACAGGTGTGAAGAAAATGAATTGGCTCGCGTGACTTGGTCGTGAGCGCGGAGTAATGTAACGTTTGGGTTTCTTTGTTTTAGTTTACCTTTTCTTTTTTGCGGAACTATTTGGCGGGAGCTTTGTTCCATGGGATACTTAAGGTTTATACGCTGTTTATATGGAGTTCATTTTTGTCGCTGCATTTTACTACTTTTTCAACTTTTCATATCTTTTAAGGAAAGTTTTTTGCTTGGTAAAATCGTAATGCCTTCTAATTGAGCCTAAGCCTGCTGGCTACTTCGATCCATTGTATCTGTTTGTTGATCTTCAGCGATATTAGTTAAGTAAATATAAGCAGTATCATTAGTTTTGCCATTAGCTTTCTTATTTACGCAATTAAATGGAAAAATATTGGAGAATCGTGCGCTGTACGTTTCTGATTTTGAGGAACTATTAAATAATGTTTTATAATTTGTGGGTGTGCTTAGTATTTTGACTAAACCCGAATATAAAATCATAGGTTTCACATACAGCTATTTGCATGTAGCTTGGGATTTATTTATACAAAACACTCAAGATCCATTTGCCTGATACTTTGAACGTGCTTTGCAAAACGAATAAGGTTCCAAAGTTTCTTTTCTCGCATACATCATTGTTATATCTCCGAGGTTTGCGACAAATGACGTGTCTTATCGAAATTAATAGACTCTGTCCCATCATTTATTTAAACTTGACCGGAGAAGAATCGCGAGTGTTATCAGGAATTGTGAATCGGAAGTACTTGAGGTTAAAAGCACTTCTGTATTTATTTATCGGGAAATATATGTATTAGTTTGAAAGTGTGGGCCTACTGTTGCATATTGAAACGAAAAATAAATGGTGAATTCTAATTTTACCACATATTGCTTCCACGAAGTTTAAATATAGCGTTGAACAATGGCAGTTTCGTAGGCACATGCCATTATTATTTATGCCAAAAATAGTGTTCCTGTTATAAACTTTATGACAATGTTCCGTGATACAACCAAATACCATCGCCCCGTTCGCAAAACTTTTACACCTTGAATTCCATAGAACAAGATAACAGATAACTGTATTTCAGATTTCTTACGAAATGTTCGTGATGATTTTTATCTCTCTAGCGAAATTATGCGATGCCCTTCTTTTTCTCATGTACGGAAATAACTTGAAGGTGAAGGTTGACGTTTCTTTGCACTGTCTAGAAATTTTTCGTCAAATTCGACGTAAACTTATTTAAGGTGATTGCTAATCACCTTAAATAAGTAACATTATAGTAAATTTGCCCAAGTGAAAAACCTAATGTAGCGAAATTATAATTTTTCGATTATTACTTGTGCAAAGGTGGTTGTATGCTTTGATCTATTTTTATTGGGAATCAGTCAAACGTAAAAATATATTTAATTTACCAAATGAATAAAAACACATGGCAGAAACACTGTATTATCAATTAAATCAGTGTGTATATATATATAAATTCAAATTATAATTTCCTGCCATTTATGGCACAATTTAAAACATGTAATTTATCAATTGCCAGCAGAAATACTGTTACAAGCACTACAGAGCCAGAACTGGATAGTTCAGTGTAACAAATGCGAAACTTCGTAATATCACCATCGATTTGTTACCTCAGCCTTGTATCTGCTCACCAAAAAGGCGAAATAAATACGAAAGTTGTCGATACTTGCAACGATCGATGGAACGTCAGTGTGAATTATTCTGTACTTCGAGAGGACGCTGTAATATTTACAATAGTTCTTACAAAGCGAGAGTAATAGGAAAAACTTTCTAACGTCAGGCCTTCGTGACTTTACCCATTGCCAGTATTATTTGACAGGTATTGAAAGTGGACAAAAGATCAAACCGACAATATAACTATGTAATATGCAATTTATTCTATTGTCACTCTACGTTTTGAAAACAATGTTCAAATTATTTAATGATGTAAAACCTTTCGTGACTATTGACATTTTGTGAGTGATGGAAATATTAAAAAGTTTCACACATTTATCAAAACTCTGTGATGTTAATTATACTCAGACTTGGGAGAGGCAAAATATGATAGTTTGTAGGAAATCAATATTATTTAGACGGGCAAGTAAATTTGTTAAAATTAAGGCTTTCGTGAAAGGCCTTACCTTTCGTAAGGCCAACGTGAAGAAATGATTATAGTAAACTGCCTTTTCAAAATATATGGCGCTGCTTTGTGAAAAGGAACGTATGCAAATTATAATGCGTAGCACTACTTTGTCGTAATAAGTAACAATATTTGTGGCAATTCATTTGTCAACCAATTTGCCGGTGAATGGAAAGTAATCTATTGCTTCAGTTCGAAAATTCGCAATAGTTAATTCTTACTCAATTATGATATAAATATTAAATGATCCCCTTGTACGTATTATAGATATTTAACAACAAATGTATTAACTTGACGATTTAATATTCTTGATACTTTTTGTTACGTAATTACCGCAGATTAGTCACCCATTGTCCATAATAAGTGAAAACAGCAAAAACACGAATCCGGAAATTTTAAACGAAGCGCAGCGTTGAATCACAGATATTTGCTATCAATTATCGCATACTTTCTCTGCTCGATCTTCGGCCGTCGATGCGCCAATGTCTCAACTAGAGAAAGTAAAATGTATTCTCCGTTTTCTGACTTACTGTTAGCATTGGTAAACAGATCCTACTTTTACGAATAAAGCCCTCAAAGGATCCAGAGAAGATGTCTGCTCACGATGTTGCACTCGTTTAAAAAAAAAGGATTTTTCGACCTGACCTTACAATTGTTACAATACTCGTCAAAAAGATTGTCTCTCGTTTTTTATTTCTTAAAAACCATATATATATATATATACGATATTAACGAAATTTTTTTTGTTTCTGTCATTTCAACGATGCATTCGTTCGATTTTTTCTAAAAGTGAACATCCACAGGATTCACGTTTATAGATTGTGCGGATTTAATTTGCTTCCATGCAACTGGGTTAACAGTTTCTGTACAGGGATTGGAAATCGTTAAGATCTTGCAGTTTTAAATGTTTGCACGTTTCACAATTTAGAGTACACTCATAAGGCCTTGTTACCCAACTTAATTCAAAGCCTGAAAACATGGATTTCGAATATCTCTGAAATTGTTGAACTGCGTTTGCAATCTATACATTCTATACAACTCGCGGTGAAATGAAATGTTAGATCACAGTATTCGTATTAGAACCTGATGACAATATTTCCAATAAAAAAGCAACATTATGTTCACATTTCTCAATTTTGTCTTACATTTATACGTGCTCCAAATGCACTGCAATCAGAAAATATCTTCGATTCTTTATTAAATTATTCGTGAAGACGTTTATACAAACGCATGGTAACACAAACTCATATTGATATAATCTTCATATTGATATAACAAACATTACAAAATTATACGCTTGAATCTGTCATAAAAATAGTAACAGACAATCCACACCAAATAATAAATTAATCAGGATGTGTATTATACTTGCAGACAAACAAGAAATTGTATACTTTCTGTAGAAAGCCAGTGGGTCGTATATTTTTCTTACTTTTGCTCGTAAATGCATCGATTGCTAAACGGTGCGAGTTTCTTAATTACCCGATACAGGTTAACGACTTGCAGGCTTATTTTCTTTAATAGGGATCATCGATTCACGTCACGCTCATCGTCACGTCACTGTCCGTTGTCTAGTAAGTACACGTACGTGCAAAAATCACGCGTGCCCTGCGTGCAATTACACCGTCGCTATTTTTTACTAGCAGAACAATTTACCAGTGGTATGTATGTCAGAGGTGATACTGTTACAACACATCACTGGCCGCCAAGTTAACCACATCGAGGTGCATCATTCGTCGATCGGTTTGTTCACCGAATTTTATTCCCATCCTCTCTTTCGTATAAATTTGAATGGCCAACGCAGCAATATTTACAGGCATGGAAGAAAGTAACATGTAAGTAATATTTACTTGACCGTTGCTTCAGTGAAAGCTTGCAACTATTCACCGCGTTTTATGGTTGCTTTGAAATATAGTCGGGTGTTGACACGTCCGCGGTAGGGATTCGTGAAAATTTGGAAAACCTGTTCATTTGCATTTCAATCGTTACTCCATTGTCCATTTGGCACGCAGACATTCGAGGATTACAAATATCTTACACGACGGGGTTGTGAAATAGAAATGAAAAATACTGTTATCTGTTATTGCAAAGAAATAAATCATCTTTTAAGCACCAATAGTTTGTAGTACGCCGGTGTGACAATGTTGCATAAATTCTGTTTCACAGCGTGTTCCTCTTATACAACAAAATACCCAACTAACCAAAGCAAATTTCCGTACTCCATTATTTCGGAGCAATACGTCACCCATAAGTAACACTAAAACAAGAAGAATAAGAAAAGAAATAATAATAGGAACGACAGTTAATTGCAAAGAAAAGTTTGATGGAGAAAATACGGAAGCAGAGCGAGTCGCGCAACACGCGGTGCACTCTTCGCACGTGTACAAACCACAGGCAGTACGAATGCACGCGTGCAACGCGAGAATCACCATCGATCCCGCGACTATGCGATACACTTCAGGTGGACATTCAATTACGAGGTACCCATCTGTCGATGACATCGGCCGGATCGTCGTTCTGACGTAACCCTTTCCACAATGTATGCATGTATATCGGGCCAGGCTGTAAAGCGCGGACAGGAACCCGAGTGGATGTAATGGAACCGGGGATAAAGGGAAGGTCGATGTGCATCGAGTCACTTCGATTTACCTGGCTCATCTTGGCCTGGATAAATCATACTGACGGTTTTCGTTCCGTGGACCAGAGCAGCACGATTATTATGACGGGAAGCCGACCTTTTGAATTAATTGGCGCCGATCGTAACTCGACTGCTATATCGCGCCGGCCATTTGTGATTGCGAAAAGCTACGAGAATGCGATGACGCCGCGGCGGATTTTCTCCAAAGAAAATCACGGGCGCACTCGCTGTTCGAGATACATAGTTTAACCCTTTGGCTATGAAAAGCGTGCATACATTTGGAACCGCGGTTCGAGATACATGGTTCAACCCTTCGGCTATGAAAAGCGTGCATACATATGCATTCGCGGTTCGAGATACATAGTTCAACCCTTTGACAGCGAACACCGTGCACCTACAGCGGATGATCAAATTATTGGAGCCACTGTACGAAACTGTGTATGGCATTTGTGTTTGTGCAGGGAGCAAAGTCATAGTGGCAAGTTTTTTATAATGGATAATTTTTTGTCAGAAAACGTTTATTATAGATACATAATGGAATTACACTTCACTACAACTTATGTATAAAATTGCATTAATGCGAAATCGACAATTTATGTGGGTGACTGTAATAAGTTCATCGCTCACTGTACGAGGAAGGGCAAACAGACTCATAGGGTAGGAATATCATTTTCTACACCGTAGCATATATTCCGATATATTCAAATATTATAATAACGCATAGTCAAGTTCAGAAGAGTAATTGCATCATTTGGTAATTTATAATAACACACACTTCTTATATTCTCTATGTTGCAACTGTTACTAATACCTTTGTCCCCGTTGTAAATACGGTAATGCATATATGTTGTAACTGGACTGGTGGATAAAAACTTTAAAGTGTTTCCTTCCTTGTGCAATCACCGTAAAATACGTACAGGGATAAATTGAACAGGGTTACTCTTAATGGGTATACAAAACGTGTAACACGTATTTAAAACAATTCGAAAATGTCAATGCCGCATCTACTACTTTTGTCATTATTGTCTCTGAATGCATAGTTGGGAGAATGTATTTTAACTGTACGCGTTGTGGTGTTTAATTATTTTTCTATTACGTAATGTACGTCACCAGAAAATTTTCACTTTCTGACAAAAGGCGTACGTATACGCTTTCACACGTCGAATAAAAGATATGAGAGACATAAAAGGCACATGAACCGTGCATTTGACATGGTGATTAACTCTACAAAATAACAGGTAAAGAAAATTGGTTATATATATATTTTTTTTAATTTCTTACAAAATATATATTTAAACATACATTGCATATTACGACTACAATTGTCTAATTTAATTTCGGTGTACGGAGTTATAACATTGGCTTCAGCGAGAATTAGAAAAAAATTAATAAGTATAGTTAGTCGCTTTGCTCTACCAACGGCTCACATAATACATATTCAAATATGTTCTACACATATTTAGTAAATTGTGTGTATTACGTGACGTAAATATCACGCCGCAGAATGCTTATAGTGTTTCGTTAAAGCGCGCCGAAAGCAAAGGGTTAAGGTGTCCGTCATTGATTGTGACACCTGCAGGAATCAAGCGGCACTCTGGCTACCATTTATTATCAGGCTAACTGTTATCCGCGTACACAAATTGTTGTACGATTGTGAACGACTGAGATTCATGGCGATTAAACAGTGCTCCAAATTAGGAAACGAAATCTGTTTATAATGTTTCGATATAAAATTGAAAATAAACTTGAAATAGTGAAGAAAACTGGAGGTGCATTGTGTATTAAAACTGAATACTAAACCCTTGTTGTTTTATTGTGCGAAAGATCGAATATCCGAGCACTTTTGTGTCCTTATTTGTTCAGATAACGAAGATCTCATGGCATTTTTAATATTGCTTTTTTTAGATCGATTTCCAAACTTGAACTGAAATCCGTCCTTTGTGCAACGCGATATGCTTGGAGTGTACAGATCTGGATAAAAAGCTTGGCAGTATTCGCCGAGTAATTACAGGGAAACAGTAAAGGAGTAATTTATGTTCTTTGTTAGTACGACTGGTTCTTCAGTAGAGCTATAATTCCTTTCTTCATAAACGAAAAGGTTAAAGAATATGGCGGCCGACAAAGTAAAAGGACGACTTTGAAAATTTTCAGGTATAATGCTTGGGACCATGGTCTGCGAGTTTAAAGTATTGTTTTAATGAACGTATGAAACCTTGGGTCGATGAAAATCATTCAGGTTTTCATTTTTATATCAGCAATGATATTCCAAGAATATATGAATAGATTAGTGTAATTTACACTCATTCCTCGAGTTAAGCGGCACTTTATTCGCCTGGTGAATAATCCCTCAATTTATGTGTTTCCAGTTTTGTGCGGGATCACTTTAGGCGCTAAGACAATGTATCTTCATGTTGCATTTAATGAAATTATTATACACTGCAATTCCAGTTGCCGTTCCAAATATTCAGCGAGCCTTGTAAATTCAAACGATGAAAAACTGTTCCAGTGAATGCCAAGCAATTCATAAAAACCAAGCATAACTTCCGTAATTGTGCAGAATGAAAGTAATCCAGAAAGAGGCACACTGGCAATGAAACTAAAATATAATTGCAAAATATTTCTCGTGCGATGAAGATTGAGTAAATTTCCAACCCGTTACAAATAAAAGATTGATCGCCCTGCAGGAATAGTACAGGCAGTAGAGTTTTCATGTATTTTTATTGATTTCGTTTCAGTGCAAATACCAATCAATTGAACGTGAAATGAATATTTCTATAACCTGCACAGTCTTTTCTCTTATTTATTTTGATTTCTTTGTACTGCTAGGTAACCGTATACGCGATTCTCAATTACTTCAATGAACTACGTAGAAACGAAGAACGAGTATACCTTCCGTTAAATATAAAAAGCGTCCTATCTGTTCGTAGATAAAGAATTTAAATAAAATTAAACATTCCCCAAAATTATTATATATAAAGTTGAAGGAAGGAAGAACGTAAATGGTTTGGAAAATCGTTGTTTAAAAATACTCGCGGTTAAAGCAATCGATTGTTTTGATACTACCGCGGCAGTAGCTGGATATTGTATATAGAAAGGTAGAAGGCAAGACGTACATGCTTTAACAATAGTAATGACTGTGCAGTTGGCAGTTTGTAACGCATTACCTCTCTTGTCAAGAAATAGTATAAGTGTATGTTGCATGTGTCTGAGAAACGTGCGGTACCAATAAAACATGGTAACTACTAATTACAAGCGTATCTGTCATCGTATGTTTCCAAGGTACATATTCTGAATATAATGGTCGATATATTACTCCCGTTTTAATTGTAGAGTCATTAAAAGTGTCTCAATTAACGATAATTGTTTCCTTCGCGAAATGGTTAATGATTGCGAATATTGTTTACTCGCATAATTTTGTTGCATTTTAAATAGAGAAAAGATTCCCGGTACCTTTGTTCTTCGGATTAGAAACACAGAAATATACAGCTTGTACTAACGATCGGAATATTGAATATAAGATACCTTTCCACAGTGTCTATTATTTTCGCGAAAACAAACGCGCCGATTCTAATTTTGCGATTAATTGTCCATTGTTTTGATAGTATTCGCAGGGCAAAGTATTTGCACTGAATTGCGGGCGGTTTAATTAAAAGTGAGGTGTCTGAAAATTTTTCAAAGGCCTCAGATATTTATCTCGTAGAATTGATTCGTTTTAGAATCCTAAACTGTATACCACTGTTACCACAATGTAGCAATATTCAATGCAATAATTACTAATATAATATACTACTTCTCGCAGAAAAGAATCACTGCACAACACGGAATCAATCGAACCTGTTAAAAAAAAATCGATTCACGTTCTGTACAACATGCTCGGCTACATTCGCGCAGCCGTAAAACTTCTCTGATTTCCCACAGTAACGCGCATGAATATGCGAGCAGGAAGCGATTCTGGCCCCGGACAATTCACCTGACAAGTCGCGAGCGACGCACGATTTTCATACGTTTCAAAGTTGTCGTGAATGCACGTCAAAAGCGACATTCATCACCGAATAGCGGCGAGGCGATCGCTACCATCGAGACAAAAGGGTGGAAAAATCAGGCGTTGCAACACTGACCGATTGTCAGAGGCGAGAGTGCGGCGACGAGGCGAGGAAGTCGGCCCACGGCCGGTCGGCTGTGCATCCTGCTCTCAGCGTCGTAATAATAATCCCTTTAATCAATTAGCTCGACGGGAAAATGAGGCAATCGACGGCACGGAGACGACGCCGCCGCGATGCGCCGCTCAGCCGAAGAAAACGACCGAGCACGGATATTAATTATCTGGGGCAGAGATGCGCACAATACACCGTCTGCCTCGGCTCCGATTGGTCTGACATGACTTTCGCTTTTTCCTACCCCACGCTAATCTATCCTCCTTTCCATCTCTGCGTCTTCCTACGTAGTCCCTAACCCGTTCATCGGCGGCGTACCATGGTGAATCGTGGCGCATCCGAAAACTTGAACGCACCGTTTACTATGCATGCTTTTCGCTTTTTCTTGGAACACCAGCCCTCCTAGTCGGAGAATCCCCATGGTATCGAGGATCCAATTGTTCCAGTGATGCAAATCCTCCCGGCTGGATGGTAAGGAGTGCTTGTTTCACGACGATACGCGGCTTTGTAAGGCGATTGTTTTCCGTGGACTTGCTTTGCTCAGCAAATCTATTGCAACGTTTAACGTTTCGGTGAGTGAGTTTGCTTACCGATAGCGCACTCTCCGCATGCTACGGAAAACTTGCGAGGACGAGTTAACTCGTCGTACGATTCGAATTAATTTTCTAATCACGAGTTAATTGGTCATCCCGGGTTAAAGGGTTAACCAGGGGATAAAAAGTAAAGGTTGAGTATTGGACTCGTCTCTGCAACAGGTTACGCGTTAACCGCGTACATATTAACCCTCTGCATTCCAATCTATGTTCACGCTTGATAAGATTTTAAACAGCTCGAAGGTACAAACCTGCGACTCTGAATTTATTCATGGGCGGTGAGATTCAGCCGAACACGTTGATTGCAATAGAATTATACAACTGCCAAATATTTCATATTTGGTCAATTATTTTAGAGAATCGGATCAGATTTACATAATACATCGAATACTTGACTTCAACGTGACACGGTTGCTTAAAAGATTAAAAGTTGAGCTTCTGGTAAAATTTCATCAAGTAACGTGTATTCACGCGAGTGTGGATATCGGATACTTAGATTTCTCTAAGTAGCTGTCTCTTCAGCCGCGTCGCAGCCGAATCTGTAGAAAGCAAGGGTTTACATAAAGTATTCTAAGGTGAATATCGACTAATGTGAGGGGCGTTAAGCGTCTTAAGTAGACGATTAATACCTAAATGGCAGGAGAGGTAGCACTGGCACTGCTAACGTTTTTAAATCGTCGATAAATTATGTGCCGGGGTTCTATTAACGGAACGCTTCTTAATCGACCGGAGAAAATGCGTAAGCTTTCGTTTTTCGTTACGTGACGGACTTTATCCAACACCGTCCACGCTGGAACAAACACGAGCTCAATATTTTCGTTGCACAGCAGCCGCTGTTGCAACGATCCAATCAATGGTCGGCTCGGTGATAAACGCATTCGAATCTGGGCCAACTATTCATATTACCGCAACGTTGTCATAGCGGGTGCATCTCAGCAACTATAGCACGCTCGAGCACTGGCTACGTTATTGCTACACGAGCAATAATAAATCGTCGATTTAGCAACGTTCTTTCAGCAATCAGTGAGAGCGAGCGAAGTGTCAGGAGTATTTCGTGAACATCGCGTCGTACGTAGGAGCAGAAAAAAAGAAAAGGAAAAACAAGAGTAAGGGGGGAAAAAAACGATGGAGATCCGCCGAACCGTATAGACATACTATACGTAGAGATAAAGAATCTGAACATTTATCTGAGATCGGATCGTTGAATGGAAATATCCACGATATGCGATTCCCACATTCGTTTGCTTCCATCGACGGGACAAGCAGAAACCAAGAAACGACACGAAAGCTCACCGACGATTATACACTGGTTGCCAGAAGTTTACCGTCAAACAATAAATAAAATAAATAGCACTATTTCTACGAAAGACTTAACAAGTGGCACTTTGTAATCTAATATACAAGCTACCCTTACGCGACGAATTGCTATTTCTAAAAACCTTTCGTATCAGCAATATAATCCAATTACGTTTCGACCTGGAAACTTTTGGCAGCCACTGTACACAGGTAGGAGAAACGTTTGACAAAATCTCTGTACCACCGATCGCTCGTTGGAGCGTCGTTCTATATGAAACGTAGAACCCTGACAGAAATCGATGCATCATATCGTTCTTCTAATTTGCGGCGTCTAACCAGGCGAATAAACACGACGCGACGCGGAGATGCAATCAGCCGCTGTACATCATCGAGTCGACGAGGTATCGAGTAAGAGGGTGAAACGTACGAGCGATCCGCCGTAATACGTCGATTTGCTAGATTGCACGGTAGGCACTCGTTCGCTTCGAAGAAGCATCAAGGTGTATCTGTATTCGATCGGCGATACCATCATTTTCGCGAATGGCTTCGTATACGTAGGCAGATCGTGTCCTCGGCCTAGAAATCATGCTCGTCGTCATCCGTGCTCTGTATATCGCAATGGGTCAGAGCGAAACGTGTTCCGGACAAGTGCTTGCCTAAGCAGCCGGATTAGTTGTTCTCACCCAGCTAGGTAGACTCTTAATCCTAATTTAGCTGGGTTATGTCTTCCGATGAGCAGCCTTTGTACGGTTACGCAAAAATGTGGTGCAACTGTTGCACTCCACAGTGTGCTTGATCGTTTATATTGATCGTTCGTGATTGTTACGCGAAATGAGAATCTGTCGAATGTGTTTGAGAATTTTTTTACCGCGGAGCATGAAATAAGGAAACCACGTATTATAGTTTGTTGCAGGGTTTAAATGTAACGAGGTATTTGATGGAGTTTATTTTATTTTATTTTATAGTTACAGTGCAGTTGAAATACGCGTGTGATATAAAGTGTTGGGAAATGTAGAAAGAATTTTTAAATATTATAAATGAGTTATCGATTCCTCTGATTATCATTATTTTCCTTACTTTCTATCGGCTTGCCTTCATATAGACACACTCCCAACCAAACGTTTTCTTTATTATTTTATCGTTCTTTTTTATTTAATAGTGCGAGGAATATTAAGCATATTGCTGGCAGTGAAAAAATTTGTACCAGATTAGTTACAGAGACTGATTTACACTATCATGACTGATAATCAAAGAGAATAATTTTGTTTTTCCTTCAGTTATGACTTCCCTCAATTGCCATATTCCAATAAAGTTCAATTAATTAAATACGCTACAAGGTAATAATTTAGAGGTAATGACCAACGACTGTTCTTTTATTTCCAACGCCTCGGTACATTTCTTGACGCGACTCCCCACGCCTGGGATTTCAAAATGCAAAAAGCGTACTACGAAGAGTGCAAACACTTTCATACACAATAGTCCAACTTGGGCGAGTCTTTAACAGTGTTGTATTCCTATCACGACTGCAATAAACGGGTGTCCAAAATTTAACTTTGTAAGAATTTAACTCGCGCCCTGAATGCAGCAGCGCCGAAAACTTGAACCAAAGACGTGCTTGCTAAGTTACGCAACGGTATACATCCCTTCTTAAATTAAATACGCAAATAGTTCGAGAAATTGAAATCTTTCTTATTTCTTAAGAAGTCACTAAAACATCCTCACTGCGCAAATGGAGGAAGAAAAAAAACATAAGAAAAGAGCGCAAAGAAAAATGACAGCGTTTGAAAAGTTCACGTCCGACAAGTGGAATTGTTACAGCAGGATATTTTATAAAATGACGAAACGTCGAATAACCCGTACGAGGTGAATATGCATGTCCGCGCCTCGGGTGATCGTTACCATCATCATCATCATCTCCCCGATCGTTCTTCCATCAGCTATGACATCAAGGCCGCATCCACGGCGATTTATCATAACGAGAGCGTTAAGTTCGTGACGCGACCAGAAAGGAAAATCAAGGAAAAAGGGGGGAACAACGTGAGGATGAAAACGAATAAAAAAAATAGAAGAAGAAGACGAAGCAGTTGGTTTTGAAAAGAAAAGGAAAGAAAGGAGAAGAAGAAACAACCTGACCAGGGTCAACCACGATGCTACAGCGTATCTTCTGCCGATCTTCCATCCGAGAACCTCAGTCCCCTTCCCCTTGTCACTTCCCCTTCTGTCATTCACCCAACACGTACCCCACCACGTTCACCAAGAAGTCTCGCCTACCTGGTAGCATCCTCTTGCACTCCCGCGAGGACTTTCTCCGAAAGACGGCTAACTATATAAGCGAGATCGACGATGTTTGAAGCACGTTAGACGAAATCTTACGGATGCGTCGGGCAGGCCACGTCGCCTCCGCTCCTCTAACTCAAAGTTAATTACTTTTCTTCCTCCATCTACATACACCTTCCGACGTTATCCGCGTGATCACGTCGTGAAGTACTCTCGGAGTGGAAGGGCAGTTCGTGTATGTGAATCGGCTTCGGCTGTAACTTGAAGCTTTATCAACCACTCGTCAGGGATCATGAGGCCCGCAAAATGCTGGGCCCCCCTGGCAGCGACCGTACTCGCTACGGCCCTGCTTTTGCAGCCTATCTACGCTGAGGGTAAGAATGATCGTACGATAATAAATTTATTTTTAAGCGGTAGCGAAAAGTTGATTTATACATACTTTATTATTCTGCGTGATAATATATTTTTTTTAATATTAAGCTGCGCCAATTTAATTAAACCTAGTTCCTTGATCAGTATTAGTTATACTTCGGGGTAATTTTAAAAAAAAATTGTATAAAATTTTGATACAATTAAGTAAAAAGTGTAACACCGCCGGCGCACTTAGGCTTTGAAGGCAATTATGGGGTGAAAGTGGGCATCGAGGTAAATGGAAAGTCAAAGGATCGATAACGTCGAGAAAGTTACGAAAAATATATTGAAAGCAATACACGTGATAGCACACGATAGTGGTCTGATTAGCGCGATATAACGGAACTATCACTCTGCACAGGTTGAACTAGGTGAAAGATAAATTTCACACGATTGCGCTGGGATTAGTTTCTCCTCGTGGATTAGTATCATCTGCCCGCGCATGAATGAAAATCGAACGAGAAATTGAAAAACCAGGCCGCGAGAGGGGAAAAAAAAGTAGAAACCGTCGTGATCACTTCCAGGGAACGAGAATGAAATATTCAAACGACGAAACGACGTGAATTATCGATGCGCTTCTTCGACGAAATCGTATGTGACAGATACAGTGTAGTGTGTAAATGGAACAGGTATCTCGTGATCTGACATACTTCTTTTTCAATAGGCACCAGTGCACGTAAACCGATTCGATGAATAAATTTGAATTCTTCGAATACAGGAAAGAAGTATTTACGATAAAGTATTATATTAGAGTAGATTGGGGTAAAATAATTCTTGTCCTTCATGTAGAGAGGTAACTTTAAGGACGGTTGTATTCGCGAGGGTTGACGATACAATTCCAATAAAACATGGAAAGTTTCTGCTCATTTCGTTTCCCCTGTAATGAAATCAAAGTAATTAAAATTTTTCTTGTTTCACTTCAGAAATTGACTTTCTTTGAAGGGGATTCGTTTAAGCAAGGGTAGGAAAAATTTCGAATGCCAAAAGTTATTATTCCACAAAAAAATAAAACGTTTGACACACATTCGTGCGAATAGTAACGATAAAATATTCATATTCCAGACGTTTCAATATTTCTGTTCCTGTTACTTTTAGAGCAAGTGCTGTTCTATATTCGTATCGTGAGTGTATTTGAAATGCATCTATATATGTAATTCAAATTTTGAACAAAGTATACAGATGTTACATTGTATTCTATTCAGGGCTTGTTTCTAACGCAGCCCATTTTATTAAACATAATTTGTTCAGCCTTTGATGAGTAACAATTACGTGAATATTACCACGTACGTCTAATTCAAAATTTATTAGAAAGGAATGAAAAAAGTCTGCATAAAATATTCCTGAAATAGCAAAAACTAAGAATAACAATGCATTCGGGTAGACAAATTTCGACTGTATATTTCCATTCATTTACATTATCAAGAAGTTCGAAAGAGAAATTGTGGGTCTTAAGTAGAGAAACGAATCATTAAGCGAACCTTGAACATTCAGTTACAAATATCCTTCTGGCAATACGCACGCAGACAATGAACACGGTAAGGAATCGCAGAGGGAAGATCAGTCACGAACTTGATTGTAGAAAATGCGAACGGATTGTGGCTCTTGACCTCCGCAATTTCAAAGGTAGCGGTATCTCAGCAGATTTAACGAGAAGGTTGTATACAAGTAAGAGAACACAGCGTGAGGACGCAAACTATAGTCGCACGGGGTAATCATGAAGGTAAAGTAATTTAAGGATCTCCCACACTTTCGCCAACCAGCTCCGAACACAGGGACAAAAACACGTACAGATTGCTGATATTGTTAGCACTAGTCTTGGCTGTAATACCTCGACCACCTACAAAGACAGAACTTAGACCTAATTTAGACCCTCTATACAAACGAAGCAACGTGATTTAACGTGAATAGAAAGCAATTAGGAAACACTGGGAAATAAATCTTACGTGTATGAGAAACTTTAATCTAATATTCCTGCGCAACTAGGCCGACAATGTTCAACAAATACAAGCAACAATATTTTTAACATACCTATAATACGTTGCAAAGTTAGAACCGAGAGAAATATTTATTTACAGCTCCTGTCTCGGGCAGCTACTTACCACCATCAACGAGCTATGGGACACCCAATTTAGGAGGTGGAAGCTTCGGTGGTGGAAGCCCGTCGTCCACCTATGGTGCACCGTCAGGTGGAGGCGGCGGTGGTGGCGGCGGCGGCGGCGGCGGCGGTGGTCGTCCTTCTTCAAACTATGGAGCACCATCCAGCAACTACGGTGCGCCGTCCAGCAACTATGGTGCACCATCCAGCAACTACGGTGCACCTTCCGGCGGACGACCTTCCAGTAGCTACGGGGCACCTTCCAACGGTGGCGGCAGACCGTCCAGCAACTATGGTGCACCGGCAGGCGGTGGCAGACCTTCCAGCAGTTACGGTGCACCTTCAAACGGAGGTGGCAATGGCTTCGGTAACGGAGTTTCGTCGACCTACGGTGCACCGTCACGCGGAGGTGGTTCACCGTCCTCAACTTACGGAGCACCGAACGGTGGCAACGGGGGAGGCGTGTCCACCAGCTATGGTGCACCTAATGGGGGCAACGGAGGCAACGGAGGCAACGGAGGATACTCGAGACCATCTTCGACTTACGGTACACCTAGCACCGGTGGTGGCAGTTTCGGAGGGTAAAAATTCACAATATATATTTTTTTTTTATTACTTTTTACAGCTTCAAGTGTCTTAGACTTAGAACGAGCACAGCATTTCGCATTTCCCATTGTACAAACGTGTTAACCCTTTATTTTATCTCATGATTTCTGCCAATTATTTCAAAACTTATTTCGCAGTTGTACCATTCTATCGCTAATATCTAAATTGCTCTACAACTAAATTTAAATTCATTGTTTAATAAATTCAGAGCCACGCTATCTTTCTCTCACAAGAGACCATGTAAATTCCTTTCGGGCGCGATAATAAATCGAGGTATAAAGGGTTAAACCAACCCCTCCTACAACAATTTATACATCAGTTCCTTCTTTCTGCATTACAATTTCCACGCAGTAATGTTCACGATCTCGCGAGGACGCGAAAATTCGACTGTTCAAACTGTGTCTATTTTTAGCTCTGGTGGATATTCTGGAGGTGGTGGTTACTCCGGCGGTGGTGGCTACTCTGGAGGCAACGGAGGTGGTTATTCCGGGGGTGGCGGATACTCCAACGGCGGCGGCGGTGGCGGCGGTGGCGGATACTCCAACGGAGGTGGTGGCGGCTACTCTGGAGGTGGCGGAGGTGGTTACTCTGGAGGTAACGGAGGTGGCTACTCTGGAGGAGGTGGTGGATATTCCGGTGGCGGTAACGGCGGATACACCGGAGGTGGAAACGGCGGATATTCCGGGGGCAATGGTGGAAACGGTGGCTACTCAGGTGGAAACGGTGGCTACTCCGGCGGCGGAGGTGGCCAGGGCTACGCTAGCAACGGAGGCTACCAATATTAATCGTAAAAGATCTTTCACGCCACGCGACGACCTTCGACCATGTTTCACCAGCCGTCAATCATCGACGATCGAATCGGGAGACTTGAAACACGTGAGCACCCTCCACTCGACCAGTCAGGCATACGAAAAACAAGTCATCGAAAATGCAAAGCTTTGTTCGGACTAAACGAGACATCCGCTGATAGGAAAGAAAAGGAAATGAAAAGGGAACGAATGAAGCCGAATCGGAGGTCGTTCCCGCGAACTAAAGATCACCCCCGAAGCATCGAATGCAGGATTCGCATAAAGAAAAGTTTAACAGCAAACGCGGCGACCAGCCGCTGCCTTGGGAAGACTCCAATGTATCGTCGGAAGCAGGTGTGTTCCTGAAAGCGGACTGAAAGAGGGGATACGAGGAACCGTAGATGATTCAGAATAGAACGCTCTGCTTATCTTTCTTTCGGCTTGCTCCCGGGAAGACGTCTGCCGGATATATTCACCATCCAATCGAAAGGAGCGAATTTCACCCGCGAGAAGCCGCGGGAACACGCGGGGATAATGAAGTGGACGGTGTGAATGAAAATTGGGAAAAGAAAAGAGTTCGTTCCTCGTTCAGAGCCTGTAACTTATTTATTTTTGTAAAAATGCTTTTTGTACTAATAAAGCCGCTACGCTGAAAACGGAAGTCTATTCTGGGATGAAAGTTCATTGCGGCACGATCTACCCTTCACGTGTACGTACCCCTGTAAGATAAAGACCAGCAGCTATGTGCATACACGTTGTACGTAAGACGATTGGGCTGCTCGACGTAGGGTTAGTTGGGCGGAGTTGCTGCTCGGTCGATTTATCGATTCCCCGACTCGAATGCCGGGAAGGCATGAATAACTAAGAGCTCTTTCTATTTCTGTCGTAACCTAGCTAAAAACGCGCATCGATACAAGAACCCTACGCTGCTCCTTCCTTGATTCACTCGAAGCACCGTATAATACTCGTATCGTATAATATCGTATGTCCTGGCCCATATTCCACTCCCTTTTTGGAAATGTATGGGCAACGTCGGCCAATAACGCGGTTACGGTGTGCAATCGGGAGGCTTACCTGTTCCGTGAAGCAGCAATTCGAAATCGTTGGGGGGGAAAGGGAAATAAATGTTGGCCGGGGTAAGATTTGTTGAAACAAAACGTATTGCAACGTAACACAATATAATAGTTTCTCGCTTTTACCTAACCTGTGGCGTAATTATTTTGACAATTTTAATTTTGAAGCAGTATCGATATCACGATAGTATTCTTAGTTCACCTCCAGGAATGTCGTTTTCTTTAATTCCCCTTTTTAATTCGCAATTTATTTACGAAAGATTGGGCAAATCGTTATGACATTTTGGTATCCGACTGTAAATAATGGGTATGCAATTTGAATGATAGAATGTCGATGGATCTGACTTTTTATACACTTTTTATTTTTAACATTTACAATCAACATCGCGTTCAGTTTCTCAATTATACACGCATAATATGTCGTATAATACAATATACCGGTAACGCTTTCGTAATACATATACATGGATATGCTCTTACGGGGTGAGTCGGGCGTTTCTCTTTGTTTTATACACATAATAATACTTCATAATAGGTAGGCGTCCCAGACTTTGCCAGATGGGACGAAGATTACAGTAACATTAAATACGCGAATCCGTTTCAAAGCAGGCAGAGTAGTCGTAGAACATTGCGTTCCCGTAACACTGGAAATTATTAACGAGCTCGCGTCACCAACGAGCTCTATTGAACCATTCGTGTTCGGCGTTCAGGCAGCCCATCAATCATATTATTATTCTTCATTTTATTTCGCTCGCAATACACGCGAGCAACCTGTATGTATCATTTTCTGTCCTCCTCTGGATAGATCGTTGGGACCGGTGTACCCGAAGTTCGTGAGATTAGAGGGATACTCGTTGCTCGAAGAAAATGGCAAAGTGTCCCTCTAATTTCGTAGAGCTACGAACCCATCGATCCCATTCTTTTTTTTGCTTTCATTCTTTTACTTTTTGGCGAGAGGATAACCGCGCTATAAATATAGTACCTATATACATGTGTTATATCTTCTTTTTTTTTTTCGTTATCATTTTCTTAACTTTTCTCGTTACTTCCTTATACATTATACGCTAATATACCTAATATGTGTATATGTAGAGCACGCATCATGATATGTATAGGTTTTTCTCGTTGCACTGTCGGTTACAATGCACGATAATTGATATGTAAGTGACCATGGCCGCTTCGTGGATAACATTTATGCCACTAGAAATGTGTTGGATCTTACTGTATGAACGCGTCTACGCAACAATATACAACATCTGCGTACTACAGGTATTGTCCCCGGCTTTTTTTTTACAGGAGGTGCCGTTTCGCTCAAGAAAATTCGCCGAGAAAAATATTATACAAGTTGTCGCATTAACCTGTCATTCTCGAAGGAAATCCTCCTTTCTTCGATATCTATAGTACGGGGAAAAGATAAATTGCCTAACAAAATACTACTCGCTCTCTTCTATCAATAATATTAAAGTATATTGTAAGAATTTTAGAATTTTCAATTTAGTTTTAGTACGTAAATAAATGATAAACTATATCAAGATAGAAATATTCACAATTTATTCTTAATTATTTCTGAAATTCTCTCCAGCTGACGCAGACTTAAAACATTCTTCAAAAGAAAGAACATTATCTTTAAATATTTATTACAGAAATAGTTTCTTTACATTAACCAAGAGCTAATTAGCTTTCAGCATTCCTTCAATCCACGTCGAACTGTGCGCTTAACAGTATCTAATCGAAATCCTAACATTTTTCTTCTCCAACCAATAAACTTGAAATCTCAACGAACCCAGAATCCCTCTTCTTCCTATCCCTTGCCTTGAATAATTGTTCCAGCGTGACGTGCCATTTCGATCATTCGCGAAGAAAATTTTACAGCCGCCCAATTCACTTTCTCGTCGTAAAAACAAAATAGCTGGTGCACGGTGTCCGCTATGAAATGACCTTGCTCAAAATATAATAATAATTACTCCATTGTTCGTTGTCTGCGAGCATCTCGATTCACCTAGCCAACTCGTCGCAAACTCAATACGAGTGAAAGTTCTCTGTCGGACAAACAGCAACCGAATGAAAATACATGGAAGGTACACGTCTACCTGTACTGCAGTGCAGCGCGGTGCACGGAAAACATTCACTTCGCTGTGTCAACTGTACAAGTGTAATTTCATCTTCCCGGTTGTTGCACAGACGCCTCGTTTAACGAGCGCCGCATCCCTGGCGCTGTTTGCGAATTAAAAAGCTACTTCCGCCCGGAATTATCGTGATTACGCTATAAGACAATGCCCTTTGAAGAAAAGAGACGCTTCCTCATAGACGACAGGTGGAACGAATTACCTGTATGCCGCGTTCAGCTTGGTATGCATAACGATAATGTCTCGGCTCTATATTGTTACATATTATTATCCCTGCTTGGCGATACCGAATGATGAACAACAAGATGAGAACTCACTCCGAATAATGACGTGTTCAATGCTCGACAAATAATCACGAGCAATTGCTCGCGGTCTTATTTGTGCGCGTTACTTGTTTCGCTCGCGCAAAAAAGTGGTAGAAAATCTAGAAAAGAATCCGGATGAATGTCGAAAGAACTTTTCTTTGTAAGCTCAATCGTTTAAACGTCGCACGAGTGTCCGCGAATGAACGCGAACGAAAACGGTGAATGAGGATAGGTTGCTACAACCTCGCCTTATGTATATTTATGTTCACGTTCGGTTGCGTTCTGCGTTTTGTGATCTAACGAAACTTTCGATCGGCAAAAGAGAATTCAGGGACGTGGGATAATATCGTGAAATTCGGACACCGAGTATACGCTGCTCGCTTAACAATTATAGGTACACGCACGATCCGCTCTCGATTTCTCCGTTACGTTTTCGCCGATAAATAATGGGATGAGCAACTATGATGAGCAATAACTCTACTTCATAGGCGTTAACGTGACGGCTACGTTAAAAACGATACTCGATAAATCAATATTGAGAATTAACAACGGCGACGATAATTCTGCGACATTAGAAACTACGGTATTAGTCTTCTCGTGTGTATGTATAGCGTGTACATATGTGTATACGCACCGATAAATCTGATTCTCTTCACTTCGGTAATGGCTAAGTTCATTCGTCTTATTTTAATGCCAATAATGTTCATTATATCATACACTGTATATATGTATATATATATAATATATATTTATATATACTATATAATAAACACAACGAATCCGCACAACGACCGATCCGTCCAAACGTTCTTCCACCTGTTCTCACCTGTCGCCCTCGACAGTTGGCCTTTGTTAATGGATCGTTTATTAACCCCTAAAAATGATACCATCAAGAAAATCACATTAACCCCATAACTCTGGAAATTTCATCTAACAAGTAACCTACGATTTATTTTAGAACACAATTATAAAGTTAAAATACGATAGAACGCTTATACAGCTGATAAACTGTAAGCTAACTTCTTGTTAGAATAATGTTATTTTCACTGATACACTGTATTAATATCTAAAAAGAAAAAACAGTATCGCCAGTGTTGAAAAGAAAATTTGCTTAAAGTGAAATTTCACCTACGACAGTTTTTAAGGGTTAATATTTAGTACGGAAAAGTATCGCAATACGCATCGTTGACCGGCAATTGTTAATAGAAAATAATTTAATTCAATTATTGCACGTGCGATTGAAAAAACACCGATTAAACGAGAAACGATCAATCACAGAGTCGTGAGAGTTTTACATAGTCATTCGCGATTTAACATCGTCATTACCACGGAAAGTTCAGGTGCGTCTGAACTCGTATATACATTATATACCTTCGCGAGCGAGCCACGGGAAACTTGGGGGAGTTTGACGAGCGGCTATGTAACGAGCTAATTTATAACATCTAATCTCACTTCGTTCTTTTATACACTATAAACAAACGTGTACATGTATCGTGTGTCAGCTATATGTCCGGTCAGACTAAGCAGGGGAAGAACGGTCAATCGCAAGTACAAAAGCTTGACTCCTTTTTTTCTGCTTTTTTTTTCCTTTTTTATTCCTCCTAACACCAAGGTTCGACAGTGATCTCTAATTACACGGTGACAATGAACGATGTTGAACGTGGAACGATGCTTGTGGAAGAAGACTAAAACGATAACATGGCCCGCCTAGTTCAACGGATTCTATTATAGTATATATATATATAGTGTTCATCTATGAACTCGTTTCCATTCACCGACAGCCGCTCGTCCTGAATTAAAATCTAGCGAACGAGGTACAACAAACCTTTGTGAACTATCAACTCCATGCTTTCCACCGAAGCTCTCACAAATTCGGAAATATACTTCGTAGTTAACGGGGACGGATCGGTCGTACATCAATACGTACATTAGTTACCTTAAGCAGTTTGATCAACTCTAAATATATAGCATATTCATATACAATTATATGTGTACGCATATAATTATACATGAATATTATTTGTATTCATATATATATATATATATTTTTTTTTCTCAAAAAGGAAACAAGGAGATTACTAGGCCTAATTGGCGGTACAGGCAAGAATCACCTCAGCGAAATGTTCAAAAAGCTTCGATTCTTATATTAAGTATTGCACTTTCTTTCCAGTTCCTTTTTTTCTGACCCCGTATCGACCTCTTTTGTAGATGCCCTTTCTTTTATTTCTTTCACTATTAAAGAGTGCGAAGAGCACTTTCAGACAGGTACACATCACTATGGCACTGTAGCTACGTAAAAACACCAGCACGAAAGAAGATTCGCGCAGAACTTGGAGGAGATTGGCATGTCTCGGAGCTTCGTGAACGTGAGCCGAGGGTGGAGGTAGACAAACAGAGAAGCAAGAAATAAAATCAAACTCTCAACGAATTCCCCAAATGATCTTCAACGATGTAGAAACGCCGCGAAGCAACGCACAACGATCATAAATGTCAGCTCGTATAAAATTTATCCCGAGCAACGAAAACGAGCGACAAAACCTATTGTCGCTCGTTCAAGCTCTCTCGGCCGTCTTATCAGAAACGAGTTTCAATGAGGCATTGCCAACGTTCACGATCGCTTAACCCCTAAACTAGAAGCACACCCCCCGAAGCAAAAATCTCGCTACAGTAGGATCGAAATTAATAGGCACAATGAACAAGCGGAATTAAATATGAAATTAAGCGAGCAACGAAAAACAGGAAAAAGGAGAAATGTGCGAACGAAATAAACTATAAGTAGAAATTGAAGGCAGACCTGCACCGCCGCACTTATTGTTGGTCACAGCATCCGATCACGGAACCAGGAATTAGAACGCGGTGCTGGATTGAGGCTGTCGTGGCACATTCGGTCCGTGAGGCAGGTGTGCTCCGCCACCGCCTCCACCGCCGCCGCCGACGATGCCTTCAGGTTCCCCACCCATCTGGCATCCCGGTTCCATGTCGTAGTCCGGCTCGA
Organism: Nomada ferruginata; assembly: GCA_963583965.1. Taxonomy (NCBI): domain Eukaryota; kingdom Metazoa; phylum Arthropoda; class Insecta; order Hymenoptera; family Apidae; genus Nomada; species Nomada ferruginata. The sequence goes on from OY757215.1 coordinate 11,728,807, forward strand.
GCGCGGGATTGACTCGTCCGTTCGATTCGTCCTTGCTACCATAAAGTCTTCCGGTGCCGGCAGCCAAGACAGCCATTTGCTCGCCTTCCGCCGGATCCGGGCCGACTCTTTCGACGTCCTCCGGTATATTGACCACGCACCTGAACAAATCGTATCCAGGCGCCAGTCTACCGGTCAGGAAGGCTACTTGCGTGCCGTACGACACGCCTATCAATGTCACCAGTGACATTAGCATCGCCATCGTTCTGAACGGGAACCCTTGCGTGTTCGTCTCCTCGTCGTAGCCCGGATAATGTATCAACGCGGGCAGACCCATCAATGGTTCGCCGCCGCTGATCCTCACAACGAAGGCTATTATGTACGCAGACAGACTGCCGTACGTGTTGCAGTATTCTTTGAAGTGGACCACCATCAACAGCTGAGGGAAGAGGATGACGTAGACCAGGTCCGAGCACATCGACCAAAGACCGTAGATCGAGGGTATCGTCAGTGCCATTATCGTGCTCAATATGCCGACCACGCCTATCCCCGCTCTCATCACCCAGATGATCTCCATTTCCGACGCCTGTTATAACGGGGAAGCGGCTAGTACAGAGGAGGGGCGTCGATACGATACCACGATCGGTCGTATATCGTTTTGTGGATGTGATCGTGATATATAGTAGGTGATTTCAAGCCAAAGATGCGGAACGTGAACAACATGTATATAGTATATATTAGCGAAACGACGTAACATGAGTGTGAGTGGATGATAGCTTTCTACACGAGCGGTGGGCACCGTATGCGAAAGGCTGAACCCTTTTGATCCCGAGGACCGATTACGAAGATGTTTCGAATTGACAATCTTATCTGAATATATCTTTAAAATTGCGCGTACCGAAAGTTTGCTTTAACCGCTTAAGCTTTGCGAAACGAAATTCTGTAAAGTTCTGTGTATAAAAATCTAAAGCTTAAAGGGTTAATAAAACCTTGCAGTCGCCCGTTTCTAATTTCTAACGATACACGGTCGTCTACTGTGTCGGGAGCAAGGGGATTGAATGTGGCTACTTTTATTTGCAGACAGACGTCCAGAAATTTTTAATCCTGACAATGATCTCTGCGGACACTGCGTGACTTATATGAATGTGTGTGTAAAGTAGTTTGAATGAATTTGTATTCAGTGTTAACGAAGTATGGGAACACAATGTTGAAGCTGTATGAAGTACTTCATTTTAAGGAAGCATAGTCGTAGTCTACGACGCTGCTTCCAGTCCTCGCTTTGTCAAATTGCGAACAAATAACCGTTGCGAACTTCTATCGTTCGAGGAACGACGAAAAATCTGCTCTCGTAAGAATTACTTGAATACTAGACGCATCAGAGTTGTATAATCACGCGTCGTTTAATTGATCACGCTGGAAGACGAAGTACGCATTCTGTCGATGACAATGGTGATGATAACTATGATACAAATGACGCCAATAATGATTCGTGCCACACATAATGTCAAAAGAAATGACAAGCCGCGACATATTTCGGAGCAGAAACTAACCCTTTGAACTCGGAATGAATGTGCGATTGTCATGAAATTTGTCTTTCCTGCAGCTCGGAATTCTGGGTGGAACGTACGGTACATAAATCATTTAATAACGTGACAGTAAACAAGTTGATCGATAAATTATAAAATTTGACAGTTCGTTTTACCAACGAAGGGAGTAATCGTAATTTTTCTCTGACAGAGCACGTTCATAATTATCGAGTTGCTGGAAGGAAACGTCGAAATAGTTCCGGAGTGCAGAGGGTTAATGCAGAGCATAACGAGAAATTGAAAATAAAAGAACGGTCATTTACGCAACGGACTTACCCTCTGACGGAAGATCAATCTATAAACGTTTCTGGCGAACATAGAACTAGCCGAAAGGATGCTACTATCCGCCGAAGACATCACTGCTGCCGATACTGCGCCTAACCCGAAAAAGGAAACGAAATCCGGCGTCAAATACTGCAAAACCATAGGCAGAATCATGCTCGTCTCTGCCTCGGTGAGTGGATAGGGCCCCTTGTATTCTGTCTCGTTCCAAGCTGCAACAGATTTCCCAATATTTTCCCTTAATAATTTCAAATGTCCTTCATTTATTTTTTTCAGTCGCGCCAACCGCTGCGAAAAGATTATCGGGTCAGTCGTTAATAAAAACTATTTGTAATAAGATGTGCGTAGTATTCGACAAAACTTTCTTCAAAAACGTTTCAGAAGTTCCGATGGCTGTTTGAAATGCTTCAGATTGCTCCTTGTTCAGCCAATTCTACGCAGAATGATGTAATGTACCAGTAAAAAATAAAAATGCCACATAATCTATTTTTCCTACAGAAATATTTCTAGAAAAATAGATGAACATTAAATGAATATAAATATTCCTCAGACGGTCGTACGCTTTCGTAATCAATGTTATATACATAAAAACTATATAAAACCACGAGAGAAAATTGTTATGCTTTTATTTCGAAAACTCGGCAGAACTTTTGTCCCCGCCGAGTATGCCAAACTAAAAGAGGAAACTTCTATCTCTTAAATCATCGTACTCTGCATTCCTATCCGCGCACACACGGCCACACAAAAAATACTATTTGTCTTCGTGTTCCGAGATAAAAAATACTCGAGATACCGATACAATGTATCTCATTAATTCAGGCGGTTCCATTGTAGTGTACGTTAGCTGACGAGTCGCATTACCACCCTCGTTCTCGCACCGAGCGTGCCATATGACAAAATCCCACGCTATTGTACACGCTGTGGGATATCAAGGCGCCCCTCGCCCACACACCCTTCCGTTACAACACCGACCCGCTTAGCCCTGGAACCTTGTAAATACCAGCAGTCCTCTCTCTGCAGTACTACCAAATGTCAAGTAGCCTCTGAACGCGAGTGGGGGATGACGAGCAAACCGGGTCTAATTCAATCCCCTTTAGCTTCGGCTACCCATGAAACATGTTTCTCTCCCCTCGAATGAACGCGGGAGTAGCAGAGCGCAGAACGAAATAGCAGACGGTGTGTCGTTTATTATTCACGCAATGAAATTAGGATTTTCGTTCTAGAGAAAATTGGAAAGTTGCAGAAATGTTAGCTCGAGTTTGTATGGGTAATCAGTATGTACTGTATGATTCAACGAGTTCTCCGCGGTAAGATTCATTGTAAATTGCGAAATAATTTCGTTAGACGATGAAAGTTTGATAGTACCGTTTGATAGTAGTATCGTATCGAACGAATTGTTGTCCTTTGAATTTTTCTATGCTCTCCATCGGAAGGTAGTTCCTTCGACGCTACGAACTCTTTCATCTTGGGTTTAATATTGTATAAAGGGTTGTGCAAGTTAGTAGTACAAGGCCAGTGTGATCGAAAATGAGGCGAATTCTATACTATAGGCTACTGTATTTAGCGCGCATTACTTTCTAAACCTGCATACGTTTTTGAATGTCAATTTTCAATAAGAAAGTACAGAGTTGGATAATGTTCCAACGATCAATGTTTGAAATAAAATTAGGCTGAAGTATTTGTACCACGGCTGATGAAAGAGATAATTAAGTATTCAAAGTACGTTTAACTTACGCGTTGCTTTGGCGATTGCGCCAATGAGAACAGGTGGGATGGCCATGAGAATGCAACCTATTGCAGCTACGTAACTCAGCACTTGCGCCCTTCCTGCTGTTTTCGAAGACAACACCCGTTGGAAGTACACTTGCCAAGGGATGCCACCGAATATCAATAAAAGTCCATAGTCCAGGTAAGACCAATATTCTCCGGACTTCACCTCGCCAATCCAATCCACGTCCATGGATTTGAGAGATTGTACTTTTGGATTCGTCCACGCGAATGGAATGCACATCCACTGTAATCAGGATCGAGAAAAATTCACTTTTGAAAATCACGCATGCATAATATTCCGTTTGCACATGTCTGGATTGGAAAATATTCTTCTGGGAAAATTTTGATTAACAAAATAGGTGTTACAGCTGCGAAATAATCAGCAAGAGCATTCGATAATACTTTCACAATTACTGATATACATAGAAGAAAGAAATTCAAGTGTTGTTAAATTTTATTTCGTATCAAACGATTAGTATCGGAAAAGAAAAAAAAAATATATGATTAGTGTGTTATCGGTTAATGTACTGCGAAACTGAATCGATGACAACAATTATGATAAACTGACTGTAAAAAAAAAAGGTTGCTTGCATAGACTGAAATAGGTGCAATAAAATGAATGCACCCGATACTATCCTACCCTTGTAGCTGTTACACTGTATTGAGCTGCGAACACATTTAAATGGAACAGCTATCATCAACAGATCTAACTTTGTCGCTATTAATTGCAGCTAATGGGTGGCACCGATGTACACATCATTCGAAAAGTAAATGGTTCTGTGCTATTTCCAAATATGCAGGTCAATCTGATGAACTTTCGAAAGAATGATAGTCTGATAATATTCTTAAAGATGGAAGTAGGTCGCTATCTAGGTGGCATTGGATGAATTTGGTAATATAAATACTTGCAGTACTCGAGCCTTCATATCGATCTGTAAGACCAGTTCTACCACAAGATTTAGTCAACGAAGTAACTAAGTAGAACAAAAATGGCAAACCTTGGGCTCTATATTTAGCAAATATATTTATCAGAAACAATCATTTTTTTCTTAGACAAAATAGGAAAAACATTCCATCGTTTTAAAATATAAAGTGTTTATGTACGAAACTACATTCCATTTTGTAGAACAGATTGTAAGATTTTCAATGTACCTGGAATAAATAAAACGCAGTAGCCAGTTGCTAAATATTATTGTAAAATCCTGCGATTGTCGACGTACAGAATAAAATCAATGGCAACCTTCATGCTTGAAACTTGCATGGAGTATCTCTTTCAGAGTATTATGTATATCTATATAGAACAAGTGTTACTACAGAAAAGTGATTCAAGTACTATGTTATAAATAAAAATCAAAACTGAATACAAGTATAAGTAAAAATCAATAATGCCATTCCATCTAATACTCAAAGAATTGTATACTGTAAAATATACAATAATATACAGTAAAAATATTTTCTCATTTTATCATTTGCTTTTAGAAGAATATAGCAATATATCTGCACCAAATGAGTTTCAAAATCAGTAATAGAGTGATTGCTATATTCCTGCTAGATACATATTGTTCACCATTTTGTTAATTATTAAAAACTGTTTTTAAATGTACATACTTGTAATGTAAAACAAAGGACTACATAGACCATAATTATATACGTCAGAATTTCTTCTCAACTTACCAGCCCAATGAAGATGCAAAAAAGTTGAATAACGTCGGTATAAGCAACAGAATAAAGACCCCCGAAGAGAGTGTAGAAAACTGCGATACAGGCGCTCAAAATGACCGAAGCACTCTGATTCATATCAATAATGACTGCTAGTGTTGCACCCAAGGCTGCCAGAATACCTGCGGCCCAGAAGACCTCGCCACAGAGGGCCGGAAGAAACAGAAGACCTCCCATTCGTTCTCCAAACGCATCTTGAAGAGGATCTAACATCGTGATGTACCCCTGTTCTCGCATTTTGTTCGCGAAAAATATACCACCTGTAACACACCAACGTAACAATAATTTAATTAACAGTATTGTGCCATGAAATTATTGTTCACCAGTTATATTGCAAAATTCTCAAGTAGACATTAAACTTGTTACAATCCTCGAGCCTTCCTTAACTCATGCTTAATTTCATTTCTTTACTTATTTTCCCCTTTTCCTTTTTTTTTCTTTTTGAAATTATGTGAAATTTTTAACTGATTGGTTGCATAGATATTTGCATGACGTGGTGGCATTCATGAACATAATGTTCCCCGCGATTTGTCAGCCAAAGTTCTTAATTAAATATAGATATAGAGCTAAAGACCGCTGCAGGGTTAAAGATTTTATAACTTCCAAATTCTTAGTTGAACTATAGACGCCACGGTGATGCATTCTTTATACGATCATTCAGTGACTAGGCGCCTATAGTTTCAATTGATGGTTATACACATGTTCTTCGTCGAGGCCATTCGACTTCAAAGGGTATTCGTTAAAAAGTTAATCCACCTAGCACTCCTGATTGTGCACGTTCACTTTCCTACGTTGCGAATGTAAGTTTCGAAGTGCCAATAAAATTCTTAAGAATGAAAAGCTAAGTGCGGGAAAATATCTTTAATAAATATGTACATTTGTACGCATTATAACGACTACAGACGTAACTGCATGTATATTTGAGTGTGTGCATTTTGAAAAGAATTATTGCCTCCAGCTATTATGTTATTGTATCGAAACCGAACAACATAGGTTTCATTAAAAGTTCAATTTTATCATGTTTCTGTACAAATCTGTGCATTCGGACCGTGCGTTTGAAAACTGAACGAACTGAAATTGTACCAATGCCAGTAAAGGCGAAGCACAGATATAAAAAAATGATTCTATAGCTTTCACACTAAAAAACAAAGAACAACCAAACACCCAAATCTTTTTCAAATGAAACTTTACCACCAAAATGTCCATTATTACCACCCTCCTTCCTTAATAGCCATGATTAAAAACTTAAAACCCTGCGAAAGTATTAAAAACTTACCTACAAATATCAACCACAGTCAACATTGAAATCCCTATCCCAAAATTTGCTTTTCATAAATTTTACTTTCATCGACATACGGCTTACTATATTTCCCCCCAAGCAACGAAAAAATTATTCTAAAGTAGCAGCAAGGCCACAGAACAAAGGGAAGAAAATTTACCGAAAACGAGGCTGAGGGCGTATCCGAACGGAGCTTGACACCAAACAAGACCTCTCGTGTAAATTGCTTCCGCGGTACCATTGATGTATCCACCGCCGACCCAGGTCGCCGTCATCGTGAATATCCCGACGAATAGACCAATTGAACGACCCGCCAGCATCACCTCCTCCTCGGAGTCGTTGCCAGCCTCCTTCTTCCTGGCTGCCCATATTCCTACGGCCAGGATCAGCACGTAGAACAGAATGATCGAGACAAGACCGGCAAAGTTGATCATCTTCGGGGAGTACGGGTCCACTTGCGTGAACTCGAACTGACGGAGACGCAAGTCCGAGAGGCTAGTCGGCTGATCTGATTTTGGGAGATTCGGATACCTGTTGGCAGAACGGAGAGGTGTTTTCCATCAGAATCTAACTCCAGGTAAACTGGTTGCGACGGAGTACACATAAATTATAAGATGCAAATTATAAGGAGGAAATAAGCAATGATAAACTACTGACATTAGGGTGGTGGAATTACTTTTTCATTAATAGATAATAATCGTGTGATATTCGTGAAACTTTCTATCGATATTGTCTGTTGGGAATAGAATTAACGTCAGTCCAAGTAAGTGGCAGAAATAACTGGTCGAGATATTGTTGCAATTCTAAATGCCACTTTGAAACGAAACTGAATTATTAAGTTTAATGTTTATTCAAAGTTACAGTAATGGGAAGATAATTTATTTGTACTACTGATTATTTTGATTGAATCGATTTCATAACACTTGCGCGTTATTTATCTCTAAGAGGATCCATGTTCTGGTGAAACTTCACCTCGTGTAAATTACATTCTGCTTTTCTACTCAATTAACAAGGTGGTCGATTTGCTCGCTCCTAATGCGTGCAGTTAAGTGTAAATTCTATGTTCCTGCCCAGAAGGCATTTAAATCGCCCGGCTGAGTTCACTCCCTAATCCCATTAGTCTTGCTTTACCCTACGTAGTGCTAGCTCTTCTATAGGGAATGTATAGCTTTGCTAGCATAAAAAAAGGCACGACAATATTATATAAAGCTCGAAGGTCCAAGGTCTTACTATTAGATGCAGTAGGATTAGCGATGAAAGCAGGGTTACTTGTAACATCTAATGACGATAAAAGAAGATAACGAATCGATACCATTATAGCTGATAGCATTATATTATACTAGAATGGTGTACATCATAAATAGAATAGCTAATTGAAATTCAACGAACGAAGCTTGTAACTTTTTCGCAGAACATGTTGTAAGACAATTCAGGCTTCATGAATGTACATTTGAATAATGATGCAAATAATATTCAGTATTATTTTAGTACTTTCTAATATCCACAAAATTGGAAACAGAAATGTAACTAGAGAGAGCGAATATTTCTCGGCAAAAATACTAGTGAGTGACATCAAAACAGGTGTTATCTCTATATTCATAAAAGCAAATCATTGACACTTTCTTCTAACAGATTACTCGAAATCAGTTCACCTATGAACTCATCAAACTCCATCTCCACCAATTCGATCTTCCACAAAATGAATATTAAACAATGCTTGTATTACCACAAAAATTCCCTACGCCGCGCACACAGAACAGTAGGGTCATAATGACGGATTCTAAACGTTCGAATGAAAGGGAAGCTGGCACACTTGGAACATGCGTGATCCGAAATTTCCATGCGTGAATTGTTAACAGACAAACCAAGAAATGATTGGTACCTCTGATGACCCCGCGGGGTACAATCACGAAGTAGTGGGGGACAGCCTCACACGGGTACCGGCGGCATGTCCTGATGACGGTCCTTCCAGACGGCCGACGACGACGGAGGGTTGGGATTTGGGGGGCAGCAGTCACCCCACCGGAGCGAGGTCTTCTGGGAGGGGCTATTCCTTGTTCTAAACGCGAGGCCGCCCATGGGCGCTGATGGCCATCGATTTTCACCCAACTCACCGAGCTCACTACTTCCCTGGTGCTGCGTTTGCTTCCTCTTCGGGTCCTTCCTTCGCACGCGGCACCAGCACCGATCGAGCTGATCAGTACGGTCCTTCACCTGAAATAGATCGAGGTGCATCCTTCCAGCATAATATCCATACTCGTTGAGAGGAGGAAGTACAGTGAAACAGAGGACGTAGTCTCTCTTACTTTTCCCGTATTTCATTCTTAATATCGTGTTTAATAATTCGAAGGATCTGTGGGCCGTTCAATTCTTTTCCAGCCCGAGATAATACAACCGATCATTGTCGTCTATGCTCCATATTAGTGGTACATTTCGTCATTATAATTTTTATGCGAATATGAACGTGCGATCTTGCGAATTGTTTATCGAGAATAACATTCTGTGACACAGTCTGTTACAGGCCTCTCTGTTTCGAGCCTAAGCTCCCCAGTGAATTTACGTGGATGATTTATCGTGACAAATTCTCCCGTTGCACGAATGAGACGTAGCTTGGTGTTTCTATCGTGCCCGGGATATAATATTTTACCGCGTGTGCATGCCGAGAGGAGTTGTATTATGTAACCAGCGGTAGAAACGGACGTTAATCACCCGAGGCTTGTTCCGCATTTTAGAAAAGCCGCATTCGACGAATCACCTTCTGCATTCTTCGTACAAACCAAACACGATTGTGACCCGTTCCACTCGCAAGAGTGCCGATAAATCTGACTAATCTGTCGGGTAACAGTGTCGTCCGTTAAATCGCACCAGCTGAACAACAATAGCAGACAACAAAGGAAACGTAATCGTTCGCGTGTACACATAAAACACCTCTATCTAAGTTCAAAGCCATCAGCGGGGACTATGAGAACGTTGTATCTGGAACAAGCTATCGAACTCTGGGGGTAACTACTAACAGAAGTGTCATACTCACAGGCACCCCGAACGATGTTGTCAATCCTCGTTAATTTGTCCCACCACACCGCGCACTTCTCAACCGCGACCGGGACTTAATAAAGATAGAATATCGAACGGTTCCTTATCACTTTCGCGCGTCATTCGCGATTACCTGGCTCCACGGGGACCGATCTATCTCGCCGACAACAGCCGCGGTAAGGAAGATTGTTTAAACGAACGAACCGAGGGCGGAACGAAAAGGAAATGAAAACGTGACGGAAGTGGGTACCCGGGTGGTCGACGATCGACGTGCGCGAAATTCCCGTGACAGTTGTCCTCGTTGTTGTCGCCGTCGTCGTCGTTCTCATCAGAACGACGTGCTCTCGGCGCCCTGAACGGTCGTGGAGGCCACCCCGTACTGAACAGTCGGTATCTTTCTCGTAGTCGAGGACCGGCGGCGGAGGAATGGTTCCGTGATATTGATTCGACCCCCGTGACGTCACGTCGACACACGGGGGTGCGTCCCACCCTCTCGTTCTGCCGCCGTCCTGCTTCGTCGTACGTCGTCCCTCACGGTTCTCTCCTTCGTCCACCCGCCACCACTTCCCACGCCGTGCACTCACTCCTCTCGAACCCCCGACAAGATCGAAACCGGGGGCGTGGACTGTGCGAGGAGTCGCGAGTCTGCGCTGAAAGTGCGGCGACAGACACGAGCTCACCGTGGGACGCGGGTATCAACGGTGTCTCACCTGGACGAAGGCCTCCGGCCAGGTATCTCGGTATGTATATACGACTGAGGTTGAGTTTAAGGTGGATTGAGTTAATTAATAGATTGGAAATTTGCTAGGTCGAAGAGCATGGAGATATACATTCGACTTGCTATTCTGATTGAATTTATTTTTTTCACGGGGAAATAAAGGTAGACTTCATCGGGAAGCGTGGTTTAGGTGGTGATTTCTTTTTTTGTATATATTTCATGTAATGTGGGGGTCGCAATATATTCGAGAGGTTTTTGTTTTTTTATTGGGGAGCAAGAACAGAAATTGAGCACGATCGATGATAATATTCTTGGGGTATGTTTAAACTTGTTAGTTTTGTTTGGTTAATATTATCCCCGACTGTATTACATTCAGGTAGTGGATACTATTGTATATGTATATAATTTAACCTGATTATTGGTTTCTGTTCATTTTTCTAACCCATTAGCAATATAAATTGTAGGAACTGTCTATTGACGAAAATAGAAAATTGATGTTAAAGCAAACTGCTCCACTGTTATGTCAAGTGGTCTCTTTTGTGGAACATATTTTATATTCTTGCGTGGCACTAGTCATTGATACGATTATTGATCCACGTAGGCGAGAATATAACGTAGGCGTCATTGATCAATTGCATAGTTCAGAGATCAGCAACGAGGTGTGCAGGTCCTCCAGGTGAGACAACGCGAGCCCGTACAGTGTAGGTGTAAACTGGGGGAAGAGCAACTTCGTCAATAAAGTGCAGAAGCGCATGACCTCACAAACGAAACATTATAAAATGCGTAATCGATACATTAGAAATTGTAATTATCGTTGTGCCTAACAGCTGACGAATTAAAAATATTTTCAAATATTTCTTTCAATTAATATATACAAGTTATTAAAAAGTGAATATTAATAATTTATTCTTCTGTTTATATCATTCAACAACTCGTATGATACATTCGCTCAAATTCGGTTTTGATTTGAATATCAACTGGTTTTTTAAGGAACGATGTATCAGAAATGTTCAGGGAAACAATGAATCCACGATGTCACAGAATAGATATAATAAGAAACCTTGACAGATCTTTCCTTTATGAATAGATATCATGTTCATAAAAGAACTTTTATTTAGAAGGAACTAGCAAACAATCTGGCAAAGTTTCCCATTCTCATTCTGGGGCACCCTCCGTGAACGTATCAGAATAATAAATGGAGATAAACGTCAAACAAAGTTCGACAGCAGTCAAGTGTTTCCCTCAGCCTTTCTTGGAAATAAAATCATGCGCTATATCTGAAATTTCGCAGGTATGAAATTTTCACAAATATCTGTCACGAAAATCTTTCTTAACACTAGGTTAACGGAACCCGTCAATTTGACGCATTTCAGAATTCGAAAGACAAAGATTAAGGCAGATCTGTTAATATTATATAACTAAATTAATTATATTTCATTTCGAAATTAGGCGAATTAAGTTTTTAAAGAAAACGCGCATTATTATTGGCAATCGTTAAGCCGAGAGTAATCGGTAAAAATAAGTGTTCAAACTTGTCCGTAAACCTAGTGTTAAATATGCGGTATATAGTTTTGAGAAACAGCCTTATGCCTCGCAGGCGAAGACAAATGTTGAAGACAATTCGATTACGTTAAAATGCATGAAATTGTTCATTGTGTCGAGACCTCTTCGCAAAACTTTCGCACAAGACAATAGAACAGTTTATCCATTAAAGTGCACCGTTAATGAATAAGAGTTTCCACCTGTTTCCACCTTAATTTCTCCAGAATTTTAACGAGCGACCGAGGCATAAATATAGAACTCAATTACCAATTGTTTACTAACCATAGAGAAACCGTCCCATATTGAAACGAGACCTCTATAATTGTTGAAAAAAGAAGGAACAATTGTTCTTCTCGCGCTCGGCGTTTGCGTATTAATTGACGTACGATTTCTGTGTCCTACCTTCGCGGCGAAATTGGTCCGTCATGTTAAATAGAGTGCACGCCGTTGTGCAAATTCAGGCGCCAAGACATTGGCAATGCTGACGTCAGGGACGAAAAGGACCGAATAAAGGAAAATCTATTAATGGCTGAGCAACGAATCGCGTTTGCTACCACATTTGCTATAGGTCAACAGAAAACGTGGACAAATATAGTTGATCTGTCTCCACCGGTGGATGGCACAATGTGGAAAAGCAAATATAGTTATCTGTTCAGGCTAGACAAAGATGCCCACAGAGTGAATCGCGAAACCGAACCTTCCTATGCCACTTCTGCTCCTGCATGGTCGATATCACTTGACCCACTCTTTCGAATCTAGAAACTGTAGGTACCCTCGCTTTTATATCCAGATTCCGTCCCCGAACCATCCACGGTGTTCGAGGGCTAGATTTTATCGCAGGCCGCCTTGTAACAGAGAATATTTAAATATTTATAACGCGAATTAAAGAGTTATTCGGAGACCTGTTTCCTTCCGAACCTTTGTGCGGAAGAGTGATTTCTTTGAGGCGAGGGATAAACGACAGAATCATTTGGAATATACAGCGTGAATATTCTAGTTTATTAGTTGTTCCAATATATCTCACCTGTGTACGTTGCTGATGTGGCTAGATCTATAAATTGTTTAAGGTATTAATGATTAACAATTAATGAGTAATGAATAATAAAATACAACCTGTTTCGAGGGTACTGTGAAGAGATGGGTTGAAGCAAACTGAAAGAATAAATAGCATTTTAGTAGTAGTGATAGTACAATCATCTTCAACACAATTGTCCGAAGATTGTTCCATTGTGTTTGAAATACTTTATTACAGCAGTGTTTTTACAGTGCTATTTGCAGAAGGGTTTTTCCTTTCACTGTATTTTTTGTTTTTCATTCGTTTTAATAGGATTTCTGTTTCACTTTTGTGCAGGACGAAACAAAGTGTTGGTACCAGGTACCGAGTAAAGCTCGTACGGATTTGCACCATCGGATTTGAGTGACCAGAGCTTTTCTGAAATACAATTTATCGTAACGAAATAATCGCCTATTATTTCTACAATATTCTTCCAACGTTTTATTATCCCATACATTTTCATCACTGTGCAAGTCTTCAGTTTTATTTGCAAAAAGTTAATGGATCGCTATATCAACCCTGAAAGTGCTTATTAGACCGAAAGTTATTCATACAGAAAAGGTAATGGAAATCGCAGGAGCACGAAAACTTCTTACTTTACGTTCCAAACTTTCAGCGAATTCAAAGAAGAGTTGTGATGTGTACTTATAGTGTTAATATGCGCTTGTTAAACTTCCAACAGTTTTTCAATTGTCTTTCACCGATCTTTATGCAACAGTTTTGACATGTACGTATCTTATCAAACTAATTTTTCATTTTTAATTTAACGCTACCAATTTTGTCGACAATATCTATTCTCCTCGCAGCGTCTATATTCTCAATATAATTCTTTTCATCGATATTAATTGTCTGGCGTTCGTCCACGAGTACTTAACCGCGGGTTCTAATTAAAAAGAAGAACATGGCAGACTCTGTTAGGCGAATGGGGTTCAAGCGAGGTTAAACCCTCTGTCAAGTGTCACATCAAAAAGTCAACCAGCCCACCTTATACGAACTAGGGAATTGAAAATTGCCACGTGTCAGGTGAAGCACCCGACGACAATAGGCACGTGCACTCCGGAACGTAGTAACTGGATACGGTGGAACTGGGTTCCACGGGTATCGGGGGTGATTCGAGTTCGTGGCTCTTATAGTCCGAGGACCTCGTGCCACACGTGATATTCCCGTAGATCGTAGAAAGGGTGTTGCGTTTCAGAGTACGATTCGTAACCTGCAACCCTTTCGTACGCGTGATACAGTCGTGTAAACTTTCGTCGTTGCCCAAATCACTGTGCCGTTTAGTAGTAACGGCTATCGTTAAGAACGGCATACATCGCTGGAATATTTTGTATTGGCATTGTAATGCCTCGAAGTGGAAATAAATTGTTACTCGACTTTCAGTATGTTCTTATCATTGTTAGATTCTTCCGTGACTTTAATGCCTGGATGTTTTAACAAGTGACAATTAAAGTAAGTCCCAATATCGCTTTATTATTAACAGTTCTATAATTCTGTGATGTCTTGTACTGTAATTTTAAAGCCTGGAAACTGAAACAGAATGTTACGCAAATGTTGTAACTGTGCACTTGACAGAGATACACTCTCGGCCATTTTTATTAAACCTTCACTTGCCGCAGTCAAGAGTGATCGTTATAAATAAAACGAAACTTGAAGCTTCGATTAGTAGTATAGATGTAACTATTAGATAACACCGTGTGCGGAAATTATCTGTAAAAGTCAATTGATGTATTAGGTTTTTTGTTGGTCGGTATCTTTCAACAACAAAACCGGGATCTAATGATATATCGCATTATACGAGATTGACAGAGATGAATGAAGTAAACGCTTCTCTCACGGGAAATTTTTCCAAAGGTAAACGAGCGATCGATGCTGGGGTAACCTTTTCCACGTAGCAAGGGGAGGAATTCATGGAATTTCATAAAACATTGTTGTACTATAAATATTCAGGCACTACTACCAGTAAATTGACTATGATATAAGAAATTCTCAAATTTTTTACAATGGATAATCATTGAATTTATTCGGTTGAAAATGATTGAACCTTAGAGTCTATTACACCATCGCGCAATAGAAATTTGTATACCAATTATAACAAGCACTTCCTAAATTGAAAATGTATGATTACAAAACATGGAAATTTCTTGTTAAAAAATTTCGATGGCCATTTTTCGTCACACTTTGATGAAGATTTCATCACATAGACAAGGTAATGTGTTACGAAAAGTCCAGAGGATAAGGCAGTGCAATTACTTTTTTTAAAATCTTCGACAGTTTTTATTTCTGAGCAGTTCGAAATTTAGATATTTTTTGAACGATTGTTTTGAGGATTAACCACTTGCAGCAATGGTACTCCACCATCTGCGAAAGTGGCAATTAGGCAAATGCAATGGAGTATAAAGATCAATTTCATTTCGAAACATTCAGCTTTGAAAGGTAAGAAGAGTCTATTTAAATTAAATTAACTTAGATGTCAAGGGAAACAGTGTAAATTATATTGGCTGATGTTTCACATTGATTATCGTTACAAAGCAGTTCTGTACACCTTGATAATTATTGTTAAATTATTATGATGTAAATATATTTCATGTACAACAAATTCATACAAATTACAACCAATGTTACCCAGTGTGCAAATTTTTAAAATCAATCCAAACAAACACGCTATAAAAAAAAATAATTGATGTAAAAATATTAAACTTAAAATGTTTCTAACATATAATACAACTGACTATAAAAAGAGCACGATATTTATTTACTGATATTCACACTCCTTGCATTTTACTAGTCACTAGATATTTAATATAACAGCTCTTGATACTAATTATTTACTAATTACTTTTCGACTAAAATGAAATCAATTTTTACGCAAGTCTCAGTGAATCTCTTTAGAAATAATTTCCTCGTTCAAAATAGCTCCATAGTATCGAAATAGTAAAGCGTATTATCCAACATATAATATTTCACAGGATATTGAGAAAGGGAGGTATCCAACACACGTAATATACAGTATATATTTAAGGGATAAGTCACAGGTTTAAAAAGTTGTTAGTAAGTCATTATCACGTATGACCCACATAATTATGAGGCCATAAATCATTAAAAATATCACGCGTCGACTAGAATTGGTTATGGGAATTTTGGTATAGAAATAGTAAAGAGACATGGGAAACAAGCCCAATCTGAGAAATATCTACAACCGTGTAGAATTTAGCAAGCATGAATGCCAACGTTTTTATGAAACATTAATCTATGTAAAGATACCTCGCGCGTAAAATCTCACGGTGTCTTTCCGACAGGCTGAAATTTCGCTGACTATAAGCAAGTGGCTCTTAATTAAAAGTACAATTACCCAAGAATTTTTCATTGTGTACCACAAATGTGCTAGT
Organism: Nomada ferruginata; assembly: GCA_963583965.1. NCBI lineage: Eukaryota > Metazoa > Arthropoda > Insecta > Hymenoptera > Apidae > Nomada > Nomada ferruginata. The sequence continues at coordinate 11,745,155 of OY757215.1, forward strand.
TCTCTTTTTGCCTTCTTTTGAATCACGTACAATATATTTAAGATACCATATGAAAACAATATTCCAGTTGACATGCTGAATTAATAAGCATTACCTACTTGATTTGAATCAATTCCAATGTTCATTAAATTTCTTATACATAAGCCACGTTCAACTCTAGACATATTAACCATTCGATAATGTACATAAATTACTATACATCTTTTATATGACTATGAACATTTATTATCCATTATTATTCATACCCTAATTATTAAAAAATATATATTCAGCATGATAATGTGATAATGTAGACTTTTCTACGGTAATTCCTGTTTGCTTATTTGTTAATGAGGATGATTGTTACTATGAAAGGAACAATCTTCATTACGACTTATCGAACACTGAAATTAATTACAATGACTAAGTAAATAAAAAAATTTATTTCCTTTCTGATAATATTTAAATATCACTGAATAACGAAATGCGTAGGAGCAAAACCTTCTGAAAATAGCGTGCAAAGCAATAATCAATTATGCAGCTGACATGTTTTATAAATTGCCTCTCCTGATAATATTTCATTATGAAAATCGATAATTGCCTTCATTAATTATAATATACAAACACATACGATTTACGTGTAAAAAAAAGTCCAATAATCCGAATAGTTTCGAGTTTCACATTATATTTTCGCATGTTTTACAAAAGATAAATTATCTTTCTACAGGGAAAATAAAAAATCAATACACAAAGACATCTTCACGCTACAACAAACTGTTCCGCCAAAGTATTATAATACTTCATAAATTCGAATACATACTATCCTAAATTTAGTAATTTCTCCAACAAAGGTGTGTTCGCCATCAAAACATATCCAAGAAACGTTTTTTATTATACCTATACTTATTTTTAACGCACGTAATCAGGTACGTAAAAATTTAGGACTCCCTTTTCCTTTTACAAAGATTAAGTCCTTCTTTAGAAATTCAGTAACTCATCATCAATGTTAGATTCAATATTAGACCTACGAGATCTAATAACTACTTACCCGATTTCAATATTTCGTATCCTTCCCACTTTCCAACTCACATTACAATCATAATCCGTTCTCGAAATTTCTGTACTGCCAGATCGAATACCTGAATTACCCAGTAAATTACCCGACATGTATTCGATAATTTATCTCTGTAACTTTGAAACGGATCCTCGTGCGTGATTCTCAATTATCAGCGATCAGTAACGCCCTCGAAGGATTAGCGCGCGGCACGATCTTTCTAAGGCAATATTTCTACAAGCCGAGGCCTGCCTACGTCTGCTACGTTCAACAAGGAAAGAACAAGATGTTCCTCAAGTAGGAAGCAGTTGTCGATGAACAAAGTGGGTCACGAGCCGTGACCTCCGCGTCTTTTGCACAGCCTCGAGGACCCCGCTTCTCCACTTAATTACATCCACGTCCTCTGTACCATGCATGCAACGCGAATTTTAACACATCGGGCGCAGACACCGTGACAGGGAAAAATATTTCGGATAATGGAACCGCCAAGATTTCTTCATGGCAAAGGACACATAAAAGCTCCTTCCGATACAAAGAGAAGTGAAAATTCTGTTTTATCGTGATCTTTTATCGCAGCAATGTTAACCGTCCAGGGTTATGGAAACTGCGACGGAAGTCTTCTTTAAAATCTCGGGCAAGATAATTGGATTTGTTTAAAGAAATACTAAACATATGCCATTACTTCGACTTGCAGGGGAGTTGGATCAACGATCAAATAACATCGATCAGACCTGGAACCATACGCTGTAATCTCCAATAGGTGTGGAAAATATGCCTTGCGCAATTAATTTGTTATAAACAATTAAACAATTCAAACAATTATTACGGATGACTGGACGAAGAGTCAGCAACGAGACATTTTTTGCTGCGCAGCTTATTTTTTCCCCTTTCATTTGACACCCTATTTATTAAAAAATAACCACCAGGAGCCGAGATAACAATTTTTAAAAAATTAATCGGTAACATCGTGTGTGACATGAAAATGCTTCTGGGGCTCTACTGCCCCACAGACAGTCTATAATGTGGCGACCGGTGTTTACCGACGTTGGTCGCAGAGTAGCGACCATAGTTACCGACGTTGGTCGCAGAGTAGCGACCATAGTTACCGTCGGTGGGCGCACATAGTTGTAACTAGATTTAACTAGGCTTAGTGTTACCTTAGTTAGTTTTAAGACACTAGTCTTTAGTTCTAGTTGTTTAAGTTTTTGAATTCTAGTCATTAGCGCCTAGCGTAGATATTAGTATTGTACCAGCCTTCAGTGAATAAGCACTGCGACACCGACGAGATATAAGAATAGACAAGACATCTTATGGACTTTCGTGGCCCAGGGTGATTGTCATACCGACTCAGAAATCCCACGCTGATTTGAGCGGACTCTGCTCAAGAACAGTGATCACTTGAAGAACTATTCTTTACTGAAGTAGCGGGGACGGGATTCATGCGATTGTTGAATATATGTAAATGCTTTGGGGGGATCAGGAGAGCTATTTCTCGGGCAACGTTTCGGTAGAAAAATTGAGCTACGATGCCTGGTCGCCCGATGCACTTTGGCTCGGCTCGAGTTGAGTCGAAACCACATCGCGATGCATCGGGGCGATGAAATTGACAAAACAAAAGAATTCTTTAACGAGGATCGTAGCTCCAGCTAAAAGTTGGTCAGAAATAGTAGAAGTCCAATAGGCACGACCCTAGAGTCGTAGGTCCGGCTAAAAGTTGGTCAGAAACATTAGAAGTCCAGTTGGCACGACCCTAGGAGTCATAGATCCGGCTAAAAGTTGCTCAGAAACAGTAGAAGTCCAGTCGGCACGACCCTAGAGTCGTAGGTCCAGCTAAAAGATGGTCAGAAATAGTAGAAGTCCAGTAGTTATGACCCTGGGGTAGTAGACCGCCGGTCGTCGTCGGCGACCGTCGAAGATTTTCGGAAATAGCGAATACCGCCGAGCGCAGCTAACGCAGCTAACGTCGCGCGTCGCGTGCCCCTTCTTTCACAATTGGAGTGTCGCAGCGTAAGGTCGTCTACGGTGTTGATGGTTAGCGACATACCTCACTCTACAACGCAATAGCACCTCAGGCTTTACTTTACCATTGTGTTCGCTTCATTATTAGCCTCTATTAATTAATACGCGTTTAACTAACAATCGTTCTACTATCGCAACAGTACATTAAACTTTATAGATTATAATCTTTCTTGAGTTTCCTTTGCTGAACGAATATGAGATTAACTAGTCGTTTGTTGTAACATCGCGTTAACTAATTTATCAGTTTGAACGGTTCTTCGAATCTTTATTATATTTTATTACACGATTATTCGGATTCGATGCGGTGTTAAGGTTGCGTTTATTTTCTTTGCAATGTCACTTACATACCCAGTTACATATGGCCTTTCGCAACTTTGCATTCCATTCTGATTTTAGCACAGGTTTATCACGTTAATTTCATTCGCGATTGAAACTACAGTCAGTAAATTTCATTAATTCTAAACGAAAAATTGAACGACGTTCATGTTTCGCTGCATATCGGTCGCGATTTCTATTATAGCTTCACTAGTGTTCTTGTTGACACTTTTATTATCTCTGTGCCTTTGCACAAGTACGGTCAAATTTAATTTTCGATGCAGGATTGCCAGCGTACTTACGTATTTGTTGCCATGCCCTTGAAGCATGATAAATAGTTTCGAGTCTTGATTTCTACAAGCAGCTACGAGAATTCATAAATGCGCGATATTGCTTACTTACTAGGATCATGATCACTTTTAAAACTCTGACATAGAACAGTCACAGTACGCTTTTGATAAATCATTTATATTAATCTATAATAATATATCTTGAATAGACAATTAACAATACAGTAGTACTTTATTAAAACACCAAAGCAGTAATTCCTCAACAGACATACAGAAATAAGAAAGAAACAAATAAAATCACATGTGTATTGCTTTAATTTTTACCTCCTCCCCTCATTTACTAACATGTACAGATTTTCTTTCAGCAAATTTTGATGACCGCGCGCAATGCGGTTGGTAAATTCAGTGCTTGTTTCGTTAAAGTTCTTCTTATTATTTTTTGAGCGCAACCGCTCTTAATAATTATAATTAAATATAAATAGTGGCAAAGATACGCGAAAGTAGAGTCGGTGTTTGCTTCGAAATATTGCTCTCGCGAAAAATAGAGTCACTTTGTTCGTCGATCACAATTATAAAACGCGCGCGACGGTAGTCCTTTATCTTATTCTTTTTTATCGCAATAAGTATTCCGGTATTCGAGTCAACACCTAGGCTGTTCGGCGAGTTCGGGCTTTCATCCATCAACTTGAAGAGTAAGTACTTCTGTATTTCTTTAATCTTGTATTGAAATAATCATTGATAATTAACACATTCCAAAAGTACTGAAAATACATAGATTTTAATGTTGTTGGCTCTTTTTGAATGTTTCAGCAGCTTCCATGGCTTCGATGGCGACGAGCTTGACCGCACACCTGGTGAGTCTGCAACCGGTGAGTGGCATGCTTTAAAGTTCCTCTGGTCACTCAATCATGTCGCAGGACGAAAGGTCCGAACCGACACGAGTGACTGGTTGTAATTACGTAGATTATTCTGGCAAGCACTGTGACCATGGGTATATGGAAATATACTCATGAGTAGTAACTTCTTTACTGCTTTATATTATGTGAGGATAGGTCTTCTTGTACAACGCGTTTTTAAATAGCTTGATAATTTTAAAACAGATCATATTTAGTACAAAATATATCACTATATATCTTTTTATAATAGAGTATTTAATTGAATACCTATGAAACGATATTTAAATAGTTATTAATTATTGAATGAATATAAAGTAACGTCCAGTATTCTACGTGCATTAGTTTGTAGTGGAGAAGTCGAATACCATTCGACTTCGTTTATTTGTCAATTGCAATTACTGCACAGTTATAATAAATTGTTAGTAAGCGTATAGTCGTTCCTCTTTTTTACTACTTTGATTAATTATATGTATATAAAGTAAAGGTACTTACTTACCTTGTCAATTTGTTGGCACTATCGCATAATTTTATTATACGATATCCATATTAGTCTTTAGCGTTTAGAGATATCAATACGTTCACTTTTTCCGTACAAGATATTAATTAAAGCTGAATGTACAAGAAGACAATACGCGAACCGGTAGATCTCGAAATCAAAGCAATCTACTTTAAAATCAACCGTGCATTTTAGAAGCAATGCTTTGATGACGGGAACACCGGAGGATGTTTCAATATCATTCAAGGTATATTAATGTAGAGTCATTCAATAATTTCCCTAATAAAGTACAGTCATTGTACAATTTTTCTAATAAAGTAGAGTCATTGCACAATTCTTCTAATAAAGTAGAGTCATAGCATAATTTTTCTAATAAAGTAGAGTCATTTCAGTTTCTTTTTAATAGAATAAAATCATGTATTGATCGGGTATATATATGTATACATGTATACTTTAGCCCGTTAGAAAATCAGTATGTCTTCATCATTTTTTTAGACGAGGATTTCCAGGTTTATCCCTTTCCGTGTTCACTGCCCGGATCCCACTCACGTGCCCCGGTGCTACTTGGGTGGGAAAACGGTGGTAGAGCACGATGATATCTATTTAGTTTATAATGATTTATTGTTGGCGACTGACAGTGCGTTTGGTGTATCGTGCACGACGTAATATCCACATTGTGTGTGTGGTTAGGCTGTGGATTTGCGTCGTTCCGTACTAAAACGTAGTTACTCTAACCAAGATAAGATGTCCATTAATTGAAAACAGAGACATCATTTTTACTATTAACTGCATTAATAATCCCTAATATACCGGGCAACGAAGTTTTTGTCATTTAAGATGACGGAGACCAAATTCCAAAGAGAATCGAATATACTTATCAATTGCTATCAAGTACCTTTTGTATCGGTGCTATTTAATTATTCTATTAAATATCTATTAAATATCTCAACCGCGACGTGGTATTTTCCACGTGAACGCAAAGATCCCAGCCACTGTCAATCGATTTCAGAAAAATGGTACGTACATTAGAGTGTGCAAGTTGTGCGACAGCACTTGGGTGTCGGGGGTGTCCCGGGACGCCTCCCTAGTGTAGGCTTTTGCGCCCAAGTGTTTGACTGAGAACCGTGGAGTGTCGTGTGTTGGTGTGTCTGTTTGCCATTTTTTAAATATAGGTCCAGGTAGGATAGGTAGCATACTTTCTGGTGTGATTGATAGACATAAGTAGGTAGGGCCGGGCAGGTTGACACAGTCTCTGATCGTGTAGGCACTCATTCGCGTGTTCAACCTGTTTCAGGAAATCTAATTTGAAAAGCCGACGGTGAAGCTGTGGCGCGAACGAAAATGCGTTCGCCTCTGGCTTTGCCTATCGATTTTTCGAATGCTTCGCGGTCGTGGTTGCGATTTAGGCTCCGAAACGAAACGTGTTACATTATGCTCGAGGCTGCACGTGTGAACGAAGAACGATTATAATTTTAATCGTAATCTTTGCGATTTTCCGTAATCACAATTTTACGATTTTATTTCATCGTGATTCGGCCACGTGTGTTCCATTTAGCTCCGCGATTTAAACTCTTTATTTCACCTTTATAAGTTTTTCTTTGGTTTTCGATTAGAGCCTCGAGCCTAGTTTAAGTTTCAGCTGGCCCTTGGGTCCAACGAAAAGAAGAGGCTATATGCCGAAGAGGCCCGACAAACTGTCACTCAAGAGGGCAACTAATAATGGCTCCCCATTCTTTTTAAGAATGGGAAATCATTCTTTGTTACTACTTTGTCACTGTGCTTGCATTTTCATTTGTAGAATTTTTATTTGTACTTGGCCGACGCACATTCCGGCCCAACGATGCAGCCCTCCCAAATATCGCGTTGTTTTAGAGTTGCGAAAAACTTGAGAACGGGTCGAATTAGAGTTGCGTTAAATGCCACGCGGTTTTTCAAGTAGTGTCGCGAAAAAGAAAACGTGTTTCGCGTATTCTTGGAGTTGCGAAGTGACTCGCGGTTTTTAATTAGAGTTGCGACCAAATGAAAATCGTGATTGATTTAGCGTTGCGCAATGATATCGCGATGGTTCTTGCAATTTTGCCGTGGTTATTGTTAGTTAAATTGTAGTATTTTATAATATATTTTACATATGAGAAAGTTTCTAGTGTTGCGGAAATTATTTTCGCGTCATGAGCCTTCAGCTAACTTTACAGAGGATCTTCAATTACATTGCTTTTTGATATTACAAATAATTTACTGTTTGCTTTCTATCAGCCTTAATAAATAGTGTAGCGAAATGATTGCATCGCGAGTTCCCATTAGTGTTGCGTTGATTAAAGATCGTGTTTTTAATTAGAGTTGCAAATACCAGTCCCCAACTGCTTCCAATTGGAAGCCTGTTCATGAGCCACCCTGGAGTGTGGCACATCATCATCAGCCAAAGACCATAGCTGAATCTTGCGCGTTTAGTGTTGCGTTTAAAGAGACAATTGGTGCATAGAGCATCGAGTCATTCTTTCATTAGTGTTGCGTCCAATCGCGATTTTGCTGATTTTTAATACTATTAATGATTAACTTGAATTAGAGTTGCTATTTGACATATTGAAGCACCACTCGCGTCTGATTCTTACAAATTTGTGTTGCTATTGAATTTTCTAATGTTTAAAAGTAGTATACTAGCGTTGCGTTACATAAATATTCTTTAAATAATAAAATTTGTTGGCGGCCCTTCTGGCCACCTGTTACTTCAGGCATTTTTAAAAATTTTTTTATTTATTAGAGCCAATTCATTGTCAATTATTGTTCTACATGGTGTATTTTTTCTTTTCAGCGTTTCATTTTATTTAGTTTTCTTAATAATTATACTACCTGGAATGTCTGTTGATGGAAATACTGCTAAAAAATTGCATACATAATAGTATATTACCGTGTGGACGAAATGAAGGAAAAGAAAAGAAAAGGAAATAAATGAAAAAAATGAAAGAAAAGAAAAGAATAAAAAGAAATAATTAAAAGAAATAATTTGTAGAACCTTTGATTTTATAATAATTCTAGATAGTAGATTTCAATTAGATTCAATACTAGTAACTGTTCATTATTGGAGTTTAACTCTTAAATATTTTCCCCTAATCGTTGCAATTGTATTTTTACCTTTGTTTAGTAGAGATAATTTTTATAACTTTTCGAGATTGCTTTGTAGAAATTGAAATTCACTCGCGATATCCGATTTGTGAGTTTAAGAATTCATTCTTATAATGCTTTACTAATTATTTCGAGTTTGTGCATGTTTCAGAAGCATTGAAAAGAAGAGGATTCATGAAACAATGTATAATACGAACACACCCTCACCCCATCCCTGCCCCAAACCCCGGTCCTTATTAACTAATTACAGGTGTTAGACAATTAATTAGGCAGGCCCAAATATAAATCGAACAATACTTTTAGCTCTTTATGTAGGTAGGATTTGTCTGAACACACAATCTTAGATCTTTATACTGGCAGGTTTTACACGAATTGAAATTATTAGAGTTTTAATTAGGCAGGGTTTATAAAACCAAATATTGTTGGCAGGTGCTGCAATTTTTTGGTTCGAGTTTCTGTCTGTTCTAGGACACCATGGACCACGAGAGATTAATACGGACTAACCGAAGAGAACTTAAGTATATGCATACTCATACCTACATGAGTATGGGATAGTATCTATTACAGTCCTATGTAGATAGGATATTATTGAAATTGTTCTTTTATTCGAACTCTTAGATGTTATACCAGGTAGGGTGATTCTAGTCTTAAGTTAGCTCTTTAGTCAGGCAGGGCGTATTCGAATCTAATCTAAAATTTAAGAAAGTGGGGTTTATTTTTACGTTATGTCTTAGCTTTTAAGCCCGCAGTGTTCACCACTGCAATAATATTTCGTTGTCTAGTTTTTAAGATCATATGATATATTTTTAAGAAAGTTTTATTTCAGGAAATTGAATTCTCTTGCAAATTTTCTTTCAGGTTTCCTTCTGATATTCAACTTAGCTTTCGGTCGTGAATTTACCAAGTACTCCTCTTGTTGTCTTACTTGTACTACGATCAATTAATGAACGTTCTACAAATTGACAATAATAGGAGATTTTTCTTTCTCACATGTTATATTAGAATTTGTTTTCGCATAATTGGAGGGTGGAAGGGCCGTGGCTAGGGTGGGTCTCCATGCGCAGTAACCTCCACGTGGTGAGACCCGGGCAATCAATTATTTATCGTATAATTATTAAACGTTTAAGAGACGTTTGATAATTATGTGGAAAATAATTCGAGCGAATTGACTGCGAATTGACCCCTAGGCTCCCTTTTCCCTTCATAATTATTCTTCCATTCCTCCTCGGCGCGCGCGAATCTAGCATTCTGACCCCGAGGCTCCCTTTTCCCTTCATAATTATTCTTCCATTCCTCCTCGGCGCGCGCGAATCTAGCATTCGACCCCGAGGTTGCCTTTCCTTTCGTAACTATTTCGTTTCCTTTTCCGTTCTCGGCTCGGGGGACTGATGGTTGGGGACTTAGTGTCAGCCAGTTACGATGTGTGGGGGCGTGATTGTGGTTCTGGACCCTGGTCACGAGGCCCTCGGTTAGACTACGTTCTCTAACATGGGTAGGTTATCCACCATTCTGGAATCGTGGTCGCGGTTCTTGCAATATCCGGGTTGCAGTGTCATCGGGGGGCGGTGTGTGGGGCTGTGATTGCTTTTCTGGACACTTTGGCCCGCCTAGTAGGAAATTCCTATGTGTTAGACCACGCCAAGCACACCTTGGGGTGGCAGAAGGCATACGGGTCATAATCTAGAATCGTGGTTGTGGTCTTGCATATCCGTGCCTTAATGATTTCTGTGGCTCGGAATCGAAACTGGTGTCGATGCTAAGTCGTTTTACTGTACAGACTCTGGCCGAGGGCTCGCGGGCTGCTCGGTAGCAGTCACAAACACAGTAGAAATACTGTCGCGAAATTAGAATCACTTTGTTTGTCAATCATAAGTGTTCCATTAGAGTCAGGGCCCTGTTCGACGAGTTCGGGCTTTCAAAGGCACGTTTGGAAACTATAAAATTAAAGAGCCAGCCTCGTCGATTCAATTTCTGAGTTTAAGAAGTCATTTTTATAATACTTCATTAATTATTTCGTGTCTGCGTTTGCTTCAGAAGCATTGAAAATAATCAGCTAAAGAAGAAGATTCATGATAATACATACGTATAATATGACCACATCCCCGCCCTGCCCCTGCCCCTACCCGGGCCTTTTAATTCACTACATTTATTAGATAATTAATTAGGTGGGCCCAATTAAGATCGATCAGTACGTTTAGCTCTTTATGTAGGCAGGATTTTTTCGAACAGACAACCTTAGAACTTTATACAGGCAGGTTTTACACGAATTGAAAATATTAGACTTTTAACTAGGCAGGGTTTAGAAAACCAAAAATTGTTGGCAGGTGCTGCAATTTTTTGGTGTGTGTTTCAGTCTGTTCTAGGACACCATGGACCACATGATTAATATCGATGAATTGAAGGGGAATTAAACATATATGTACGTACTTATACCTATATGAGTTTGGTAAAGTATCTTTTACATTCCTATGTTGGTAGGATATTATTGAAATTATTCTTTTAATTGAACTCTTAGATGTTATACCAGGTAGGGTGATTCTAGTCTTAAGTTAGCTCTTTAGTCAGGCAGGGCGTATTCGAATCTAATCTAAAATTTAAGAAAGTGGGGTTTATTTTTACGTTATGTCTTAGCTTTTAAGCCCGCAGTGTTCACCACTGCAATAATATTTCGTTGTCTAGTTTTTAAGATCATATGATATATTTTTAAGAAAGTTTTATTTCAGGAAATTGAATTCTCTTGCAAATTTTCTTTCAGGTTTCCTTCTGATATTCAACTTAGCTTTCGGTCGTGAATTTACCAAGTACTCCTCTTGTTGTCTTACTTGTACTACGATCAATTAATGAACGTTCTACAAATTGACAATAATAGGAGATTTTTCTTTCTCACATGTTATATTAGAATTTGTTTTCGCATAATTGGAGGGTGGAAGGGCCGTGGCTAGGGTGGGTCTCCATGCGCAGTAACCTCCACGTGGTGAGACCCGGGCAATCAATTATTTATCGTATAATTATTAAACGTTTAAGAGACGTTTGATAATTATGTGGAAAATAATTCGAGCGAATTGACTGCGAATTGACCCCTAGGCTCCCTTTTCCCTTCATAATTATTCTTCCATTCCTCCTCGGCGCGCGCGAATCTAGCATTCTGACCCCGAGGCTCCCTTTTCCCTTCATAATTATTCTTCCATTCCTCCTCGGCGCGCGCGAATCTAGCATTCGACCCCGAGGTTGCCTTTCCTTTCGTAACTATTTCGTTTCCTTTTCCGTTCTCGGCTCGGGGGACTGATGGTTGGGGACTTAGTGTCAGCCAGTTACGATGTGTGGGGGCGTGATTGTGGTTCTGGACCCTGGTCACGAGGCCCTCGGTTAGACTACGTTCTCTAACATGGGTAGGTTATCCACCATTCTGGAATCGTGGTCGCGGTTCTTGCAATATCCGGGTTGCAGTGTCATCGGGGGGCGGTGTGTGGGGCTGTGATTGCTTTTCTGGACACTTTGGCCCGCCTAGTAGGAAATTCCTATGTGTTAGACCACGCCAAGCACACCTTGGGGTGGCAGAAGGCATACGGGTCATAATCTAGAATCGTGGTTGTGGTCTTGCATATCCGTGCCTTAATGATTTCTGTGGCTCGGAATCGAAACTGGTGTCGATGCTAAGTCGTTTTACTGTACAGACTCTGGCCGAGGGCTCGCGGGCTGCTCGGTAGCAGTCACAAACACAGTAGAAATACTGTCGCGAAATTAGAATCACTTTGTTTGTCAATCATAAGTGTTCCATTAGAGTCAGGGCCCTGTTCGACGAGTTCGGGCTTTCAAAGGCACGTTTGGAAACTATAAAATTAAAGAGCCAGCCTCGTCGATTCAATTTCTGAGTTTAAGAAGTCATTTTTATAATACTTCATTAATTATTTCGTGTCTGCGTTTGCTTCAGAAGCATTGAAAATAATCAGCTAAAGAAGAAGATTCATGATAATACATACGTATAATATGACCACATCCCCGCCCTGCCCCTGCCCCTACCCGGGCCTTTTAATTCACTACATTTATTAGATAATTAATTAGGTGGGCCCAATTAAGATCGATCAGTACGTTTAGCTCTTTATGTAGGCAGGATTTTTTCGAACAGACAACCTTAGAACTTTATACAGGCAGGTTTTACACGAATTGAAAATATTAGACTTTTAACTAGGCAGGGTTTAGAAAACCAAAAATTGTTGGCAGGTGCTGCAATTTTTTGGTGTGTGTTTCAGTCTGTTCTAGGACACCATGGACCACATGATTAATATCGATGAATTGAAGGGGAATTAAACATATATGTACGTACTTATACCTATATGAGTTTGGTAAAGTATCTTTTACATTCCTATGTTGGTAGGATATTATTGAAATTATTCTTTTAATTGAACTCTTAGATGTTATACCAGGTAGGGTGATTCTAGTCTTAAGTTAGCTCTTTAGTCAGGCAGGGCGTATTCGAATCTAATCTAAAATTTAAGAAAGTGGGGTTTATTTTTACGTTATGTCTTAGCTTTTAAGCCCGCAGTGTTCACCACTGCAATAATATTTCGTTGTCTAGTTTTTAAGATCATATGATATATTTTTAAGAAAGTTTTATTTCAGGAAATTGAATTCTCTTGCAAATTTTCTTTCAGGTTTCCTTCTGATATTCAACTTAGCTTTCGGTCGTGAATTTACCAAGTACTCCTCTTGTTGTCTTACTTGTACTACGATCAATTAATGAACGTTCTACAAATTGACAATAATAGGAGATTTTTGTTTCTCACATGTTATATTAGAATTTGTTTTCGCATAATTGGAGGGTGGAAGGGCCGTGGCTAGGGTGGGTCTCCATGCGCAGTAACCTCCACGTGGTGAGACCCGGGCAATCAATTATTTATCGTATAATTATTAAACGTTTAAGAGACGTTTGATAATTATGTGGAAAATAATTCGAGCGAATTGACTGCGAATTGACCCCTAGGCTCCCTTTTCCCTTCATAATTATTCTTCCATTCCTCCTCGGCGCGCGCGAATCTAGCATTCTGACCCCGAGGCTCCCTTTTCCCTTCATAATTATTCTTCCATTCCTCCTCGGCGCGCGCGAATCTAGCATTCGACCCCGAGGTTGCCTTTCCTTTCGTAACTATTTCGTTTCCTTTTCCGTTCTCGGCTCGGGGGACTGATGGTTGGGGACTTAGTGTCAGCCAGTTACGATGTGTGGGGGCGTGATTGTGGTTCTGGACCCTGGTCACGAGGCCCTCGGTTAGACTACGTTCTCTAACATGGGTAGGTTATCCACCATTCTGGAATCGTGGTCGCGGTTCTTGCAATATCCGGGTTGCAGTGTCATCGGGGGGCGGTGTGTGGGGCTGTGATTGCTTTTCTGGACACTTTGGCCCGCCTAGTAGGAAATTCCTATGTGTTAGACCACGCCAAGCACACCTTGGGGTGGCAGAAGGCATACGGGTCATAATCTAGAATCGTGGTTGTGGTCTTGCATATCCGTGCCTTAATGATTTCTGTGGCTCGGAATCGAAACTGGTGTCGATGCTAAGTCGTTTTACTGTACAGACTCTGGCCGAGGGCTCGCGGGCTGCTCGGTAGCAGTCACAAACACAGTAGAAATACTGTCGCGAAATTAGAATCACTTTGTTTGTCAATCATAAGTGTTCCATTAGAGTCAGGGCCCTGTTCGACGAGTTCGGGCTTTCAAAGGCACGTTTGGAAACTATAAAATTAAAGAGCCAGCCTCGTCGATTCAATTTCTGAGTTTAAGAAGTCATTTTTATAATACTTCATTAATTATTTCGTGTCTGCGTTTGCTTCAGAAGCATTGAAAATAATCAGCTAAAGAAGAAGATTCATGATAATACATACGTATAATATGACCACATCCCCGCCCTGCCCCTGCCCCTACCCGGGCCTTTTAATTCACTACATTTATTAGATAATTAATTAGGTGGGCCCAATTAAGATCGATCAATACGTTTAGCTCTTTATGTAGGCAGGATTTTTTCGAACAGACAACCTTAGAACTTTATACAGGCAGGTTTTACACGAATTGAAAATATTAGACTTTTAACTAGGCAGGGTTTAGAAAACCAAAAATTGTTGGCAGGTGCTGCAATTTTTTGGTGTGTGTTTCAGTCTGTTCTAGGACACCATGGACCACATGATTAATATCGATGAATTGAAGGGGAATTAAACATATATGTACGTACTTATACCTATATGAGTTTGGTAAAGTATCTTTTACATTCCTATGTTGGTAGGATATTATTGAAATTATTCTTTTAATTGAACTCTTAGATGTTATACCAGGTAGGGTGATTCTAGTCTTAAGTTAGCTCTTTAGTCAGGCAGGGCGTATTCGAATCTAATCTAAAATTTAAGAAAGTGGGGTTTATTTTTACGTTATGTCTTAGCTTTTAAGCCCGCAGTGTTCACCACTGCAATAATATTTCGTTGTCTAGTTTTTAAGATCATATGATATATTTTTAAGAAAGTTTTATTTCAGGAAATTGAATTCTCTTGCAAATTTTCTTTCAGGTTTCCTTCTGATATTCAACTTAGCTTTCGGTCGTGAATTTACCAAGTACTCCTCTTGTTGTCTTACTTGTACTACGATCAATTAATGAACGTTCGACAAGTTGACAATAATAGGAGATTTTTGTTTCTCACATGTTATATTAGAATTTGTTTTCGCATAATTGGAGGGTGGAAGGGCCGTGGCTAGGGTGGGTCTCCATGCGCAGTAACCTCCACGTGGTGAGACCCGGGCAATCAATTATTTATCGTATAATTATTAAACGTTTAAGAGACGTTTGATAATTATGTGGAAAATAATTCGAGCGAATTGACTGCGAATTGACCCCTAGGCTCCCTTTTCCCTTCATAATTATTCTTCCATTCCTCCTCGGCGCGCGCGAATCTAGCATTCTGACCCCGAGGCTCCCTTTTCCCTTCATAATTATTCTTCCATTCCTCCTCGGCGCGCGCGAATCTAGCATTCTGACCCCGAGGCTCCCTTTTCCCTTCATAATTATTCTTCCATTCCTCCTCGGCGCGCGCGAATCTAGCATTCGACCCCGAGGTTGCCTTTCCTTTCGTAACTATTTCGTTTCCTTTTCCGTTCTCGGCTCGGGGGACTGATGGTTGGGGACTTAGTGTCAGCCAGTTACGATGTGTGGGGGCGTGATTGTGGTTCTGGACCCTGGTCACGAGGCCCTCGGTTAGACTACGTTCTCTAACATGGGTAGGTTATCCACCATTCTGGAATCGTGGTCGCGGTTCTTGCAATATCCGGGTTGCAGTGTCATCGGGGGGCGGTGTGTGGGGCTGTGATTGCTTTTCTGGACACTTTGGCCCGCCTAGTAGGAAATTCCTATGTGTTAGACCACGCCAAGCACACCTTGGGGTGGCAGAAGGCATACGGGTCATAATCTAGAATCGTGGTTGTGGTCTTGCATATCCGTGCCTTAATGATTTCTGTGGCTCGGAATCGAAACTGGTGTCGATGCTAAGTCGTTTTACTGTACAGACTCTGGCCGAGGGCTCGCGGGCTGCTCGGTAGCAGTCACAAACACAGTAGAAATACTGTCGCGAAATTAGAATCACTTTGTTTGTCAATCATAAGTGTTCCATTAGAGTCAGGGCCCTGTTCGACGAGTTCGGGCTTTCAAAGGCACGTTTGGAAACTATAAAATTAATGAGCCAGCCTCGTCGATTCAATTTCTGAGTTTAAGAAGTCATTTTTATAATACTTCATTAATTATTTCGTGTCTGCGTTTGCTTCAGAAGCATTGAAAATAATCAGCTAAAGAAGAAGATTCATGATAATACATACGTATAATATGACCACATCCACGCCCTGCCCCTGCCCCTACCCGGGCCTTTTAATTCACTACATTTATTAGATAATTAATTAGGTGGGCCCAATTAAGATCGATCAATACGTTTAGCTCTTTATGTAGGCAGGATTTTTTCGAACAGATAACCTTAGAACTTTATACAGGCAGGTTTTACACGAATTGAAAATATTAGACTTTTAACTAGGCAGGGTTTAGAAAACCAAAAATTGTTGGCAGGTGCTGCAATTTTTTGGTGTGTGTTTCAGTCTGTTCTAGGACACCATGGACCACATGATTAATATCGATGAATTGAAGGGGAATTAAACATATATGTACGTACTTATACCTATATGAGTTTGGTAAAGTATCTTTTACATTCCTATGTTGGTAGGATATTATTGAAATTATTCTTTTAATTGAACTCTTAGATGTTATACCAGGTAGGGTGATTCTAGTCTTAAGTTAGCTCTTTAGTCAGGCAGGGCGTATTCGAATCTAATCTAAAATTTAAGAAAGTGGGGTTTATTTTTACGTTATGTCTTAGCTTTTAAGCCCGCAGTGTTCACCACTGCAATAATATTTCGTTGTCTAGTTTTTAAGATCATATGATATATTTTTAAGAAAGTTTTATTTCAGGAAATTGAATTCTCTTGCAAATTTTCTTTCAGGTTTCCTTCTGATATTCAACTTAGCTTTCGGTCGTGAATTTACCAAGTACTCCTCTTGTTGTCTTACTTGTACTACGATCAATTAATGAACGTTCTACAAATTGACAATAATAGGAGATTTTTCTTTCTCACATGTTATATTAGAATTTGTTTTCGCATAATTGGAGGGTGGAAGGGCCGTGGCTAGGGTGGGTCTCCATGCGCAGTAACCTCCACGTGGTGAGACCCGGGCAATCAATTATTTATCGTATAATTATTAAACGTTTAAGAGACGTTTGATAATTATGTGGAAAATAATTCGAGCTAATTGACTGCGTATTGCACTTAGGATACAATGTACATTAATGGCCGCTTAATGTTCGTTTTTTTCCACAGTTAATGTTCGCGGAGTCATCCCTACCAATTCTTGGACCTACTCCGAATCGGAGTATAAATTTTACTCCAATTATTAATTTGGTATTATATATTTTCAGAAAAATCTCGATTAGTACACTTCGCTCGGGACCGAATACGAACACTAATCTTTTGCAGACACGTTTATCGCAGGAATTGCCTTATATTAGTAAATGAGTTACTTCGTTTTTTGTTTTTTTTCATTAAAGTTTAACGTCGCATCAACACCAGGGTCATTAGCACTTCGTTATTGTTATTAGTTGAATATAAATAAGAAATTGCGCCTTTCATTAACGATAAAATTGCTCCAAGGAAAAAGATAATTAAAGAATTTGTCTAGTAACTATACAATTAAGAATTGTAGTATACAATTATCGTCACTATCTTTTTCATTGTGGCAACATTATTGTTTGGGTGTTAAAAAAATATACATCTCTTAGCTCATTTTTTTTTTTAGTGAGTTATCAGAAAATAATGTAAAGTATCTCGTCAGTGCCATTACCACTGACGAGATATAGGAATAGACAAGACATCCAATGTATTTTTTCGGCCCGAATTTCGTAGGTCCAGCTAAAACTTAATCAGAATCTGCAGAAGTTCAATAGGCACGACCCTAGAGTCGTAGGTCCGGCTAAAAGTTGGTCAGAAAACGTAAAAGCCCAGTAGGTAAAACGCTGGGATCGTAGGTTCAGGTATAATTCGGTCAGAACCTGAAGAAGTACAATAGACACGATCCTAGAGCCTTAGGTCCGGCTAAAAGTTGGTCAGAAAACGTAAAAGTCCAGTAGGTATAACCCTAGGATCGTAGGTTTAGCTAAAAATTGGTCAGAAGCAGAAAAAGTTCAGTACGTATGACCTTAGTACAGTAGTACGCACGACCGCGGTCGGAGACCTTCAAAGAGTTCGGAAATTGCGAGTACCACCGAGCGCGACCGAGCGCTACTGGCGCGTCGCGGAGTGGGGATGACGGTGCGCGGCGCACGCGGTGTCACTATCAGTTCAAGTGTCGTACCGTACGGGTCGTCTATGCTGTCGAAGGTTAGCGACATACATCACCTTACAATACAATAGCATCTTGTCTATTAGCTTCTATTAATTAATACGCGTTTATTTAACAATCGTTTGACTATCGCGGATGTACATTAAAGTCTTTATCGAGTCTCTTTTGCTGGACGCTTGACCGGTCATCCGGTACCATCGATTCTTTGATACGCGGTAACTAGTCGTTTATTAAAATATCGGATTAATTAATTTATTAGTTTGAACGGTTTTTGGATTCACTATTATATTTTATTAACGATTACTCGGATTCAAAGCGGTGTTAAGGTTGCGCTTATTTTGTTTGCAATGTCACTTACATACCCATTTACATATGTCTTTCGCGACTTCGAATTCGATTCTGATTTTGGAACAGGTTTATCACGTTGCTTTTCTTTTTGTTGCAGATACAATGGATGATTGGTTGGTGGAGGATAATATATTGAGGCTGCAGGATACAATTACTGCGATGCATAACAATCAGTCCGATGACGTATGATGAAGGATTGGTAACATTTAACTTATTATCCCAACGGTTTACGTATATTTCTTGTTATCTGGCGATTGGATTTTGGCTCAAGTTCTTTTCTTTCGGTTGAAAGATATTGAGCAGTTTAAACATTTTAAGTAGGACTTACAATATGCCATTCGCGATTGAAACTAGAGTCAGTAAATTTCATTAATTCTAAACGAAAAATTGAAATACTTTCATGTTTCGCTGCATATCGGTCGCGATTTCTATTATAGCTTCACTAGTATTTATTAAAAACTTTTATTATCTCTGTGGCTTGGCACAAGTACGGTCAAATTGTATTTTCGATGCAGCATTGTCCGCGTACTTACGTACTGGTTGCCATGCACTTGAAGCATGATAAATAGTTTCGAGTCTTGATTTGTACAAGCAGCTACGAGAACTTATAAATGCGCGATATTGCTTACTAACTAAGATCATGATCACCTTTAAAACTCGGACAAAGAACAGTCACAGTATGCTTTTGATAAATCATTTATATTAATCTATAATAGTATATCTTGAATAGACAATTAACAGTAATTAAATCAGAATAATAATACGGTAGTACTTTATTAAAACAAAGCAGTATTTCCTCAACAGACGTTTGACAGGATGAAGAAATAAGAAAGAGATAAATAAAATCAAATGTGTATTGCTTCAATTTCTACCTCCTCACCCTATTTACTAACTTGTACAGATTCTCTTTCAGAAAATTTTGATGACCGCGCGCAATGCGGTCAGTAGAGTCAGTGCTTGCTCCGTCAAAGTTCTTTTTATTGTTTTTAGAGCGAAACCGCTCATAATAATTATAACTAAATATAAATAACAGTAAAGATACGCGAAAGTAGAGTCAGTGTTTGCTTCGAAATATTGCTCTCGCGAAATTAGAGTCACTTTGTTCGTCGATCACAATTGACGTGCGCGATAGTAGTCTTTTATTTTATTTTTTTTTCTTTCGCAATAAGTATTCCGGTATTAGAGTCAGCACCGATGCAGTTCGGCGAGTTCGGGCACTCATCCATCAACTCGAAGAGTAAGTATCTCTGTATTTCTTTAATCTTATTTTACAATGGTCTTTGATAATTATCATGATCGAAAAGTACTCAAAACGCAAAGATTTCAATGTTGTCTGTTCTTTTGAATGTTTCAGTAGCTGCCATGGGCTCAATTGTATCACCATAACGACATTGTTGGCCGCGCGCAATGCGGTTGGTAGAGTCAGTGCTTGTTCCGTCAAAGTTCTTTTTATTATTTTTTGAGCGCAGCCGCTCTTAATAATAATTCAACATAAATAACAGTAAAGAGACGCGAAATTAGAGTCAGTGTTTGCTCCGAAATAATACTCTCGCGAAAAATAGAGTCACTTTGTTCGTCGATCACAACTATTCCGTTTCCTTTTCCGTTCTCGGCTCGGAGGACTGATGGTTAGGGACTTAGTGTCAGCGAGTTACGATGTGTGGGGGCGTGATTGTGGTTCTGGACCCTGGTCACGAGGCCCTCTGTTAGACCACATATAATCTCTAATTTGGGTAGGTCATCCACCATTCTGGAATCGTGGTCGCGGTTCTTGCAATATCCGGGTTGCAGTGTCATCGGGGGGCGGTGTGTGGGGCTGTGATTGCTTTTCTGGACACTTTGTCCCGCCTAGTAGGAAATTCCTATGTGTTAGACCACGCCAAGCACACCTTGGGGTGGCAGAAGGCATACGGGTCATAATCTAGAATCGTGGTTGTGGTTTTGCATATCCGTGCCTTAATGATTTCTGTGGCTCGGAATCGAAACTGGTGTTGATGCTAAGTCGTTTTACTGTCCAGACTCTGAGCCGAGGGCACGCGGGCTGCTCGGTAGCAGTCACAAAAACAGTAGAAATACTGTCGCGAAATTAGAATCACTTTGTTTGTCCATCATAAGTGTTTCATTAGAGTCAGTGTCCTGTTCGGCGAGTTCGGGCTTTCAGCCATCAATTTGACGAGTAAGTATCTCCTTCGTTCTTTAATCTTGTATTGCAATAATCATTGATAATTAACACATTCCAAAAGTACTGAAAATACATAGATTTTAATGTTGTTTGCTCTTTTTGAATGTTTCAGCAGCTTCCATGGCTTCGATGGCGACGAGCTTGACCGCACACCTGGTGAGTCTGCAACCGGTGAGTGGCATGCTTTAAAGTTCCTCTGGTCACTCAATCATGTCGCAGGACGAAAGGTCCGAACCGACACGGGTGACTGGTTGTAATTACGTAGATTATTCTGGCAAGCACTGTGACCATGGGTATATGGAAATATACTCATGAGAAGTAACTTCTTTACTGCTTTATATTATGTGAGGATAGGTCTTCTTGTACAACGCGTTTTTAAATAGCTTGATAATTTTAAAACAGATCATATTTAGTACAAAATATATCACTATATATCTTTTTATAATAGAGTATTTAATTGAATACCTATGAAACGATATTTAAATAGTTATTAATTATTGAATGAATATAAAGTAACGTCCAGTATTCTACGTGCATTAGTTTGTAGTGGAGAAGTCGAATACCATTCGACTTCGTTTACTTGTCAATTGCAATGACTGCACAGTTAGAATAAATTGCATAATTATTGCTGTTAGTAAGAGTGTAGTATTTCATCTTTTTCTACTTTGATAATATATAAAGTGAAGGTACTCATTTACCTTATCAATTTGTTGGAACTATCGAATAATTTTATTATTCGATATCCATATTAGTCTTTAGCGTTTAAAGATATCGATACGTTCATTGTTTCCGTACAAAATGTTAATTAAACCTGAATGTACAAGAAGACAATACGCGAACGGGTAGTTTTCGATATCAAGACAATCAACTTTTAAAGCAATCTTGCGTTTTAGAATCAATGCTTTGATAACGGGAACGCCCGAGGATGTTTCAATTTAATTCAAAGTATATTAAAGTAGAGTCGTTGAATAATTTCTCTATTAACGTAGAGTCTTTGAATAATTTTTCTAATAAAGTAGAGTCACTGCATAATTTTTCTAATAAAGTAGAGTCACTGCATAATTTTTCTAATATAGTAGAGTCATTGCACAATTTTTCTAATAAAGTAGAGTCATTTAATTTTCTCTTCAATAAAATAGAATCATATATAGATCTGTTGTACATATATATGTATTTTAGCCCGTTAGAAAATCAGTATGTCCTTATCATCTTTTTAGACGAGGATTTTCAGGTTTAACCCTTTCCGTGTTCACTGCCCGGATCCCACTCACGTGCCCCGGTGCTACTTGGGTGGGAAAACGGTGGTAGAGCACGATGATATTTTTTAGTTTATAAGCCATAAAATGATTTATTGTTGGCGACTGACAGTGCGTTGGTGTATCGTGCACGACGTAATATCCGCATTGTGTGTGTGGTTAGGCTGTGGATTTGCGTCGTTCCGTATTAAAATGTAGCTATTATGACCAAGATAAGATGTCCATCAATTTAAAACAGAGACATCATTTTTAGTATTATTTGCTTCAATAATTCCTACTATACTTGGGCACGAAGTTTTTGTCATTTAAGATGACAGAGGCCAAATGCCAAAAAGAATTGAATATACTTATCAATTGCTATCAAGTACCTCTTGTATCGGTGCTATTTAATTATTTTATTAAATATCTATTAAATATCTCAACCGCGACGTGGTTTTTTCCACGTGAACGCAGAGATCCCAGCCACTGTCAGTCGATTTCAGAAAAATGGTACGTACATTAGAGTGTGCAAGTTGTGACAACACCTGGGTGTCGGGGGCGTTCCGGGACGCCTCCCTAGTGTAGGCTTTTGCGCCCAAGTGTTTGACTGAGAACCGTGGAGTGTCGTGTGTTGGTGTGTTTGTTTGCCATTTTTTAAATATAGGTCCAGGTAGGATAGGTAGCATACTTTCTGGTGTGATTGATAGACATAAGTAGGTAGGGCCGGGCAGGTTGACACAGTCTCCGATCGGGTAGGCACTATTTCGCGTGTTCAACCTGTTTCAGGAAATCTGATTTGAAAAGTCGACGGTGAAGCTGTGGCGCGAACGAAAATGCGTTCGCCTCTGGCTTTGCCTATCGATTTTTCGAATCCTTCGCGGTCGTGGTCGCGATTTAGGCTCCGAAACGAAACGCGTTACATTATGCTCGAGGCTGCACGTGTGAACGAAGAACGATTACAATTTTAATCGTAATCTATGTGATTTTCCGTAATCACAATTTTACGATTTTATTTGATCGCCATTCGGCCACGTGTGTTCCATTTAGCTCCGCGATTCAAACTCTTTATTTCACCTTTATAAGTTTTTCCTTGGTTTCCGATTAGAGTCTCGAGCCTAGTTTAAGTTTCAGCTGACCCTTGGGTCCGACGAAATGGAGAGGCTATATGCCGAAGAGGCCCGACAAACTGTCACTCAAGAGGGCAACTACTAATGGCTCCCCATTCTTTTTAAGAATGGGGAATCATTCTGTGTTACTACTTTGTCACTGTGCTTGCATTTTCATTTGTAGAATTTTTATTTGTACTTGGCCGATGCACATTCCGGCCCAACGATACAGCCCTCCCAAAAATATCGCGTTGCTTTAGAGTTGCGAAAAACTTGCGAACGGGTCGAGTTGGAGTTGCGTTTAATGCCACTTATTGCTATTCTTATTGCTAGTTAAATTGTAGTATTTTATAATACACTTTACATTTGAGCTTCTAGTGTTGCGGAAATTGTTTTCGCGTATTGGAACTTTCAGTTCATTTTTCAGAGGATCTTCAATTTGCTTAATTTTGGATAGTACATATAATTTACTGTTTGCTTTCTATTAGTCTTAATAAATAGTGTTGCGAAATGATTGTATCGCGAGTTCCAGTTAGCGTTGCGTTGATTAAAGATCGCGTTTTTAAGTAGAGTTGCGACTACTAGTCCCCATCTGCTTCCAATTGGAAGCCTGTTCCTGAACCAGGAACTTTTTCTTTTCAGCGTTTTATATTTGCCTTTCTTTTTATTTTATTTTTCTTAATAATTATACTACCTGGAATGTCTGTTGATGGAAGTACTGCTAAAAATTTGCATACATATTAGTAAATTACTGTGTGAACGAAATGAAAAGAAATGAAAAAGAAAATAAATGAAAGAGAAAGGAAAGAAAAAAGAAAAGAAAAGAAAAGAAAGAAGAAGAAAAGAAAAAGAGCAAAGTAAAAAACAGATATAATTTGCAGAATCTTTGATAAATTTATAATAATTCTAGATAGTAGATTTAAATTAGAGTTAATACTAGTGACTGTTCATTATTGGAGTTTAACTCTTAAATATTTCCTCTTAATTGTTGCAATTCTATCTTAACCTTTTTTTTAGTAGAGCCAATTTTTATAACTTTTCGAGCTTGCTTTGTAGAAATTGAAATTCACTCGCGATATCCGTAAATGTTTAAACAAAAATCCTTGCACGAAAAACGTTATTGGCAGTAGTTGGGTCTCGGCATGGTGATAGTTGAAGTTTGATATTTTTCTTCCGAATAATCGTTTGTCGCTTCTTTGTTGAAGCAAAATAGAATCAATTGTAGTGAAATGTGACTACTTCATTTTGGAGTTTTTAATGAACGTGATACCACCATTCAGTTTGATCTAGAACGTACAAAAGAATATATCACTTTGGCCGAAATCCAATTAACTATTGTTAACAAAAAATAGCAGCATTTTTCATATCAATTCTGATTTATTAACTGCGCTAAAATTCAGTTATTACGAATTAAAAGCAGCTTCATTTCGATATAAAATGGGGAGGCTTGGGGATGTCAGTAATCCAATGCTTGAGATTGTTACAGATTCACAGATGAACCCAAATATGCTATATTAAACAAACATAAGTACATACGTGAGAGGCTCAAGAGTGGAATATATAGAATACAGATCCAGAAATATTATCAAAGACACGATTGGAAACTTTAAAATTAAAGAGCCAGCCTCGTCGATTCAATTTGTGAGTTTAAGAATTCATTCTTATAATGCTTTACTAATTATTTCGAGTTTGTGCATGTTTCAGAAGCATTGAAAAGAAGAGGATTCATGAAACAGTGTATAATACGAACACACCCTCACCCCATCCCTGCCCCAAACCCCTGTCCTTATTAACTAATTACAGGTGTTAGACAATTAATTAGGCAGGCCCAAATATAAATGGAACAATACATTTAGCTCTTTATGTAGGTAGGATTTGTCTCAACACACAATCTTAGATCTTTATACTGGCAGGTTTTACACGAATTGAAATTATTAGACTTTTAATTAGGCAGGGTTTATAAAACCAAATATTGTTGGCAGGTGCTGCAATTTTTTGGTTCGGGTTTCTGTCTGTTCTAGGACACCATGGACCACGAGAGATTAATACGGACTAACCGAAGAGGATTTAAGTATATGTATGCTCATACCTACATGAGTATGGGATAGTATCTATTACAGTCCTATGTAGATAGGATATTATTGAAATTGTTCTTTTATTCGAACTGTTAGATGTTATACTAGGTAAGGTGATTCTAGTCTTAAGTTAGCTCTTTAGTCAGGCAGGGCGTATTCGAATCTAATCTAAAATTTAAGAAATTAGGGTTTATTTTTAAGTTATGTCTTAGCTTTTAAGCCCGCAGTGTTCACCACTGCAATAATATTTCGTTGTCTACTTTTTAAGATCATAGGATATATTTTTAAGACAGTTTTATTTCAGGAACGTGAATTCTCTTGCAGATTTTCTTTCAGGTTTCCTTCTGATATTCCATTTAGCTTACGGTCGTGAATTTTCCAACTACTCCTCTTGTTGTCTTACTTGTACTACGATCAATTACTGAACGTTCTACAAATTGACAATAATAGGAGATTTTTCTTTGTCACATGTTATATTAGAATTAGTTTTCGCGTAATTGGAGGGTGGAAGGGCCGTGGCTAGGGTGGGTCTCCATGCGCAGTAACCTCCACGTGGTGAGACCCGGGCAATCAATTATTTATCGTATAATTATTAAACGTTTAACCGACGTTTGATAATTATGCGGAAAATAATTCGAGCGAATTGACTGCGCATTGCACTTTCCCCTCTCATTCCCTTTTTTGCTTCATTCTCTTATTTGCTTGATTCCCTTATTAGCTTCATTCCCTTTTCCGTTCTCGGCCCGGGGGACGGTTGGTAAGGCGCTTTTGGCACCTGTGGCGGTATTTGGGTTGCAGTGTCATCGTGGAGCAGTGTGTGAGGCTGTGACTGTGGTTCTGGACAGGTGACCCGCCAAGTAGGATACTTCTCCCCGTTAGACCACGCCAAGCACACCTTGGGGTGGCAGAAGGCATATGGGACCTAATCTGGAATCGTGGTTGCGGTTTTGCATATCCGTGCCTCAATGATTGCTGTGGCTCGGTATCGAAACTGGTGTCGATTGTAAGTCGTTCTACTGTCCAGACTCTGGGCCGAGGGCTCGCGGACTGCTCGGTAGCAGTCACTTTTGTTATTTGCCTCCCATTTGATCCCACTTGTGAGTTGAAGATTTTTATAATGCTTTACTTATTACATCCACTTTGTCTTTGTTTCAGAAGGATTGGAAGGACTCAGCTAAAGAAGAGGATTTCTTAAAATATGTATAATATGACCACACTCTCACCCTGCCCCTGCCCCTGCCCCTGCCCCTGCCCCTGCCCCTGCCCCTGCCCGTGCCCAACCCCTGCCCGTGCCCAGCCCCTGCCCAGTTGCCAGTTGTCTGTTCTAGGAAGGCATGGACCACGAAATTAATATGGACTAATTGAAGAGGAATTAAGAATATGCATACTTATACCTACAATAATATGATAAAGTATCTGTTACATTCCTATTTAGGTAGCATATCATTGAAATTGTTCTTTTAATTGAACTCTTAGATATTATATTACGTAGGGTGATTTTAGTTTTAAGTTAGATCTTTAGTCAGGCAGGGCGCATTTGAATTTAATCTAGTATTTAAGAAAGGAGAATTTATTTTTAAACTGTGCCTTGGTTTTTAAGACAGCAGTGTACACTGCTGTGATAATATTTCGTTGTCTAGTTTCTATGATCATAGGATATATTATTAAGAAAGTTTTATTTCGGGAAATTGGACTTCCCTGCAGATTTTATATCGGGTTTCCATTTGATATTCAATTTAGCTTTCGGTCGTGAATTTTCCAAATACTCCTCTTGTTGTCTTATTTGTACTACGATCAATTAATGAACGTTCTACAAATTGACAATAATAGGAGATTTCTCTTTCTCACAAGCTATATTAGAATTAGTTTTCGCGTAATTGGAGGGTGGAAGGGCCGTGGCTAGGGTGGGTCTCCATGCGCAGTAACCTCCACGTGGTGAGACCTGGGCAATCAATTATTTATCGTATAATTATTAAACGTTTAACCGACGTTTGATAATTATGCGGAAAATAATTCGAGCGAATTGACTGCGCATTGCACTTTCCCCTCTCATTCCCTTTTTTGCTTCATTCTCTTATTTGCTTGATTCCCTTATTAGCTTCATTCCCTTTTCCGTTCTCGGTCCGGGGGACGGTTGGTAAGGCGCTTTTGGCACCGGTGGCGGTATTTGGGTTGCAGTGTCATCGTGGAGCAGTGTGCGAGGCTGTGACTGTGGCTCTGGACAGGTGACCCGCCAAGTAGGATACTTCTCCCCGTTAGACCACGCCAAGCACACCTTGGGGTGGCAGAAGGCATATGGGACCTAATCTGGAATCGTGGTTGCGGTTTCGTATATCCGTGCCTCAATGATTGCTGTGGCTCGGTATCGAAACTGGTGTCGATTGTAAGTTGTTCTACTGTCCAGACTCTGGGCCGAGGGCTCGCGGACTGCTCGGTAGCAGTCACTTTCGTTACTTGCCTCCCATTTGATTCCATTTATGAGTTTAAGATTTTTATAATGCTTTACTAATTACTTCCAATTTGTCTTTGTTTCAGAAGGATTGAAAGGGCTCAGCTGAAGAAGAGGATTGCTTAAAATATGTTTAATATGACCACACTCTCACCCTGCCCAGCCCCTGCCCAGTTGCCAGTTGTCTGTTTTAGGAAGGCATGGACCACAAAATTAATATGGACTAATTGGAGAGGAATTAACTATATGCATACTTGTACCTACAATAATATGATAATGTATCTGTTACGTTCCTATTTAGGTCGGATATTATTGAAATTTTCTTGTAATTGAACTCTTAGATATTATATTAGGTAGGGGGATTCTAGTTTTAAGTTAGATCTTTACTCAGGCAGGGGGCATTTGAATATAATCTAGTATTTAAGAAGGGATGATTTATTTTTAAGCTGTGTCTTGGTTTTTAAGACAGCAGTGCACACTGCTGTGATAATATTTCGTTGTCTAGTTTTTGTGTTCATAGGATATATTTTTAAGAAAGTTTTATTTCCGGAAATTGAATTCTCTTCTTGATTTTCTTTCAGGTTTCCTTCTGATATCCCTTTTAGCTTTTGGTCGTGAATTTTCGAAATACTCCTCTTCTTGTCTTACTTGTACTACGATCAATTAATGAACGTTCTACAAATTGACAATAATAGGAGATTATTCTTTCTTACCATTTATATTAGAATTAGTTTTCGCGTAATTGGAGGGTGGAAGGGTCGTGGCTAAGGTGGGTCTCCATGCGCAGTAACCTCCACGTGGTGAGACCCGGGCAATCAATTATTTATCGTATAATTATCAAACGTTTAAGAGACGTTTGGTAATTATGTGGGAAATAATTCGAGCGAATTGACTGCGTATTGCACTTAGGGTACAATGTACAATAATGGCCGCTTAATGTTCGTTTCTTTCCACAATTAATGTTCGCGGACTCATCCCTACCGATTTTTTGACCTGTTCCGATGTATCGAGGATGTAGGTTGCGTCCGAGTTTTCTCCACTTGTCATCAGCAATGGCCCTTAAATATATCTCACGCTGGCTCTCAGTACATCTCAATCCACTCCCAACACAGCCTAAACCGAGCGTGCCGAAAAGTGATAAGCATGAACAATTCCTTATAAATCACATCCCTCGATAGTTTTCGCTAGGCAGCTTCGAAGAAGCGAACATTAAGTGGGCATTACTGTCCACTGTAGTTATTTGAGCGGAGAGAATCTTTAGTTCTTATTGCAATTACTTTGAGTTTTCGTTTCTATCTTTGTATCTATTTGTAGATGTAAATATTCTGTATTATTTATTGCCCTGCTTCTTATGTAGACCCTTCTGTTTTCTGACGCTTGTGAGATAATTCGTTAGTAATATAAATCATATATGTTTCGCCTAGAGAATTACATTTTATTATTCCTCAACAAGCCTTCTTTTTTATATTTGAAATACCCATGTATATATCTTTTAATTCATAAATTGATTAATATCTGTAAAGATGTGCTTGAAACTACGCGGGTCTCTGCCATATCTACAGTGGCAGCTATGCTATCACCATCTATACGGAACTCCTTGAACTACTCGCGCCTGCTATGGTATCACCATCTGTACAGAACTTCTTGAAACCACTCGCGCCTCTTACTTACCTTAAGTGTAGATATGGCAGAGGCCCGAGTAGTTTAATTCACATCTGTATAGATGGCGAAACTAAGGGCCACTTTGGGTGTAGGTAAGACAGGGTTACGAGTGGTACGTCGTTTCAAGCACTTCTTTATAGTACACGATACGATAAACTTAATAAAATTTGGTTAGTTATGTCTTCATTGATAAAGTTAAGTTAATAATGCTCGAAAATCGTTTCGTACTCTCATTCACATATCAATAAAGTGTTAGCAACTACAGTGTTACAATGTACATTAAAATTAATATGTATAGTAACATTCTAAGTTTCACTGTTCATTTGAGTTTGAAACAATCAAGTTCTTTAGCAAAGGTAAAACGTTTGTGAATAGTTTCTTCTTTAAATAGAATTTCCAGCATGTCATAAAGACATAGTAATAGTATTGTAGTATAATACTTTATTTCGGTCTCGCAGTAATGAAAGTTGGGTTAGTGTACAAATAACCTATCTTTGCGCTACTATCGTAACTCTTGCACTCTCATCTTCTGTTTTGCACTTCCTTTTCATGCCTTTTGTACCTTACGTACCTATTGCTTATCTCTTTATTGCACATCTATTATTTATCCTTCTGTTTCGAATTCCTAAGATTCCATCTTTTATTCAACGCATCAGATCCTCTATCGTAACCCCCTTAGCTGTTTGCCTGCATTCTTTTACCACATGTTCTAGCAGTATAAATTTTTGTCCTCTCAGGTCACATCATTTATTCTCGTCTTACTGCCAATATCTATTCAACGTTAGAGTGTTTCCACATCTTACCTGAGTTATTAACCCTTTCGTTACGGTAGTGCACTCCGCTGGAGTGAAGCCACTGTACAGGGCACTGCGCCGCAAAGTGTGCATATTGCGCGTCTGACTTAAGTCTTTCAATGCTACCTTGTCATTTTGGAGTAAAACAAATCAAGAACGAACCAGAGACTGACAGGTGCCATCGATGTGCAAGATGCATACAAAGAATAGAAAGAAGTATATCGTGGGGCCGGTGGTCAAGCAGTATCAGGCTGACTCCGGCTACAGCCGGCGTTCGTATACACAGGTCATTGCCTGGATGCAGTGTATATCCGGCGCTCGTAACGAATGGGTTAACAAGTTCTGTGTCACGTGTGCCACTGATAGAGCATAGTATCTTCTTTTAAGGCTTTCCATCACTTTGTTTCCTTTCCTTCGTGTCAAATTTATTTGTGCTTGACTTATAGCGTTCCTCTTAAATTATTCCTACCTTCCTCTTATGCTTTGGTTTAACCCCTTTTCCTGTGAATATCCCTTCATAATTTGCTCTCCTGTTATGTACTCACTAATATATTTTTTGTGTGTGCAGGTTATCTGGGTAAACAAATGAGGAGCATTGACTGGCACTTCTCGTTGTGCATAAGAGCAAGAAAGAAGATGGAAGAACTTTTGCCACATACTTTAGTTATCCATTAATTATAGTAAATTGATTTATAAAAATAGTTTGCAACTGTTAGCGCATAAGCTTAATTTAGATCAATTGTGTAGTTAAATGTTCTGTATAATATCTATTATACATATACTTTATTTTATATTCATATCATTCGGTAGATCTTATATAAACTTTGATATTACTTATATACATGTATTACTAAAACAAGTTCTACTGAATTTGCTAAATGTAAAATAAAAGATATAATAAATAATGTATGTATGCTCAAGTTTACACAAATGCTGTAATTTACATTTTATAAGCTTCTGCATATGAAGTACATCATTTTTAGTATAAGCTTTATCTGTAAGCTATATATTGTAAATTGACTTTAAAGAATAGTTTATAACTATTGGATTATTTAAGTTTAATGTATTTTTCATATTACATAAATGTTAGTTTAGAATTAATACATGCTTTAGTTGTACGATGTATTGTAAATACATGTAAAAGAATAGTTAATAAGTATCTGTTTGTAAATTTAATTACAACATTTTTGTAACTTGTATATTCATTGATTAATTTAAATAAATTTGCAATGAAAAGAATTCCAGTGCTCTTTTTACTTTCATACCTTACCAATCCTTGAAAGAACCTAATTCCGATTCCTTATACAATAAGTACCGTGGACGAACTTTAAATGCAAAGTCCTAAAGCGAGAAACTTGTCAAAATGGCCCTATACGTTATTAAAATAAGCTGAGAAATTCCTGGAACGTGACGTCATTTCCATGAACTGATGCTATGAAAGACCTCCTCGCATATCATATTCTCCTGATACAAATCGAAGATTTTCGGCACTTAAATTTCTACTGAAAATCGTGGATTTGTATTAGGAGAATATGATATGCGAGGAGGTATTCGTTCGCAGAAATTTCCGAGTTTCTGGCAAAAATATCTCGCTGAAAATCGTGGATTTGTATCAGGAGAATATGATATGCGAGGAGGTATTCGTTCGCAGAAATTTCCGAGTTTCTGGCAAAAATATCTCGCTGAAAATCGTGGATTTGTATCAGGAGAATATGATATGCGAGGAGGTATTCGTTCTCAGAAATGACGTCACATTTCAGGAATTTCCGAGCGCTGAAATTTCCGAGTTTCTGCCAAAAATATCTCGCTGAAAATCGTGGATTTGTATCAGGAGAATATGATATGCAAGGAGGTCTTTCATCGAAGCAGTTCTTGGAAATGACGTCATATTCCAAGAATTTCCGAGCGCTTAATTTTCTAGACTTCTGCCATCAAATGTTGCAAGTAATGAAGACCGAAAATGATGTCGTTTCCACAATTTCCTTCTTTTATATTTAATAACGTATAGGGCCATTTTTACAAGTTTCTCGCTTCAGGACTTTGCATTTAAAGTTCGTCTACGGTACTTCTTGTGTAAGGAATTGGAATTAGGTTCTTTCAAGGATTGTTAAGGTGTGAAAATAAAAAGAAGAGTGGAATTCTTTTAATTTAACATTTATTTAAACTAATGAATGAAGATACAAGTCACAAAAAGGTTCAAATTACAAGCTAATACTTATGGACTACTCTTTTATATCTATTTACAATACATCGTACAACTAAAGCATGTATTAATTCTAAACTAACATTTATGTAATATGAAAAATACATTAAACTTAAATAATCCAATAGTTATAAACTATTCTTTAAAGTCAATTTACAATATATAGCTTACAGATAAAGCTTATACTAAAAATGATGTACTTCATATGCAGAAGCTTATAAAATGTAAATTACAGCATTTGTGTAAACTTGAGCATACATACATTATTTATTATATCTTTTATTTTACATTTAGCAAATTCAGTAGAACTTGTTTTAGTAATACATGTATATAAGTAATATCAAAGTTTATATAAGATCTACCGAATGATATGAATATAAAATAAAGTATATGTATAATAGATATTATACAGAACATTTAACTACACAATTGATCTAAATTAAGCTTATGCGCTAACAGTTGCAAACTATTTTTATAAATCAATTTACTATAATTAATGGATAACTAAAGTATGTGGCAAAAGTTCTTCCATCTTCTTTCTTGCTCTTATGCACAACGAGAAGTGCCAGTCAATGCTCCTCATTTGTTTACCCAGATAACCTGCACACACAAAAAATATATTAGTGAGTACATAACAGGAGAGCAAATTATGAAGGGATATTCACAGGAAAAGGGGTTAAACCAAAGCATAAGAGGAAGGTAGGAATAATTTAAGAGGAACGCTATAAGTCAAGCACAAATAAATTTGACACGAAGGAAAGGAAACAAAGTGATGGAAAGCCTTAAAAGAAGATACTATGCTCTATCAGTGGCACACGTGACACAGAACTTGTTAACCCATTCGTTACGAGCGCCGGATATACACTGCATCCAGGCAATGACCTGTGTATACGAACGCCGGCTGTAGCCGGAGTCAGCCTGATACTGCTTGACCACCGGCCCCACGATATACTTCTTTCTATTCTTTGTATGCATCTTGCACATCGATGGCACCTGTCAGTCTCTGGTTCGTTCTTGATTTGTTTTACTCCAAAATGACAAGGTAGCATTGAAAGACTTAAGTCAGACGCGCAATATGCACACTTTGCGGCGCAGTGCCCTGTACAGTGGCTTCACTCCAGCGGAGTGCACTACCGTAACGAAAGGGTTAATAACTCAGGTAAGATGTGGAAACACTCTAACGTTGAATAGATATTGGCAGTAAGACGAGAATAAATGATGTGACCTGAGAGGACAAAAATTTATACTGCTAGAACATGTGGTAAAAGAATGCAGGCAAACAGCTAAGGGGGTTACGATAGAGGATCTGATGCGTTGAATAAAAGATGGAATCTTAGGAATTCGAAACAGAAGGATAAATAATAGATGTGCAATAAAGAGATAAGCAATAGGTACGTAAGGTACAAAAGGCATGAAAAGGAAGTGCAAAACAGAAGATGAGAGTGCAAGAGTTACGATAGTAGCGCAAAGATAGGTTATTTGTACACTAACCCAACTTTCATTACTGCGAGACCGAAATAAAGTATTATACTACAATACTATTACTATGTCTTTATGACATGCTGGAAATTCTATTTAAAGAAGAAACTATTCACAAACGTTTTACCTTTGCTAAAGAACTTGATTGTTTCAAACTCAAATGAACAGTGAAACTTAGAATGTTACTATACATATTAATTTTAATGTACATTGTAACACTGTAGTTGCTAACACTTTATTGATATGTGAATGAGAGTACGAAACGATTTTCGAGCATTATTAACTTAACTTTATCAATGAAGACATAACTAACCAAATTTTATTAAGTTTATCGTATCGTGTACTATAAAGAAGTGCTTGAAACGACGTACCACTCGTAACCCTGTCTTACCTACACCCAAAGTGGCCCTTAGTTTCGCCATCTATACAGATGTGAATTAAACTACTCGGGCCTCTGCCATATCTACACTTAAGGTAAGTAAGAGGCGCGAGTGGTTTCAAGAAGTTCTGTACAGATGGTGATACCATAGCAGGCGCGAGTAGTTCAAGGAGTTCCGTATAGATGGTGATAGCATAGCTGCCACTGTAGATATGGCAGAGACCCGCGTAGTTTCAAGCACATCTTTACAGATATTAATCAATTTATGAATTAAAAGATATATACATGGGTATTTCAAATATAAAAAAGAAGGCTTGTTGAGGAATAATAAAATGTAATTCTCTAGGCGAAACATATATGATTTATATTACTAACGAATTATCTCACAAGCGTCAGAAAACAGAAGGGTCTACATAAGAAGCAGGGCAATAAATAATACAGAATATTTACATCTACAAATAGATACAAAGATAGAAACGAAAACTCAAAGTAATTGCAATAAGAACTAAAGATTCTCTCCGCTCAAATAACTACAGTGGACAGTAATGCCCACTTAATGTTCGCTTCTTCGAAGCTGCCTAGCGAAAACTATCGAGGGATGTGATTTATAAGGAATTGTTCATGCTTATCACTTTTCGGCACGCTCGGTTTAGGCTGTGTTGGGAGTGGATTGAGATGTACTGAGAGCCAGCGTGAGATATATTTAAGGGCCATTGCTGATGACAAGTGGAGAAAACTCGGACGCAACCTACATCCTCGATACATCGGAACAGGTCAAAAAATCGGTAGGGATGAGTCCGCGAACATTAATTGTGGAAAGAAACGAACATTAAGCGGCCATTATTGTACATTGTACCCTAAGTGCAATACGCAGTCAATTCGCTCGAATTATTTCCCACATAATTACCAAACGTCTCTTAAACGTTTGATAATTATACGATAAATAATTGATTGCCCGGGTCTCACCACGTGGAGGTTACTGCGCATGGAGACCCACCTTAGCCACGACCCTTCCACCCTCCAATTACGCGAAAACTAATTCTAATATAAATGGTAAGAAAGAATAATCTCCTATTATTGTCAATTTGTAGAACGTTCATTAATTGATCGTAGTACAAGTAAGACAAGAAGAGGAGTATTTCGAAAATTCACGACCAAAAGCTAAAAGGGATATCAGAAGGAAACCTGAAAGAAAATCAAGAAGAGAATTCAATTTCCGGAAATAAAACTTTCTTAAAAATATATCCTATGAACACAAAAACTAGACAACGAAATATTATCACAGCAGTGTGCACTGCTGTCTTAAAAACCAAGACACAGCTTAAAAATAAATCATCCCTTCTTAAATACTAGATTATATTCAAATGCACCCTGCCTGAGTAAAGATCTAACTTAAAACTAGAATCCCCCTACCTAATATAATATCTAAGAGTTCAATTACAAGAAAATTTCAATAATATCCGACCTAAATAGGAACGTAACAGATACATTATCATATTATTGTAGGTACAAGTATGCATATAGTTAATTCCTCTCCAATTAGTCCATATTAATTTTGTGGTCCATGCCTTCCTAAAACAGACAACTGGCAACTGGGCAGGGGCTGGGCAGGGTGAGAGTGTGGTCATATTAAACATATTTTAAGCAATCCTCTTCTTCAGCTGAGCCCTTTCAATCCTTCTGAAACAAAGACAAATTGGAAGTAATTAGTAAAGCATTATAAAAATCTTAAACTCATAAATGGAATCAAATGGGAGGCAAGTAACGAAAGTGACTGCTACCGAGCAGTCCGCGAGCCCTCGGCCCAGAGTCTGGACAGTAGAACAACTTACAATCGACACCAGTTTCGATACCGAGCCACAGCAATCATTGAGGCACGGATATACGAAACCGCAACCACGATTCCAGATTAGGTCCCATATGCCTTCTGCCACCCCAAGGTGTGCTTGGCGTGGTCTAACGGGGAGAAGTATCCTACTTGGCGGGTCA
The DNA here is from genome assembly GCA_963583965.1 of Nomada ferruginata. Lineage (NCBI taxonomy): Eukaryota > Metazoa > Arthropoda > Insecta > Hymenoptera > Apidae > Nomada > Nomada ferruginata. The sequence goes on from OY757215.1 coordinate 11,781,136, forward strand.
CCTGTCCAGAGCCACAGTCACAGCCTCGCACACTGCTCCACGATGACACTGCAACCCAAATACCGCCACCGGTGCCAAAAGCGCCTTACCAACCGTCCCCCGGACCGAGAACGGAAAAGGGAATGAAGCTAATAAGGGAATCAAGCAAATAAGAGAATGAAGCAAAAAAGGGAATGAGAGGGGAAAGTGCAATGCGCAGTCAATTCGCTCGAATTATTTTCCGCATAATTATCAAACGTCGGTTAAACGTTTAATAATTATACGATAAATAATTGATTGCCCAGGTCTCACCACGTGGAGGTTACTGCGCATGGAGACCCACCCTAGCCACGGCCCTTCCACCCTCCAATTACGCGAAAACTAATTCTAATATAGCTTGTGAGAAAGAGAAATCTCCTATTATTGTCAATTTGTAGAACGTTCATTAATTGATCGTAGTACAAATAAGACAACAAGAGGAGTATTTGGAAAATTCACGACCGAAAGCTAAATTGAATATCAAATGGAAACCCGATATAAAATCTGCAGGGAAGTCCAATTTCCCGAAATAAAACTTTCTTAATAATATATCCTATGATCATAGAAACTAGACAACGAAATATTATCACAGCAGTGTACACTGCTGTCTTAAAAACCAAGGCACAGTTTAAAAATAAATTCTCCTTTCTTAAATACTAGATTAAATTCAAATGCGCCCTGCCTGACTAAAGATCTAACTTAAAACTAAAATCACCCTACGTAATATAATATCTAAGAGTTCAATTAAAAGAACAATTTCAATGATATGCTACCTAAATAGGAATGTAACAGATACTTTATCATATTATTGTAGGTATAAGTATGCATATTCTTAATTCCTCTTCAATTAGTCCATATTAATTTCGTGGTCCATGCCTTCCTAGAACAGACAACTGGCAACTGGGCAGGGGCTGGGCACGGGCAGGGGTTGGGCACGGGCAGGGGCAGGGGCAGGGGCAGGGGCAGGGGCAGGGGCAGGGGCAGGGTGAGAGTGTGGTCATATTATACATATTTTAAGAAATCCTCTTCTTTAGCTGAGTCCTTCCAATCCTTCTGAAACAAAGACAAAGTGGATGTAATAAGTAAAGCATTATAAAAATCTTCAACTCACAAGTGGGATCAAATGGGAGGCAAATAACAAAAGTGACTGCTACCGAGCAGTCCGCGAGCCCTCGGCCCAGAGTCTGGACAGTAGAACGACTTACAATCGACACCAGTTTCGATACCGAGCCACAGCAATCATTGAGGCACGGATATGCAAAACCGCAACCACGATTCCAGATTAGGTCCCATATGCCTTCTGCCACCCCAAGGTGTGCTTGGCGTGGTCTAACGGGGAGAAGTATCCTACTTGGCGGGTCACCTGTCCAGAACCACAGTCACAGCCTCACACACTGCTCCACGATGACACTGCAACCCAAATACCGCCACAGGTGCCAAAAGCGCCTTACCAACCGTCCCCCGGGCCGAGAACGGAAAAGGGAATGAAGCTAATAAGGGAATCAAGCAAATAAGAGAATGAAGCAAAAAAGGGAATGAGAGGGGAAAGTGCAATGCGCAGTCAATTCGCTCGAATTATTTTCCGCATAATTATCAAACGTCGGTTAAACGTTTAATAATTATACGATAAATAATTGATTGCCCGGGTCTCACCACGTGGAGGTTACTGCGCATGGAGACCCACCCTAGCCACGGCCCTTCCACCCTCCAATTACGCGAAAACTAATTCTAATATAACATGTGACAAAGAAAAATCTCCTATTATTGTCAATTTGTAGAACGTTCAGTAATTGATCGTAGTACAAGTAAGACAACAAGAGGAGTAGTTGGAAAATTCACGACCGTAAGCTAAATGGAATATCAGAAGGAAACCTGAAAGAAAATCTGCAAGAGAATTCACGTTCCTGAAATAAAACTGTCTTAAAAATATATCCTATGATCTTAAAAAGTAGACAACGAAATATTATTGCAGTGGTGAACACTGCGGGCTTAAAAGCTAAGACATAACTTAAAAATAAACCCTAATTTCTTAAATTTTAGATTAGATTCGAATACGCCCTGCCTGACTAAAGAGCTAACTTAAGACTAGAATCACCTTACCTAGTATAACATCTAACAGTTCGAATAAAAGAACAATTTCAATAATATCCTATCTACATAGGACTGTAATAGATACTATCCCATACTCATGTAGGTATGAGCATACATATACTTAAATCCTCTTCGGTTAGTCCGTATTAATCTCTCGTGGTCCATGGTGTCCTAGAACAGACAGAAACCCGAACCAAAAAATTGCAGCACCTGCCAACAATATTTGGTTTTATAAACCCTGCCTAATTAAAAGTCTAATAATTTCAATTCGTGTAAAACCTGCCAGTATAAAGATCTAAGATTGTGTGTTGAGACAAATCCTACCTACATAAAGAGCTAAATGTATTGTTCCATTTATATTTGGGCCTGCCTAATTAATTGTCTAACACCTGTAATTAGTTAATAAGGACAGGGGTTTGGGGCAGGGATGGGGTGAGGGTGTGTTCGTATTATACACTGTTTCATGAATCCTCTTCTTTTCAATGCTTCTGAAACATGCACAAACTCGAAATAATTAGTAAAGCATTATAAGAATGAATTCTTAAACTCACAAATTGAATCGACGAGGCTGGCTCTTTAATTTTAAAGTTTCCAATCGTGTCTTTGATAATATTTCTGGATCTGTATTCTATATATTCCACTCTTGAGCCTCTCACGTATGTACTTATGTTTGTTTAATATAGCATATTTGGGTTCATCTGTGAATCTGTAACAATCTCAAGCATTGGATTACTGACATCCCCAAGCCTCCCCATTTTATATCGAAATGAAGCTGCTTTTAATTCGTAATAACTGAATTTTAGCGCAGTTAATAAATCAGAATTGATATGAAAAATGCTGCTATTTTTTGTTAACAATAGTTAATTGGATTTCGGCCAAAGTGATATATTCTTTTGTACGTTCTAGATCAAACTGAATGGTGGTATCACGTTCATTAAAAACTCCAAAATGAAGTAGTCACATTTCACTACAATTGATTCTATTTTGCTTCAACAAAGAAGCGACAAACGATTATTCGGAAGAAAAATATCAAACTTCAACTATCACCATGCCGAGACCCAACTACTGCCAATAACGTTTTTCGTGCAAGGATTTTTGTTTAAACATTTACGGATATCGCGAGTGAATTTCAATTTCTACAAAGCAAGCTCGAAAAGTTATAAAAATTGGCTCTACTAAAAAAAAGGTTAAGATAGAATTGCAACAATTAAGAGGAAATATTTAAGAGTTAAACTCCAATAATGAACAGTCACTAGTATTAACTCTAATTTAAATCTACTATCTAGAATTATTATAAATTTATCAAAGATTCTGCAAATTATATCTGTTTTTTACTTTGCTCTTTTTCTTTTCTTCTTCTTTCTTTTCTTTTCTTTTCTTTTTTCTTTCCTTTCTCTTTCATTTATTTTCTTTTTCATTTCTTTTCATTTCGTTCACACAGTAATTTACTAATATGTATGCAAATTTTTAGCAGTACTTCCATCAACAGACATTCCAGGTAGTATAATTATTAAGAAAAATAAAATAAAAAGAAAGGCAAATATAAAACGCTGAAAAGAAAAAGTTCCTGGTTCAGGAACAGGCTTCCAATTGGAAGCAGATGGGGACTAGTAGTCGCAACTCTACTTAAAAACGCGATCTTTAATCAACGCAACGCTAACTGGAACTCGCGATACAATCATTTCGCAACACTATTTATTAAGACTAATAGAAAGCAAACAGTAAATTATATGTACTATCCAAAATTAAGCAAATTGAAGATCCTCTGAAAAATGAACTGAAAGTTCCAATACGCGAAAACAATTTCCGCAACACTAGAAGCTCAAATGTAAAGTGTATTATAAAATACTACAATTTAACTAGCAATAAGAATAGCAATAAGTGGCATTAAACGCAACTCCAACTCGACCCGTTCGCAAGTTTTTCGCAACTCTAAAGCAACGCGATATTTTTGGGAGGGCTGTATCGTTGGGCCGGAATGTGCATCGGCCAAGTACAAATAAAAATTCTACAAATGAAAATGCAAGCACAGTGACAAAGTAGTAACACAGAATGATTCCCCATTCTTAAAAAGAATGGGGAGCCATTAGTAGTTGCCCTCTTGAGTGACAGTTTGTCGGGCCTCTTCGGCATATAGCCTCTCCATTTCGTCGGACCCAAGGGTCAGCTGAAACTTAAACTAGGCTCGAGACTCTAATCGGAAACCAAGGAAAAACTTATAAAGGTGAAATAAAGAGTTTGAATCGCGGAGCTAAATGGAACACACGTGGCCGAATGGCGATCAAATAAAATCGTAAAATTGTGATTACGGAAAATCACATAGATTACGATTAAAATTGTAATCGTTCTTCGTTCACACGTGCAGCCTCGAGCATAATGTAACGCGTTTCGTTTCGGAGCCTAAATCGCGACCACGACCGCGAAGGATTCGAAAAATCGATAGGCAAAGCCAGAGGCGAACGCATTTTCGTTCGCGCCACAGCTTCACCGTCGACTTTTCAAATCAGATTTCCTGAAACAGGTTGAACACGCGAAATAGTGCCTACCCGATCGGAGACTGTGTCAACCTGCCCGGCCCTACCTACTTATGTCTATCAATCACACCAGAAAGTATGCTACCTATCCTACCTGGACCTATATTTAAAAAATGGCAAACAAACACACCAACACACGACACTCCACGGTTCTCAGTCAAACACTTGGGCGCAAAAGCCTACACTAGGGAGGCGTCCCGGAACGCCCCCGACACCCAGGTGTTGTCACAACTTGCACACTCTAATGTACGTACCATTTTTCTGAAATCGACTGACAGTGGCTGGGATCTCTGCGTTCACGTGGAAAAAACCACGTCGCGGTTGAGATATTTAATAGATATTTAATAAAATAATTAAATAGCACCGATACAAGAGGTACTTGATAGCAATTGATAAGTATATTCAATTCTTTTTGGCATTTGGCCTCTGTCATCTTAAATGACAAAAACTTCGTGCCCAAGTATAGTAGGAATTATTGAAGCAAATAATACTAAAAATGATGTCTCTGTTTTAAATTGATGGACATCTTATCTTGGTCATAATAGCTACATTTTAATACGGAACGACGCAAATCCACAGCCTAACCACACACACAATGCGGATATTACGTCGTGCACGATACACCAACGCACTGTCAGTCGCCAACAATAAATCATTTTATGGCTTATAAACTAAAAAATATCATCGTGCTCTACCACCGTTTTCCCACCCAAGTAGCACCGGGGCACGTGAGTGGGATCCGGGCAGTGAACACGGAAAGGGTTAAACCTGAAAATCCTCGTCTAAAAAGATGATAAGGACATACTGATTTTCTAACGGGCTAAAATACATATATATGTACAACAGATCTATATATGATTCTATTTTATTGAAGAGAAAATTAAATGACTCTACTTTATTAGAAAAATTGTGCAATGACTCTACTATATTAGAAAAATTATGCAGTGACTCTACTTTATTAGAAAAATTATGCAGTGACTCTACTTTATTAGAAAAATTATTCAAAGACTCTACGTTAATAGAGAAATTATTCAACGACTCTACTTTAATATACTTTGAATTAAATTGAAACATCCTCGGGCGTTCCCGTTATCAAAGCATTGATTCTAAAACGCAAGATTGCTTTAAAAGTTGATTGTCTTGATATCGAAAACTACCCGTTCGCGTATTGTCTTCTTGTACATTCAGGTTTAATTAACATTTTGTACGGAAACAATGAACGTATCGATATCTTTAAACGCTAAAGACTAATATGGATATCGAATAATAAAATTATTCGATAGTTCCAACAAATTGATAAGGTAAATTGAGTACCTTCACTTTATATATTCTCAAAGTAGAAAAAGATGAAATACTACACTCTTACTAACAGCAATAATTATGCAATTTATTCTAACTGTGCAGTCATTGCAATTGACAAGTAAACGAAGTCGAATGGTATTCGACTTCTCCACTACAAACTAATGCACGTAGAATACTGGACGTTACTTTATATTCATTCAATAATTAATAACTATTTAAATATCGTTTCATAGGTATTCAATTAAATACTCTATTATAAAAAGATATATAGTGATATATTTTGTACTAAATATGATCTGTTTTAAAATTATCAAGCTATTTAAAAACGCGTTGTACAAGAAGACCTATCCTCACATAATATAAAGCAGTAAAGAAGTTACTTCTCATGAGTATATTTCCATATACCCATGGTCACAGTGCTTGCCAGAATAATCTACGTAATTACAACCAGTCACCCGTGTCGGTTCGGACCTTTCGTCCTGCGACATGATTGAGTGACCAGAGGAACTTTAAAGCATGCCACTCACCGGTTGCAGACTCACCAGGTGTGCGGTCAAGCTCGTCGCCATCGAAGCCATGGAAGCTGCTGAAACATTCAAAAAGAGCAAACAACATTAAAATCTATGTATTTTCAGTACTTTTGGAATGTGTTAATTATCAATGATTATTGCAATACAAGATTAAAGAACGAAGGAGATACTTACTCGTCAAATTGATGGCTGAAAGCCCGAACTCGCCGAACAGGACACTGACTCTAATGAAACACTTATGATGGACAAACAAAGTGATTCTAATTTCGCGACAGTATTTCTACTGTTTTTGTGACTGCTACCGAGCAGCCCGCGTGCCCTCGGCTCAGAGTCTGGACAGTAAAACGACTTAGCATCAACACCAGTTTCGATTCCGAGCCACAGAAATCATTAAGGCACGGATATGCAAAACCACAACCACGATTCTAGATTATGACCCGTATGCCTTCTGCCACCCCAAGGTGTGCTTGGCGTGGTCTAACACATAGGAATTTCCTACTAGGCGGGACAAAGTGTCCAGAAAAGCAATCACAGCCCCACACACCGCCCCCCGATGACACTGCAACCCGGATATTGCAAGAACCGCGACCACGATTCCAGAATGGTGGATGACCTACCCAAATTAGAGATTATATGTGGTCTAACAGAGGGCCTCGTGACCAGGGTCCAGAACCACAATCACGCCCCCACACATCGTAACTCGCTGACACTAAGTCCCTAACCATCAGTCCTCCGAGCCGAGAACGGAAAAGGAAACGGAATAGTTGTGATCGACGAACAAAGTGACTCTATTTTTCGCGAGAGTATTATTTCGGAGCAAACACTGACTCTAATTTCGCGTCTCTTTACTGTTATTTATGTTGAATTATTATTAAGAGCGGCTGCGCTCAAAAAATAATAAAAAGAACTTTGACGGAACAAGCACTGACTCTACCAACCGCATTGCGCGCGGCCAACAATGTCGTTATGGTGATACAATTGAGCCCATGGCAGCTACTGAAACATTCAAAAGAACAGACAACATTGAAATCTTTGCGTTTTGAGTACTTTTCGATCATGATAATTATCAAAGACCATTGTAAAATAAGATTAAAGAAATACAGAGATACTTACTCTTCGAGTTGATGGATGAGTGCCCGAACTCGCCGAACTGCATCGGTGCTGACTCTAATACCGGAATACTTATTGCGAAAGAAAAAAAAATAAAATAAAAGACTACTATCGCGCACGTCAATTGTGATCGACGAACAAAGTGACTCTAATTTCGCGAGAGCAATATTTCGAAGCAAACACTGACTCTACTTTCGCGTATCTTTACTGTTATTTATATTTAGTTATAATTATTATGAGCGGTTTCGCTCTAAAAACAATAAAAAGAACTTTGACGGAGCAAGCACTGACTCTACTGACCGCATTGCGCGCGGTCATCAAAATTTTCTGAAAGAGAATCTGTACAAGTTAGTAAATAGGGTGAGGAGGTAGAAATTGAAGCAATACACATTTGATTTTATTTATCTCTTTCTTATTTCTTCATCCTGTCAAACGTCTGTTGAGGAAATACTGCTTTGTTTTAATAAAGTACTACCGTATTATTATTCTGATTTAATTACTGTTAATTGTCTATTCAAGATATACTATTATAGATTAATATAAATGATTTATCAAAAGCATACTGTGACTGTTCTTTGTCCGAGTTTTAAAGGTGATCATGATCTTAGTTAGTAAGCAATATCGCGCATTTATAAGTTCTCGTAGCTGCTTGTACAAATCAAGACTCGAAACTATTTATCATGCTTCAAGTGCATGGCAACCAGTACGTAAGTACGCGGACAATGCTGCATCGAAAATACAATTTGACCGTACTTGTGCCAAGCCACAGAGATAATAAAAGTTTTTAATAAATACTAGTGAAGCTATAATAGAAATCGCGACCGATATGCAGCGAAACATGAAAGTATTTCAATTTTTCGTTTAGAATTAATGAAATTTACTGACTCTAGTTTCAATCGCGAATGGCATATTGTAAGTCCTACTTAAAATGTTTAAACTGCTCAATATCTTTCAACCGAAAGAAAAGAACTTGAGCCAAAATCCAATCGCCAGATAACAAGAAATATACGTAAACCGTTGGGATAATAAGTTAAATGTTACCAATCCTTCATCATACGTCATCGGACTGATTGTTATGCATCGCAGTAATTGTATCCTGCAGCCTCAATATATTATCCTCCACCAACCAATCATCCATTGTATCTGCAACAAAAAGAAAAGCAACGTGATAAACCTGTTCCAAAATCAGAATCGAATTCGAAGTCGCGAAAGACATATGTAAATGGGTATGTAAGTGACATTGCAAACAAAATAAGCGCAACCTTAACACCGCTTTGAATCCGAGTAATCGTTAATAAAATATAATAGTGAATCCAAAAACCGTTCAAACTAATAAATTAATTAATCCGATATTTTAATAAACGACTAGTTACCGCGTATCAAAGAATCGATGGTACCGGATGACCGGTCAAGCGTCCAGCAAAAGAGACTCGATAAAGACTTTAATGTACATCCGCGATAGTCAAACGATTGTTAAATAAACGCGTATTAATTAATAGAAGCTAATAGACAAGATGCTATTGTATTGTAAGGTGATGTATGTCGCTAACCTTCGACAGCATAGACGACCCGTACGGTACGACACTTGAACTGATAGTGACACCGCGTGCGCCGCGCACCGTCATCCCCACTCCGCGACGCGCCAGTAGCGCTCGGTCGCGCTCGGTGGTACTCGCAATTTCCGAACTCTTTGAAGGTCTCCGACCGCGGTCGTGCGTACTACTGTACTAAGGTCATACGTACTGAACTTTTTCTGCTTCTGACCAATTTTTAGCTAAACCTACGATCCTAGGGTTATACCTACTGGACTTTTACGTTTTCTGACCAACTTTTAGCCGGACCTAAGGCTCTAGGATCGTGTCTATTGTACTTCTTCAGGTTCTGACCGAATTATACCTGAACCTACGATCCCAGCGTTTTACCTACTGGGCTTTTACGTTTTCTGACCAACTTTTAGCCGGACCTACGACTCTAGGGTCGTGCCTATTGAACTTCTGCAGATTCTGATTAAGTTTTAGCTGGACCTACGAAATTCGGGCCGAAAAAATACATTGGATGTCTTGTCTATTCCTATATCTCGTCAGTGGTAATGGCACTGACGAGATACTTTACATTATTTTCTGATAACTCACTAAAAAAAAAAATGAGCTAAGAGATGTATATTTTTTTAACACCCAAACAATAATGTTGCCACAATGAAAAAGATAGTGACGATAATTGTATACTACAATTCTTAATTGTATAGTTACTAGACAAATTCTTTAATTATCTTTTTCCTTGGAGCAATTTTATCGTTAATGAAAGGCGCAATTTCTTATTTATATTCAACTAATAACAATAACGAAGTGCTAATGACCCTGGTGTTGATGCGACGTTAAACTTTAATGAAAAAAAACAAAAAACGAAGTAACTCATTTACTAATATAAGGCAATTCCTGCGATAAACGTGTCTGCAAAAGATTAGTGTTCGTATTCGGTCCCGAGCGAAGTGTACTAATCGAGATTTTTCTGAAAATATATAATACCAAATTAATAATTGGAGTAAAATTTATACTCCGATTCGGAGTAGGTCCAAGAATTGGTAGGGATGACTCCGCGAACATTAACTGTGGAAAAAAACGAACATTAAGCGGCCATTAATGTACATTGTATCCTAAGTGCAATACGCAGTCAATTAGCTCGAATTATTTTCCACATAATTATCAAACGTCTCTTAAACGTTTAATAATTATACGATAAATAATTGATTGCCCGGGTCTCACCACGTGGAGGTTACTGCGCATGGAGACCCACCCTAGCCACGGCCCTTCCACCCTCCAATTATGCGAAAACAAATTCTAATATAACATGTGAGAAAGAAAAATCTCCTATTATTGTCAATTTGTAGAACGTTCATTAATTGATCGTAGTACAAGTAAGACAACAAGAGGAGTACTTGGTAAATTCACGACCGAAAGCTAAGTTGAATATCAGAAGGAAACCTGAAAGAAAATTTGCAAGAGAATTCAATTTCCTGAAATAAAACTTTCTTAAAAATATATCATATGATCTTAAAAACTAGACAACGAAATATTATTGCAGTGGTGAACACTGCGGGCTTAAAAGCTAAGACATAACGTAAAAATAAACCCCACTTTCTTAAATTTTAGATTAGATTCGAATACGCCCTGCCTGACTAAAGAGCTAACTTAAGACTAGAATCACCCTACCTGGTATAACATCTAAGAGTTCAATTAAAAGAATAATTTCAATAATATCCTACCAACATAGGAATGTAAAAGATACTTTACCAAACTCATATAGGTATAAGTACGTACATATATGTTTAATTCCCCTTCAATTCATCGATATTAATCATGTGGTCCATGGTGTCCTAGAACAGACTGAAACACACACCAAAAAATTGCAGCACCTGCCAACAATTTTTGGTTTTCTAAACCCTGCCTAGTTAAAAGTCTAATATTTTCAATTCGTGTAAAACCTGCCTGTATAAAGTTCTAAGGTTATCTGTTCGAAAAAATCCTGCCTACATAAAGAGCTAAACGTATTGATCGATCTTAATTGGGCCCACCTAATTAATTATCTAATAAATGTAGTGAATTAAAAGGCCCGGGTAGGGGCAGGGGCAGGGCGTGGATGTGGTCATATTATACGTATGTATTATCATGAATCTTCTTCTTTAGCTGATTATTTTCAATGCTTCTGAAGCAAACGCAGACACGAAATAATTAATGAAGTATTATAAAAATGACTTCTTAAACTCAGAAATTGAATCGACGAGGCTGGCTCATTAATTTTATAGTTTCCAAACGTGCCTTTGAAAGCCCGAACTCGTCGAACAGGGCCCTGACTCTAATGGAACACTTATGATTGACAAACAAAGTGATTCTAATTTCGCGACAGTATTTCTACTGTGTTTGTGACTGCTACCGAGCAGCCCGCGAGCCCTCGGCCAGAGTCTGTACAGTAAAACGACTTAGCATCGACACCAGTTTCGATTCCGAGCCACAGAAATCATTAAGGCACGGATATGCAAGACCACAACCACGATTCTAGATTATGACCCGTATGCCTTCTGCCACCCCAAGGTGTGCTTGGCGTGGTCTAACACATAGGAATTTCCTACTAGGCGGGCCAAAGTGTCCAGAAAAGCAATCACAGCCCCACACACCGCCCCCCGATGACACTGCAACCCGGATATTGCAAGAACCGCGACCACGATTCCAGAATGGTGGATAACCTACCCATGTTAGAGAACGTAGTCTAACCGAGGGCCTCGTGACCAGGGTCCAGAACCACAATCACGCCCCCACACATCGTAACTGGCTGACACTAAGTCCCCAACCATCAGTCCCCCGAGCCGAGAACGGAAAAGGAAACGAAATAGTTACGAAAGGAAAGGCAACCTCGGGGTCGAATGCTAGATTCGCGCGCGCCGAGGAGGAATGGAAGAATAATTATGAAGGGAAAAGGGAGCCTCGGGGTCAGAATGCTAGATTCGCGCGCGCCGAGGAGGAATGGAAGAATAATTATGAAGGGAAAAGGGAGCCTCGGGGTCAGAATGCTAGATTCGCGCGCGCCGAGGAGGAATGGAAGAATAATTATGAAGGGAAAAGGGAGCCTAGGGGTCAATTCGCAGTCAATTCGCTCGAATTATTTTCCACATAATTATCAAACGTCTCTTAAACGTTTAATAATTATACGATAAATAATTGATTGCCCGGGTCTCACCACGTGGAGGTTACTGCGCATGGAGACCCACCCTAGCCACGGCCCTTCCACCCTCCAATTATGCGAAAACAAATTCTAATATAACATGTGAGAAACAAAAATCTCCTATTATTGTCAACTTGTCGAACGTTCATTAATTGATCGTAGTACAAGTAAGACAACAAGAGGAGTACTTGGTAAATTCACGACCGAAAGCTAAGTTGAATATCAGAAGGAAACCTGAAAGAAAATTTGCAAGAGAATTCAATTTCCTGAAATAAAACTTTCTTAAAAATATATCATATGATCTTAAAAACTAGACAACGAAATATTATTGCAGTGGTGAACACTGCGGGCTTAAAAGCTAAGACATAACGTAAAAATAAACCCCACTTTCTTAAATTTTAGATTAGATTCGAATACGCCCTGCCTGACTAAAGAGCTAACTTAAGACTAGAATCACCCTACCTGGTATAACATCTAAGAGTTCAATTAAAAGAATAATTTCAATAATATCCTACCAACATAGGAATGTAAAAGATACTTTACCAAACTCATATAGGTATAAGTACGTACATATATGTTTAATTCCCCTTCAATTCATCGATATTAATCATGTGGTCCATGGTGTCCTAGAACAGACTGAAACACACACCAAAAAATTGCAGCACCTGCCAACAATTTTTGGTTTTCTAAACCCTGCCTAGTTAAAAGTCTAATATTTTCAATTCGTGTAAAACCTGCCTGTATAAAGTTCTAAGGTTGTCTGTTCGAAAAAATCCTGCCTACATAAAGAGCTAAACGTATTGATCGATCTTAATTGGGCCCACCTAATTAATTATCTAATAAATGTAGTGAATTAAAAGGCCCGGGTAGGGGCAGGGGCAGGGCGGGGATGTGGTCATATTATACGTATGTATTATCATGAATCTTCTTCTTTAGCTGATTATTTTCAATGCTTCTGAAGCAAACGCAGACACGAAATAATTAATGAAGTATTATAAAAATGACTTCTTAAACTCAGAAATTGAATCGACGAGGCTGGCTCTTTAATTTTATAGTTTCCAAACGTGCCTTTGAAAGCCCGAACTCGTCGAACAGGGCCCTGACTCTAATGGAACACTTATGATTGACAAACAAAGTGATTCTAATTTCGCGACAGTATTTCTACTGTGTTTGTGACTGCTACCGAGCAGCCCGCGAGCCCTCGGCCAGAGTCTGTACAGTAAAACGACTTAGCATCGACACCAGTTTCGATTCCGAGCCACAGAAATCATTAAGGCACGGATATGCAAGACCACAACCACGATTCTAGATTATGACCCGTATGCCTTCTGCCACCCCAAGGTGTGCTTGGCGTGGTCTAACACATAGGAATTTCCTACTAGGCGGGCCAAAGTGTCCAGAAAAGCAATCACAGCCCCACACACCGCCCCCCGATGACACTGCAACCCGGATATTGCAAGAACCGCGACCACGATTCCAGAATGGTGGATAACCTACCCATGTTAGAGAACGTAGTCTAACCGAGGGCCTCGTGACCAGGGTCCAGAACCACAATCACGCCCCCACACATCGTAACTGGCTGACACTAAGTCCCCAACCATCAGTCCCCCGAGCCGAGAACGGAAAAGGAAACGAAATAGTTACGAAAGGAAAGGCAACCTCGGGGTCGAATGCTAGATTCGCGCGCGCCGAGGAGGAATGGAAGAATAATTATGAAGGGAAAAGGGAGCCTCGGGGTCAGAATGCTAGATTCGCGCGCGCCGAGGAGGAATGGAAGAATAATTATGAAGGGAAAAGGGAGCCTAGGGGTCAATTCGCAGTCAATTCGCTCGAATTATTTTCCACATAATTATCAAACGTCTCTTAAACGTTTAATAATTATACGATAAATAATTGATTGCCCGGGTCTCACCACGTGGAGGTTACTGCGCATGGAGACCCACCCTAGCCACGGCCCTTCCACCCTCCAATTATGCGAAAACAAATTCTAATATAACATGTGAGAAACAAAAATCTCCTATTATTGTCAATTTGTAGAACGTTCATTAATTGATCGTAGTACAAGTAAGACAACAAGAGGAGTACTTGGTAAATTCACGACCGAAAGCTAAGTTGAATATCAGAAGGAAACCTGAAAGAAAATTTGCAAGAGAATTCAATTTCCTGAAATAAAACTTTCTTAAAAATATATCATATGATCTTAAAAACTAGACAACGAAATATTATTGCAGTGGTGAACACTGCGGGCTTAAAAGCTAAGACATAACGTAAAAATAAACCCCACTTTCTTAAATTTTAGATTAGATTCGAATACGCCCTGCCTGACTAAAGAGCTAACTTAAGACTAGAATCACCCTACCTGGTATAACATCTAAGAGTTCAATTAAAAGAATAATTTCAATAATATCCTACCAACATAGGAATGTAAAAGATACTTTACCAAACTCATATAGGTATAAGTACGTACATATATGTTTAATTCCCCTTCAATTCATCGATATTAATCATGTGGTCCATGGTGTCCTAGAACAGACTGAAACACACACCAAAAAATTGCAGCACCTGCCAACAATTTTTGGTTTTCTAAACCCTGCCTAGTTAAAAGTCTAATATTTTCAATTCGTGTAAAACCTGCCTGTATAAAGTTCTAAGGTTGTCTGTTCGAAAAAATCCTGCCTACATAAAGAGCTAAACGTATTGATCGATCTTAATTGGGCCCACCTAATTAATTATCTAATAAATGTAGTGAATTAAAAGGCCCGGGTAGGGGCAGGGGCAGGGCGGGGATGTGGTCATATTATACGTATGTATTATCATGAATCTTCTTCTTTAGCTGATTATTTTCAATGCTTCTGAAGCAAACGCAGACACGAAATAATTAATGAAGTATTATAAAAATGACTTCTTAAACTCAGAAATTGAATCGACGAGGCTGGCTCTTTAATTTTATAGTTTCCAAACGTGCCTTTGAAAGCCCGAACTCGTCGAACAGGGCCCTGACTCTAATGGAACACTTATGATTGACAAACAAAGTGATTCTAATTTCGCGACAGTATTTCTACTGTGTTTGTGACTGCTACCGAGCAGCCCGCGAGCCCTCGGCCAGAGTCTGTACAGTAAAACGACTTAGCATCGACACCAGTTTCGATTCCGAGCCACAGAAATCATTAAGGCACGGATATGCAAGACCACAACCACGATTCTAGATTATGACCCGTATGCCTTCTGCCACCCCAAGGTGTGCTTGGCGTGGTCTAACACATAGGAATTTCCTACTAGGCGGGCCAAAGTGTCCAGAAAAGCAATCACAGCCCCACACACCGCCCCCCGATGACACTGCAACCCGGATATTGCAAGAACCGCGACCACGATTCCAGAATGGTGGATAACCTACCCATGTTAGAGAACGTAGTCTAACCGAGGGCCTCGTGACCAGGGTCCAGAACCACAATCACGCCCCTACACATCGTAACTGGCTGACACTAAGTCCCCAACCATCAGTCCCCCGAGTCGAGAACGGAAAAGGAAACGAAATAGTTACGAAAGGAAAGGCAACCTCGGGGTCGAATGCTAGATTCGCGCGCGCCGAGGAGGAATGGAAGAATAATTATGAAGGGAAAAGGGAGCCTCGGGGTCAGAATGCTAGATTCGCGCGCGCCGAGGAGGAATGGAAGAATAATTATGAAGGGAAAAGGGAGCCTAGGGGTCAATTCGCAGTCAATTCGCTCGAATTATTTTCCACATAATTATCAAACGTCTCTTAAACGTTTAATAATTATACGATAAATAATTGATTGCCCGGGTCTCACCACGTGGAGGTTACTGCGCATGGAGACCCACCCTAGCCACGGCCCTTCCACCCTCCAATTATGCGAAAACAAATTCTAATATAACATGTGAGAAACAAAAATCTCCTATTATTGTCAATTTGTAGAACGTTCATTAATTGATCGTAGTACAAGTAAGACAACAAGAGGAGTACTTGGTAAATTCACGACCGAAAGCTAAGTTGAATATCAGAAGGAAACCTGAAAGAAAATTTGCAAGAGAATTCAATTTCCTGAAATAAAACTTTCTTAAAAATATATCATATGATCTTAAAAACTAGACAACGAAATATTATTGCAGTGGTGAACACTGCGGGCTTAAAAGCTAAGACATAACGTAAAAATAAACCCCACTTTCTTAAATTTTAGATTAGATTCGAATACGCCCTGCCTGACTAAAGAGCTAACTTAAGACTAGAATCACCCTACCTGGTATAACATCTAAGAGTTCAATTAAAAGAATAATTTCAATAATATCCTACCAACATAGGAATGTAAAAGATACTTTACCAAACTCATATAGGTATAAGTACGTACATATATGTTTAATTCCCCTTCAATTCATCGATATTAATCATGTGGTCCATGGTGTCCTAGAACAGACTGAAACACACACCAAAAAATTGCAGCACCTGCCAACAATTTTTGGTTTTCTAAACCCTGCCTAGTTAAAAGTCTAATATTTTCAATTCGTGTAAAACCTGCCTGTATAAAGTTCTAAGGTTGTCTGTTCGAAAAAATCCTGCCTACATAAAGAGCTAAACGTACTGATCGATCTTAATTGGGCCCACCTAATTAATTATCTAATAAATGTAGTGAATTAAAAGGCCCGGGTAGGGGCAGGGGCAGGGCGGGGATGTGGTCATATTATACGTATGTATTATCATGAATCTTCTTCTTTAGCTGATTATTTTCAATGCTTCTGAAGCAAACGCAGACACGAAATAATTAATGAAGTATTATAAAAATGACTTCTTAAACTCAGAAATTGAATCGACGAGGCTGGCTCTTTAATTTTATAGTTTCCAAACGTGCCTTTGAAAGCCCGAACTCGTCGAACAGGGCCCTGACTCTAATGGAACACTTATGATTGACAAACAAAGTGATTCTAATTTCGCGACAGTATTTCTACTGTGTTTGTGACTGCTACCGAGCAGCCCGCGAGCCCTCGGCCAGAGTCTGTACAGTAAAACGACTTAGCATCGACACCAGTTTCGATTCCGAGCCACAGAAATCATTAAGGCACGGATATGCAAGACCACAACCACGATTCTAGATTATGACCCGTATGCCTTCTGCCACCCCAAGGTGTGCTTGGCGTGGTCTAACACATAGGAATTTCCTACTAGGCGGGCCAAAGTGTCCAGAAAAGCAATCACAGCCCCACACACCGCCCCCCGATGACACTGCAACCCGGATATTGCAAGAACCGCGACCACGATTCCAGAATGGTGGATAACCTACCCATGTTAGAGAACGTAGTCTAACCGAGGGCCTCGTGACCAGGGTCCAGAACCACAATCACGCCCCCACACATCGTAACTGGCTGACACTAAGTCCCCAACCATCAGTCCCCCGAGCCGAGAACGGAAAAGGAAACGAAATAGTTACGAAAGGAAAGGCAACCTCGGGGTCGAATGCTAGATTCGCGCGCGCCGAGGAGGAATGGAAGAATAATTATGAAGGGAAAAGGGAGCCTCGGGGTCAGAATGCTAGATTCGCGCGCGCCGAGGAGGAATGGAAGAATAATTATGAAGGGAAAAGGGAGCCTAGGGGTCAATTCGCAGTCAATTCGCTCGAATTATTTTCCACATAATTATCAAACGTCTCTTAAACGTTTAATAATTATACGATAAATAATTGATTGCCCGGGTCTCACCACGTGGAGGTTACTGCGCATGGAGACCCACCCTAGCCACGGCCCTTCCACCCTCCAATTATGCGAAAACAAATTCTAATATAACATGTGAGAAACAAAAATCTCCTATTATTGTCAATTTGTAGAACGTTCATTAATTGATCGTAGTACAAGTAAGACAACAAGAGGAGTACTTGGTAAATTCACGACCGAAAGCTAAGTTGAATATCAGAAGGAAACCTGAAAGAAAATTTGCAAGAGAATTCAATTTCCTGAAATAAAACTTTCTTAAAAATATATCATATGATCTTAAAAACTAGACAACGAAATATTATTGCAGTGGTGAACACTGCGGGCTTAAAAGCTAAGACATAACGTAAAAATAAACCCCACTTTCTTAAATTTTAGATTAGATTCGAATACGCCCTGCCTGACTAAAGAGCTAACTTAAGACTAGAATCACCCTACCTGGTATAACATCTAAGAGTTCAATTAAAAGAATAATTTCAATAATATCCTACCAACATAGGAATGTAAAAGATACTTTACCAAACTCATATAGGTATAAGTACGTACATATATGTTTAATTCCCCTTCAATTCATCGATATTAATCATGTGGTCCATGGTGTCCTAGAACAGACTGAAACACACACCAAAAAATTGCAGCACCTGCCAACAATTTTTGGTTTTCTAAACCCTGCCTAGTTAAAAGTCTAATATTTTCAATTCGTGTAAAACCTGCCTGTATAAAGTTCTAAGGTTGTCTGTTCGAAAAAATCCTGCCTACATAAAGAGCTAAACGTATTGATCGATCTTAATTGGGCCCACCTAATTAATTATCTAATAAATGTAGTGAATTAAAAGGCCCGGGTAGGGGCAGGGGCAGGGCGGGGATGTGGTCATATTATACGTATGTATTATCATGAATCTTCTTCTTTAGCTGATTATTTTCAATGCTTCTGAAGCAAACGCAGACACGAAATAATTAATGAAGTATTATAAAAATGACTTCTTAAACTCAGAAATTGAATCGACGAGGCTGGCTCTTTAATTTTATAGTTTCCAAACGTGCCTTTGAAAGCCCGAACTCGTCGAACAGGGCCCTGACTCTAATGGAACACTTATGATTGACAAACAAAGTGATTCTAATTTCGCGACAGTATTTCTACTGTGTTTGTGACTGCTACCGAGCAGCCCGCGAGCCCTCGGCCAGAGTCTGTACAGTAAAACGACTTAGCATCGACACCAGTTTCGATTCCGAGCCACAGAAATCATTAAGGCACGGATATGCAAGACCACAACCACGATTCTAGATTATGACCCGTATGCCTTCTGCCACCCCAAGGTGTGCTTGGCGTGGTCTAACACATAGGAATTTCCTACTAGGCGGGCCAAAGTGTCCAGAAAAGCAATCACAGCCCCACACACCGCCCCCCGATGACACTGCAACCCGGATATTGCAAGAACCGCGACCACGATTCCAGAATGGTGGATAACCTACCCATGTTAGAGAACGTAGTCTAACCGAGGGCCTCGTGACCAGGGTCCAGAACCACAATCACGCCCCCACACATCGTAACTGGCTGACACTAAGTCCCCAACCATCAGTCCCCCGAGCCGAGAACGGAAAAGGAAACGAAATAGTTACGAAAGGAAAGGCAACCTCGGGGTCGAATGCTAGATTCGCGCGCGCCGAGGAGGAATGGAAGAATAATTATGAAGGGAAAAGGGAGCCTCGGGGTCAGAATGCTAGATTCGCGCGCGCCGAGGAGGAATGGAAGAATAATTATGAAGGGAAAAGGGAGCCTAGGGGTCAATTCGCAGTCAATTCGCTCGAATTATTTTCCACATAATTATCAAACGTCTCTTAAACGTTTAATAATTATACGATAAATAATTGATTGCCCGGGTCTCACCACGTGGAGGTTACTGCGCATGGAGACCCACCCTAGCCACGGCCCTTCCACCCTCCAATTATGCGAAAACAAATTCTAATATAACATGTGAGAAACAAAAATCTCCTATTATTGTCAATTTGTAGAACGTTCATTAATTGATCGTAGTACAAGTAAGACAACAAGAGGAGTACTTGGTAAATTCACGACCGAAAGCTAAGTTGAATATCAGAAGGAAACCTGAAAGAAAATTTGCAAGAGAATTCAATTTCCTGAAATAAAACTTTCTTAAAAATATATCATATGATCTTAAAAACTAGACAACGAAATATTATTGCAGTGGTGAACACTGCGGGCATAAAAGCTAAGACATAACGTAAAAATAAACCCCACTTTCTTAAATTTTAGATTAGATTCGAATACGCCCTGCCTGACTAAAGAGCTAACTTAAGACTAGAATCACCCTACCTGGTATAACATCTAAGAGTTCAATTAAAAGAATAATTTCAATAATATCCTACCAACATAGGAATGTAAAAGATACTTTACCAAACTCATATAGGTATAAGTACGTACATATATGTTTAATTCCCCTTCAATTCATCGATATTAATCATGTGGTCCATGGTGTCCTAGAACAGACTGAAACACACACCAAAAAATTGCAGCACCTGCCAACAATTTTTGGTTTTCTAAACCCTGCCTAGTTAAAAGTCTAATATTTTCAATTCGTGTAAAACCTGCCTGTATAAAGTTCTAAGGTTGTCTGTTCGAAAAAATCCTGCCTACATAAAGAGCTAAACGTATTGATCGATCTTAATTGGGCCCACCTAATTAATTATCTAATAAATGTAGTGAATTAAAAGGCCCGGGTAGGGGCAGGGGCAGGGCGGGGATGTGGTCATATTATACGTATGTATTATCATGAATCTTCTTCTTTAGCTGATTATTTTCAATGCTTCTGAAGCAAACGCAGACACGAAATAATTAATGAAGTATTATAAAAATGACTTCTTAAACTCAGAAATTGAATCGACGAGGCTGGCTCTTTAATTTTATAGTTTCCAAACGTGCCTTTGAAAGCCCGAACTCGTCGAACAGGGCCCTGACTCTAATGGAACACTTATGATTGACAAACAAAGTGATTCTAATTTCGCGACAGTATTTCTACTGTGTTTGTGACTGCTACCGAGCAGCCCGCGAGCCCTCGGCCAGAGTCTGTACAGTAAAACGACTTAGCATCGACACCAGTTTCGATTCCGAGCCACAGAAATCATTAAGGCACGGATATGCAAGACCACAACCACGATTCTAGATTATGACCCGTATGCCTTCTGCCACCCCAAGGTGTGCTTGGCGTGGTCTAACACATAGGAATTTCCTACTAGGCGGGCCAAAGTGTCCAGAAAAGCAATCACAGCCCCACACACCGCCCCCCGATGACACTGCAACCCGGATATTGCAAGAACCGCGACCACGATTCCAGAATGGTGGATAACCTACCCATGTTAGAGAACGTAGTCTAACCGAGGGCCTCGTGACCAGGGTCCAGAACCACAATCACGCCCCCACACATCGTAACTGGCTGACACTAAGTCCCCAACCATCAGTCCCCCGAGTCGAGAACGGAAAAGGAAACGAAATAGTTACGAAAGGAAAGGCAACCTCGGGGTCGAATGCTAGATTCGCGCGCGCCGAGGAGGAATGGAAGAATAATTATGAAGGGAAAAGGGAGCCTCGGGGTCAGAATGCTAGATTCGCGCGCGCCGAGGAGGAATGGAAGAATAATTATGAAGGGAAAAGGGAGCCTAGGGGTCAATTCGCAGTCAATTCGCTCGAATTATTTTCCACATAATTATCAAACGTCTCTTAAACGTTTAATAATTATACGATAAATAATTGATTGCCCGGGTCTCACCACGTGGAGGTTACTGCGCATGGAGACCCACCCTAGCCACGGCCCTTCCACCCTCCAATTATGCGAAAACAAATTCTAATATAACATGTGAGAAACAAAAATCTCCTATTATTGTCAATTTGTAGAACGTTCATTAATTGATCGTAGTACAAGTAAGACAACAAGAGGAGTACTTGGTAAATTCACGACCGAAAGCTAAGTTGAATATCAGAAGGAAACCTGAAAGAAAATTTGCAAGAGAATTCAATTTCCTGAAATAAAACTTTCTTAAAAATATATCATATGATCTTAAAAACTAGACAACGAAATATTATTGCAGTGGTGAACACTGCGGGCTTAAAAGCTAAGACATAACGTAAAAATAAACCCCACTTTCTTAAATTTTAGATTAGATTCGAATACGCCCTGCCTGACTAAAGAGCTAACTTAAGACTAGAGTCACCCTACCTGGTATAACATCTAAGAGTTCAATTAAAAGAATAATTTCAATAATATCCTACCAACATAGGAATGTAAAAGATACTTTACCAAACTCATATAGGTATAAGTACGTACATATATGTTTAATTCCCCTTCAATTCATCGATATTAATCATGTGGTCCATGGTGTCCTAGAACAGACTGAAACACACACCAAAAAATTGCAGCACCTGCCAACAATTTTTGGTTTTCTAAACCCTGCCTAGTTAAAAGTCTAATATTTTCAATTCGTGTAAAACCTGCCTGTATAAAGTTCTAAGGTTGTCTGTTCGAAAAAATCCTGCCTACATAAAGAGCTAAACGTATTGATCGATCTTAATTGGGCCCACCTAATTAATTATCTAATAAATGTAGTGAATTAAAAGGCCCGGGTAGGGGCAGGGGCAGGGCGGGGATGTGGTCATATTATACGTATGTATTATCATGAATCTTCTTCTTTAGCTGATTATTTTCAATGCTTCTGAAGCAAACGCAGACACGAAATAATTAATGAAGTATTATAAAAATGACTTCTTAAACTCAGAAATTGAATCGACGAGGCTGGCTCTTTAATTTTATAGTTTCCAAACGTGCCTTTGAAAGCCCGAACTCGTCGAACAGGGCCCTGACTCTAATGGAACACTTATGATTGACAAACAAAGTGATTCTAATTTCGCGACAGTATTTCTACTGTGTTTGTGACTGCTACCGAGCTGCCCGCGAGCCCTCGGCCAGAGTCTGTACAGTAAAACGACTTAGCATCGACACCAGTTTCGATTCCGAGCCACAGAAATCATTAAGGCACGGATATGCAAGACCACAACCACGATTCTAGATTATGACCCGTATGCCTTCTGCCACCCCAAGGTGTGCTTGGCGTGGTCTAACACATAGGAATTTCCTACTAGGCGGGCCAAAGTGTCCAGAAAAGCAATCACAGCCCCACACACCGCCCCCCGATGACACTGCAACCCGGATATTGCAAGAACCGCGACCACGATTCCAGAATGGTGGATAACCTACCCATGTTAGAGAACGTAGTCTAACCGAGGGCCTCGTGACCAGGGTCCAGAACCACAATCACGCCCCCACACATCGTAACTGGCTGACACTAAGTCCCCAACCATCAGTCCCCCGAGCCGAGAACGGAAAAGGAAACGAAATAGTTACGAAAGGAAAGGCAACCTCGGGGTCGAATGCTAGATTCGCGCGCGCCGAGGAGGAATGGAAGAATAATTATGAAGGGAAAAGGGAGCCTAGGGGTCAATTCGCAGTCATTCGCTCGAATTATTTTCCACATAATTATCAAACGTGTCTTAAACGTTTAATAATTATACGATAAATAATTGATTGCCCGGGTCTCACCACGTGGAGGTTACTGCGCATGGAGACCCACCCTAGCCACGGCCCTTCCACCCTCCAATTGTGCGAAAACTAATTCTAATATAACATGTGAGAAAGAAAAATCTCCTATTATTGTCAATTTGTAGAACGTTCATTAATTGATCGTAGTACAAGTAAGACAACAAGAGGAGTAGTTGGTAAATTCACGACCGAAAGCTAAATTGAATATCAGAAGGAAACCTGAAAGAAAATCTGCAAGAGAATTCAATTTCCTGAAATAAAACTTTCTTAAAAATATATCCTGTGATCTTAAAAATTAGACAGCGAAATATTATTGCAGCAGTGTATGCTGCTGCCTTAAAAACTAAGACACAGGTTGAAAATAAATCCTCCCTTCTTAAATACTAGATTAGATTCAAATGCGCCCTACCTGACTAAAGATCTGACTTAAAACTAGAATCGCCCTACCTAGTAGGTATAACATCTAACAGTTCGAATAAAAGAACAATTTCAATAATATCCTATCTACATAGGACTGTAATAGATACTATCCCATACTCGTGTAGGTATGAGTATGCATATACTTAAATCCTCTTCGGTTAGTCCGTATTAATCTCTCGTGGTCCATGGTGTCCTAGAACAGACAGAAACTCGAACCGAACAATTGCAGCACCTGCCAACAATATTTGGTTTTATAAACCCTGCATAATTAAAACTCTAATAATTTCAATTCGTGTAAAACCTGCCAGTATTAAGATCTAAGATTGTGTGTTGAGACAAATCCATAAAGAGCTTAAAGTATTGTTCGATTTATATTTGGGCCTGCCTAATTAATTGTCTAACACCTGTAATTAGTTAATAAGGACAGGGGTTTGGGGCAGGGATGGGGTGACGGTGTGTTCGTATTATACATTGTTTCATGAATCCTCTTCTTTTCAATGCTTCTAAAACATGCACAAACTCGAAATAATTAGTAAAGCATTATAAGAATGAATTCTTAAACTCACAAATTGGATCGACGAGGCTGGCTCTTGAATTTTAAAGTTTCCAATCGTGTCTTTGATAATATTTCTGGATCTGTATTCTATATATTCCACTCTTGAGCCTCTGACGTATGTACTTATGTTTGTTTAATATAGCATATTTGGGTTCATCTGTGAATCTGTAACAATCTCAAGCATTGGATTAGTGACATCCCCAAGTCTCCCCATTTTATATCGAAATGAAGCTGCTTCTAATTCGTAATAACTGAATTTTAGCAAAGTTAATAAATCAGAATTGATATGGGAAATGCAGCTACTTTTTAATAACAGTAGGTAATTGGATTTCGGCCAAAGTGATGTATTCTTTTGTACGTTCTAGATCAAACTGAATGGTGGTATCAATATCATTAAAAACTTCAAAATGAAGTAGTCACATTTCACTATAATTGATTCTATTTTGCTTCTACAAAGGAGCGACAAACGATTATTCGGAAGCAAAATATCAAACTTCCACTATCACTATGCCGAGCCACAACTACGGCCAAGAACATTTTTCGTGTAAGGATTTTTGTTTACACATTTACGGATATCGCGAGTGAATTTCAATTTCTACAAAGCAAGCTCGAAAAGTTATAAAAATTATCTCTACTAAACAAAGGTAAAAATACAATTGCAACGATTAGGGGAAAATATTTAAGAGTTAAAATCCAATAATGAACAGTTACTAGTATTGAATCTAATTGAAATCTACTATCTAGAATTATTATAAATTTATCAAAGATTCTACAAATTATTTCTTTTAATTATTTCTTTTTATTCCTTTCTTTTCTTTCATTTTTTTCATTTATTTCCTTTTCTTTTCCTTCATTTCGTCCACACGGTGATATACTATTATGTATGCAATTTTTTAGCAGTATTTCCATCAACAGACATTCCAGGTAGTATAATTATTAAGAAAACTAAATAAAATGAAACGCTGAAAAGAAAAAATACACCATGTAGAACAATAATTGACAATGAATTGGCTTTGATAAAAAAAAAATGTTGAAAATGCCTGAAGTAACAGGTGGCCAGAAGGGCCGCCAACAACTTTATATTATTTAAAGAATATTTATGTAACGCAACGCTAGTATACTACTTTTAAACATTAGAAAATTCAATAGCAACACAAATTTGTAAGAATCAGACGCGAGTGGTGCTTCAATATGTCAAATAGCAACTCTAATTCAAGTTAATCATTAATAGTATTAAAAATCAGCAAAATCGCGATTGGACGCAACACTAATGAAAGAATGACTCGATGCTCTATGCACCAATTGTCTCTTTAAACGCAACACTAAACGCGGAAGATTCAGCTATGGTCTTTGGCTGATGATGATGTGCCACCCTCCAGGGTGGCTCATGAACAGGCTTCCAATTGGAAGCAGTTGGGGACTGGTATTCGCAACTCTAATTAAAAACACGATCTTTAATCAACGCAACACTAATGGGAACTCGCGATGCAATCATTTCGCTACACTATTTATTAAGGCTGATAGAAAGCAAACAGTAAATTATTTGTAATATCAAAAAGCAATGTAATTGAAGATCCTCTGTAAAGTTAGCTGAAGGCTCAAGACGCGAAAATAATTTCCGCAACACTAGAAACTTTCTCATATGTAAAATATATTATAAAATACTACAATTTAACTAACAATAACCACGGCAAAATTGCAAGAACCATCGCGGTATCATTGCGCAACGCTAAATCAACCACGATTTTCATTTGGTCGCAACTCTAATTAAAAACCGCGAGTCACTTCGCAACTCCAAGAATACGCGAGACACGTTTTCTTTTTCGCGACACTACTTGAAAAACGGCGTGGCATTTAACGCAACTCTAATTCGACCCGTTCTCAAGTTTTTCACAACTCTAAAACAACGCGATATTTGGGAGGGCTGCATCGTTGGGCCGGAATGTGCGTCGGCCAAGTACAAATAAAAATTCTACAAATGAAAATGCAAGCACAGTGACAAAGTAGTAACAAAGAATGATTCCCCATTCTTAAAAAGAATGGGGAGCCATTATTAGTTGCCCTCTTGAGTGACAGTTTGTCGGGCCTCTTCGGCATATAGCCTCTTCTTTTCGTTGGACCCAAGGGCCAGCTGAAACTTAAACTAGGCTCGAGGCTCTAATCGAAAACCAAAGAAAAACTTATAAAGGTGAAATAAAGAGTTTAAATCGCGGAGCTAAATGGAACACACGTGGCCGAATCACGATGAAATAAAATCGTAAAATTGTGATTACGGAAAATCGCAAAGATTACGATTAAAATTATAATCGTTCTTCGTTCACACGTGCAGCCTCGAGCGTAATGTAACACGTTTCGTTTCAGAGCCTAAATCGCGACCACGACCGCGAAGGATTCGAAAAATCGATAGGCAAAGCCAGAGGCGAACGCATTTTCGTTCGCGCCACAGCTTCACCGTCGGCTTTTCAAATTAGATTTCCTGAAACAGGTTGAACACGCGAATGAGTGCCTACACGATCAGAGACTGTGTCAACCTGCCCGGCCCTACCTACTTATGTCTATCAATCACACCAGAAAGTATGCTACCTATCCTACCTGGACCTATATTTAAAAAATGGCAAACAGACACACCAACACACGACACTCCACGGTTCTCAGTCAAACACTTGGGCGCAAAAGCCTACACTAGGGAGGCGTCCCGGGACACCCCCGACACCCAAGTGCTGTCGCACAACTTGCACACTCTAATGTACGTACCATTTTTCTGAAATCGATTGACAGTGGCTGGGATCTCTGCGTTCACGTGGAAAATACCACGTCGCGGTTGAGATATTGAATAGATATTTAATAGAATAATTAAATAGCACCGATACAAAAGGTACTTGATAGCAATTGATAAGTATATTCGATTCTCTTTGGAATTTGGTCTCCGTCATCTTAAATGACAAAAACTTCGTGGCCCGGTATATTAGGGATTATTAATGCAGTTAATAGTAAAAATGATGTCTCTGTTTTCAATTAATGGACATCTTATCTTGGTTAGAGTAACTACGTTTTAGTACGGAACGACGCAAATCCACAGCCTAACCACACACACAATGTGGATATTACGTCGTGCACGATACACCAAACGCACTGTCAGTCGCCAACAATAAATCATTATAAACTAAATAGATATCATCGTGCTCTACCACCGTTTTCCCACCCAAGTAGCACCGGGGCACGTGAGTGGGATCCGGGCAGTGAACACGGAAAGGGATAAACCTGGAAATCCTCGTCTAAAAAAATGATGAAGACATACTGATTTTCTAACGGGCTAAATGTATACATGTATACATATATATACCCGATCAATACATGATTTTATTCTATTAAAAAGAAACTGAAATGACTCTACTTTATTAGAAAAATTATGCTATGACTCTACTTTATTAGAAGAATTGTGCAATGACTCTACTTTATTAGCAAAATTGTACAATGACTGTACTTTATTAGGGAAATTATTCAATGACTCTACATTAATATACCTTGAATGATATTGAAACATCCTCCGGTGTTCCCGTCATCAAAGCATTGCTTCTAAAATGCACGATTGATTTTGAAGTAGATTGCTTTGATTTCGAGATCTACCGGTTCGCGTATTGTCTTCTTGTACATTCAGGTTTAATTAATATCTTGTACGGAAAAAGTGAACGTATTGATATCTCTAAACGCTAAAGACTAATATGGATATCGTATAATAAAATTATGCGATAGTCCCAACAAATTGACAAGGTAAGTAAGTACCTTTACTTTATATACATATAATCAAAGTAGTAAAAAAGAGGAACGACTATACGCTTACTAACAATTTATTATAACTGTGCAGTAATTGCAATTGACAAATAAACGAAGTCGAATGGTATTCGACTTCTCCACTACAAACTAATGCACGTAGAATACTGGACGTTACTTTATATTCATTCAATAATTAATAACTATTTAAATATCGTTTCATAGGTATTCAATTAAATACTCTATTATAAAAAGATATATAGTGATATATTTTATTCTAAATATGATCTGTTTTAAAATTATGAAGCTATTTAAAAACGCGTTGTACAAGAAGACCTATCCTCATATAATATAAAACAGTAAAAAAGTTACTACTCATGAGTATATTTCCATATACCCATGGTCACAATGCTTGCCAGAAAAAACTACGTAATTACAACCAGTCACTCGTGTCGGTTCGGACCTTTCGTCCTGCGACATGATTGAGTGACCAGAGGAACTTTAAAGCATGCCACTCACCGGTTGCAGACTCACCAGGTGTGCGGTCAAGCTCGTCGCCATCGAAGCCATGGAAGCTGCTGAAACATTCAAAAAGAGCCAACAACATTAAAATCTATGTATTTTCAGTACTTTTGGAATGTGTTAATTATCAATGATTATTTCAATACAAGATTAAAGAAATACAGAAGTACTTACTCTTCAAGTTGATGGATGAAAGCCCGAACTCGCCGAACAGCCTAGGTGTTGACTCTAATACCGGAATACTTATTGCGATAAAAAAGAATAAGATAAAGGACTACCGTCGCGCGCGTTTTATAATTGTGATCGACGAACAAAGTGACTCTATTTTTCGCGAGAGCAATATTTCGAAGCAAACACTGACTCTACTTTCGCGTATCTTTGCCACTATTTATATTTAATTATAATTATTAAGAGTGGTTGCGCTCAAAAAATAATAAGAAGAACTTTAACGAAACAAGCACTGAATTTACCAACCGCATTGCGCGCGGTCATCAAAATTTGCTGAAAGAAAATCTGTACATGTTAGTAAATGAGGGGAGGAGGTAAAAATTAAAGCAATACACATGTGATTTTATTTGTTTCTTTCTTATTTCTGTATGTCTGTTGAGGAATTACTGCTTTGGTGTTTTAATAAAGTACTACTGTATTGTTAATTGTCTATTCAAGATATATTATTATAGATTAATATAAATGATTTATCAAAAGCGTACTGTGACTGTTCTATGTCAGAGTTTTAAAAGTGATCATGATCCTAGTAAGTAAGCAATATCGCGCATTTATAAATTCTCGTAGCTGCTTGAAGAAATCAAGACTCGAAACTATTTATCATGCTTCAAGGGCATGGCAACAAATACGTAAGTACGCGGGCAATCCTGCATCGAAAATTCACTTTGACCGTACTTGTGCAAAGGCACAGAGATAATAAAAGTGTCAACAAGAACACTAGTGAAGCTATAATAGAAATCGCGACCGATATGCAGCGAAACATGAACGTCGTTCAATTTTTCGTTTAGAATTAATGAAATTTACTGACTGTAGTTTCAATCGCGAATGAAATTAACGTGATAAACCTGTGCTAAAATCAGAATGGAATGCAAAGTTGCGAAAGGCCATATGTAACTGGGTATGTAAGTGACATTGCAAAGAAAATAAACGCAACCTTAACACCGCATCGAATCCGAATAATCGTGTAATAAAATATAATAAAGATTCGAAGAACCGTTCAAACTGATAAATTAGTTAACGCGATGTTACAACAAACGACTAGTTAATCTCATATTGGTTCAGCAAAGGAAACTCAAGAAAGATTATAATCTATAAAGTTTAATGTACTGTTGCGATAGTAGAACGATTGTTAGTTAAACGCGTATTAATTAATAGAGGCTAATAATGAAGCGAACACAATGGTAAAGTAAAGCCTGAGGTGCTATTGCGTTGTAGAGTGAGGTATGTCGCTAACCATCAACACCGTAGACGACCTTACGCTGCGACACTCCAATTGAGAAAGAAGGGGCACGCGCCGCGCGACGGTCGACACACTCCGCCAGCCTCCCCACTCCGCTACGCGCCGGCGCGTCAGCTGCGCTCGGCGGTATTCGCTATTTCCGAAAATTTTCGACGGTCGCCGACGGCGACCGGCGGTCTACTACCCCAGGGTCATACCTAGTGGACTTCTACTATTTCTGACCAACTTTTAGCCGGACCTACGACTCTAGGGTCGTGCCTACTGGACTTCTACTATTTCTGACCAACTTATAGCCGGATCTACGACTCTAGGGTCGTGCCGAGTGGATTTCTACTGTTTCTGACCAACTTTTAGCTGGACCTACGATCCTCGTTAAAGAATTCTTTTGTTCTTTGCCGCGCAATGAATGCGGGACAGCACAGGCGGGACGCTTGACGTGACACTGTCAATTTCATCGCCCAATGCATCGCGATGTTGTTTCGACCCAACTCGAGCCGAGCCGAAGCGCATCGCGCGACCAGGCATCGTAGCTCAATTTTTCTACCGAAACGTTGCTCGAGAAATAGCTTTCCTGATCCCCCCAAAGCATTTACATATATTCAACAATCGCATGAATCCCGTCCCCGCTACTTCAGTAAAGAATAGTTCTTCAAGTGATCACTGTCCATGAGCAGAGGACGCTCAAATCAGCGTGGGATTTCTGAGTCGGTATGACAGTCACGTTGGGCCACAAAAGTCCATAAGATGTCTTGTCTATTCTTATATCTCGTCGGTGCCATTACCATGTCACAGATAACGTTACCGACAGCTTATAAAAAGCGATGTTATTTATAAATTTTATATATCGGCTCCTGGTAGTTATTTTTTAATGTAAACAAGCTATTCACCTGTAATAATCTCGTTCAATGTCGTTTGAATTAGAAGGAATTTCCTAATTTTGTTTCTTGAAAAACACGAATGTTTTCAATTTTAAATATTACTCATTTTATAATTAATAAACGCTAATCAAAATCTTCGATTCGATCAATCGACTTTCGAGCACGCGCAGAATTGACCAAGTTCCTTTGAAAGAAGAAACAGAAAGCGAACTGTCAATCTGTTATATCGCTGTTGCTGATTCACATTTTGTGATTGTTGTTTTTTATGCCATTTAAAGGTGCTGGAAGTCGAGGAGTTTTCACACGAGAAATAAATTTATGATATATCCCATTCACTGTCTGTTTGTAAAAAAAAAACAGTGACGTAAAACGCCTTACGTTGCAACGAATAGTCACGTGTCAGAAACTTCTATCGAAATTAATTATTGTATAAGTACCTAAGATTATCTTTCAAATATTTCGAAGCCTATCGATCTTCTGTTTGCGAAACACAGATTCAAAGAGATATTAATAAGTATGAGTCGCCTACATCTTGGATCTGGTAAGGTTCTTGTAACATGTAATTTTCCTTCCATCCTTTTGCGAACTTACTTTTCTTTTTTAATTAAATAATTGAATAAAATTATCAATGAAAGCAGTCATCATGTCGGCAGTTCCATTAAAAAAGCATTTTTGTATAGCTTCATTAATTTGCGAAGGTTACCACACGCAATTTCCTCTTTAGCAAAAATAAATCAGTGGCAT
This sequence comes from Nomada ferruginata, assembly GCA_963583965.1. Lineage (NCBI taxonomy): Eukaryota > Metazoa > Arthropoda > Insecta > Hymenoptera > Apidae > Nomada > Nomada ferruginata. The sequence goes on from OY757215.1 coordinate 11,813,117, forward strand.
AAGAGTTTTTATAGCTTTATTTCGATTATCTTCTATTCACTTTATACAAGCAATTATGATATTTTATAGGAAAAGAATTTTCACCACTATGTAATCTCATCTCAAAGAACATTAAAATAATGAATTGACACATCATTTTTTATTTGAATCGTTTCGGATACTGTAATTGTACTTTATTTAACTTATTGCAGATTCTCAAAAGCCCTTGGAAATTAAAGGGCAAACTCGTTTATATAGTATGAAATTTTGCCCTTTTGCACATCGGGTACGATTGATACTAAGTTACAAGAATATTCCCCATGATATCGTTAATATCAACATAACAAATAAACCAAAATGGTATTTGGAGGTACACACATATTGCAGGATTTGTTATTTATTTGGAAAACATAATTTTCCATCGTGCCACTTATACATGCAATAATATGTCTAGATCCATCCAGAGGGCAAAGTACCAACGCTTATTGATGTTGACGGGAACGCAATCATTGATTCGGTAGTAATAGCAAATTATTTAGAGGAGAAATATCCTGAACCAGCTTTATATTCTAAGAACACCAAAGTACGAGACTTAGAATTATTAGACCGTTATTCCAAGGTAAATAATGATTGGGCCTTTAAGCGAACACGTGAATGCGTCTTTAATATGATAATTGCATAATATTTATAACAGAATATTAATGAAACAGTTGCCATTTAGCACATTAATAACTTCTTTCAGATTATTCAGATTTTTTCCAACTGCATTCATGGAAGCGATAAAAGATCACTGAGTGAAATTGTTGCTGAAATTTCATCTTTACTGGTAGAATTTGAAACTGAACTTAAATCTCGTGGAACTGTTTACTTTGGGGGTTTGTACATCGGTTTTTCCACCCAAGTAGTATGAAATAGAAACTTGTATATATTATATTTGATATACTTCTGATTAGGTACAAAGCCTGGTATGTTAGATATATTAATGTGGCCGTGGGTTGAACGCCGGAAATCTCTATCCTTGATTTACAAAGAACCTACAAACTTTAAGGACGGACACTTTGAACATTTAGTAAGTTCGACCAGTTAAAAAAATAAAAATGTGTTTAGAAGTTCTTAATTAAGTTCCTTAAACGCATTTCAGATGAAATGGATGCAAGAAATGAAAACGCAATCGTTCGTAAAGGAGAACGAGTGCTCGTACGAAAAGTTTGCCGAGATAGTTGATGATTTGAAAGCTGGAAATGTTGATTTTGATAAAGTTTAAATCCGTTAATAAAAAGCAACACTACATTACTCCCATAATGCATAGATGAGAGACATTCGATACTTTGTATGTTACATGCAAATGCATATAGTTATATACTTCAGGTATCTGAAATAATTATACGCAAGCCTACAGTATTGGTATAATCATTTAATTAAATTTATCGTAACCAATCTCAAGGCATGCCAAATAGTGTTTACTTATAAATAGGAATGGTTAGTATATAAATACGTACAAAATTCTGAGCTCTGTGTGTTATGCCTGCTACTATGACAATATATACTTATACATACAAGTCTGTTTAAAGAATCAGTACTGCCTTTTCACATGTGCTGCGAAAAAACATGTTGCGATTCATATCGCATATAGTATACTGTTCAGACAAAGCAGCTTAAATTCTTGTATTTAATACTTCATTGAAATACTTGTATGCGTATAATACACATATGTGTATATATGTATATTCATATATTCATTGTTTCATTTTATAAAACAGATCAAGTTCTTCTTGATAGAATGTATTCTATACTTAGTCTTCATATGTAAAAACCGCAATACAAATATTCGAAGTTTACATAATATTTTTAGTATATTTACAAAACATTGACTATGCAAAAGAGTTATTAGAGAGACAATGTATATGATGGTGATATATTCAATATTATCATGTATTCACTTCCGCATTGCTGGAGCTCGGAGTGTCTCAGGAAGATTGAATTTCATCTACATTTATATGAGCAATAAATCGTAGTCTCATCTGTAAGGCCGGCCTTAGTCTTCGTATAATGCATTCCACTTCGGTCTTCATCATATCACCAACGAACATGTATTTTATATGATACCTGTAATGGTTAATATTAAATAAAAATATATATATATATGCGTTTATTAGTAATAATTTGAAAAGATAGTCAACGAAACCGTACAGTAAATCGCAAACTGGATCCATGTATTTTAAATGGGTTTGTAGACGATCGACTTTTTCAAGCATCTCGTATAAACAAACTGCTAATTCCACCACACATTCAGCGTTAAATCTTGCCAATGTCGGTCCAATTAAATGACACGCATATATCAATTGTTCTTCGCTATTTACAATTGGTTGAAGTTTCTCCTTAATGAACCTGGATGAAGATTATATATCATTTAATTAAGTCAGAGTTATAAAAAGATATATATACTATTAAGTTTTTTGTTTGTTTGTTTTTTTTAGCTTACTGAGGCATCGTAGTTATTTGTCCAACACCAGCGTGATGCCACACAGAATGTGCCAGTGCTAACATGTAACTGTATTTATTTTCCAGCAAGCTGTTGTGTGTATTACTAAAATTGTATATTTGAAATGGACTTAAATTGCTATACTGCCAACTGGCTAATCCTGGACTATTAATAGTTTCTACTAATCGATCGTGAAGTGCAGACCAATAACACTCTGGTAAAGCAGCTAATAATAAACCGACACAGTTTATCCACAAATGAATTTCATCTGATGGTATCACTGTATATCTAAACAATTATAATATAATACTGCGATTAATTTTAATTAATAGAAATTAATATGTAGCACGTAAAGCAATATTTTCTTGCATCTTACCCTTTGGCAACTACATCTAATAATGAGTTTGCAACTATATTTGGAGCAACAGGAACAGCCATAAGTTCGACACAGGTAACGTACAGTGCATGTGCAGCAGGATTGGGAAATTCGTTAAATCTCCAATCGGTGGCAGGAAAATGAGCTGTGCCTGACATTGCTGCAAATCGTATTAAGATTATTACTTAGACATAATGTAAAATATAGTATTATTAAAAGTTTCTTTTTAATAAATGAAAAATTGTTAAATCAATACAAATAAAAATATTACTTTCTACAATCCTTTTCACTAATCGGATATAATAATCCAATTCGGGCATCCATGTAACAACGTCGTCTGAAGAGCGTGTCATATAAATTTGGTACGCTTCTGAAAGTGCCCATCCTGGTGCTCTAATTTCCCGAAGTGAACCCAAAACGGCTGACACTAGACGTCGTTTTAAAGGCGGACGATCTCTCAATTTACGTTCATAATAATGTAATGTATTATACAGATACGTTACAGGTCGATCTGAAAATAAAATGAAACGAGTAAAATTGATTTGAAAAATACAACTTTTGTTGCACTACGAATAATAATAAAACATACGAACCATGGAATTTATATAAACAGCCCAAATGATCGAGAAGTGTTTCCAAACTCTTCGATACGGCCGGGATTTCCAAATATCTATGTACAACTATATCGAAAACTGGCAAGAACCGTAAGCACACATTTCCAAAGTAGACGGGCAAACTTTGGTATTGACTAGGCCCCCCGCTGGTTTGCTCCATTATCCCTTCAGGGGCAAATTTCTCTGGAAACTTTCTGTGAAACGCAAGATGCTTCTCATGCCAGTTCGATTGTTTCCAATGTTCAGGAGAGTTCTCTTTGACAAACTCTTGGACCCTGTTTCTAAATTCAATGGCTTTGAGTAACAATAATTGAATAATAAAGAAGCACACTTGGGCATCACTGCCCTCGTGCGTCCTCAGCACCAAGCAAAGAATCAGTCTATCGATGGTGACAATATTATATTTCCATATCATATCGTTAATGGTATCTACACATTTATTTACATGCTGACCACCAACACTGTTGGCAAACTCGAATACGAGGTAATCACAAAATTTTCGAAGATGCGCAGACAAGGCCCGAGCTCCAATTCTTTCCAGTATTTTATATGCGATCGGGCTAATTCGATCCGTTTCGAAAATGATCTTCCATAAAAGGCATAAAAACAGAGGCGGTGTACCAGGCACAGAGAAATGTGCAATTATATCATTTTCATTACTCATAGAAGCCCAATTGCGATACTCTTCTTCCACCGCTTTTTTAATCTGTTGCTTATTCTCCTTCGGTACACTATTTTGTTGGAAAAATTCGCTCAATACCGGTGGAAAGCACTGCAAAGTATGATTGGCCCAAGAATGTGGAGTATTTTGCATTATTGTGTTCAACAATTCCTTGCACCATGTACCACTATGACTATCGGAGCCTGTTCCCGTAACGTGCATAGAGCGTGCCAGAGTTAATACTAAGGCTCTGTTCAATTCCTCAGATTCTGCTGACACAAGAGTTTTGGGTTCTGATAAAAATCTGGATAACTGTGGCTGCACTTCGGCAGAGCCTAAACCAGTAATCAGACGAAGCGCAGTACTTTCCACGCATAAATGAAGTTGCGTCTGATTAGTCTGCGGCACCGCTGCGAGACTATGTAAATGAGATAAAAGTTGCACCCTGTAATGTGGCTGTATATGGTGCATTCTGTAACTGAACATTTCCAACAGCGTATACAATGTCCCCCACGCGTGAGACTTGAAAACTGTTGGAAGCAACTGACTGATAAAGCCTTTAATCCCGAGGCTTTCAATTTCAGTGTACACCAGTAGTCTGCTATAAGTTTCCACCAGTGCCGGCGCTAAAGACATATTACTTTTAGACTGCGCCAATTTGATAACGTGAGTAACAATGCTGTGTATCAGACTCATCTTGGAATGAACAGTTAAAGAGTCTAAGATCGACATCGATAATGGTGTGGTTGGCCCGTTTGCGAGAGCTGCATTATTTTGTAATGTCTGCATCTGTTGCTGTTGCTGACCTTTTTGCGTACCAAGTATAGTATCAACTAAAGCTGCCATCGGCCGACTGAAATATTCTTGATTTGTTGAATACGCGTTGCACAACAATGCGATACGATAATCCGAGCCCATGCAAAGGGAAGTGTTAGGCATAACCAAATGCTGCAAAAATTCATGATGCAGTTTCAAGGTATGCGGTATTGGCCTATGAATATTTGAATGCTCTGATTGAGCCTTTTTCAAGAGATGTATCCATATGCACGTAATAGCCATTTGATGGGTGCACAGTGCCTGGGTATAATCAGGAACAGGCAGAGGCTCTTTTTCCGGATACAATAGGTCGTATAATTTTAATACTGGCAGAAAGTTTGACAGTGGATTTCTCTGGATGCTCCCAGAAATGAATTGTAACAAAACCCACATTAAGTGATCCCTTCCTTTTCGTAAGTCCCTTCCGGCCAATTTATCGTGTATTGCCATTACTATACTCGGGAAGCAAGCGTATGAAAACAATACGAAGTATATAAGCTGCGACGACAGATGTAACCACACGTAATGATTGGCAACAGTTCCATCTGTTCCTTCGGCAGGCAGAGTTTCGTTTTCTGCACGTTCCATAGCAAGAATAACAAGTTCAACTAATTGTTCCTCCAAAGCTATGCACCGTTGCTTTTGCTGCAATAAAATCGAAACAGAATATAGTTAGAATTTCTCGTGAGATTCAATTTCGATTCAACCGGCTTTCATTGCAGATGTACCTGCTTTTGTAAACCCAGCATAGAACACACCATATCCCTGCTATAAGGTTGTTCTAATACATATCTAAGCAATCCTGTTTGAGGTTTAAGTAAATCCTCGTCGTAAGGTAAATTTCCTTTTAACGAAAATTTTAACGTTGTTGTGTCGAGCACCCATGGATTAATCAAATCCGCGTATCCAGTATGTTCCACTACTGGTAACATTTTCGAATGTCCAACTATAGATACCATTTGCGCTGTATTGCGAAAACTTTCAACAAAATTAGATAGCAATTTTGCTAGTTTCTAAAACAGAACAATTGTGTAAGAATCTGTTCGATTAATAACACGGTAATAGAGTTTACTATAAAAATGGCATACCCAGTGCGGCCAATTTTTTCCATCGGGATAGGCCTTTTGAATTTCGTTCACGATAAAATATCCCGGCAATAAACAAGCATTTCTATCAAAAATGTATTCAATTACGTTTTCCAAAGCTTTTAACTGGGGCTGAATAGAAGCATCTAATCTTGCTGGGATTGTTTGTGCTTTCTCTTTACATCCCTGCAACATAGTTTTCACTCAAATAAGTCCGAAGCAGCCTTTTTTTAAATTACAAAACTTACTTTCATTATCTCCCTGACACCTTTGTAATCAACGCCTCCAATAATATGTCTAATAAGGACAAAACATTCAACCCAAAAATCTTCCAATTGATATTGAAGTTTATCGCAACTTAAAATGCACTCGCACACAAGTCTAAAAAAACACATATATTATAATCCTGTGGAAACCTCGAACATGTAAATTAATCAATTTAATTTTCTAAACAATGTACCTCGACGGCAACACATTAGATGCAACTAAATTCTCAAGTAACGATAACAGTAGTTGCAATCGTCTGTGATTTGTCATTGCCGCTGCCATAGACAAAAACTGTCTTACAGCATTTTCTTGCTGCTCTTTGGATAGATTTGACATAGCCGTTGTTAATTCCGTTTGCCATCCTGATATTTTTTCGCTTTCGCTGTTCGGTTGGTGTACGAGAACACAACTAAATGCCTCTTCAATGGCTTCTACTTTCTATAACAGGATCATAACGAAATAAGTGGTAAAATAATGTTGCCATTTGCAATTAAAAGTTAAATTCAAGATTCTAGCAGTGCACAGTAAATGAACTATATTAACGTCGCCAATAGTAACCCTATTAACTGAATTACGTATTAATCGCGAAAAAGAACATTATTCTTCTTTTCACGAGGTTCCCATTAAATCGGTTGTGTTACGAAAATTTCAATTTAATTTATAATGTCATACGCCGCAAAGGCATGTATCCCAAACTTTAACATTAATTTATTGAAAAATGCAGATCGCAAGCAAAAATAACGAGCAGGGCGGAGAAAAATTAAAAAAAAACGAAATGGAACGTAATGGAAGAATAGTTTAGTGCGTAATATTTAAGTTATATATACTCACTAAAATATCGTTTACAATATTAGTGATTTGAGTTTCACTAGTCATCTTTTCGGCCGGATATTTATCTGCCCATGTGCAATGAAGGGGAAGTAATTAACGCATTACAATTAAAATTGCATCCACTTTTTTCATAGTGCTTTTTTCACCATTCACACTTGATTTATTACAAATAACAATTTGTAAACATAATTTGTATTCTGTTTACGTTTGTATAACCTATGCACTTGTAGCCAATGCTGTAACACAACTGAATGGAACAGAAGGGGTAATTATTGATGCACAGAGTGTAAGATGTCGCTGCGATAGAAGTGGTGTCAAACGTTTACCGATAGATGGCAATAGTAGTCTTTTGCGGCGAACTGTCCGTTTAAATCTTTCGCGAGTTGTGTTTATGAAAGAGTCGAACAAAAAATATAAGTATAAATTAGAAGAAGAATTTCATAACAGTTCTTCAATGCTGATATATTTGTGTGTGAATACTCGTCTCATTATTGGCAGCGGTAGTTATTAAAAGAAACATTAAAATCATACATTTTATTGAGATAATTTTATAACCTAAATACAATTAATAAAAGATCGGAGCAGAAGATGTTCTCGGTGAAGCACAACGTGCAATCGACATTACTTTGCGGGCCTGCAGAATTAAGCAAATCTTTCATGTTCGAGGTAAAAATATTAACGAATATAAACACTATAGGTTCAAATACACTGGAATTTAAGACACGTTAGTAATTTTAAATAGTTCAATAAAATCACTTGCGAACTACCAAGTCAGTAGAACGCTATTAAGCTCTGATGTAACTTATATTGTTCCATACATAAGAGAGAGTTTTAATACAATTTTTATCGAACTTTAAAATAATTGTAATATAATTCAAAGAATTATTCGTATGAATTCAATGGCATTAGTTGATATCTTTTATATTGCTGTACATATGTAAAAGTTGATTTGGTAGGGTGTTAATTACGAACAACATACGAGTATAAGTAGAAAAATGCCCAACAAATTATCGTATATAACGATTAACCAAAAAAATATAATATTTTGTCGACTTTCATATATACATACAGGGTGTTCCATTTACCTGGCAACGGTGGAATATCTCACGAGAGATTAAATTTATTAAAAAATGTTCTTGCAATAACTGTATAATATGAAGGGCGGCAATACCTAGTATAAACGGAATTCCACTTAAACGGAACACCCCGTATAATGTACAGAGGGCTTACTCTTGCAAGTAGCCCCAGAGGCAATGTCACCGCCTAAACACTCTGGCGAAAACGGTTGCCTACGTGCAGGGATCTCCCATAATACATAGTAGGCAAGCATGGAGTTCCGATGCTGCGGCATTGCCTTTAAATCCACTGGCAACAGAATCGCGCTGTATTATCCACGCATATAACAGCTGAACACATTCCAATATACGAAAACCCAGTAACATTGAAAAATTCCGTGGCTGCACTATAGTACTTAACAATTAGAGTCACGCCAACTGGGGTGTGTGGCACACCGTTGGAAAACTTACGAATAGGGATGTTCACCAAGGGTGGTCACTGCTACCGCAACTTCTCGTTTAGGGAATGCATATCGATTAAGATGTGCAGACCTGGCACTGGTGTTGGCGATCGCTTTTATACAGTGTGTAACGAAAGTATTCGAACGGCAAAGGTCAGAGACCATATTTTCACCGTGCCAGCAACCAGGGTTGATCTATATTTCCTGAACGGGACATTCACGGTAGCAGTGACCACCCTTGTTGATCCATCTGTGTTCATAAGTGTTCCAAAGATGTACCACCCCATTGCGGTTTGCCTCTAAATACTATGTAGTCCTTCGAATTTCGTTTTCAAATATGAAATGTCCCAAGTTAATTCTGTTAGAAGTGTATCGTTATGCAGACACCCGTTGCGTGGTCTGTTTTGTCAGAATGGGTCCCGACATTTCCGGAATCGAGTTTTCCTCCGTAGGCAGCAATTTACTGGGCCGAAGAAGGACGCCGTGTCGTTTACATTACACCAGCTCCATTGGAGAAGCTGCCGGCTGCCTGTCACGACAGAAGTAATCCAGCACCCGCGGCTTTCAAGCTGATGAGATTTATGTAAGCGGAACACTTTTCTTGCGTTGCTTCTGCACGTGCATCGGCCTTCAGGATTCGTTTCTGAAAAGAGCACCGCCCAGATTTATGCCCATTTAACTAAACTAGATCGCTTATTTTGAAATCGTTTGTCTCACTCGACATTCAAATCCCGCGTGTCGGCTATTGCGCATACCTACATATATATATATATACAATTCATTTTTAACTGGAAATGAAACATATGATCTCCTATCTTTTTTTTCTTCCCTTTACTTATCATTTGAAAATGAAATGCTGCATGGTGCAATGTTATTTCCTTCCCATAATTTCCCATGTATTTGCCTGATTCATTGCAAGGCGCCGCATTGTTGCGCCGTAGAATAATAATGCATAAAATAGTTTTGAATCGGAGAACTTTGTTTAGCGCACCGGAAGCGATCTATCAAGGAACATTAGTTACTTTACACGTCACACGCGACAGGTATTGACATTCTACGTGCATAAACATACGCGTTGTTTACGAGCGATCGTATTTTCAGAAGAGGTTGCGTTAAACGCACATAGATCATGCTTGAGAACGTTATTCATTCTGGGCTGCAGCAGCGAAATGCAATGAAGTACGCAGTACATTACAGCACAAAGAACTTTGATTCATCGTTGAATAAGTCTTGAATATATTTGCTCGCGGATATCGTTACAGTTCAAAAAATACTCGGTGGCTGGAATGTAGCGGAGTGAAAATTCGCATTTCGATTAACCGAGAAAAAACATACGCCGTGCAAGGATTACTCGGAATTATCTTTATTTTTCTGATTCTATACGACAGATAGAGCATTCCTTTCTTACGCGGACTATAAAGAAATCGTGCAGTCTATAGTTGCATTTAGAAGCAATCGAGCAGCACGAATTTCTTTTTCATCCCTTCTACGGATCAATATTTCTCGATTATCGAAATGATATACGATAATAGTAAAACTAATGCCACAGCGAGAAACTATGTATAAAGCAGTGGCTATATCTGTTATCGTTCCTTTCGAATTATAGTTTGAATATCGTACGATACGCTGAAATCAAGAATCTGATGAATATCAAAAAGTATATACAATTAGGAGATAATCGAAGTACCTATCGCGTTGGATCTCGTTTTATTTTTTCGAAAAAGACCAATTTTAACCGTCGAAATATTCGCGCAACTAATACATTCTGGATAAAATGAGTCAGTTTGGAAAGATTTATTCTTTCGGCTGGAATACCGGGTAAACAGTAGTTCGCAATTTTTATGCACGATTCATCGTAGCACCAGGAGCAAGAGTAAAATAAACGATCGAATGAGACTCGTCGCAAATCAGTTGCTTCCTTCTCCTGCGGTTTATTTTTCGAAGCCGAGAGGGATTCGTTGAACGTGGTTTTTGGTAAAGGTGGGAAATTATCCCCCTTTTAATTGCGGCAGCCTTTTTTTTCTTTTATACTTTACGCAAAGAAGTTAAAGTTCGATGTGTAAGTTACATACAGTTGGTTACAAAAGTATCTACTAGTAGAATAAGAAATAATGCATACGTAATCTGTTTTTAGCAAATACTTTTAAGTCTATTTTAACATCATTATCAGGCGACACTTTTGAATATTCATTAGAAAATACCTGAATATTCGATGCATGTAGATTTGAATAATTTGTTCTTTCATGACTACTGAATAGCAATGATATGCACGTGTAATTGTGTAATATGGTATGGTGCATTTTATACAATGTAACTGTTAGTATTACTTTTTTAACGTCGTCTTATGTTACAATTCATCATGAAATGTTTGCAACAAATATTATTAGCTGGAATACATCTGATTTAAACATATTTGTTGTATCTATAATTAAAAATTGTATTAAATCAGTAACAGCCCGAAAATTTAGGCCTTAAAGGGTTTAATTGATAGATATCATATTTTAATATTATTGGCAAATTCGGTGTGACTGATCGTTGATCATTTATTATTAATATTATTAGTTATACTATGTAGTATTTGTTAGGTTTATCCGAATGAGATATTACCTAATATATTATTCTACATAGGTAATTTCTACAGATTTCTCGTGCACTGTTCTCGATATACAATAGAAACATTTTGGAAAGTTCGATTACAGGCTACATTTTCTAATACCATAATACCTTTACTTTTAGAAACGATGTTTATTGGTTTTGAAGCAAAGTCGAGGTAACTAACGATACTCCATTGTATATGTTTATTGCCACATTAATTTACACAATTGCCTAGGTATATTGCTCGTGGGATCTTTTCGCTATTTATTTATCCTACTGGTTACTGGTCATTCTCGGTACTAAATTTTTTAATAAATTCTGGAGGAGGTGCGATGGTTTTACTGCACCCATACATAAACCAATAATACTTACCGCATTTTTAAATATCGGTAGTAATACTAATCGTGTATGATTAGTAGTATATTAATAGGATCAAGTATTGACGTGCATTTGGAGCTTTTTGATTTTCACGTGTCAGAAGATTTTCGACTGTCATTAAACATTGGAAATACTGAGAATAATATTATCCATAAAATCCTATCGACATAAACCATAGAACTCCATACGGACAATTATTTGGAGCATCGACATTTTCTTTGACCGAAACTGCATGAATTATGATTCTAAATTGCAAATTGAAAAATACATAAATTGCAGAGGAATGTTATTTATCTGATGATTCAGTAAAGAATAAAATATTAATAATATAATTATTTTTATAGTGCGGAAGTACGCCAATAAACCTAATCCAATTTTCCATTCTATGATATATCTACAATAGATATATAGTACACAAATTACAAACTATAGGTAACAGGTGTAATAAAGTGCTCACATAAAGCTGTGACTCCTTCTGTAATAAAGGTCCATTACCAATGAAAAAGAATAAACAATTGGATTATATAATGAAAAGCAAATGAATCACAAGGGAATTAATTATATCAGGTATTTGGAGAACTATGAAACCCTAATGGAGCGTCTTATCGAGTTGCACACCTTCGCCACTTTGCCTTCCGTACTTTTGATCGACGACTTCGATACTTATATCAACGATTACAAAGAAAGCGAGGTGACGTACGATCTACATATCGCCAAAACGTGTTCAACGATTCTCGACACAATGAATTCATGCTCGCGAATATTGAAGACCAACGTAAGTAAGAGTGGGTACTGCTTGATCGTGTAACAAAAAAGCGAGAAAGAGAGTCTGAAAGGAGGCTATAGAAGACTTCCATATGTATAATTCTACATGCTATGTCTTATGATTACTTCAGGTATATATTTGCGCGTGGTCTTCCTCTGGAATGAACAGCATTACCACTTATATGATATATTTCGCAAACATTTGGAACGTGACGGACGAAGAAGAGAGTAACACGATATTGTTGAAGAAATACTCGCACGACGGTCCTACAGAAAAGTGTCCGTCCTATAGATACTGCAAACTTGAAGACGGAGTGAGGGTCTTGAAGGAAGTTTTATACAATGAAATAGAGGAGGGCTAGCAGCTAGTGTCTGTTTTATAAACACAATGACTCGATTCTAATATGTGTATATAGGTATTTTGGAAAGAGGACCTGCAAATATTCTAAAATATTTGGATAACTTATACAAAAGAAGACAATTACAATTTTCTTATGTTTCCATTTAATTATCGTGCGAATATAATAAATAAGTGTGACTACATTTGAAACAAGTCGTCGATTATATTGTCCCTGCGCGAAGAAGAAATAACTCGTTTTAATTTCTACGCTGAAGAGAAGAGTAAAGTAATTAATAATTAGAGCATATGGGACACCTCCATGGTCGTTCATACGAGCCTCGAAAAATTTAATAAAGTTCGTGGAACCTTCAAGATTTCTTGCTGGTAGTCTCATTCTTCGGTAATATACATCCAGCGAATTATACTCGAAACGCTTCAACAGAGAATCACAATCGCACAGATACACAACTAATCCATTCCACCTGAAACTTGCTTCTTTACATTATTTATATTCTAGAAACCATTGTATTAATCCCCTCAACAATGTCATGGATATACAAGAGAATGAATACCGTTCTGTTAGAGACGACCGAACAATTTTTTCGCCAGCATTATTCCTGGAGGTATAGAAACGCCATAAATAAGCGATGGCAAACCGGCGAAAAAGACAAGTGTATCGGGGGTTCGAATGTTGGCGTCCTATTGTCTGGTTCTTCTGCTCGGCCAGGTCGAAAGCCGTGTCTCGGGTAGAGGCCCCCTATAGACTGAACTGACCACTTGTTCCAATCGGACCGAAACAATCTAAAACTGTCAGGACTCTGGACTAACCGTGGGCATCGCGCAGCAAGGTAATAAATGGTAACTTGAAGGCACCGTAAACCGTAAGCCCTCCGTGAATGGGAAACCATGGGGAAGGAAAAACGAATTGTTTTTTCAAGGAATGGATGTCACAGGCGTAAGGAGGCACACAGAGTAATTCCTATTATAATTATTATTATTATTTATTTTTGATATATTACATTGTCGATAATGTATATACGTATGCTATTGTTATTATGATTATTATTAATGTTGAATAAAAAATGTACTTGCGTTGCAAAACACTAATGTCTGTTCAAGATTGGTAAATAAATAATTTTAACACTAGATTGCCGGACTTTGAACACTTCTTTTTACTGACTTCCCTCCGACTAACAATAGCCAATGGAATGCGCGTTTTCTTTAAAAAAATAATTCTCTTAATTTCGAAATGAAATGCAATTAATTTAATTATATAATGCTCACGGATCTTCATTAATCTTTGTATTTCAAATTCTGAAACGAGTCAAGTTGACTCGCTCCGGCAATCTAGTGTTAAAGAGATTTTTGGAGTATGATGTCAACGCGACTAGAATTATTAACACGAGGAAAATCTGAGCATCGAAACGGTGGGGTATTAAAATATGTTTATCGCACTGAAATCATTCAACAGGTTAGACTTGAAATCACTTTACCTGCAAGCGAACGCAATTTCCATATCGCACTATGTCCTATGCTAAAACGTACTATACAACATTTCACGTGAATACGAATTCGATGGTAACTACGAACGCACATAGACTTCTCAATGCACTAAATAAATTAGAAGTATCATTTGAAAGGTGACGAGAATTATAGACCGATCAAATGTCGAAGCGTAAAGCTGCGAAGTAATCAAATTAATTAACTACAAGTCGACTGTGTGCCGCCACGAAGGAAGAGAGAGAAAGAGGGGCAGAGGGCGTACAATAATTACGTAGCAGAAAATTGCAGGGTGGTTTAAGCTAGTATGTAAGTAGAAGTCCAATCTTCACGGGTCCAAGATCGGAGAGACAACGGTAAACCACCGTGGGGCTGTTTGTGATGGAGAGCAAGAAAGAGACAAAAGAACGAAGGCGAAGAGACGTATATACGGGAATACAGAGAGAGAGGAAGAAAAGTGACAGAAAGAGTGCGTGCAAGAAGAAGAGAGAGGAAAGATCGCATACCTGAGTGAACAGGTGTGCCGGAGTGGACGACGAGTGAGTTGCTGTCCAGCAGACGGCGGCTTGGCCAACAAGCAGCCTGTTAAGTCCCTTCGTGGACGAAGAACAGGGACGCAATCACTGGCCGATTTCAGAATTCGCGACCACTTGGAATTCCACTGAGGAAAGTAAAACCCCTCTGAAATCGCTTTATGAAATCGTAAAACCCGTGAATGTCGATGATTAACATTATCGGTTTCACGTTTGGGCCTGATTTTTCTGCCAACGAATTATCATAAAGATAGCCGAGATTCTATGCTTTCCTCGTTTTCGTTTATGATTGCACCGATTAGGGTGGTTTAGGAAATTTTATTCAGACGCCCATTAAAGGAATGATTGAAAAATCGCAAATGTTGCACCAATCTCGATACTATGTTTATAGAGTTTATTTTCATTTGCATGTCTACTATATATTTTTGTATTATTTTTGTTACAATCTTTTCGTGCAGGAAAAAATTGCAAACGATGACGAATGGAAGTTATTTGAACGAAATGAAACAATTTCAAAAGAGGAATCATTTTCATATTATTTAAACTATAATTGCATACGCAGCAGCCTAATAATTTGATTGAAAACTTTCATTATTGCAAATCTACAAATGGTTTGTATTAGTTGAAAAAAGCCTTGAACGATGAACATTTTTTTCTGAAATCCAGTGTCATCGTTTCCAATTACGAACAGTTGAAATTGATCGTTCGTGTCTAAGAAGGCTGAGTGATTTATTTAAACAGAGCAAGTGATTTATGTAACCGGCGAGTGACGGAGTAATGTTTGAAATGCGGATCGTAAATATAGAAAGACTTTTGTCTCCTCGATTATTTCAGACACGGCAGTATAATTGCACTCACGATCGTCGCCACTTTCTCCGCTGGACCGACACCGCATTCGAATGCAAACAACCGCTCTGAATGCATCCACGAACTCCGTGATTACCTTCTTTTTTTCGATTCTCCAAGTTGTACCATCATTCACCTATTACCTATTGTTACCTCCAGCACTCTTACTTGATTATTATCTACCGTTTAGAATAGTAATTCCTCTAATAAAATTATTAGCATATGCAGGCAGTGAGGACAGTAAGTTGTGAGTGCTTCATCTGATAATAGTTAAAAATAAATGAGAAAAACAGCTTCGAGTCACCCTTTTTTCTTTGTTCCGGTTTGATACTTTGTAAGTGAAGGATATCGTGTACAATTCGAAAGGTGCCAGGTAAAGTTGTGTAAGGGCGGTTGATGGCTAACCCTTCCAGTGAATTACACTCGCGGGTACGTAGGTAGCCGAGCAATGGCAAGTTATTATCCCGCTCGCTACGCCTACCAGTGGAACCAGTTCAATCGAAGAGTTCGATCGTTCTCGTCGATTAAGCACACCATTGTGTTTGCTTGTCCCGAGCAGGTGTCTCGAAGATAGATATTGCCTGCACGCGACAATGTTAAGAATTATTGATGAAACGACCGGCGTACGATCAGTTTGTAATCTGTCTTAGAGCTTAATCTCACGACCTACCCTATATCGAATTTTGCGCCCCGCCAACGGGCAGCCGTGTGAAATATGATATGTATTTGCGTGTCGCACCGTTTTGCAAATCATGACTACATACGCGTCCACTGGTATCAGGACAGAGTACTTTTCTAACGCGAAACTTTAAATATTCGTGCACTAGGTGCCCCTAGAAATAATATCTATAAATTATCGTAGAAGTATCTTGAGTGAAAATAAAACGGAAGAAAAATTTTGCCGCTGGATTCCATCGAGAAAAGAAAGATTGTCGTGAAAGGAAGAACAAAAGGACAATAAGGAAGGTCAATGCATTCCACCACTATCCCATTCAATGGACGCGGCAACATTGTTCTCTGATTCCAGACGTTTTTTGCGGAACACGTAGAGGACAATCGGCTGGAGCACGATGGAAGCGCGAAGAACGAGCACGAAAGGAATAAATCAGTCCTCCGATTGAAATTTAATGAGGAACGTGGTTGCCCACAGGTGTGCTCCTGAACACACGTGCGATCTGCCTGCACCCTCTTACACCCTTCTGCCAGCCGGTCGCTCTCGCTGTTAAAAGCTACATTCCATCGACCAAACAACCAGTTCTGAATCAGTTACGAACTCTCGATGACTCATGAATCTTCGATCGTACGGAACTATCTAAAACTTTGTATCGCTCGACGAAGAAAGCGAAATGAGCATCTAAATCGCTTCATTCTCGTCGACGAAAATGCTAAATGCATCTGGATAATAACGTGTGCAATAACAGTTTCAGTAAGGAGTTCTTACGAGAAAGTTGCGGTACCTCCTTCCAAAGGATAATCTTTCTTATCGGATTCGTATTGGTACCGTGCCTATGTTTCTTAATTATATTACCAATTTTATACCATACAAGTCGTATGTCCATACAATTCAACGGAAGGGGCGTAGATACTAACAAACATTCTAGAAGAAACTGTTTTTTTTTTTGCCACGAGCAATGATCGGCGAAATATAGGCAAAATTGTCAGAAAATTAAGAATCACTTCGTCTTACAAAAATGTTCCCACAAAATCTCTCCCTGATAACCTGCCTTCACCCCTTTCTAAAAAAAAACTATTCACGCCATCAGCATTTAAACTCCGCAATTACAGGTTCACGCTTCGCCAATAACATCAACATTACTCGAACTATACACGTCGCAAAAGTGCCAGACAATTTTATCGTTCATAAATCTCTCCCGAACAAGTCCTCAAACAATACACCCGCCCAGTACAGTTTGCCACGGGCGAATGTCAAACGCAATTAGAAGCGCACAGGGAAACGGTAACCCAACGAGTACAACGAATTACAGCCACAGTCGCAGCGGGCAACAAAACGAGCACGATCGTCCTCCGATTCCTCGAAGTGAAGCCTGCGAACCTCCGCCACCGAACATCTCGTCACTTTTTAACCATCGAAATTCCCCGATAGCAACGAAGAGGAGCGTAACACACAGGACTGCAACCGGGGAGTCTGCCATCGGGCCGAGACAGGCTGCTCCAGCAGGCGAGCAAGTGCCAGTTGCTCGGCGGCAGTTGCCACGGCTGGACATATACATACATTTCTGTCCTTTCGTGGAGATCTTCGTTCGCATGCTTTTTACCCCCTTCGCCGTGGTCCTCTAACAGGTAATCCGGGAGTCACGGTTAACGAACGTGAAAAAGGAAAGTGGCGAGGATCGGTTACAGTAAACCCGAGAGCGTTTACAAGAGGACTAAAGATAAAGAGAGGAAGAGAGAGGTCATGAAAAGGAGGATGCCATGTGCCAGGAACAGTGAGTGCGTGTGAGTGGTGTGCGTGTACGTTCGCGTCGAGACCAGTGGCTTCGGTCCTTCGACCCTCGAGGACGTACCACCAGCCGAGGACACGATGATGATCCAGATGATACGCACTGCCGTCCTCCTGTCCGTTTTCGTTCATCTCGATGCCACCGCCAACACCATCACCATGGCCAAGGTATGTGGTAATCGAGTATTAAGCTAGTTTGGATATAAATGTTAGGAATGACCGGTGGATTCTGAAAGATTGGAGTGACTTGTTTAATTCAGATAGGGCTGAATAACTACTCTTTTTTTTTTTTTTTTGTAAAAGAAAATTATCTTCTTAAGTGGTATGGTTAGTAACGAGGGAAGATAATTCTGAATTTTCAACGATTTTCAAATGCAAAGTATCGGAATAGTATTCGATCCTGTTTAAATTGAGCAATAAGTTAAACAATTTTTCGAAACCTTAATATTTGTGATTGTTTAAGCCAAGGTATTGATTGTAACCAGTGGCATTTATACTTTATAGTCACAGGGCACGATTATTTGTATTATTTCTGAACAATCTTCGTATGTCCGCCTTATAACTCACACTGTCACTAGGAAAATTCTAAGGCAGCCCGCATCTCTGCAAATCAAACAGGTGATTCTCGTTATTGAATCAAGCGGTATACTTCGTACAGCACACAGGTGCAACTATTATTTAAAGTGTTAGCCAACTAAATTGTTTAGTTACAAGGTGTTCCACGCGGCACGGTTGGCTGTTTGTTAATTAGACACGACTTCGCCAGCACGATAAATACGGCGAGAACACTGTTTTGGACCAACCGGAGAATGTTTTTATAGTCGTTGCTCCACAGAAAAATTATTAGCACTTAGCGCGCGGGTTGTACGAGGGTCTCTCTGCCTTTAATGTGTCCCGCCGTGCGATACAAATACTCTTTTGTTTGCACCTGGCAAAGAGGAAAGGTAAATAGCGGTATATCCGATGCACGATTAAAGAACCGACGGCACGATCTTTTTTAAATATAATTATAAATACGCGTTGTCGCGTCTCCCTTCCTCGATCGACTCGCTATTCCTATCCCTCTTCGCGTTAAAACGATTAATCGAGAAAACACTAGCCAGTACCGTGCTCGTTGCTAACTTAATGATGTGGAGCACACGATAACTCATTATACTTTTACAGTCGTGGAAAGATAATTTTGATTTCTTCTTACGAAATTTTATTGCATTGTATTCCCACTCCCTTTCTCCCGTTTCCAAGAAGATTTCGAAACGAATATTCTTCCGTGAAGCAGCCACGGTCGTTATCAATTCATCGTGGTGTATCCAATTGGAGAACGTTACGGTGAAATTTTAACATCACACGAGCATGATTCACACTCTATCGCCGTAATCACATCTTACGTACATTAATACATCAGCGCGTAACGTTGTTTCCACATTTCATAATTCTGTGCAACAATTATACGCATCGTGTTCCTTGAAGAGAAAAATAAAAAAACAAGTCGCCTCTTTTCACGACGTTACAACTTATCTCGTGCAACTTGATTGTACTCTCGTAGTATCTTCAATATGCCCGTGAAACAGAAATCACCGCCGTCTAATCAATTTCCGTGTCGATACACTGTACAATCGAACACGAACGATCCCCAACTGCAAGTCGTGGAAGAAAAAATCGCACTTATTTATGTCGCGGTCATTCGTTTCTTCCTTATCGAATTAATTTCGATAAAAGCGGACGCGAGTGTCCAGCAACGTTGCTCTTTATTTAACGTCACCGTTTGTTTGTAAACTATATGTAGCTTCCCCATAGGTCGTAAAGAAGCACGAGGGATAGTCCCGATAACGATAGCAAGATTTTTCATTTCGACGTCGGGATAAAGACGTGCGATTTTAATTACAATATGCTAAAATGCCGAATAAAATGCGTGAACGTCGTGGAAATCGTTTTCTTCTCAGTGATCCAGGTAAAACCGTGCGTTCACTGCCTCCACGGTATCCACGAGCACGTTCTAGAACAGAGCGTTTCGCGTATTTCCTGACCCGAAATACTGTGCTCCTATAATAATATACGATACTAGTAAACCGCGAATATTCCATCGGCGGATAGTAGATTCATGCTTGATGCTTCTGTTGCTCTGTTTTCCTCGGATACTCCTCCGCTCGTGATATATCGAGAAAACGCTTATCCACTCGCGAAACGAGCTGTGACGTTTTGTGTTCGATTTTACTCTCTTTTAACGTCCCATTGTTTCTCATAGTCGAAACGCTCGTAATTATATTCCTGCTATTTTCCTTTTTTTTTTCGTTCTGCGAGAAAACTTATGGACCGAAATGGTTGCTGGCAATGGTTACTGACAAGGAAATTGGAAATTGTGTAAAACTTTGGGCTGTTTAATATGTTTACGAGTTTGTTGTTAAATATTTGGAGCACGTTTTGGTAGCTTTTCTTTTCTCTGTCGGGGTTGCTGCGAATTTTGTTAAAAGCCACGCAGTGGCATGTTAATCAAATCGAATACATTCGATGTAGTTTATGGTCGAACATATTATCGAACAGTTTCTTGCTTAAATTAAAAGCATTTGCGAAGCTCGATACAGATAATTAAAATAGTTTCCTAGGTTCATAAACCTAGTTTCCGCATTATTACCCGTGGGCAACTCGAGTTGCACACGTTTCATGCCACTTCAAAACATTGACTCCCCGTGAAAAATGTCGCACCGGTGGAATGTGTCAAATTTTTCTTATGCCCCCCGTTGGGATCTTACGTAGGCACTGTTTCGCCATCGGAAGGAATTCATACGTGGGCACACACGGCATCCGAACAGCTTCTTTCTGTTTTTCTCCCCTCGCTCAGTTTCGACTTTACATGCCCCCGTCAGCCTGGTGAACATGGACGTGTGACTTTTTTCCCAGTGCATTTCGCCTCCTCGATCGACCTTCGAAAAAACGACGAAGGCAATCGGCCACGGTGTCATTAATCAGCAAGGCTCGCGGTATGCAAATTTGGTGTACAATAAAATGTCATTCATTTGGCCATACATACCACGAGATCACGGGCGTTAATCTTTGGATCGTGTGTCCTTCCGATTCATGCATTTTTCGCCTCGAAGAATGGGGACGCTAATGTATTTTTCTAGTTAAAGTTTTACTGCAACATGGGTCGAAACATTTTCTATATTATTATATCTTCTGGGTAGAGTGGTCACAAGTTTTCTTTTTTACTTATAGAATAGGGTATGCGTTAAGGGTAAACTGTTTGGGAGGTGTAATTCAGTTACAGTTTTTATATATTTTAATTCAACTGAAATGGATGCAGAAATTATTTGTCTCCTAGTTATAAGGATCATTTTTAATTATCTATTGAAGTGAGCGTCAGATACGTAATTCATAAATTCCTTCCAGAAAAATATTAACGTTCAACAAATCAAGCTTCTTGTGCCTCAAAAGCAAAGAATTTTCTTACCCATATTTATTAAACGTTTTCTATCTATTTCAGTAAACACCGTATATCCGTGTAACATAAATATACACTTAACAACACGGTAAAGGTAGCAATTTCTATAAAATTCAATATTCACTCTCTAAAACACTATTTTCTACTCGTAATTCAACCGTAACAGCTATCTTGCGTAATATTCTATAATTCTAACAACGCTAATCCATACCCTTAACCGTATCATTAAACACGTCGACAACATCTTCCCCCATTAAACAGGAATATAAAAACCGGCCATTACACCGATCGCAACAACGTCGTATCACCATAGAGCCTGATAGGTACTATCCACCTGTCTGCCTTATCTATCGATATATCTGCTCTATGCTCGTAAAACGAAGGCACGAAATTCACGGGGACGAAAGGATTCGCTGCACGCACCACCGCGTACCTACGGCCATAATCTAGCTAACAAACGATCTCTCCTCTACGCCGCGTGTAACACATTTTATGCTCCTCCCTTCTTCTTTACCCGGCCAGGAATTTCGTTTCGTTAACATTGAACGTATGCAAATCGCGGCAGACGAATTCTTTTCACCGAGACGAGAACCGTGGGCCCTCACTTCCGTGTAATCTCGACTTTCTCGCAACCGGCGCGGCGCGCGGTGACGACGAGATAAAACGATCCGTGGGTCCAAACCGATCCGAAGAGACAACCAGTCCCGAACGCGTTCAACTTGCACACGTGCATCGTTTTATGCGCCTCTCGTACCTGGAACAA
The DNA here is from genome assembly GCA_963583965.1 of Nomada ferruginata. NCBI lineage: Eukaryota > Metazoa > Arthropoda > Insecta > Hymenoptera > Apidae > Nomada > Nomada ferruginata. The sequence continues at coordinate 11,835,361 of OY757215.1, forward strand.
GAGACAGCTATTTGCTTCCGAGTACGTACTCGACCATGATCGTATCTTGCGCCAAGCTTGCCGGATTTTCATCGAAAATCCATCGCATTATTCGTAGACCTGGCAGGCTGCAAATACTATGTAACTTCTCCCCCCAAACACACCTCTCGAATCCTAAGTGTTTCGAGATGTTTGATCTTCGCACAGCGGATTCCACGTTGATATTCGAATCTGCATGATTTGCATTGGCGGGTCTACTTTCCATACTACGGGTTCAGGTATTGTTGAGGTAACGAGGTACGGGAGTTGAGTATGGTTGAGAAGGAGAACAAAAAGATGAATGATTCATTGGTGTCTGATAGACGTTAGATGAATCGCAACTTGTTCGAAATACATAGGAAACGTTCGCAGGCTGAACCGACTGTGCTCCACTTTTGCAGTTTTTTCTTCTTTTTTTCTTGGTATTTTTACCACCAAACTTAACTTTTTGTATTTGAGATAATATTCCCTTGACAATTACGTAATTACGTGCACGCGTGAATACATATTATATGAGAAGTTTTAAATGACAATGTACACTTTGTCGGTTTTCTCTGCGTTGCCTTTTGTGGAATTAAATCACGTTGGCGAACGAGTGGCTCGTATAACGTTTAATATGATTCTGTCGGTGCAACGAAGTCGTTTTAAATTTCACATCACAATCTATTGGAGGCGAGCAATAATTAATATGAAGCTGGCTGTACGAATGGCGAGCATCAAGCACAGAAAGAATGTGTCTAAGAAACCTGTTTGGGGAGAGCCAATATCTTACGAGGTCCTCTCCTTTTTACCTTTTACTCCTCTTCTCCTCTCCCTCTCTCTCTCATTCCCTCGACGTGCACGAGGAGCACACACGTGCAGCTTCTCCTGTGCATTGCGACACGCAGAGCTTCTCCCGAATGCTCAGGTGTTAGCAGATATTCCCCTTTCTGCCCTTTGTGCATCGTTCGGCCTTCTGCATCGTTAGCCGAAGCCACTTCATCGTTTTGGCTATTGACAGGGATTTTCGATTAGTATCTTTTGTGACGCATTTGTCTTCAGGGCTATCAGTATAAATTAACGTTGATTTCGGTTGCTGTAAATTTCCCTGGAGGACTGTGGGATTTCGTTCAAATTCGTGAAAACATTTCGACGCGGCAATCATTTTTGTTCTGCTAATCTGTTCGGAGAAAATACTTCGTTTAATATATTTTAAATATACGAGGGCGTGTTTAGTGTGCAATGGACATTTAGCGCTTTGAAGTTCATTATCAGTAACATAGCAAGGAATATTTAATGTTTTTAATAATATAAACAACATAATAAAACCAGCAACAAAATTCTGTCCCTATTTGCCAAGTAGATTATAATATAAATAAATAAGTAATGAACCACAGTCTCTTTAAATATTCGTCTGTACTCTTTGATACAAAAAAGAAGCTCCATTAGGGAATATTATAATAGACAAATATAAAAACACTAAATCATTCTCTTTCTTTCATTTCACACAGCGTAAACGCGTTAATACCAACTTTCCTAACAACTCTCGTTGCACAACTGTCTCCTTGTTGCACAAAAGCGTTATTTCACCGTGGATTCTGTTCTGCCGCCTCCTCTCAATCTTCTATCGAAGCGTATCATTACCAATGGAATTTCGTGCGAGTTCGCAGTAAAAACGCGGAACTCTAGTTCACCTGTTCCGCGCGGATTCCGTAATCCGATCGGAATAGTAATTAGCGTGGCGGTGACGAATCGTTCAAGGAGCAATTAAATTCATAGTAATTTTATAATCGATGAATCAAGCGTGCTGGTCAGGACCTTGGTCGCTCATGTATAAATAATATTGAGTTTCATCGCGGCTCGAATCAATCCGTCGTTTCTACTCTATAATCACTCCACAATTGTGTCAACCACGAGGGTATGTGGCACCGCGTGGCGCCAACCTGTTGGAAGTTCCAACTTGGAACGCTTATTTTCTTGTATTCCCCCCCCCCCCCTTTATCTCATCTCCCGCACTTAATTCTACGTGTGCATGTTTCTATGTATATCGGTGACTTTTTTTTCTCTCCGAGTAAGAAATTATATATTTTTTTCTTTTCGTCTCACGACTGAATCGCCGATGTGCGCGTATCATTTTTGTGTCTCTTTGCGTTCCAGTTCCTGGTGTGTTATTATATTACTCGCTACGTTCGTTCACGAACCTGCAATTAACAGCAACTACCGCGGAAAATGTGCTCTGTTAATTGGTGCGCGTGTCAATGACGATGGCGCCATCGAGACATGCCTTCGTAATTAACACTCGTCCCGTTAACAGAACTCGATACCGCAGGGAATTCTAGAATAGCCACGTTCGACTAATTAATAACCATCCTTCAAACAGTTGATGGATGGAGATGACGCGGCGCCTTCTCGTTGGTCGTGAAGCATTATTCATTTTTACCGGTCTGATCCTTTTCATGGGATGATTGGGTCGTTAGATTAGGTGAGATTAACATCAATGTTTATCGAATTTAAGTTGATCGTTCAGTGATTTACTAGTGTACACCAGTATGTATTACGGTCGGGGATTGAATATGTTCAGTTAAATGTGGTGTATGAATCATTGCCTGTGTATAAATAATGGAGGGCTTTAAAAATAACTACCGATGAAGAAGGGAATGATTATTAAACTCTTATGTGTAGGATTTTAGTCGTATAATATAGCAGGTAAAATAATAGTGTATTTAATAGTAATTTCTCGGCAGAATTTGTTCGTAATATATTGTCTTCTCTTCAAGGGACCAGCGACTAACTGGACCGAGCTTTAGCTCTGTCCCAAGTGAAATAAAATATTAGCCAAACAATATCTTATACCTACAAAAATGTAGCGTGATTCAGTAAACTCTATTATTTCATAGCAAGATTTTCTCTCGCGAATTCATCGACGTACTTGCAAAATGGAGTTTAACTTTTTTCAAACGAGAATCATATACGTTTCTTTTAATAAATGGATTCAAATTACTTTGCACATAAATGCCACAAATTTAGATTATCACAAACTCAACACTTTGCCAGACATTTTATACTATTATTATAATCGTCCATCCTTCTGTCGCTATCAGGTTTAATCAAATTATACTCACAATTATTCGCCTACGATGGTGAGACATAGCGTGTAGTAGAATAAGTCCTCGTTGGTCAGACGCACATAATTAGCCAGCCCCGGTTTCTACATTCACCCTGTATAATTCAATACTCGTTACTACGTCCGATTCGATAGATATTAATAGAAATAGTCAAAGCCAATAAATGATGAATGTTTCACGGAGATTTTTCGCTTCTCGTTGACTAACCGGCTCCACCGGAATAGGAACGATTTCATTTTACCTGAAACTGGCGTCTGATACTAGTGTCCACGTGATCCGATCGAACATGAAGCATACGAAACTCTAAATACGTTCGTACGTAGGTGATCGGCGACAGGTGCAACAAACAAGTAATCTCGGTGGTCGACTCCTGTTTGTAGAAATTTACATTCGTCGTGTGTATAACACGCTGCTTGACCTGCTCTCTTTCCACGAATTCTGATTAGCCACGGAATACCACCGTGACGTGTGTCTAATAATCAAGTGGCAGTTTCGAACCACGCCTCCCAATTATAGAAGATTTCGTTCCCCCTTTATAATTTCAGTACATTCAGTACAAGCTTAATCCTTCTTATTGATTGTGTCGTTACATATTAGAATTCATACTTTTTCGTATTCGCTGTATTTAGATAAAAGTTAGGGGCAGATTGAAGAGGTGGTTTAGAAAGGTAACAGAAGTACTGTTAGTATGAAAAATATGTTTTGCAATATTTAATGTTGCGAATCTATATTTTTCTCTCTTAGTTATTTCCATTATCTGTCTTTCCAAAACGATTTATTAGCGTTTTATTATTCAGCGAATTGAATCTGAAATAAAATAAATAACAGCTTTTGGTTGGGCGACTTTTTTCCTCGCCGGTCTCGTGTAAAATGATCAACTTTCAATTATTTATATATAAAGATACTTTATCACTCAATATAAAGTTCGAAGGAAAAAACCTCTTTCGATGCCCCTCGTAAAATCACACGAACTAAATAAAAAGTTTCATATTTTATTTGCCACAATTCACGGCTGTTATACGTTTTATACGTACCGGGCACGAGAAATGTAGAAGCGTAGCTTTTACGTTTATATTTTGAATTTAACATTTTTTAAATAGCAGAACGCCAGGCTTGAGAAAAGAATTTAGCTCGCAGTAGATTATAAATTCGATAAACGTTGAAGAAATCGGCTGGCAGGAGTTTCCAAACGTAGCATGTCGCAGCGGACACGAAAATTTATTCTCTGCCAGAGGGAAATGCCTTGGCACTCGACCGATTACACACCGAAAAACCCGTTTTGTTTGCTGCTCCAAATCATGTTATCGATTTTTTTCGCCCTATCCTTTTTATCTTTTTGATCGTTCCTTAACGTTGCACGTTCGTAACGCGTGCGTTAGCGATCACAAACGACATGGCAACAAAACGAAATCGAAATGCTTGACAGCAATTAAACACGATCTCGGCCGGATAATTAATTTCTTCGCGAATCACGGGCGAAACTGCAATTTACAACTGTTTCTGCTCTGCTCGGAAATAGCTCGTTAGTTTATTAGTAAGCAAATTAGACGCGACTGACGCGAGATGGCTGACGGCTCCTTAGAATTTCACGAACGAACGCCGACTTAACATTATTTTCCAGTTAATGGATTCCGTGACTGGGTTTCTCGACGTCGTTCCTTGAAACATTGACTTTTAAAGGCTCGCCCCTATCGACGAGGAAAAGACCAGTGTCTTCCATTTATTTATTTCATCACACTGCATGAGAGATTTCTCATTTTAATTCTTTATTTTCTTCTGTTTGTTTCTCCTCAATAGCAATTATTCTTGAATAAATGTTCATTTGTCTCAATTAATGTCAAGCTGCATTCGAAGCTGCATTTAAATCTAAAAGCAAGATATTAATGGTATGTTTACATGGTTGTGTATTGAATTTAATAATTTTCTGTGCTGCGAAGTGACTGAAAATATGCAAGTTGTTTAAATCCTTGCGTTGTATACACATAGCTGGCAAATGATCTTTTAATATTCCGACGGTGTTTCTGATCGACCAAAGGCGAAAATCGACTTCGAATGTTTAAGTATCCACGTGAATTTACGATCCTGCGTTAACGTCAAGAACGTGCACAAGGATTTCAATAATTAAATAGGAATGAGCAATTAGTATTATTATCAGAGGCAAGTGATTTGGCTCGAACCTTTTTAACAGCAGAATATTTCTAACATTGCTTATGTCGCTCTTAATACTATTGTCTTGAATCTTGTATCGATAAGAAATTTTTGGAGTAAGATCAAATTGGATAAATAATTATCACAAATCTTTGTTTGGCACTTAAAGAGGACAGTTGCAATAAGAAATATTAAATAGATAGAAATTTGCCATTAATTAATATTAAATTCTTGATACAATTAACATAATAATATTGCATCGTAATAATGTGTAATATAATAGATACCTGCTGTAAAGAGTAAAAATAGATGAATAATTTATCAAGCTCTGATTTCGTATTTGGAGGGCAACCATTTTACTACGATTAAAGATACCTTTGATATTCGATTAAAGCGCATGATATAGTTTTACGTATAATAATGTATTCCACTATGACATGTACAAGTAGTTAGTCGCATTTTCAAGTGGCTTCGTTGGCGATCTTACAATCAGGGACACTGACAAATCACTGTGTTTCACTCGTCATCGATTGCACAGAAAGAAATGACACCTTCTGCGAACCCATTATTAGACATTCCAAGTACTTACTTACATACGTGTCCTGTAAACGAGTTTTTACTCTTACAATACTCGGCCATTCGATTCAGAAAAATCGTTCAGATTCTAATAAATTACGCGTTTCCCATGAAACGTGATGTAACGTATAGAATTATCAGCAATTGATCCCTGTGTTTGTTAATATTAATATGGTATGATATTTTTGTACTCATTAATATATCATACGTATAATTTGACAAACAAATATGTTGTTTAACTATGTAGAAAGGGAGAACCGTACACAATACGTACACGGATAAAGATAGTGGAATAACAGGTGTATAATTGTGACGCCACTTAACCAGCGTAGATAATTACTCATGATATTATGTCATCGTAGTTATGTACACGCGCTTGCCTGGCTGGACGAGTTGTATGAATTCGTTGTATGATTATGGAATTAGAATTTTTTAGACACGTTCCTTTTAATTTAATATACCAGCCTTTCAATTTCGCTTCTGCTGTAATATTCCCATCAATACCCACACTAAATTGTTAACCGCCCAGCGTAATCGTCATTGGCGCAATCACAAGAAAAGGAAAACGTACGCGTCGCATAGTATCTAGTACCTACTCACGATTTAATCGCCGATCGGCAATAATGATCCGGAAATAACAGCACATATTTCTTGCCCTCTCGGGCACAGCCACTCACCGCGATACGTAACACGTGCAATTAGCGTAGCAACGAACATAAGTGGCAAACAATTGAACAAGAATAATTAATAAAGAAGGAAAAGGGTCGTACAGAAGGATGCCCGAAAGTCGCGAAGAATTTCGCTGCTGTTAAGGTTGCTGTCGTTACTAAAAAAAAGGGGAGAACCGATTCGGCGCAATCAGTCGCGATTACAGCACAATTTGACGGTCGCGTGCGTTCGTTTTCTCGAATCGTTTTCTCGGTGGCGCCAAAGTAAGGAAGCGTCAAGCACGCGTTCTGTCGATCGTGTTAGCAATGCTAACTTAGCATTCAACTCGTAGCCCGGATTATTCTACGCTACAACGCGTTGCACTCTACCTATTACGTGCATATTGCATCGCGTTGCGAGCACACCATGTGCTATGTAAAACATTCTCGGGGAGTGTATTTAATTTATATGCGTGCCTTGATGATCGGGCGCCAGCTCTGATAGGAGGATCCCTGTTGATCGATGTGTCGTGTTCCTTTCGAGGGAACTCCGTTAGATCGGTGGGTCCCGATCCCGATGGATCCTTTTAGCACCGTTACATCGTACTTTTCAATCGGAGAGCTCAAGCGTTCGCCTTTATATGCTTATCGAACGATTACACGGTCGTAAATTTTTAGCTAGATTCATTGAATTTTATTGAAAGAAATAGGTATTGTGCGCTCGTTTACATTGATAAGCAATCGATAATGCTTGTTGAATTGGAACACGTACGGAGTCAATTGGTAGGCCGACTTACGTGATTTATATTTAGGGGGATTTTATTGAAAACGAGCTTCGGCTTTTAATTTAATGACACTAAGAGACAGTACTGGAAAGGATTCTTTGGTTGGTGTCTAACAGTTTTGTAATTGTTTTTAATATAATTAGTCAATAATTCGTAATGATGCTAAAAATGTTGATGAGAAATATATCTTTTAGGATCCTGATAAATGAAACGAAATCGCGTGAACTTCATCAATACAGACCTTTTATATTTTTATATTATTTTATAAAAGGTAGCATCAGTTTCTGTACTCTTGTATTAACATATTCTCTAGAGTCCATATTTTCGCTATTCCTTCATTATCTAACTTGAACATAATTTTATGATCAATTCCAAATATTAAATTTAATTCTATCAATCCTCTGCACTCCTACGTAATCATAAAATTACAATCTCATACCTATCATTATATTTGTTAAGTGTTATTTACTTTTATCAACTATTGTACCACTTTACCGTAATCAGAAAGTTCATCGCACCTTTCTTTTTCTTTAAGCAAAACGTTTTTATAATTGATAAATTATTATTATTTTATATCCAGAATGTTCTTTTGTTTACTTTTTTTCAAATGGCAAAAAAGATGTAACTCGAATAGGTACAACGACTTAAGAAATAATTAATCAGAATGATTTATGCGATGTTAGAGAATCGTACATACCTCATTCGTCTATAAAATGATTATACCGATGTAAATGAGTAACGCGCGCACACACGCACCCACACATACACACTTGTAGAGGTACTTAGAGAACGATACAAAGACGATGGCAATATTTAACGGATGGTAATTAGTAGCGCATTTCTCGGCGATACATTCAATCATTTCAACGAGGGTAATTACTGACACGGTCCTATGTATTCAAGATCGTAAATCGGATTTCACATTCCGTGCAATGCAAATGCATGACGTAATGATCAAGGCGTCTTCTGATGGATTTGAGGCGCCTTCTTTACTGGTGGTTAGAGGCGCCTCTACCGTGTTAAAGACGCCTCTGTTCCAGGCTATTACGAGTGAATCATTCGCAAAGTAGAGAACGTTTCGATATCAGATTTTTCATGCTGATATTCTTATCCAGTCGTATAATTTCATATACATATATAAATTGCACGTTTTATGCACATTTGTCACTGCATCGTAGTCTTCTTGTTCGATAAGATAACATCCTGCACGTTTTCGACGCGATAACATATTGGTATACAAATTGAATAAATCAACGTTTCCTTTACCCAATTTTGCATTGAAAAAAAAGCGTCGCGATTATTTAATGCCACCTCGTAAAAGTGGCTTGGCAGACGTTTCGTTTCCTTTCCAAGGTCCCATTATGGTCGGCAATTATGGTTGTAAGAAATGCGATTCGCAGACGCGCGTAAGAGGTGAGGAAAGATAGCGCGAATGCATTAGCAATCTTCTTGGAACACCAAACGATGTCGATGGATTCAAGGAAGATCGTGAAAGAATTAGTCATCCGGTGAAATGTTCGTCCAGTTTGAATTTTCATTCTTTCCTTGTCGCGTTCGCTTAAAAAGGGAAGTCGTAAAAACGAGAAACAACAGTAGCCACGCCGCGAAGGAAGGTTGACTTTATTTAAGAGCATTTGTAAAGTGACTCACGATTATTATTAGTCATCGTAGATCGGCGGTATTAGACGCGATACGAACTTTTAGATGCCGATTATAAATCTGGTAATGCTGCACGATAACAATGGTTTCGTACAATGTGATTCGATTACTGCGAAATTATTATTGATCTACATACTGCTCGATATTTTGTATATTGCGGACAAAGATAATTGACTTTTCACTTGATTGAATCAATCAATTCTTTTGCATTTTAATAATGGTGGTTTTCAGGTATTGCTACGTTAACTTTGCGTTATGAAATATGTATAAATAATAAGACTAATGATTTGAATGGATTTAGAATTATTATGAATTGCATGTTTTGGACTGGGATAGATATAATTTGAACGTTTAGCATTAGTTATATGGCTACCATGTCGATTATGTTTTAGGAGGAGTGCAGGAAAAGGATAGCCGAGTGCACAATGAGTGACGGTGCAAGCACACCGGTATGTGGGAGCGACGGTGTTACGTATTCGAGTCAGTGTCAGGTCATCTCGAAGCAGTGTCAAGGCATGTCTATTCTTATCAAACACTCTGGCCCCTGTCCAGGTAGGATGATGCATTCTTCTCGCAACAGTGTTAGTAATTATTCCTGTACTTTCATACACCATATACTCGTATCCATAATAATTCGACTGAAATAAAGCATGGAATACATTATACACGTCGATACACGACGATGCTAAATATTGTAGACCAATAACAATTTTTTTGCACGCCAATCATTACAATGATTGGAAACCGCGATTATCAATGGAATATATTTATTTCTATAATATATCACCTTATCCTCGTGAAATTTAATTGCAAAAATAAAGATCCAAAAATATCCTTGTCAGACAATTTGGAAGACTCAAACGAAAAGATAAAACGGGTTTCTAATCATTCTTCTCCTTCTCATCTCCAACTCTTTCATTAAAAAAAATTCCTGATATTCAAAAATACCAAAAAAAGAAGAATGATAACATATATATACACATATAATGCTTTATTTCGCCGCCTGCCTCTCGGCTTTGCGGCCACCCCTTGTCTACATCTCCATTCTTCCATAAATCTCTTACTTACATACTAATACTACTAATACATACTTCCTAACTTACATACTAATATAAATATCTTTATCTCTATTTCTTATTGTTCCTTTTAATTCTTATCTCTACTATTGCTTTTTCTTTGGCTTTTGTTGACTTCCTTCTACCTCCAACTCTATCCTCCTCTCTTTCCTTCTCCTCCCCAGCTGCTTTCCCCATTGTCTCCCTTTTCCTTTGTCTCCCAGTAGCTCCCTAATGCTTCCTGGCCATTTACTCATCTTTGCGCACTCCCACGCCAGGTGTTCCAGCGTCTCCTTCTCCACCCCACACAGCTCGCATCTCCTCCTGTCCTCCTCTTCCCAGTGCCTGTTTGCCTTCTCTTCATTTCCGCACCTTAGTCTGGCTATCTCCTTCATGCCTTTATCCCTTGAAGAATGATAACATCTAACAAGGAACCACGCGATTGAATCTGTCCATCTAGAGACACCAGCGTGTTTCTCCGCGAGACTGACCGCCCGTCCGGGTGCACGACCAGTCTGTCGTCCGGATGGCACTTATGCACCGGTACAATGTCACGAGGAAACCGGGTACTGTTGGTGCGTGACGCCACAGGGTAGACCGCTGCCTGACACCTCGGTAAGAAACGAAAGACCAAGATGTGTGAAACCTGGTCCCAGATCTGCTGCTTCCACCAGGAGCGGCCAGAGGAGGCGCTCGCCGAACTGGAAGCAACGAAGGCTGTACAGCAGCAAGCACAGGAACACCTGTGATCGTGCGGAGAAATCCAAGTTCAATGGGAACCTGATAGAAAATTTCAAGATCGAGTACAGGCGGATAAACATATCTGCCGATGGTGAGAATTCTATACAGCGGTAATAAGGTGGACTGGGGCGGCTTGACACAACTCATGAACAATATTTCTACTTAACACGTTCCGTGCCACGTGGGTCGTATGCGCCCCAAGCAGTCAAGACCAACATTTTTGTTTATGACTAATATGCGGTGTAATATTCATTAAATTGCAAAAATCATTATGATCAAGATAAAGGTATGACGTTTCACATACAGTACAGAAGGGGTACACATTTTGATTTTATCAAATTACCGTCGTAATTGCGGCACAATTTGTGTCAACGAAAGCTACCGAAAATCGGTCCGGCACGGAACGTGTTAACTGCTAAGGTTGATTACAATTTCTGTTACAATAAACGAGGGTTATTATTAGACGCACGAATCAGCGTTCCAGCCGGCTATTTCACTAATTACTTTGCCACAAGCACAGATCAACTTTTCAATCGAAATGCAATCTGTAGCTTAAAGCTCAAAGAGGATGCCGAAAAATAGCAACTCTTATCCTAACGAACGCAGTCTTTCGACAAGTTTTCTTCGTATAATAGTGGACCATTTATTTATATGTCTGATGATGCACCTGACGCATCTGAATGCACAAGATTTTCTTTTCGTGCAAGTCAGGCCGCCATACATATTCAGTAACAGTTAAAAATATTCAAGGTGACAAAAACGTGGAGCGTGTGCTTTCGTGGAAATTCATGACGTTGGACAAAAACGGGGATGGATACTTGGACAGGGCAGAGTACAAGGAGCTGAGAAGGCTCGCGAAGAAGGCGGTAAGGCCGAAGAAGTGTGCTCGCACGTTTGCCCGCACGTGCGACCTAAATCGGGATTTGAAACTCTCCAGGCAAGAATGGGGTGCCTGCCTTGCGAACGACTTCACTCGTAAGTTTAACACGTGGTGCACGTGCTTTTCACACCGTAAAGGGAAAATGTCGGGGGTCCCTTTGACCCCACGGACGACAATTGGCGCGATCCAACGATCTTCGATCCTTTCGCCGAACCGATTTTTCAGTCCAGTCGTTTAACATTCGATCAGTCTTTCAATTAATTAACTCGCACACTCATAGACTTGTGGAGACAATAATGGTGTTTTTGTTCTATATTGAAAACAATGGTACGATTCTGATGAACTGACAATTATTTTGGATTTGGATTTAAATAATTTTGGACAATAATAGCTTTTTAATTCTGCATCGAAGTCAATGAGACGATATTGATGAACTAGAAATTATAGCTAACACCTGTTTTCTGATAACCGAGAATTCTCTACATCGGGATTATTGAGAGCATCAATCAATTTTAAATATGTTGGTATTTGCCAAGTGGTGCAACGCTGTTGCGCCACGAAATATTCGTATTATCATCCTAAATATGTAGATAAATATTATCATCAATGAATGAAACTTTATTCAATGAATACTAATGAAACGCTAAGAGAAATGTTTCTACCACAAATATGCCATGACGTCTGATTGGAACATACAAAATTGTCTTTCTTCCTTCTTGTTGTATATCCACTGAACAGAATGAGTTGCAAGTAAATTCAATTCAGACACCGGCCGTGCAGTCGGTTCTTTATTTATTTGTTTATCAAATAAACGAAGGAAGGGACCCAGGATCGTTTTCGCGCAAGAATGGAACATCGCAATGTTAATCACGATATACCATACGCCATTCGTGTTCAAAATGAATAATTGTTAACACAGTTTACCAGACAAATGTTGTCCTGTTGCACTACTTCGTTCTAAGACACTAAACTGAAATCGTAAAATGCCCAAGCATATATTCGTGGGTACGTTTTTACGGCGATCGTAAATCGAGATTAACTTCCAACCATTCGTACTCAATGCTGCCTAACACTGCTAATCCATCTACTCTCGTGGCATTGCAATGGCCTACGAGCAATTACTTGCGCACGGTGCTCGTCTTTCCTCGTTTCCTGGGTGAAGGTTGCCGCTGAATCGCTTTCTTTCTGTGCATCTGAAACTCACGATTCCCCTTGTCGGATACTGTATGGTTCCCCTTCCTTTGCAATAACTCCCATGAAATTGAACCGACAAAAAGAAAGAAAAAAAAAGGGACGCTCAATTGCAATCAGAAGAGAATTTGTTGCGCTTCTAATTGTGGGTAATTAAATGACAAGCATGCAGTAGATACATACATGGCTTGTTATCTGCATAATCCGATATACAATCGTGTTTCGAGAAGCAAATATGGTAAGGTGCTTGTTGCGAAGGAAACGAAATCGCGAAGAAGAAGAAACATCGCGTACTTTTACATTTTTCGTGTAGAAATTAATTTATATTTGTCCCTTTTTCATTCGACGATCGTTCGATGCCTTAATATAGTCGATCTACGTATATGACTTTCGAGATCGTGCGCGTAACGTAAATTAGAAAAATCCAGAGTAAAATAGGAGGAGATCGTGCGGCGATCGGATGGGTTTATTTCCCCTGGGAGCTGTGTATATTTGCATAAATATAACATACGTAAACTTTTTTCTTCGTAGAACCTCGGGTGCGTTGCTTTTCTTTTCTACATTCCTATGATGTCTTCTTAGCCTGTTGCCTCCTGTAGGCGAGCTTCGTGCCCGCTGTATGTCGAATTAACTTCTCTCTACGCGCGATTTTCCAGGGAATATCTCGTTCTTTAGATGTTTCGTTGCAGTGCTATGAATTTAATTCGCTTCGGTACTCGGAATTTAAATTGGCAATATTGCTTCATCCGGGTTTAAGATAATACGTGCAAGGTTTTTTCATTGATGATTTGTTGCAATGATATTTTTCTCACCGCCTGTAGTAAAACGTATACAATGTTCTTTGTGGTACATATACGTGTCAGGTAATGTTCCGTTTGCCCGAAATGACACATTCCTTTTTATCCCACAAAATTTGGGTGCCCAACGAAATGCAACAAAAACTGGAACTCGTAACCAGGCCTGACAGACCTAAGCAGATCCAACAAACAGTCCAGTCAGAATGACTGGTTTTAGATTTCTTGCTTTAAAGTTATTAGCACATAGGTATTGTTGCAACAATTTATGATGACTCAGACAACATGACAATTATATATCTTTATTTAATGTCCGTTTAACCACTTTCGTGTTCGTAATCTGTCTAACGTATACTGTCTAAATAGTACCAAGGCCTATCGGTAGTTCTAGTGTTAATATTCGTCAAAATGATAATTGAAATCGTCTAAAATTCCATTGATGCAAAGCCAAGGTGGAAGAAACATACAATGAATATGATCGATGGCCAGGAAGTCCGTGATCGTGCCTGCGCGTGAAACTTGCATCGGGCAATAAATAAAAATGTTACAAAGCTTGTCACTTATTGTGCGTCCGTTTGTGGATAATACCGGAAGATCGTCGTCGCGGCCGTTGTCTCGGCGTCTAAATCGTGGTATAAATTACGAACGGTGGACGGGGCAGGATGTCGCGAACGCCAAGGGCCGTGTTCTACCGTCGGCCCGCTTAACATTCGTGAATCTTACCGGAAGTTTGCCCACACTGCGGCCGGCTGCCGAGGAATTGAAGCAATTGACCTCGCGTACATGCTCCGTACTCGCGGTTAGCCTACGAGAATCACCGCCCGCGCGACTCGTCGCTTCGTAAATCCGCGCCTACGCGAACTACAATAAAGACTATTTGAAACTATCCACCGTGGCCATCGCGTGAGCCCTAAAAAAAGTGTTCCGGCCAAGTCAGACTGAACGTCGTGTATTGTTCGTTCGAGGAGATCGTTCAATTTTGTTGCTGCTTGAGGAGGTGGATGTAAAAATCTGATAACGAAATGAAATTTTAGACGAAACGAGGATATTTCGTGTACTGTGCTTTTCACAATTATTGTTGTCTATTATATTACTGGAAATTGTGCTGGCTCAACACGTTTTTGTTGCACTAGACTAGAGTAGAATGTACGCGGCCCTCTTGATTCTTTAGTAATTCATGGCGCCCAGTAATATGCTCTACCTTTTTTTGAAACGTATGCTTCTTAGAATTTTAGATAAATAGCAAAGAGTTATTCCATTTTGGATGATCGCAACAAATATTTATCGTGTTTTCTGAGATTACTGTAATGTGGACTGTTCGGTTGACGGTGAAATAATTTATCGACCACGAACATCAAAAATTGTACGCTAAAACCTTTGTACATTCAGGTAATTTAGAACGCTGCTTCAGTCGTTTGCTTTTCCTTATATCTATAGCAGGTAGTTTGCATCGATACGCAAGCATTGGGATGGAAGTATGCATAGACTGGTCGATACATAGAATCTTGGTCAATTGCATGTTAAGTAATCACGTTCGACCCAAGATTCTTCGGTATCAACTCGCGTGACCCCGGAATAATGGAGTCTTATAAGACCCAGTTATCTCCAATTCTGTACAGTCACGTTTTCTCCATTCCTCACATTTTTCCCCCGAAAATTGTCCTCTGCCGGCGATTCTCTCTAAAGAAACCGTAAACCAAATCTGTCATTCTCCTGGTAGACTGTAAAATAACATTTCATGCAGGGACGAGCATGCACCTGTTGGATCCTCGAGTCGAGGTGCCTGGTTTGAAAAACGACGCGTGATAACCGCAGATATCTAAGAATTGTACATGGAGAAAATTTCCCTACACTAAATAATATTGTTCACGCTTTCTCGAATAATTCAACGATCCACAGAAATGAAAATTCTCTTGCACAGAGATAAACATAAAGCCAATAGCCATTTAGTTAATTATTTCGTCCTGCATAGAAAAGAACGAAATAAATGTCTGTATCCGTTCTTTCCAAAATTATTGATAAAATCACAAGCATAAGTTACATTCCAATATTTTCTCCGAGTGCAGATCTCTTAACAGATTGTTGACCGACTGCTTCACTTCCAACACATAGTTGAATAAAACTTGAACGCTGCCAAAATTGCAATTGAAATGCCGAAAACCCAAGAGAGATAATTAATATCGAAATTAAACAAATACTGAACAATACGATCAACTATAGACAGGTATACACATTTATAATAACATTTTACACAATTTTCTTCTTCAATAATTGCATAAATCGATACGTACATGCAAGCACGAATATATTCGCGACCGGTCAACAATGCGTTAATAAATATTTGTATCGCATGGTCCACTGATGACACTCCAAAACAGCGCATGAACTCACGTACCTGCCCTCCTATAAAATTGCTATGAATAAAAAGAAACGGGGATTTCTATCGTTAAAAAAAAGGGGGATTACACTCGTAAACGTAGTTTTGTTACACGTAAGAACGCCGCATAGCGTTTGGGGTACGCGAAAGAGAAAGACTGCTGCCTGAGAACTCTATTGACCACCCTATTCGATGTTCGCCACCGCTCGCTGCTCTGCTAGCAAAACCTGCGATGCGCGAATGACAAAAATACATTGTACATATAGGTAAGGCCGGTCGGCTGAGTGACATCATTGTTATCATTTAGTACGTTTGTTCTTGTCGCTGAACCCCGCAGACGAGCGCCCCGAGGTCCCTGAGGCCCAGAGGACCCGGGTCATGGACCAAGGTGAGTCCTAGTTCTGCACATGAAAGAAAAGCTCTGTCACTTCATCTCCCTGTATCTCTTATTATAGCAGAGAATCGTTCTGTGCCCTGTATTTTACACCTTATATCTCTGTTTAAATTTAGTCAATTGTGGGGATTCTTGAGGACTTCCTTTTTACACAAAGACATTTTAAAGCGTTATACGTATACAGTATCGCTTGTAGTTGTTCAAAAGATGCACATTTGATATCGTACTCGTACATTGAAGTTTAAGGCAAAATATATCCTGCCCGCCACTGTTTGCATAGATGATTCTTCTTTTGAATAACAGTTATCTATATAATACCATATTTTCAATGAATCGTTTAAAAAAGTTTATTTGGGTTTAAATGCTCGGTTCCTCGCCGTTGCAATGTATGATGCTTTTTTACGATGAATAATTGAATATCTATATTGAACCAGCGTACCGGATTTATTGCAAGAATTAAGATAATTATTGATCGGCTAGCTGTACTTTTTATTCAAAACCCTTCGAGCCATCAAAAGGCTAGTTGCTGAATTAATGGGAAAAATTATTGGCAGAGGGAAAGATTTTCTTTTGTTACAATTGCAGAAGAAAGCGCAAAAGTTTGTTTAATGACCTGCTATTGTACAGAGTGCCCCAGGTAAACCCGGCTCCATTCACTGTGCGTACCGCGGCAAAGTGAATCTTTGAATTAAAGCAACCGCTACACGCTTCGAGTGGAAAACAATAGACCACCGTTTAAGACGGGTCGGCCTTACGTGGGATACTCTGTAGTTATGGCCCCATTAAATCTTTACTGTCGATTTACCACCCCCTATTGTACCTGGGATTACCACATGGAGTCGGTGTTGTATTTGGGTATTTCCTGTCATTTCATTCTCGTTAATTCCGTGTTCTTACAGTTATTGATCTGCTTTGTCATTTCGTACTACTTACTAATAGAATTGTTACTTATACAATTGAGCTATTTGTATTACTGGTATTCCATTCTGAAAGATTCTTAATCCTACAACCTGAGTTTGTATAGATGTGAATTCATTTAGACAAAAATGAACAATTGATTTGTACAATATATAACATTTTATGTTAGAATAAATCATAGGAACACTACTTAAAGTAACCTGGTTTAAGAAGTATTTTATTTACCGTCTCGAACAGCCTATTCTTTGAATTTTTAAAGGCGTTCGAATATTAATGAGCCGTAAGAATTATTTGGTTGACAAATTGAGGGAAAAATATGAACTGCTTAATACAAATATTTTTTCTCATTTTTTTCTACGTTTTCATTTTATTTCTCTGTTCGTTTATTGAGCTTCTTTCGACCTATTTTGCTCTTTTCAAAATTTTATCTCGTTTGATTCCTAGGGAAAGTTTTAGTAAAATACGTGAGTGGCTGAGTATCTTTCATATAAACATAGCTTTCCCTTATTGATCAATCGTATTTTTTTCATCGAGAAAGTGGTCCGTGACGTATACACGTGAATTGAAACAGATTTTCAAAAAAGGGACTTCGTAACCCACACTGTCGCAGGTTCTTACATACATGTGTCGCCACGTGAATTACATATTGCGTTGGCATGAAGCAGAATTGACTGTTTACTGTTCATTGACATTGATTGTTTCATAGACTATGACAGCAGTAGATATTGTGTTGGGACATTTTTCTGTCGTAACTCTAATTTGAAGGAGAGTAACAATTATAATTACAATGTACTTTCCAATCGTTACACCAAAGTCGACAAAATATAAAACTTGGCGACTTTATTGTGTAACACATTAGAACATGTTAAAATAAAACAAAAACATAAAAAGCTCCGCAAGAATCCCCAGTGTTTAGTAACTGTGTAATAATGATATTATGTACTTCGAAGTGAAGTAATCTTTACGCTCGGTCTTCGCGTTCTTTGTGTAACTAAAAATGAAGCACACTTGAAGGGGATGGCGTGAACATCCATCATGGCAAGCATTTCAATTTGTCAAGCTGTTAAAAGGTCATTTAATACTATTTAAGTATGTTCGTACTGTTTCGTGAAACAATTGGATCATTTAAACGATCGACGTGGCTATAGTACTTTTCGTCAGCACATATCTTTCTATCGATGCCTATCCAGAAAAGAAATCATTCTAGGATTAAGTTTCTTGAACTCCGTGCGTCACCACCCATTCACCCGTGCCACATACTTTTGCGTATAATTAAAATTGTGAGAATTATAAAAAGAAAGATCAACATACACATATACCGATATTGTGTTATATGCAAAACGCTTTTATTCTAACGTCATGCATGTACACTGTACAAACAAAATTTGTTCAATCATGTACGAAAAACCTGCATCTTTTGTACATTTGTAATCGTCCTGCGTTTTCGGGTGGTGACTGATTTCCAAAATTATTATCAAAAATGAAATTCGCCGCTGTGTTCACCCGGGAGTGTATATAGAAGTATCAAATTCTAAATTAACCACTGTATTAACATATTGTATGAAACGATTGAAATTTTTTTCCTCTGTACAGATATCAAGAAAAGAGAAAACAGTTTTTCTTGTAAATACCGATGAACGTCATTCTCGATATTCTAATCCCTTTCAATGAAAGGGCTGATATAGCATTTTGTTAATTAATTAGAAACGATCATGAATTGATGTTAATATTATTTTCTGTTCTTCACAGTGTTGAAGGGCAATCCTGCCCCTGTGCATTCTCGGCCAACATTTAACGATGATCCGATTGATACCAAGGAGGATAGTGACGGTGAGAATATTTTTTCACGTTATAGGGAAAAGAAATTTCTAACGAATTTGATTACTTGTATAGATAATTTTAACAACCATTGCAAATAATTTAAGTACTTACAGAAATAATATTTCAATAATTTAAGGAAAAAAAGATTAAGTGAAAGATCGAATGAATTTCCCCCGAGTTTTTTAGAGCCTATGAAATGTCAAATTTACAATATAAATTTGCAGCGAACGATTGTTTAACGGATAGACGATCGGTATTGGAAGACGAGAGGCAACATTCGCAAGAAAAATTTTATGTACCTGAATGT
Source organism: Nomada ferruginata (assembly GCA_963583965.1). Classification (NCBI taxonomy): domain Eukaryota; kingdom Metazoa; phylum Arthropoda; class Insecta; order Hymenoptera; family Apidae; genus Nomada; species Nomada ferruginata. Next base: position 11,854,776 of record OY757215.1, read on the forward strand.
ACACCTGACGGAAGGTACCACCGAGTACAATGTTACTCTGGCTATTGTTGGTGTGTCTACCAAGATACTGGCAAACCAATTCCCGGAACATCTTCGAAAGATCGTACTCCAAATTGCAATCCAGTACCTACGCCTAGCAGACCTATGAAAGGTAAGAAAAGCTCGTAGATTTTTGTTAGACGGCATAAACTATTAATTTGGACAAGTGTATCTTTAATTAAACACCCGGTCCTTGGTCTCAGGTTGTCCTGAACAAAAGAAACAATTGTTTCTACGAGACTTAATGGATTTAATGCAGAAAAAAATGAAAGCTTCCGGTACGGACTCGGACGAAACTACAGCTAAGTGGCAGGCTTCTAAAGAAGAACAAATAGCTACTTGGCATTTTGTTATGCTTGATAAAAATAAGAATAAGGTATGAACAACAATTTTTTAACTTAATATTATAATGATATACAATTACATAAACGATGAATAGGAAGAATGTGAATAATTTTCATTAGGTTCTGGAACGAAAAGAATGGAAAAGTTTCCGCACAATGGTAGCCAATAATAGGCAGCTTCAAAGGTGCGGTAAAAGACTTCCTAGGTACTGTGATATCAACAACGATAGAAAGATCAGCATGACAGAATGGTTCAGTTGTCTAAATGCTCAACGCCCAACGACACGTAATTATATACACCATTAAAAATTCGTTATAGTTATTTATTAAAAAAGAAAATGTTTCAGCATTTTACATTTACGAATATATTGTGTCTCGTTCCAGCTGAAAATACAGAAAAATCATCGACGAGTAAACCGAAGAGAATGGGCCCGAATCCTTTGGATCAGTTTCTCAAGAACGATGACGATTAGAAGTATATGTGATATAAATGTGTGTTCGTCATTTCATCGATATGTTACAAGAGTGATCGTTCATTTAACACGCGAATCGTAATAAACACGAGCAATGGAACTTTCGAAAGAAAGCCAACTAATGTGTTAGAAGAATTTTATTTGTATTTTTATATCCGGTGATAAAATACCGCTGTCACATCATTCAATTTTCAATAACGACCATATTTATCTGTACCTCACAGATATTGATAATTCAATAGTGCATTTTAGCATAATATCGATATATATATATAAATATATAGTAGGCATAAAAATAAAAATAACAGAGTATTACGGGCATACGAATGTGTACATATTTTTTGTCTAGGTGCTACGTATGACACTGTTTTCTCATGACAATGATAATGCAGACACGTGAAATTTGATGTACAATTGCTGAACGCACTTTTAAATTCGATAATTGTCTTGCTCTTTGTTGCATCAGTACTACAAGGAATTGTTAAAATATATATTTAGTTAATTCAGACTTTAGACGTGTTTAAGATTACTTTTATAACTATTAACAATATAACATCATCGACTCGAACGTCATTGTAAAGTTGGAATTTGTTTATTGAAATAAATCTTGTTTTGACATCGTATCCTCAGAAAGTTGCTTCCTCGTAGCAATACTTATATTTATCCTCATATTCTATAGTAATTTTAATCAATTCGCGTTTATCTTAAAGAACTTTCGCATAAATTGCAATTGTCCTACGTATATCGCAGTGATCGCGAGCGTTGTGCTAAAAGTTACAGGATATTAATATATAGCGCTCCTATTATTAAAACAACAATCGCGTATAAAATCATGATATTTCTTTATAAACATAATGTATCGCGTAAAATATAATACGCAAATAGCTAAATAAAAAGCGAATAAGCATTACTGGAAATATAAGGCGTAAATCAATAAACTGCTTCTGTGTTTGTACAAAATTTATGTAAGTATATACATATAAGTATATGTATATATGTGTAAGAAAATGTTACATTTTGTTTCGAGAGTTTGTATAAATTAGGCATTTAACTTTAACTTAAAATCTTATAGTTATCGATGCAGTTGAAGTTAACCATTACGTGGTTTAGCAAAATTTTAACGAATGAAGGAGAGGTGAAAGATAAAGGGCAGTCTATGCAATGTCCAAACGAAATATATTAGAACACACGATCTTGATAACCACTGTCAGCCATACTGGAACTTGGTTTCGCTGGCCCACCGGGTACTTGATGATGTGGGTGACGTATATGTCCAGGACGTCGTGGCGGGGCTAAGTACTCAAACATACTCTGTGTATGCTGCGCCAACATTTTACTAAGATCACAAGGCATCGGATCGGTCCAAAAGAAGTCATGATTCAATGCTGAATCTGAATCGTATCGCTTGCATGGATCGAGAATCAGAAGTTTGTCTAACAGGTCACATGCGTAAGGATCCTTTAGGTACGGCTTCAATCTGTCTTTGACCTGTACAAAGAAAAATTTCTTTCGAATAACATTGTCTACATATAAAAATATTCATGCACTTTACAAAAGAAATCGAATAGTTACCTTTCGTTTTTGACCTTTGGGCAAATCCATTTTATTAAATAATTCTAAACTTTCTACACCGGGCCATACTTCCGTTGTGATAGAGCCGCACAACTGAGAAATTAATATAAGCTGTTGCTGCTCTGTGTTTCCTTGCATTATGGGTGACCTATGATAATAAACAAAACGAAAAGTGAACAAAAGGTTTTATACAATCGCAAGTATTATTATATGTATTGCTGAGGGATATAAACCTAGTCCACATTTCTGCCATAATGCATCCTGCACCCCATAAATCAACCGGGGGACCATAATTTCTGTCCCCCAATAAAAGCTCAGGTGGCCTGTACCAGAGAGTAACAACTCTATTCGTATAACGATTTGGTTGACCATTCTTATTTGTACTAAATGCACGAGCTAATCCAAAGTCAGCTAATTTTAATATACCATTTTTTGTTATCAAAACATTTGCAGCCTTCATATCTCTATGCAAAATCTATAAACGAACAAAAATTAATATACAGTTAACATCTCTACAAATATACACTAATTCTTGCTAACGGTAAAAATTTGTATACCTTATTACTATGAATATAATAGAGACCATTTAACAATTGTTGCATAACTTTCTTAATTTCTCCCAAGCTAAATTTGACATTTACATTGGACAATAAACCTGCTAGGTCGTGTTCACAAAAGTCAAATACAAGGTAGAATGTAGAACGATAACGGTTGTATTGAGTTGCTAAAACGAAATTGAAATAATTAGATACAGTTCAATAGAATGTCGCTCGTATTACATAAGAATGTAGAATATTTACCTCGTGTTCTACATATTTCTATTAAATTCACTACATTTTCGTGTTTCAGTAACTGTAATATCCTTATTTCTCTTAAAGCAGTAATAGGAAACTGTGAACAAAGAAATTGGTTTAATGGTATATTATAGCTTAGATTGCAAACAAATTTCGAAAATTGGATTTCCTATCGTTTCGTTACTGTACACAGAATTCCGATTCAAGTAAATACAAATTTCTTTACAACATAAATATAGAAATACACTGCCGCTTCAAGTTTATATAAATATTTGAAATATTTACATAAACGGACAACGTGAACCAAAAAAAATGTAGTGAAATGGATTAAACGTTTGAATGTTTAAATGTGGAACATACCCCTTCTTTCTCATTATCCATTAACACTTTCTTCATAGCTACGAATTTCTTAGTGCAATTCTTATCTCTAGCCTTGAACACCTCCCTGTAAAACGAACGTGAGAATTCAGAAATAAGGAAAATTCTTCGCTGGTACATCATAACCTAAAGTTGAGAAAAATACACTTACCCAAACGTTCCTTGGCCAATTTTCGCGACTTTCTCATATTTAGAGGACTCGTCGCAATGGACAAAATCGAATTCTTCGATGTATTTCTCTTTTTCTTTCGTATTCATCTTCGATATTTATCAAGCAAACACAACTCCTGTAACATAACCGCATCGTAAGTATAACAACTCATGATGTTCCGCAAGAGAATTTGACAGCATTTTCTTGAACCTAACCTCGAAAATAAAATAAAATTCCTCACGATAGCCACATCATCTAGCGGAGCTTGCGGCAAGCAATCCCATGCTTTTGTATTCGCGGTCCGTCGTATATTTATGTATTTCCAACAACAAATAAGCTCACACTTCTGTCCAAGGACGGCTAGCGTGACGTTAGTTTCTCCCACTTGCGATCGCGTTGTCAAGGAAACCCGCGACGCTACGACAGATAGAAAGATCTCCCTCCGACGAGAAATGTCGCACACAACTCCCGACAAATGTGTTAGTGATACACTTATATACGCACCAACGATGAGTGACTGCATGGAACGACTGATGGGGGAAGAAAGCACGTGAGGGGCCCCTCCATTAAGTAGCCATGTAGTGAGTGCAAGGTAGGAGTGCAGTGAGTGGTAGGGGAGAAAAGCGTGTGAGGGGCCCCTCCATGGACAGCACTGGAGTGAGTGGAAGGAACGATTGGAAGGGGAAAGAAACGTGTGAGGGGCCCCACCGTTGAACAGCGCACTGAGCTAACGTTTGATAGTATCGTACATCGTACCGTTAATATCCGCCAAATTTTGTAGCGGACTCGTTGGATAAAATGCGTGAGAAGATTATAGCTCACAACACTGCATAATCATGATATATCCAGACCGGTGTTCGAGAACCGAAATAATGCGAGGTACGTACATATGTACGAAGTGCGATCAATAAATTATTGAGAATGCCTTGTCAAAAATATATATACATACATATTTTGTAAAGATATACCAACGATACAACAATGTTTAAGAAAATTAGAAGTTCTTTGAATTAGATACTGTATGTCAAAGTGTATCGGTTGTGTATGTCACTCTTAATATCTGAAAGTAAGTCGAACTTAATATGTACATGGGCGAAGATGCGTTAAGTGACAGTCAACAAGGTGTGTTCGATCGATGTACTTTTTACTCAAAATCTAGAAAGCATTATTGTTCGATAATGCACTGGCCACATCGAGTTTCCTTTTACATGATGCGGAATTTCATTTAAGTAATCGATTGATCGGCATTGGACCGTAATACGATATCACAATCACCGTTCAAACCGTGGATTCCTACTTTCGAACTGTTCAAGAATTACACGCTTATTTTTGACTTTTGTATTTTAATTTCATTCGATATTCAAGCCTTTCGTTCGTTGAAGTACTTCATTCATAAATTCATATGTTATTATCGACGAAGTTTAAGGTTAAACGTAATAAAAATAACATACCATGCTTCCACTAAGTACATACGGTACCGAATTTTTCAAAGTTGTTTCCGTGATAATGTTATGTAATAATTTATCATCGAACACGTAGTTGTTTTCAATTTAAAACATAATACACAACATGTGCAAGGGAACACATATTATAATCATCTTTTTGAAACATTGAAAACATACTATGAAAAGATTAGCAATTGCTATTCAAAAGGAGTATCTACTGTATTGACCTTGAAATTGTTATGTACTTTGTCAGCAATGCATACATCGGAGGAAAAATCGTTAATCTTCTTTCTGCTTGGTCATTTCTTTCACTTTATGATAATTTAAAAGTTTGTTAATTGTTACAAACTTTGGTGGGCAAATGTAAGAAAAATGCAAAATCTATGCTACAAATGTTTTCATGCGTGTTCTCTAAATCTTGTGGGAGCACAGCACATTAAATTCTATATCTTCTTTGTACATATAAATTGATTTTGTACTTTGAGTCATGTTTGCATTCATGTTTATTTACCTCACTTCATTTTCGCCTTTGTGTATTAAAGTTCAATAAATTAAAGGTAAACAAGTATGAAACATTAAACATGTCTCATGGCTGGAGGCAGGGGCAAGAACAAGCAAAGTGGAAATTTAGACAGAATACATCAATGGCTTTATTGCCATCAGCTTTATGCTACTGTCAAGCCAGAACTTCCTTCCAGTGAAACATTTAAAAAGCATCAACACATAGAAAAGGGTCGGATCGTTGCTAAAAGTCTCAGTGATTTGCAAGATAATATATTGAGGTAAATTAATCATTTCATATTATTTAATAAACAAATAACGAACTAAAATCAGGGATAATTCATTTAGAATAATGTTCAATGTTATTCGCCAATTGTTTCGTATAACGTACAAGAACAAAATATACATGAAATAGAAAATATAAATATTTTTACAAATTCAATGCATGTTGTGTCTAATACGAAATGTTAATGAACTTTTCTTACTTTCTTTTATACAATTCCATTCGTATAATCCTTCTGTATAATATGTAATATCGATATAATTGATATATTGTACAAAATTTCAAGATCCTCTAAAGTTTTAACTTAGATATTACTTACAGCAAGTTTCTTTTTGTTATATAGTATTTTTTGTTGCATCTGTATAACTGTTATCGAACTGTAATCACTGAGAATGTATCTGTATAAAGCAACTTATGTGCATAAAATATATAAGTCCAGAAATACATCAACTGAATAGAGTGTTTTATTGTAGCATATTTACGGACTCTTTGTATTGTGATCTTAATATAATACATGGACATAATGTAATACGAACGAACCAGTGTATCGTTAAAACAAGATCCCCGCACTTGTACAAGGTTCTCAAGTCTTATTTTATATATATCAACAATCATATTGATTGTATCATTGATAAAGCGGATATTTTTCATCGTATAGAAGGCTTTGCGAGGTACTGCTATATCCCTAATCATTTACATAGAAGCAGTATCTACGAGAGTTGTATATTTGTTATTCACATATTGTAGACTATACCTACAATATGGATTATTGTTTAACTCAGAAACATTTGCAGAAATGTGTTTATTACGAAATACGCATAACGATATACTATATATACAATAATATTCAGTTAAACAAATTTTCCTGAGTTAACGTTCAAAATATTCCATGTATACATCCCTTTTCTATACACAAATTACAAAATGTTTATCTGCATGCATGTTGTGTACATTATGCACCGAAAATATTTTTGTAATAAAACATCAGACTTTCTTTAAGTAATGCAGCATCTGCGTTTTTTCCATATTAAATTCTGGTATAGTATTACTGGCGTTGAATAGAAATCAGAAATAATGTTTATTGTCGGCAATTCCAAATTGATTTATTCTGTTTGTTAATATTTTCTATTGTACATGGTTTCCTCTGAACGACACTACATTCGTATTCGTACAATAGAACTACATTACCCTTAATTAGGTATATGATAATAATCAGCATGTAACACTTGCCTCATCACTTTCTAAATAGATATTGTAGCGTGCACATAATAGAATAGTGTATATTAAATGTTTCCTTTCGTATCTATTTTGTATTACGCTGTTGTTTAATTACATCTTATCAATTTTCAGGCTTTTATACAGCAACACAAACTTGTCGAATAAAGAGAAACAATTGGTAGATCATATTTTGAGCACGTACACCTCAAACATTGCGAACTCACCCTCGGCCAATGGAGTATTAAGCATCGATCAAAGGTTACAGTCTATAATTATGATACTTTAAAGTATATTTCATATTTCGCGTAGAAATTTGTTTTCTTCGTCTAATAAATGTGCTTTATTGAATAAAAATATCCTTCTTTTTTTTTGTATCCTTACTCATAAATGTTTGTCTTTATGCCAAAGATATGCGGATTGCACAACGGTAGACTGTCATTCGAAAAGCATCGAAAGCTCAAGAAATGTGAGAGAATATGCTACTGTGGATATAAGTCCCACTGTATCCGATATGGCTGATTCTGGTTTAGAAACAGGCTCCGTAAGTCCACATGAAAATACTACGTCTGAGAATTGGACTGATTTTGAAGGGCTGCAGGTCACAGAATATACTTCTGGAAACGATGAACCAGATACTATACATCCTAGGCGTACACGTAACAAAGATCATAATGTAACTGAGAACTCCGACCACTACAATTCAAGCAACAGTTATAACACTTCATGTCACATAAAGGAATTCATAGACTCCGGGTTGATGGAATGTACTTCGAACGATCATAGCGCAACATGTTCTTCCGACGCAGAACAACCGCAATTAGATTCATCTAGTTCGTCTAACGAGAATGCTCAGAAAGCGAAATCGCATACGGGCGACATTTTTCACCGCCACCGCCGAGTACTTAGCGATCCATTTTACGAATCAGACTGTGGTAGCGACGAAAACGAGTCCTTTGTATGTATTGATCTCCGTAATGCGTCTTCTGCGAACGCTAATGTAGAAAAGAGGTCGGCGAAAGACGAGCCTGCTGAGAAGTTGCGGCACGAAAGCGTGTGTCATTCCAGTTATTCCCCAGTTGATAATGCACAAACGGAAAATACAATTCGAGAAGTGTCACACGATGCGCGCAATCAGAAAAGTTCCTCTAATACGAGTAATTATTATTTCATTGATGCATCGACTCTAAATGATGAAATAGAAGTTCCATCTTCAAATATAGTTATAAATCAATGCTACGACGAAAAGGTGCAATCGCATGCTTCCTATTCTTCTAAATATGTTGCAAGTACATCTAACTATCACGTAACAGATGAACAGTGCTACAAATTCACGCCTTTCAAAACAGTTACCATACATACTGGGCACGAAAAAATAGCAGAATTCGAAAGAGAATTAAAACTTAAGGAATATCTAGAACCGGTTGCGGATACGCGAAAGGTTGAGAGGACCGACTCTACGTCGGAAGAAAAAGTAGTCACAGAAACGAATAAAGAATCCTTGGCTGTAGAAATTAAGGAAGCAGACAGCGGTGAAAGTGCACACCCTTCTCCCTGTCCTGACAATAACAAAAATATCAATAATGATCGGCATATAACGCGGATAAATGCCGGTCCAAACGTGGAGGTAGATGCAAAGAATGAAACGAAGGAACAAACCAATGATAAAGATACAAAGGTAGTGGACGATACACGAGGACCTTCTCTTATTCGACGGAACACATTTGAGCTGGACTCAAATGACGAAAAGCTTTCCGTGCTCAGGCAAGAATATGAACGTCGGCAAGGCAATCTCGTTTTCCAAAATGCCATACCACAGTATTCGGGACACCGTGTAGACGGTGATTCGTGTTTCAATCCACCTGACGAACCACCACCTTCAATTCCAATAAGCAATGTGCTGAAAAAGATCTCTGCAGACGTTCAAATACCGAGTAGTAGCCAGTATCGCACGATGCCGTATGTTCCATTAGATAATGGAAAGTATGAGATTAACCAGACATCACTAGAAAATAACGATGCTGTACAGAGTAACATTAATAAGACGAATGTGATTTATCCCGTAACCAAAAGCGCCAGCGACGAAGTAGTTGGGGATTATTGCGTCGAATTAGATAATGGTTCGAGCAATTGCAGTAACAGTTTACCTGTTACGTTAAGTTGCATTATAGAAAACAGTAAGGGCGACACGCTGAAGAGGGTCAAATGCGACGAGACTACACCTATTATTTCTGGTGGTATTAGCACCACGGATTATTCTAAGCTAACCGATAGTCCTACGGTGCGGCGAAAAACAGAATCTACGCCGATCATTTCCGGTGGTTCCGTTGTTATGGGCGAACCGGAAGTAAGAATGAGACCAACAAGAATGTCTTCGTCTATGACCGCATGGGTGGTTGATATGAGCGATTGCAATCGAAATGAGCAAAAGCTATTGGGTAATACTTACGCAGGTATGTCTCAAAGCTTTTCAAGTTCGGAATGCGTGATGAAGAAACAGGCGAGAAAGATAAGCGCTCATGACAAACACGGCAGCTTAGGATTTTTTGTGAATTTGAAGGATATGGATTCTAAGCCTGTCTCGTCGCAAGGGACTTATCCAGTGGAGAAGACTGAGCAAAATGATTGCAGCAAATCTTACTGTGAATTTTATGTTGATATGTCTAGTACAAGTAGTGTACCAAAAAATAAGAAATTGGAGATAGAGGAAACTGTTGTGAAACCTAAAGAGTTTGGCGATTGTGACGATAAGGCAAGTATATTCTCCATGTACATCGACTTTAGCGATACATCTAAGAATAGGGAAACTCCTGTACCACCTTCGCACAGGCGAGGTTTCCCTGCGTTCTCTGACAAACGAATAGAAACAAAATTGGAAGATACTAATTCCAGCGAGAGTAGTATCACCGCCACCGCCAATGAAGATCAGTTGTCAGCTGAGCAAACATACATCAAAGAGAAGGCTAAACCAAGTGTTTTCATGTACATAGAATCTGATTCCCCAGTGGTAAGGAGAAGAACATTGTCTTCGTCACGGCCAGCATTCAAACGACACTCTTGGAATGTCGATAAAACGCAGGGGTATAACAATAACGGGCATGTCGCGAAGGAATTAATGTTTAGAAAGGAGCATAAACGCGCGCATAGTCTCTCTGTGGATCGGGGGGATTTAAAGAAGCTCCAAGCAAAGCCCAGCACTTCAAGCCATTCTTTGAGCGACGCAACAAAACCCGATCCAGTCGTACAAAGAATTGCCAAAGTTCACCAGGAAGGTAACAACGGCCCGAATAACATGGATACATCGTCAGAAGATGTATGCGAGCTTGATGTAACGCCACCGAATTCGCACGTTGAAGTAATCAACGAAGAACTTCGTGTTAGCGTAAAAGAACACGAGTACACGGAGTTGAAAGCTGAAAGGGTTACAGAAAATCTGAATGCATCCGCCGACGTTAAAGCGTATGAAGATGAATGTTCAGAGACTTCAGCGTGGGAGAAAACGTATACAGAGAGTACTGAGGGTCAAACGCGAAAGAGCGAAACGTTCGACATCAGTAGCGGTAGTGGACCATCACCTGAGAGCGATAATCACGATTTCGAATTATCTGAATTATTAAATGGGGAAGTGCCAAACATAAATCGACCCCAAGTAGTTCCTGCAGTAGGTAATAAGATATCAGAGACTCATAAATCTTTAAACGAAACGATTAAAAAGATTGAAAGTGAACTGAAGGATCCAGATTATGTGAAAACCGAAACGGTATACGAAAGTCATACAGTTACGGTAAAGAAAAATGAAAGAGCCACAGGGCACAATTTACGAGCGACTTCGAACTTCGTTCGATTGTCAGATTTAGATAAAACACCTGTCGCGTCTCATTCGACAGACACGTTGACTATGAAAGAAGATAGGAGCACCTATCGTATGTGTAACAGTATACCAGAAACTTCCTGGATTGAAAGTAAATTAGTAATGTCTAGAACCAATGGGTCAATCAGATCTCTGCCTAGGAAATTTACTTCGCTCATGAGCACTTCTCTTCCACCGAAACAGAAATCACCTCTTGAAGAGCTAACTGGAGAATACGATGGTGAAGGAATTATATCAGAATCTGATTTGAGTAGTATGCAAAGTAGCATGGGACGATCTGGAGCTGGTACGTTGTTTATTATGTTAAAGTAACGATACAATGGGACTGTTAATAAATCTGTAAAACGTCAAGTATTGATTTAGTTCTTAATTTTTCAGAAGGAAGTACAGAGGAAACGGAAACGTCAAGTTTGGCAGGCGGCAGACCGTACAATAGATTGGGGGAAGATTTGTTAAGAATGTTCTTAGAAGAAATTAATCCCGATGTTACCATTGATGTAGCTGGACGTCGTATAAGAGCTCACAAATGTATATTGAGTTCTCGTTGTCAATATTTTGCTGCGATCCTAAGTGGTGGATGGATCGAAAGCGTAGGAAACGTTATTTCTTTGCAAGGATATTCTTATGATGCGGTACATTTTGCATTGTGCCACATATACAGCGGGGAGAGTAATATACCAGATTCAATAAGCATAGTTGAATTAGCTACGCTAGCTGATATGTTATGCTTGGAAGGTCTGAAAGAAATTATTGGATATACGCTCAAAGTAAAATATTGCCATCTGTTTCATAAGGTAAGCTAGTCTAATTTCATAGCAATAAATATAAATAAGTTTCAAATATAATAATCATTCTACAGCCTTGCCAAATATGTGCTGTTGGTGTGTTAGAATGCATGCCTCTGGCAGCAGCTTATGGTCTTGACGAAGTATATAGAAAATCTCTTCGTTGGATTACGAGACATTTCGTACGAATATGGCCATGCAAAGAGTTTGCTACGCTTCCGAAAGAACTCATGGCAAAATGTTATCATCAACATATTGTACATATGGTACGCATAATCTGATGTGTATTACAGTTTCTTTTAACTTAAATGACTGTTCTTATTTTTTTCTTCTTTTTTTTACTGTAAATAACAGTCCACGGACAACGTACTTCAGACAATGATGGATTGCGATAAACTGCTCGCCACATTGCCTAATGTTCGCTGGGCCGAGCCAGTGTTCAGAATGGTTTCAAATTTATTGGAAACTTCTGTGAAGTATTTGTCAGATAATTTCTCAGGAGTTCTGGGAAACGAGAACTTCCAATCCCTAGGTCGAGAATTAACATGGAACATCAGTCGATTGGAGGATAATTTCTTGGCGGCTGCTGAACGTCTGCCACCCGAGCAAGCCTGCAAAAGTTACTCTAAATTGCACAAGATGTTAACTTCGACGCAGCAAGACGAAGCTCAAGAAAAGATTAAATGGGGTTCGTTGTTCGTTGATTTTTTGAAAAAAATCCAAGGCCGAGTAGAGAAGTGCTTGGTCAGAGACGCAGAACGAGCCGCGAAAACTTCTGCGTGGTTAAAAATGGACTTGGAGCTTCGACGTAGAATACAAGAACTAGCGTGTCTTGTTATTTTACCCCACGAAGTATCAAAACGCCAGTCAAGGCATTCTAACTTCATAAAAGTAAACAATTTTACATCGAACAACCCTTACCCATATTACCCTCACTTTATTTTTTAAATTTACCTATCTTTTAGGAGCCTAGACCAGCATCAAGTCGTTCACTAACCACGAACAGAAGTTTAGATTTAAAGCGAGTTAAAATGGTTATATCGGAACATAATCATAAAACTCAAAAGCTAATAGCTCAACAGCAACAGCAACAACAACAGCAGCAACAACAACAACAGCCGCAGCAGCAGCAACCGAAGAAAGTTTTAAACAAACCAAAAAGTGATCCACTGGAACGAAAAATGCAAAGTGACAAACAAACAACAGATACAAGTAGACCAAAATCTTGGCCGAATAAACTAGAGGTAACTGTTTTTCACAGTATACATTTTTTCAATTCTTACCAATTGTATAGAAATATCCAAATTGATCAACTTGTCTTTAAATAAAATTTAATCCGGATCAGGACCACCCAAGGTCCGGCTCGGGCCTCAGGATCCCGGGGTGGTTGTTCCGCTCGAGGTCTTATGATCTTGTAATGGTCTTCGAAAATATAGCTCCTGCTATTTAGATTTTTCTGTTAAATTTAATGCGTTATCGCTATTTAATTGCAGTGTCTTTTATTTCAATATGATTTGCACTATTACCTTTTTTTGTTGCATTATGTAAATGTTCAATAAGTTTCTCTATTAAAATTCAATATAAATTACTCGTATGTGAATTTTTAGGTAAAATCGAGATATCTAGAACCTAGGAATAAATCTGTTCCAAAGGAAACCACGCAAACAGTCCAGCAAGAAAAAGTTATGGTTCAGCAACGACGCAAAATAATGATTTCATCTTCAGATTCGTCTCGTACGTCTAGCCCCGCAATGAAACGCGCAACCGATAAGAAAGCGCTATGTAAAATAAAGTTGCCCGTAAAGAAAGACGTGAAAGCTCTTTCTTCAGATAGTTTAACAGAATCGAATGCTAACAGAACAAATACTAAGAAAGATTCAATCAGTAAGAGTTGCGGCATCACGCGTCCGGAATCTCCATCTTTCAAGCAGAAAAGTACAGAGATAGGCTTATCCGTAGATTCTTTAGCAGAATCGAAGAACAAGCCAACGACCATTAAGAAGAAAACGAATAGAATGGACACATCGATGTCTACAGATAGTCTTATGACTGAAGTAACAACAACGCCTAAATCAACCGGGTCGAATAAACTTTCACCAACTTTAGGCAAAACGGCGAACAAAACGCAACTTTTTGACAAAGGAGCAAAGAAGAGTTCGCCACCGATGCAACAAAGGAGTCCGCTTACTGTAACAAAAAGACCACGAAAATCAGTAGAGAGTTCGACTGCAGCAAGCAGAAGCAGGGCTGCAGCTATTAGCGCTTACCATTTACGAAGAAATCTACTGGACGCTGCGAAAACACCGGATGTTCCAAGTAAGTCATTAAATAACGTGCCCTGTAAAATCATAACCGCGCGACCGGTTATGCAATCCCCTGTTAATCATCCTAATATAATGAGAGAAAAGAGAGATGGAGTGCCGAATCAGCAGGGCACCGAAAGCCCTAATAAGAGATCTTCCGTTAAACCGTTTGGCATTAATAAAATAAATAAATCTATGGTCACTAATAGAGGGGCAACTAGTGCCAAGACCACTTGCGACGAGAAGATTAAAAATAAGTGCCATAATGGGGAAGTTTCAAAACCACCTACGGTGGGTTCTAGATCGGGAACGTTTTTAAAAGATGAACCCACAATTCTTAAGAAAGCAGATATAAAATCGTCGCAGATTGACACTTAAATTTATGGACTGGTCGCCATGTATGCTTTCGTGCGTACATAGAACCGTTAGTTTTACGATTATACATATATAAAACAATTGTCTTTAACCGCAAAACGTGATAACTCCAACCGCGAAATCGTACTATGTGTAAAAATAAAATAATTATGTATGACTTTAATTTGAAGCAAGCTATAGTTGACATAATCATAAAAGGGGAGTATATTTAAAATGCATTTATTAGGTATATATGTTATTAAAAAAGCGTGCTATGATTTCGTTATAGCGTTAAAGGTAACTACAAAATCAAATATGGCAGTAGGAATATGCAAATTAACAACTTTCATTTATTCAGTTAACTGGATCTCCGCCAAAGTGGGAATACAATGTTTTCGGTGCATCTTGAGTATTCGCTGAAATGAATTCAAATATTATGCAACTAGGATATTGGTAAAAAAGTATCACTTTTCGTCTCAAATGCAGCTAGCTTAATATCCCATCTAATTTTCAACTAATGTGCGCATAAATATGACCATAGTATTACACACTGCATATTTATAGAATATAGACATAAAAGGGCCAGTTATATAACATATTTAGATAGACCTTCCTTTCTTCCACATTAAAGAGCCATATCACCCAAAATTTTTTCGTAGAATTGTTTACTAATTTGTCTAGTTGCAGTATATGTAAAGTAATTCTTTCTTACCATTTAATGTTGCCATCTTACCGACTAATTCTTACTGTAAGTAGAACTCCGTTTACCCTCCAATGATCCTTATTAATGAATTATATGTAGTTATTGTATTTATTTATTAAATTTATATCTCTATTTTGCAATGTACATTTTTATGCAATATTTGTATCTAGTCATTTATATATTTTAAATATTTACTTTTATGTAATGTTAATAAATAACTCGATATAATGTTAAACAAATGGTTGAATTCTTTTAAATCATCACTTTCTAAGGATCTTTCATGCCATATAAAAAAAGTGATACACCTTTTTTACGAAACATATTATTTTATTCGAAACTTATACATTCGCATTCAGCTTAAACACAAAATATGTATATAACTAAATTTCATACATCCAACAAAGTACCCCGAGGTCTTGTTCGTTTTGGATCTGCTTCAGGGGGAGGCATTGCTTTTCGTTTATTCATTCCTTTTCTTTCTAATTGCTTCTCAATTATCCGCGCATTGTTGGCATATGAATCGGCAACCTCTCTCTACAAATATAAAATATATATTTTGAGTACAAATTGCTTTTTACAAAACAGATACAAATCCACATAGCTACATTAAACAAATTTCTTGTCCTTAAGTGTTATGTTGACAGTTTAGTGCCATGCTTTAATTACACGTAACATTAGAACCCGACAGAGCTATTCGTTTGTCATTTATTTCATTTTTGTACGTAATAGTACATTTTTTTTAACGCATACAACATTTGCAAATAATAGTAATAGAATAGCTTACCTAAATACTTGAGAGTTAAATTAATACAAAATGATTGCAAATACAATATAGAAGTAAACATCTTACCGCTTCAATTTCATCCTCCTCTTCGTCAATTGTAGAAACAGTAACAGAACTGAATTTTCCCATATTTTTTGTATGTTTTGTTACCATTATTTTCTTGGGCTTCTCGATAGCTACTTGATTATATATATCAGTCATTGGACCTTCACCAGAACTTTTAATTATTGCACCTTTCACAATAAATACAATGTTTGTTCCTTGGTCATGTTTGTAATAAAGAAAAAGGCCGCATCTGGAAAAGTATATGTATAAATTGCAATTGATTACTATTTGCAGAATCATTTACAAACCATAAGTAAAACTCTGTTATATATTATAAATACTTTTGATACTTTGTACGGACAAGCGAGGAAGTATAAATAGTAAGCCAACAATACTAACAAAATATTGTCAAAGTTTTATACTACTTGGAACTTTTCTCAAACATACAAATTATAGTCCTTAGTTAAAGGGTTAAACATTCATAAATCTAAGAATACAAATGTGATAAAATGGTACAATAAATATCATACTTTTTGCATTTTTGACGACATTGCTTTTCTATGCCCTCGGAACGTTTTAAATATACAATTTCATCCTGCTCGCAAGTCATTTTGTGGGCATGCTTGCTTCCATCAATAACTCGTGCCCCGTCACGTTTTCGCAAAGGCAATTTTTCTATGGCACAATCTGTAATAATATGTGAAAACAGCTTTTGTTATGTATTGTTATCTACGATTTTCTCAAGAATAAAACAGTAATATGTATAAACAGTTCAACTGAATTCTAACCTAAAATCAATGTCATTTGCCCGCATAAACAGTAATAAATATGAAGCGGCTTTTCTTCGCTGTACTCTTCTTGATCCTTTGTATCGGAACATATTATGCTTCTTGAAACAACTTTCGGCATTTTTGCAATAAATTATAGAGAACAAATGTAAATCAGTATTTTAACAGTACAATGACAGGTATCACGAGCATAATGAGTACTGCAATGCCTCTCAACTTTGTTTACATACACTGTACTGCAGTCGATGGAACTCATATGTATAACAACATTTGTATTAACTATTACTGATGAAGACTTTTAATACTAATAAGTATGAAATAAAAATCATATAATAAATATACTCTTATATCTCTTCGGTGTCTCAGAGACCAGGGAATTCAGGCCGAAAAAATACATTGGGTGATTTGTTTATTCATATCTAATCTCGTCGGTGGCATAGCGTTCGTGAGCTTTCTTACTGTAATGTATGTTGCGGCAGGAGCCATGCGATTGAGTGAATTTATGTGAATGCTATGGGGCGAATAAGGCACAGACGAGTTATATGAATTCCTTTGTCTCGTCGGCGGCTGTGTCAAAATATTGTAGAAAACGTTCTGAACGCTCACTACGGTAAGAATTGTAAATTAAATAAAGTTAAGGCACGGAAAATATTAGTTTGACGGAAATGGTTTACTTCTTCCACAGTGCAACAAACATTACAAACATTTTATTACACAAATATATTTGCATCTCACTATTCAACTAATATCCATACTGTAACACATTCAATAAAAAATATTCAATTCGACACGATATTCAAAAACACCCGCCGTAAAGAAAGAACCCCACCCCCACCGCCCACCCAGCAGCCCGCCAATTAGCGCAATCTCTTTCAAAAATCTCCTTCTTTCGCCCAACTGATCTCGTAGTGATTTGACGTGTTCAGAGTGTCCGTCGAATAAAGGTATGTGACATAGTTTAATATATTCTTGAAGGCGAGAAATTATATACATTGTTTTCGTTTCCCTGTCTTCCAAGTTTTCTGCACTTTCCTTGTCAGTATTCATGAATATTTTGCGAGTAATTAAGAAAATATTATTCAGGGAACGGAATCACGTCGCGCGGCGTGCATTTTCTAATCGACTCGAGTATGCATATATGTATCATGTTTTACATATGCGTATACGTATTTCAGCTCTGAATTCCATTATCTTGCAATATATTCTGCAGTTTTTAGCAATATTATTATATTATTGGTGACATTTATCTCTATCTTCAGTTGGATTCGGTGTCATGGCGTCTTTTTCGAGAGCTACGAGAATCTTGCTACGAGAATCTGACAAGCGGGAATGCGCAGTGGCATAATGGCGCCATGCCGAAGTGTCAAACGATCTGGTTGACAGGTAAGGATTTCTCAAATTCCTGCTATAAATAAATAGAATTGCACGAATACTGGTAATATATCTCGATTAAATTATTATTCGTACCACGTGTAAATCATTTCTCTCCAATTTCAATTTAATTTCATTAGCGTCTACTTGATATTCAAAAAACACCCGCCTTAAAGAAAGAACACCACCCCCACCACCCAACCACTTGTCCGCCAATCAGCGCAATCTGTTTCAAAAATCTCCCTCTTTCGCCCAACGGATCTCGTAGTGATTAGACGTGCTCAGAGTGTCCCTCGAATTAAGGTATGTCACATAATCTAATATACTCCTGAAGGTAAAATATTATATCAAATGTTTTCATTTCCCATCTCCTGAGAGTTCTGTAATGCTTTTTGTTAATATTAAGTCATATTTTAGTAGGAATTGAGAAAAGATTGCGTAGCAAGTGGACTCGCCCAACATGCTTTTGTTGTATTTAACGCTACTTCGACGTATAGATTTACATATTTCAGCCCCAAATTCCCTTATCTTGCAATATATTCTTCAGTTTCTAGCAATATTATTATAATATTGGTGATTCTCAATACATTTGTCTCTAATTTCAGTTGGGTTCTGATTCATGGCGTCCCTTTCACTTGCTTCGAATCAGGATTGGCGGGAACGCGTTTGAACGTGACGCTGACAGGCGCGAATGCGCAGGATCGAAGTGACGCCGCGCCATATTGTTAAATCAAGTTCTCGCTGACATGTAAGTGTTCCTCAAATTTCTTGTGAAAATAAGTAGAATTTTAGCAATATGCCTCTATTAAATTATAATTCGTACCGCGTATAAAACGCGTATGATATACAGTCGCGTTGTAGATAAGTAGTAACATAATACAAGCCATTATTCGCGACTATTTCTTTGTCGTTTCTGCCTGTGGTCGGGAAGCTTGTTGTTCCTGGAAAATATCGACAATTTATCGCGAAGCAAAAAAAGGCACTCTTCGAGTAACGTATGCGTTGAAATATTCCTATGAAACACAAGCAATCGTAAACAAGAAGGGTGTTTGGCTTTAGTCGGGTAGCGAATATAGCCGAGCGGCAAAGGACGATGGCCAAGGTTGTCATTCTACTACTTGACGCCGAGCTGACAAAACATGGAAGACATCTCAGTGAGGTGCGTATCGTTACCTAATTGTACCGCGGTGTTCATAATAGCTATACGAAAATTATTTGCACGCTATTACCGCTGCTGCTTATTTAATACGATTCTAATTACTACTTTGCATAGTATTACTGATTTAGATTAAAGAATAGTCGAGATCTTTTGCTTCAATACTAAATCTTTTGTTAACATCGTGTGCTTATACGTTTGTAAATAGATTATTCATATTAGCTATAGAATTCGAGATGAATTTTTGCTTTAGTAATTTAGTATATCACAATTATCATTACCTTCGCGCACTTGTTTTATTTCTTTGTTCTCCTTTGTTCCAGCAGTATAGAGAGAGGTGAGTAGACGAAATAGAGTAAGCCAATAACAACAATGATGCGAAATAATTCATTGCAACTAAGGTGTTTGCACGTGAGCATTTTAATCATTTTTCCATATTGGTTTTACATGATCTGTGACGGATATTAAGATGAAACAACAATAATTAAAATATTTGCAAAAACAATTAGATTTTCAAACACTCGATAGGATGAACATGTTTCCTTTCAGAGAATTTTGTGACCGCGCGCAATGCGGTCGGTAGAGTCATTATTTGCTTCGAAGTTTTCTAGCTTTTCCAGAGCAAGTGGCTCTGCTTAAATTTTCTTTTACACTTTAGCTACACGCGATTGTAAAGTCAGTGTTTTTCGCGTACTAGTTATTAATAAAATTATCAGAGCACCGGTGCTCCTTTTCAATTCTTTCAATCGCGAAAGTAGCATCTTAATTTGTTCGCCGATATAATTTGCGGTCGCGTACATAGTCTTTTATTTTATTTATTTTTTTCTTATATTCGCTATCGGAAGTAGAGTCAGTGCATCACTGAAGGGGATGTTTTATGCGACACTGATAAAGTGAGAAATGTAAGTATCTTCTAAACAATTCGCAGTTCTCTATGAAGAATTAAATTATGTAGATTTAGCAGCAGATTTTAATGTTCTTTGCGTTGTTGTTTAGTTACAGTTTGCACACTTCCTGACGGTTGAGTCCAATTGAGCTGCCTTGGTGATGTTCCTAATGTCTTCCACACGTACTTGCTCTACTTTTGCAATCAACGGGATGGTGAGTCGCATGCGTTTTGGTTCCTCTGGTCCCCAATCATGCCGTAGGACGATTGGTCCAAAGCGGCACGGGTGACTGGTTGTATTTTTTAGTAGTTTTGCGAGCATAGTGACCGCCGATATATTCTTGTGTATTATTTCTTATATCAGGTTAGATCTGCCTTCTTGTACTCCGTGTTTTTTAATATAAAAATATTGAGAACCATAGAAATATTTCTTATCCAAATAAATATTAGATCAGATAAGCACTGTTCGTGTAGATTCCTCTATTTCGATAAAAATATATGATGACATTAATCAATGCATTGAATAAATGTATATATATTGAGGACATTGTAAATTAAATTTAGAATTGCATTTATAATCAATTGAAATTTTTTTTCACTGTTGAGCAGTGCAGGAGTCGGATACCCTCCGACTTCGTTACTGCAAGTGTTTCATGATTGTGTTAATCATGTATTAAAACAAATAAATATAACGATACGTATATTAAAATCAGCACTGAATGTGCATAGCCAATGATAGCATTTAATATTAATTTTCATATGCTATAGTCGAGGCCATTTCGAATGAAATTTATTACACATTATGTACAAGAAGGCACTTTGTATACGGGTAGATTTTCAAATCGGAGTAACTCACTTGAACAATTTACTTCGATTAAGGAATCACCTGAGGCTTATTTAATATTTTGTCTATTTTCCAACTAAATATTCAATTGCATATATTTCTTAATTGCACTACTTATTCTAGTAAATTCAGTTTCAACGACAGTCATTTCCCTTAATAAATAAATTATTTATCAGCCATTTTCGAGTTTTTATTGATATTTTATAAAGTACAAAGTCGAGTCATTTTTTAAGAGTTTGCAAATAAAATATACTATTAGTATACTAATCATCTTTTTAGATCAGGATTTTCAGGTTTAACCCCTTCCGTGTTCATTGCCAGGAACTCACTCACGTGCCCAGGTGCTACTTGGGTGAGTGAAAGGCAATGGGCACGATGATCATATGGTTTTAAAATTTATAACAATGTTTGGCGGCTGACATTTGCTAGTGTACCGTGCACGACGTATTTTCCACATTGTGTGTGTATGTGGTTAGGCCGTGGAATTGCGTCGGCTCGCGAAGTTTATAACAAATTATACACGAATTTATTCCAATACCGATACAATGATTTCATAAATAGCAATATGTTTTACAATTGCAAATATCCATTGAATACCATAACGAATTATGAAAATATGGCAACGAATAGAGTACTATACGAACCAAGTATACTTGGTTGGAAGAAAATGTACAATATATTTTAACAATCAATATTTTACACGAAAGTAATGCACAAGCATATACGTTTCCGCATATTTACGCAATGGTCGCTAGCCTTTGTCAGCCGATTTCAGGAATTGGTACGTACCCTTAGAGTATGAATGATTGTATGCCAAACTCGGGTGTCGGAGGCGTCCCGGGACGTCTCTCTAGTGTAGGTTCATGCGCCCGAGTGTTTGATTGAGAAACGTTGAATGATGTGTGTTTGTGTGAATGCTTTGCCATTTTTTAAATATAGGTCTAGGTAGGATAGGTAGTATACCTTCTGGTGTGCCTGATAGATATAAGTAGGTAGGGCCGGGCAGGTTGACACAGTCTCTGATCGGGTAGGCACTATTTCGCGTGTTCAACCTGTTTCAGGAAATCTGATTTGAAAAGTCGACGGTGGAGCTGTGGCGCGAACGAAAATGCGTTCGCCTCTGGCTTTGCCCATCGATTTTTCGAATTTTTCGCGGTCGTGGTCGCGTTATAGGCCCCGATACGAAACGCTTTACATTATGCTCGAGGCTGCGCGTGTAGGCGAAGATCGATTACAATTTTAATCGTAATCTTTACGATTTTCCATAATCGCAATTTTTACGATTGTATTTGGTCGTGATTCGTTCACGTGTGTTCCATTTAGCTACGCGGTTTAGATTTTTATTTTATTTTTTTTTTTTGGCGGATAGAGTCTCGAGCCTAGACTAAGTTTCAGCGGGCATTGCGCCCGAAGAAAAGAAGAAGCTAAATGCCGAAGAGGCCCGACAAACTGTCGCTCAAGAGGGCAACTACCAATGGCTCTGCATCCAAAGGATGGAGAGCCATTCTTTCTTACTATTTTGTTACTATGCTCGCTTTTGTATGCTGTAGTTGTAGTTTATTGTTTCCAGCACTCATCATCGTATTGGGCAAATCGCGATTTTTATTAGCGTCGCGTACGATTGAATACGGTTTGCATTAGAGTTGCGATTAAGTATTTCGTGGTTTGAATTAGAGTAGCTTTTATATTAAATTATACTTGTATACGTACTTGCTTTTAGCGTTGCGATAATAATTTTCGTGTTTCTTTTATACACAGGTTTTAATTAGTATTTGCAGTAACGCGATATTTCTCTTAGATTTTTATATAGTGTTGCGATGATAAATGATCGCGATTTTTAAGGTACTGTTGCGACCACGATGAAATGCCCAAATTGGTTCCTGCGTCACCAAAGGTAGCTACTAAAGCTGCATAAGGTGATTGCTTCGATGGTAGTCTTGGATGCGACTACCATGACTTCTCCGTTATTAGTGTTGCGAATTAAAAATGATGGGTGCAGTGAATTACTTTTTTTTAATGTACTTGTAGTAAATACTATATTAGAGATAATGAAGCACCATACGCGATTGACTTTGCAAGTAATGGAGTAAATTAGTGTTGCGAATAAAAGAGGTCACTTACGGTTTTCAATCGGGCTTATAACAAGTGGACAATAATTAATTCTTTGCCTCTCCCCTATTTAGTAACACTAAAAACGAGTTGTTTCATCTTAGTATCCAAGTAAATGTTTGTATTTGTAATTCATAATTATTATTCAGCATATTTGCATTTTGGCAGAACATGCTCCCTTTGTACTACTGTACTATTTTTTCACAATTACTAATCTCATAAATAAGTTTGTTACAGAATTATTCAGTTAAAGAAGATGTCAATATAATAGAATACTACATCAAGTAGGTACATTAAATAACATGCATTGCTATATGGAAGTAATCAGAGGCTCAAAAGTGATATGGTATGGATCAAATAAATCAAAGAAAATCATATGATTCAAAGGAAAAAATAGAAACAATCGCGCTGTCATACCTAAGATATATCACTAAATTCTTATGAACTTTGATCTGTTTCAGGTTGCACGATCACGATTTTAGTGAAAGAAGATCCATTATAAAATATACCTTTCCCCTTTCTTTATATCCCTTTAGGTTTTCAGTTGGACAGGCACGTCCTCAATTAAATTAGCTTTATAATTAGGCAAGCCCAAATGGAAATTCCCAATTGAAATTAGCTTTTCAATTAGGCAGGCAATGTTTAAGTTAAGATGAATTTTTAGTCAGGTAGGTGCTTTCGTGTGTTTCAGGTGCATGATCATAACTTCCAGGAAAGAACATCAAGATTCATCATAAAATATCCCTTGCCCCTCTTTTTATATCCCTTCAGATATTCAATTAGGTAGGGTATTTCTAAATTAAATGATTTTTTAAATAAGCAGGCAATTTCCAAATTAAATTAGCTTTTTAGTCAGGTAGGATGTTTTAAGTTAAGATAGTATAGGCAGGATTTATTTGAAATACGTACATGCTAATTTATGTTATAAATCTTTATTCTTTAGTTTAAGTCAGGTCTAACAGAATTTTTATTTTCAGCTTCCGCCATAATTATTCATTTTGATACATGCTATTTGCTTAAATGTGTATTGCAATCTTTATTTTTTACTTCGAAAGGTTTAACAGAATTTTTATTTCCAGCATTCGTTACAACTATTTATTTTAATACATTTTACTTACTCAAGCAATGTATAAGCCAATTTATACTATAATCTTGATTTTTTAATTGATTTAGGTTCAACGGAATTTTTATTATCAGCTTTCGCCGCAGTTAATCATTTTAATACGTCCTATTTAATTCAACTATACATGAACTAATGTGTATTATAATTCTAATTTTCTAATTGATTTAGGTTCAACAAAACTGTTATTTTCAGCTTTCGTTAAAATCATTTATTTGAATGCTTCCTTCCATTGTTATCTTGCACAACGTTTTCATATCAAGCGTGCTGCAAATATACATCAGAAGGAAGCAGCGTTTAATTTGCAAATAATAATTATATTTATAAATGGTGGGTGGTTGGGCGCGGCTAGGGCCGCGCGGGTCTCCATTCGCAGCAACCTCCCCGTGGTGAGACCTGGGCAATCGGCGCTTTTATCATACATTTACCAATTCTATCACTTATTCTTCTGTGATACAATTGCTAAAGATATGATAAAAGCGTCGAGCAAATAGGCTGCGTTTTTTTAAATTTCCCTTATGCGGAAATACTGACGAGATACAGGCCCAGACGAGATATATGAATCCTATATCTCGTTGTGGCGGTGAAACGGAAGGGAAATAAACGTTTGCATGAATTTACCGACACAGATATACTTTATTAATAGTTTGTTATGACGCTCACGTTCTGGCGTGGTAGACTCTATGCTTATCGTTCGAGGGCTTCTTTTATACTAAAAACTACGCTAGGCGCTAATGACTAGAATTCAAAAACTTAAATGTAGTGTTATAAACAACTAGAACTAAAGACTAGTGTCTTAAAACTAACTATGATAACACTAAGCCTAGTTAAATCTAGTTAAAACTATGTGCGCCCACCGACGGTAACAATGGTCGCTACTTTGCGACCAACGTCGGTAAACACCGGTCGCCACATCGTTAGAGTCTGTGGCGACATCTCGTTAGAGTAGTTTAGTAAAACAACATCGTTCCCCATAAAATGATAAGATGGCGCCAGTTATGACTGAACATGGCGCCAACTAGTAGCGAAACTGGAGACTCGAGCTTAGCAGGATGAGTTCGGAGGATTTTCCAGTCTCTACTGTAGTCGAGAATTTCACTCGACCGCACTCGGTGTTTGGTCTCGGTACGGTGTTCGAAGCGTAGTTGCGGGAGGCCAGTTGAAGCGAGCACAAGAATGATAATGGTGGGTGGGCAATGAATCGCGTATACATTTGTCAACGGAAACCGTATAATGTAAATAGTGACAAATCGGCGTGATATGGTGCACAAACGAACTGCAATCGAGATCGTAAATGCGCGCGGTAATGTGAAGGAAAAGTAAAGAAAAAATAGAGCGAAGAAAGAAAATAAGTGCAGTGACTCGACGTTTGATTGGTGGGTGCACGCAGAGCGACCCTTCGTATATGTACACACGTATGTATCTAACCATGCTTCTACCACAAAAGGCACATACGCAACAAATCTCTCTCAGCATCTCCCTCTCTTTCTCTTCATTCTTTCTTCCTCCGTGCATTCCTGCAGTAGCCTGCACGTAGTCGCACTTTTTTCCCCTCGTTTTACACGAGATTTACGACCGCGCCCCCTTCAGTTCTGTATACGGATATACTCAATGCGTTCTATACCATTTCCAACTTGCTAAGAAACAGTTAAACAATCCGCGTTGCTTTCCTTCGTTTTGAGAAGTTTCGGATGCTTCTGCGTCAATTGAATTTACGGAACCCCCCTCAGTTATGGCACCTTGAAGTAACCAAGGAGAGACAGAGAAAGGGAAAGGGTGATGGAATGAGAAGAGAGAAAGATACAGGATTCTTACGATGAATACAATATTATGAATTAATATATTAAATGTTTTACGAGACACTGTATTTTCCGTTACTTGTATTCGATAACTATGGAACATACCGGTCGTTATGGAGTAGCAATGCTCCGTGAATTTAATGTGACTTTCTTTGTTTACTTTCGTCTACCCCGACTGAATAGAACCAACGGGAGCACGTAGTATATTATCAATTTCATTAATGTAACTGTGTTTACATTGCCGGGACAAATTCACGGACGTTTCGCTTTTATACACGATTCGATGTAATGAAACTGGTCGCATTACGATGAACGTTTTAGATTACATTGAATATCATTACGCATCGGAAATCTTGTAATCGTTTATCTGTCAGCTGACGACAGGTCAGCCATGTCGTGGTTACTCGCGATTATTTCCATGTCATGGAAGGTTTGAATCTCCTCTCTAGTAACCTTGTCGAAACTCCGAATACTCCAAATTCAGGAGGAATTATGCTTTTCGGACTCCAATTGTAAGTAACAACGATATACGTATATGTTGTATCTCTGAATTTCCACTCAACTTGTTTATTGGCAAAATTTTGCGTAAACTTTATATTACATGTTAGATAACAAAAAGTAGTTTGTGTTTACATCTATTACACCATCGTATTGATTACCCTATTCGTATGTCACATATGTCATAAAAATGACATTTTATTGGAACAAGAAAATGGAGTATTTCAGTCTAGCTTTTTATTATATATATTTGTTTTGAATATTTTGACATAGAACTTTTGTAGTGTTATCTACAACGGATCGAACAATAATAGTAGACTTAGAGACTTTCAAAACTCAAATTTCGTTAAAAATGGTGATACGTAGTAATAGAATAAAGATATCGGTGTCACGAAAGGTGCATTTCTTCTAATGCTATTGTACATTTCCATTTGTTTTGAAAATTTGTTTGATACGAAAGAAACTATACAATGCCGTTGTTCGATCATTTCCATTAGCAGTTATAGCGTAAGGAATAGCCGTTAAATCCGATTCAACCTTACATAACAACCTTTATTCATGACTGAAAAAGGCTTCTGTGTCAGCCGAGATCTTTCTCTGCTTAGGCTAATTTAATTCAAGTAATATCAGGATTTTTTCCGGTCTGGAATATAACTCTATACATAAAATATAAAAAGAAATATATTTATATATATCTATATATCTATTCTTTTATATCTAAAGAGCGTGCCATCGATTTCGTTTACATAGGGTGTACCAAAAATCATTTTCCCCACTGGGAAAAAATTTTGTTCACTTTTTTTTTCCTTCAAAATTGTGTGCGGTCGTGGTTATTACGATGTATTTAATTTTCTATGCGTAAATGGGAAACATTTTACTAAATAATTTACTAATTATAATTTATTTTTCCATCTATTTTTGTTGAATCTATTCATTGTTACAAAATCTTTTCGGCCAACCTGTTTTTATTCGGGCATGTACTTAGGTATGTAGATATTTATTTCTACATGTAACAAAGTGCATTCACACGATCTGCGCACTATGATCAAAACATTCTACATATCTATCTGTATTGACTATCCTCGAAGGACAGGAGCGAGAGTGAAAGAACTTCTGTTTAGCAACTGAACAACACTTGGTTTTATCTTTCATCTTATAGAAGTAGACGAGGCATCGTGCTTCTTTTAAATTGCAACTGTTTGCGAAGAATGCGAAAATTATTCAACATGTAGATTTAAAACAATTTCTTTTTCAAACGTAATGGTAGTTATTACATATGGACGAATTAAATTATATTCCATAGAATGACGTTCGTAAACGTATAAATCAATTCTTTCATGCATTATTTTAGTTCCTTCCATTAACACTTAGTCTTTACTAGAGAAGTTCACGTTTAACTTTTTCCCAGCAGAATACAAGTTTCCACTTATGTTGAGTGACACACATAGGAGTACATAATAGCTTAGCTTTATATAAATTTCATCGAATCCAGGTTTCCATGAATAGAAACTGCCCTTTAACCAGTTTACTGGAGCATTCGACGACCAAAAATGTCCCCGATCCGTGCAGTTAGTAATCTGCATGTATCAGTAGAAAATAACTATCGCTTCGTTAAACTTAACTTCAAATTATGACAATTTTCTCCAGTCCCTGTTTGGTACCGAAAATACCCAGCGAATATTATACACCTATCTACTACTCTACCATTATCATTAGTTATACTGCATCGACTTTCTTTCAGTTTCCAAACAAAGTTTATTCGATAAGAAAACATAATCGAATGGAGTGTATTTAAAAAAACCTAAACACAAGCCTTATAAGTCAGGATGCGTGAAGTCCTCTCGAATTCACATGCTACTCCATCGTCGATGCAAACAATTTTTATCGTGGTGTAACGTAGGTAGCCTAAGCAGTGGCATGTGTGGGACGCGCGTACCGCTTTGTCACAGATAAAAGCCGGGCCTTTGTCCTTTTTCGCGTGGTCGACAAAATTCAAGTCTTGTCATCCACTTGCGTATAAACGTATATGAAACACGCGTTCTCTCCTCTTTAGGGAATAGTCGAGATGCCAACAGTTTTATTCGATTAGAATATCTTGTTGAATCCGACGAAAAAATTCGTAGGATATCATATAATTATATGAAATAGCCCTACTTCTTCGTATAGTAGATGAATTTCAATAAGGACAGATATTTATCAAAATATTGAAAGTTAGATGAGTATGTCGAGTAATGATGTTATATAATATTCTGTACATCATGGGGGAATGTTGGGATATTAGATAATTCTTATTTCAACGGGATAAGGTATCTGAAATAAGTGGTTGTAGCATTGTCCCAAGCAGTGTAATAGGATCTACTGTTTGAATCTTATCGAGCCTATCACTAGAAATTAGATTAGTCGCCGATGCAATATTCATTCGGATGCTATTTCGTGTCAGGTAACAACAAGTCATGTTTCAATTAGGATTGGTCAGTGAAATTATATTTCTCGAAAGTTACAGTAGAGTTTAATTGAAAAATACATATAAAAAGGGTTAACTTGCAAGTTTGGAAAGTTAAATTGTAACTGTTCCAGAAGCTTGTACTTCTAAAAGAAAATTGATTTATTAATTTTGGGATAATTAATGGAGTAGACTTTAAACCCGAATATTGTGGTACCACTTGATATTAAGCAGGAATACTTCGAATCGCTTTATTCCAGTAAGTGAAAGTAAGAATTGCAGCTTGAATCATCACGATTGAAGATTGCATACTTTTACCAGTTAAACGTCTCTATATAATAGTACGCTTTAACTCTTCATTCTTTTAATAATTAAATAGGCCGCAAATATCTATACCATCTCGGTAATCGTACGCGTGATACCTTAGTCTAGGAATGTATTAAAAAAGAAATTGCATTCCTAATTTTATTTCAAGCACTTTGTGTAGCCACTAGAAATAAAATTATATCTACTCGTTCAATAAAATTTTCTTAGCGACAATAATTATTTCTTAGCGATAGGTTACTTATTGTTTGCTTTCTTAAACGACACCAATGTTGCTACAAATGACACGTAGAAAGGTTTGATTAAACTATTGGTGACACGGTCTGAATATCGAATTGTCCTTCGATACGTGATTCATTGGCACAGCTAGTATCGTTTTAAATAGCAATCATGAATACAACAATAGTACAGTTTCGTGTCCAGATGAACAGATAAAAAGGACACAGTATCATATTGAGCAATCCTATCTGTTCTAAATTACTCACACTTCTTTTTACCTTTTTTAAAATCTTACTGCAAAAAATTAGGCATAGATAATTGTTGCCTTATACGGCAGACTAGATTGAAAAAGTGTATTGTCTCACATATACAATGAACGAATCAAAAAATTATTCTGCTTCTACACAACAGCAATATGACTTTGTTTATTTCAAAGAAATGATCAGATGAGAAGTAATCGAAATGGCAATTACATATGTACATTTGAATCGTATTAAGTCGAGTACAGCGCGAAATGTATTTACCATTATCGTGCCATTGAAGCTTTTGTAGGAACTCGAAAAATAAATGGAGAGAAAACCTAGGCATAGATACGATTTTAGTAACAAAATATTCTTTTTTCGTTCTTACGTTTCGTAAAGGTTCGCTGGTCTATTCAATAACTACTCCGGTGAGCATTCATCGTTTTCCTACCTGTCGCGACATATCGGGATTAGGTTTTTCTGGAAAGGAAACGGTGCGTTTCCTGGGGCAAAACAGACATCGTGTGTTCCCTTCTCCAAAACTTTTCCCAGATGTAACAACAAAGAGTTTTCTTCTGAATGAGATTTTTCAAACTTTTATATGAAGTTTGGTCGTACAATTACTGTGGAGAAATTCTTATCCCTAAATAATATTATCTCTCGAATTTCTTGCGATCCATTAGTTTCCCTAAAGTTTCCCTGAAAAATAAAAATATTCGTGAGTAATCAAATATATCAACGAATTACAAGCATATTAATAACAAAAGTTTATTTCTGCCTCAACACCGCCAAGATTTCAAGTAAGTTGCCACCAGTAACTTACGAAACTTCGCGAATCTTGAAAGAATGTTTTACCAAAACTCGTAAAAGCTTCCTTCCCTCGGCGTATCCAAAATATTTACGGCCTTTTGTAAGAAGAGATATTTTGGCAACTCTGTAGGACATGTTCACGGTAATATGTACCTCGCTCCTCTGGTTGTACACAATCCACTTCTCATCTTCAAAGTATCGAGAAATACGTGGAAGTCGAGGAAAAACTTTCAGAGGGGCTCCAAAAGTTCCGACTTTCATTCCAATCTCTCGTTCGACGTGATCTCTCTGACGATCTCTTTAAAATCGATTCCAGAGATTGGAATTCGCGTTCGAGTGGCTTCCTCGCTATTCTTAGCACCGTGGAGAGCACAACGTTTCGGAGTTTTGCCATGGCTGCAGCTGCCGACTCGACGGTGCGTTTCGAACCAGGAATTTATGAGTTTATCGATCCGTACGCGAATCACGGGCAAGAACGATGATGCCGACTATGAGTTTCATTCTCGCCTCCCTTTGCACCACCGTAAGCAAGTGCTTAAAAGTGTCTTTCGTGGAAAAAGAAGGAACGATACGCGGTCGTACGCTGTTATCGTGGCGTGCTTTCGAAGAACGAAACTGACGCTGCAACTATCACTCTGCAGGATACGACGTGGAAACGATTATCTTATTTTCGCATAGAGTGATCAGCGATAGACTTTGGGGAAGAACGATTGGTCTTACAGCTTCTTGCTACCTGATAGATTCGAGGGAATACTTTAATTAGATTAATATCCATTTAAACCTTCCGATGAATTGAAAACCTAATTAAATACCTTTTCTTTTCCAATCCATTCACTATCAGATATTAATTCAATCCACCAAATATCAATTTTTACAAATATTCAATAACTCAGGGAAATGATTTCAATTGCAAAATAACTTGTTCATAAAACGGGATAAAAATCTTCATTTTATCCACGAAATTTGCTTCTTTGAATATCAGCGTGCTATTAAAGGGATGCATCCATTTCGTTCACACTAGATTATCTAAATTCGGCATACATAGTCCCTGTGGAAGGGTTAACCGTTTGCAGCCTATTGCCCTATTGTTCTGTTTGTTGGTCAGCGTGAAAGGCAACCCTCTTGTTCACTTTTACGTCGTACTCGGTCGAATCGAAAATTGCGAGAAAGCGTAGGCCGGAGACATTTTCGTGGGAAACTAGAGCGACGATAATCGAAGCCACGATCCAATTGTTGCATTGAATTTGTTCCTGGCAAATACATGGAACGGTAGTCGTTTCTATAATCGCGATTCGAATTACTTCGAAGCTTTTTACGCTTTCTACACCGTTGGAAAAAAATATATGTAGTCGTCGATATTCCTCCACCTGAAATCGGAATAATTATATGTACATACAATAGAAAGTCGTCGGATGGGCGAAAACGAAAGTCTATAAGTTCTCATGCACATATTTATGCCCGTAATTAAAAGAGGAGATTCATTGAAAAGCAGGCGATCTCGTTTTACCCTTTAGTGTTCGGTATCGTTAGAAAGTAAAGCGGAATGGCCTCGTCTTTTTTCATCACTGCAACGCGATATTATTATAGAAAGTGAGGTGAAAGAATAAGGGTTCCGTTTCGTGAAGTACGTAAAATTTCTACGGGAACGCTGATCGACGTAGATCTTCATTAAAGATATTAACCTATATAAACTTATTGCCTACATGAAATGTCTTATATAATTAAATACAAACGAGTCGATTTATATATAGTTCTACCATGGAAACTCTTTATTCAAAGACCGTGGTATAACGTTTATAAAAATGCTTTGGTGCCTACCAGATAAAGAAGTTTACGTTTCGATGTTCAAATTAAATGATAGACCAGTATGTATTATCTATATATCTCCATTATAGATAAGAGGAACAAAAGATATAGAAAAATGGAATAGACAAACGGAGCGATGGGTGTGTAGTTGCATTTCAGTAGCCTTGCAGCAGAGAATTAATTTCGTCAAGGCTGTACGTTTAAACCACCACTTATTTCGTAAACGCCTTCCATCGGTAAAATAAACGAACCAGCTCTGGTTTAACTAAAATCCTGCGCGAATCGTTCCTGTGAATTCTAACTTACACAGACACATTCAACAATTTCGTGAATTATCGAATACCAGGCCATCCATTTCTATATTTCCTTCAACATATTCTTGTATTCCCTTACTATTAAAAAATATCGCAAGAAACTTCCGGATTCTCATTCTGCGTGCCGTTTTCCTCTTTGTTTCCCATTCTGGAGTACAGTTCGAGAGCGACGAACGGATCAACCGGGTTTCCAGCTCCGGTTTCGCGAGATTCACGAAATTTCTGCCCCGATACTCGCTGGCGCGGAAAGCTCGCACGGTTCGCATTAATTTATTGCATTCAATTGCAGAAGGAAGTTTTCGCGTACCGCGGAATTATACATCATGATCCTAATTATTTTTTCCACGCTGTATGCTTAGGCCTGACTTGCCCCGCGTGTGCGTGCGCCTATACGTATGTTTATAAATGAAGCTAGTTACGAGGCCAATGCTGTTCCTCGCGATGATCGCGATAAGAATTGTTACGATGACGAGGAACGCGTACATTCCGCCTACTCGCGTGAAAAAACGCCGCGAAAGATTGCGGCGTCGTTGCAACAGTTTTTGCTCGTCGAACCTCCTGGAAATAATTGCACCGCGATATTCAACGAGCAGCCGCGATGCAGATTATTATACGCGCATAGGATGTACGATTTTATGTGTAGGAAATGAGTAACATGCTTTTCGAATCGTTGATTCCTTTTGGCGAACCAGGAAGTGCGCGTACACGCCATTTCTAGTTAGCAGAGATTCATTTATAAATCGCCACGTTTCGCGTAGAACGAGACAACATTTTTGTAGACAGATTTTAAATAGCCTTTGTGCATTTTCGTGTCATACATTTATAGATAAATACAAGTTATATTTGAAAGATTTTTCCAGTAACGTATAGTTCGTGAGATAATTCATTGGATTGAATTGAAATCCTGTATAATCAGATAAAGACGAGTTTCTTATAGTGCTCAGTGAATTAGAGAATTCTCTAGCTAATAATTACAATTATCTTTATTTTAAAAATAATGTTAGATACATGTATATATAAGTTCGAGAATTTTGGTAACCTGAACGCCTATGCGATGCAATGCTGAAAGGATTTATTTGGAGATAAATAGTTTGGAGAATAGCTTGATGTAAGACAAGTTTTATTACCGTTGATTTATAGCACACTGTGGTGGCTTCCATTAAACGGTCAGAAATCTCCATCGATTCCCTGTTAAAGTGGAAGGAAAATAGTGCGATGGTGAAGATAGAGGAGTTGTTAGTTTTCTGTAATTGAGTACTGAAATGGAAGTTTCCGACCTGGTTTTAAGCTTGCAAACGTGGTCGAAGGTTATTAGCGGGGACGATATTTCATTTTAGGCCTTTAAAATAGTTCTCGCGAGTCTTCAAGTGCTATTACGCTCAAGTAAAACAAAGTTACCTAAGTTACTGAAGTTTGGAGTAAGTCCTAGTCGAGTTACTTAATTCTGTTGAGCTAGCTAGTGTCGAAATGTCTTTAGAAGACGACAAGAACAATTTCAAACACGAATGTCTTAATATCGTTCTATGCACAAGAGATAATTGTTCATAATACCGTGTCTATTTATAGTGGTAATTTGTAATAATTAAAAAATATATATTTCCTGCAGAATTTAAATCTACACAGTTCTGGTGAAAGTTATTCGTCTCTTGAAAAAGTTCAGGCATAGTTAAGAGAAAAAAATATATTAGTAAGACAAATATCACAAATGTATCCTTTCTCTTGGCCTATATAATTCGACTCGTTCTAAATTAATACATTTCAATGAAATATCTGTAGATGTACAATCTTCAAGGAAAATAGCGACCTAACAATTTCATCAGCAACTAGTTTGCACCAAAAGGAAAAACCTCCTAATAAAAATTGTTGTACCAAGGCACTATGTTCTTCTCTAATTACCAAAGCCTGTAATAAATTAACTTCAACACAACCGCAATGCTTACGTGGATAAACAAATTTAATCCAACCGCGATATCTCTCCAAATAAATTACCAATCTCCCTTACAAATTAATTTCAACAAACTTGCAATCGTTTCGCAACAATAGGGGGAAAACAAATTACCTCTAATTATAATTTATCGAAAAGTGCCATGCAGGCAACTTCGTGCAATCTGGAAACGATTCGTACGCGAACGATTCAATAACTACACGTGACGTGTGTCGCATAAGAGACAGGCGGTGTAATCAAGCTGGCGATAGAATCGTGAACCTTATTGAACGATCGTCCCATTTTTGTATCGTCATTGAAACGTGACCAGCAATCCCGATCGCGGATAATCGATATTCGTCTGCGAGGTTGACTCACGGGACGATAACGTTCCACCGCAGGTATAATGATCATGCACGGCAGGGATGACGAGTTTCCTTGCTGGTTCGCGTGCTGAAACCGAAACGTCGCGATTCTGAGGCTTTGCGATGCCTTGATTGACGCAAACTTTCGACGATGTTAGATTTTCTCCTTTATAATGGAGCGCAGACTTTTCGAGGTAAAGTTTGAGAATTATTATAGGAAGTATGTTACTGACATTACCGTTATTCGAAGACTTCAGTGATCTGGGTAATTTACTTCTTAAACGCTTTTGGTTATAATGAATAATATATGTATAGTGATCTATTTGTAACAGTTCGTACTTTGTTGCTTTGTGTATTGATTGTGATTGTTCAGGTATCACCTTTCATTTATATGAAGTGATATTTTTGGAGTAATTATGATATTTTGCGAGTAAAGAATTTCGAATGGTAGGAATTCCTATGTAGGAAGTGTGGAAGATATTTATTATTATATTTTATGTTATTTGTATTCCTGTAACAATTTGGATTAAAGTATATTGTGCTCCACAATTAAGTACTTAAGTGTATATTGTGCTCTACAATTAAGTACTTAAGTGTATATATGCTTCTTTCTAATTTGGCCAAAGTGATCATCTAAAATTTGCATGCTCGGCAGTCCTCGGTTCTGCGTGAATAAGACATTTAAAATTATACCTGATGGTACAATAAATAGAATAGAAAATAGGAGAAATCGTCGATCGTAGTGAAAAACGAGAATGCCACAAATTATCATGTCAGTGGCGTCGCTTGGAACATCGAAATACCGTTTCAGTCTCTATTCTTGGTACATACCTCCCACGTAGCTTGAGCAAAAATGGAACTTCAAGAGCAGCCGATTGAAATTGTCCCCTCTATGTTTCTTAATCAGCTGGATTAGTTTTGTTGTTATCTGGCAGCATTGTATCATAGATAAAGTTTCACTAACACCGTGATAACACCACCGATAAAACCTTCCTTCGATAATGGTCATATTAAAAATGTTTATAGCACTGCCATCAGTATAGAAATGAAGTAAATAGAACGAAAAATATATAATGTGATCTAAATATCCAAAACTAAAAAAAAAGCAAATAATGTGAACGAATTTTATATTTGAAAATAAAAGGAAAACTGATATAAAAGAAGAAGAAAAATTGAAGAATTAAATGCACTTCGTACTTTTGTAAAATTGTAGTTAATTAATAATGTAAGATATGTGATAGGTCTTGTGAAAATCTTTTTAAAATTCGTTCAATTTATCATCCAGTAAATACTTTTAGGGTTTACTAGCATTTACTAGTTAGTTTGGATAGTCTTGATCTAGCATGCAACTTGTACACGTAATGACTAATGATTGCCAAGTCTGTGCACATTATTTTTACCTTGACTCACGGAATCTTTTTGTCTTGATCCTTGCTAGTCTTCCTGGGGACTGAGTAGTTAACAATTGCCGAGAATGATCGACAACTTGGCATTGAAAAATGCAGATAATCGACGGTGGTCACGCGATTGTGTATTTATATTGATTCAGCGAAGAAACCAGCCTTTTAATTCTTCCATGAAATGGAGTGCCGTGATTTAATAGGCAAATCAAACGGTGGTAAAGCATGTGCGATTGAGAATATCGACGATCACTTTATTTGCACCCACATGTAAAAGTCGTTCGCGCCCACACTTTTCACCAAAGCTGTTCTTTTACGCGGTATGCTCGACATAGTGGGCGAATAGAAAATTCAATGATTGCAAAGAGATCGATGGAACGAAACAGCCTCGTGACCAATTGATCGTGAAGTTTACATTTTTCAATGTAAGTAGTAAAATAATAAATAAAAGTACGATGGAAAAAAGCGAATTCCCATAAAAATGATTAATTTTTCCAAGTCACAGTTATAAATATTAGATTTTTTCTTTCTGCTTCGTGTATTTCGCACGAGCTGGTTATTAATTACTCGTGCATTTCAATAAAGATTTTTTAAAGGCCGTAAAAGAATAGAAAAGTATCGTTAAATGTTATTTTATTGAAGAATTGTTTCTATTCTTTAGTATTTGTATTTGCACTTCGTATAAAACGTAGGTTTGAATTTAGACACTGATTTTTCAACGGTGTACGGGCATTACGTAACGCGATGTACGGAAATCTTGTATGAAGGTAGATATAAGCTTGTCATGTGCAATTTGTGATGCAGCATTGCAACTATACATTACGCTGCAATAATAGTAATATCGAACAAGGTTACTAATTTCGACCGCGCTTACGACAGTGACTAATTTACTCGGATCGCGTTACCCATTAATTAAACGATATTTCCTTTGCTTCGTTACGCGAAACGCTTAAATTACGATATCCACTATTGGTAAAGAAATATTATGTGTCAAAAACTAAAAAACAGTAATTACTTAGCACCTTTCTGTTAAGTGTTCATTTCTGTACGCTTCATCATCTTTCTGTAATCGTAAATGCGCATAAAAACATCATTTAAATTTTGCATAATCATTCGTATGAAAATTTTCCGAGCTTTATCGAAAGTATGCAATGCGCCTAACTTCCTTTGCAATAAGCAGATTGCAAATATTTTTCTTGGATTACCCAATTTCTAATTAACTTGTCGTCCGATTTTCTGCATCGTGGCTTAAAATACATAAGTCATATCAAAGTAGACGAGAAATATTTAATTCGCATTCTCGATTAATTTTATTTTCTTCCAAGAAATCACTTGTTTTTCGTGCTCCACATTATCGGCACAGTGAGTGACGCATTTCACGGTGAAATATCCACGCACCATCGGTAAATGAACTCTTTTTTTAATAACTGACTCATCCCTACACGAAAGTCACATTACCCTCCATTCCAAACACCAACGAGCACCCACGAAAATTCTTTTTCCTTGGAGAACATAGTGAAAAAAAAACAAATAAAAAGAATTGCCAATAAATGTTGTCGGGATAACAAAATTGTTTAAAGACTATACATTCATCGGCACAAGGCCCAGATGAATGTACTGCACAAAGTCGATTCGCTAGCGATATCCTGGTCATAAGGAAAGGATCGTTGCATCACGATCTCTCGGATCATCCAGTGAATCATGTTCCGCATTTAATTGCCTCGAGTGCGAGCGGCTGCGCTACGTTTAGAAGTAACTTCAACGCACTAGGAGTCCGGAAAAGACGGAAAGAAGACGAACGTGTTCGGTTCTATTTTTGCTACTCGAAAGGTCTCGTATTTCTGACGTGGTTGTGGAGTGGCAGTTCCATTTGATACGCTGGCCGTTTCGTCATTGGTATCGGGGGCGAGATTTCGTGTCGGTGAGGGTTAAACTTTGGGTGAAAATGCTGGGAAAATGGGTAGATTTCGGTTTCATATTTCTTTCCCTCCCGCGTTTCCGTCGTTTCGGGAGAGTAGCTAAGATTTTCTTACTTCTCGATGAATGTATTGCATGCTTGTGTAGCATTGGTTATAAAGAAGTAGGATATGTTATGGATATAGAAATTAAATTGTTTAAACGTTATGGAACTTTCTACAGGAATTACTATTGATTCTGCTA
Organism: Nomada ferruginata; assembly: GCA_963583965.1. Lineage (NCBI taxonomy): Eukaryota > Metazoa > Arthropoda > Insecta > Hymenoptera > Apidae > Nomada > Nomada ferruginata. Next base: position 11,893,394 of record OY757215.1, read on the forward strand.
ACTATAAAATTATATTTTTGTAGATATAATTACATATAAATATAATTTTATAATTAAAAATATCACTAGTAGCCCTTGATTAATGTTTCATAACGTTTAAAAAACTTGTATATTTAAAAAATATCATTATCATACTAAATACCGGATAAATATAAATATAAAATTGATTAAAAAAAAAATAATAAAATTGTACTATTCTTGTACATTAAGATTGTTCAGATATTTCAGGCACATATTGGCTATAAATAGGTGAACAATAATTTCTTAGCAAATGTTCCATTAATATTAGAAATTATTTCGGCTTTTGTCCAGCTGGGTTCTTCGTTACACACTCGAGAAATAATGTGCATATATTCGAATTGCACGCTTGAGTCATGAACGTAAATAGATAACTGAAAAACTAATGAAAAATAGGATTGCTTGACAGTAATTTGGGTAGTATGAGAGTGTGCAGAGGATAAACTTGGACAGAGATAGTTGAACATGTGTTGGTACACACGTGTGTGGTTTAATAAAAGGAAAACAGTGACACGCGTATTTTCCTGAACTAAATATATTGTAATGAAATCGTGTATTCGTGGATTCGGCGTGCAAACATTCGCGTATTTGCTATTAAAATAAACGGGCAAGGTTTGTTCGAGTTAAGCGTGCATTTGAAGATAAGAAAATATTTGCCCAAGCAGTGTGCACAAAAATCTGGAACACGCTGTATCGATCGCGTGGATTAACGCGTCTAATTACCCCTTTGAGAAAAAGTGCATTCTTTTCAGTGATTAATTAAATATCATTACGAACTTCTGAATTATTTGCAATTGCCAATCCTAGGCGAGAAAGATGTTTATTCTATATTGTATAATTAAAGAAAGGTGAAGGTATTGAATGAACAAATTTTCTTCGTGATATGCAGAGTATATTCAAAAACGTACTACATATACTTCTTCTTTTTTAATTTGTTTCTATTTAGATGGATTAGATTAGAAGATACGTAGAAGGTTTCTTACAGCCAAGAAAACATAAAGTGTCTCGTTCCAAGATTAATATCGTTTTCTTGTTTTTCCAATGGAGTTACATGAATTTTTGCGATAGAATGGTAGATAATATCGAGACCGGTGCAAAGACCTTAGATACGTTGAAAATTTCTATTTTTAATGAGATATTGTAATTTTGCAAGTACTCGGTTCGATCTGCATTGATAAGCGCTTGCTTTATTATCCACTTATGCACATACGAAGATAATTAAAATCGTTTTAAAATATTTGTTGAAAAATACGTTGCTATAGAAATGTTGAAACCGTGGAAATATTCACATGTGTCGCGTAATTTTTTTTCGTGTTTCAGTTGCTACATATCACAGTGCACCAAAAATACTAAACATATGGCTTCTTTCTAAATAAATTTCCTCGATCCCGTGGCATTTGTCCAAGTATTCATCTTTTCGTACCTCCTGCGCTGTTAATAATTTCTACTTTCATATATCTTTACTATGTTCTCAATTTTCCGTATCGCCTGTTCGACGTATGTTGTATCAACATTATCAATTTATTCGTCATCAGATATAAATAAAGTAGTCACGATTTCGGCCAAGGAATTGATCGGTTTGGCAAATTTAAATCGCTATCAATCGACAAATTACAGGTCAAAATGCCACTTCGGGCTTCAAGCTTATCAACTTTATGAATATTGAATGTATGGACTGGCAATCATCGAGGCAATAATTAAGACGATTTGTCTGGCTTCTTGATAATTAAATATTTCTATCTTCATACATTCTGAAACGCAATATTATATCGCCTCATCTCTGCGCCAATTCATTTCGTACGACTTTCATTACCTCCAAAACTGTTCTAAAAAACAAATCGACGAAGCGCAATTTCGAGCATCAAATTAAATGAATTTATCATTAAAATCTTCTCGTTATTATTTTGCTGCCATTATTAATAATCAGTTAAATCCCCGAAGAAAATCGTTTCGCATCACCTGCGCCACCACATTAAATTACATTACACATATTATCTCTGTCAGCGATGAAAAAACCAGCCTCTCATTAATCAGAGATAAACGAACCACAATTCCACGCTCCAATTTCATTCCACGAGATGAGCATATAAATTCCCATCCTCTTCTTTAATAATAATCATTATAAACGGCATCTTGCGCTGTTCAAATTTACATTCTGCTGCGTACGAATTATACAGTCCTATGCAATTATCAATAATTAAACCGCACCTTCATCGCCATCATAAGCAACCAGCCTTACGATTAATTCTAAATCAACAATTCCAAGCTTTCGGATCCATCGCCCTGGCGCAATTTGAATTCCTATCAGCCGATTGCTTGATAACGATCGTTAAGCCTTGTTCCCTCGCGTCTTCGCCTTCACGCATCCCAACTGCTACGTTCTCGTCGCGGACGATCTAATTAACGGAGCAACAAACCCTGAAAACTCGGTGCAACGGACGCGAGAGAGGCCTTGCTCTCTTCGTTAGTCGGCCGGTGCGTTTAACGAGGACAGAGAAACTGACTGTGAAGAGGAGACGGTCTGAAGTTTGAAGAAGCGCTAGGAGAAAGTCCGTGGAAAAGCCGGGCCGCGGAAACTCGACGGAAAAGTCTCGTTCTTCGTCGGGAAAACACGCGAACCGTTTATGAGGCCCGTTTAACGATCCCGAGCCCTTTCTGCGATAAAAGTTGTGGCTTTATTGCGCGATCGTAATCCATGCTCGCGAAAGCTGTTGCTCGCGTACGCATTGTTCGATTGTAGGTGTTGTTGCGCTCGAATCCATGCGACGCAAAGCATTATTTGTGAACGTTCTTTGGCATAGGCTCTGCGGTTCTTTTTCGGAAATTGCGTGGTATTAAAGTGGTGCTGTAAAATTTATTGGACGCGTTTGCTTCTTTTGCTATAGGCTTTTTGTTAACCGCGAAATATAGGTATAAGAAATCACGCGTCGAGCGGGGAAATATCATTGGGAGTTGAATTTCATCTCGAAATGAAACAAAAATTCGAAGCTATTGAACGACATAATATTTCATGGAGCCTGATGTGGATTTTTGTGTAATGGATTCTGAACTAGGCTAAAAGGTTCCTATTGTTCTGTTGCCGGAAAATTTCTCTTTACCTTTATTCAGTTTAATTGACGACTCGAGAGTGTCCGTTCCTCTAAATTTGGATACTTGGAAAGGAGTGCGCAGGCAAATGGTACTTTAGATCCGATGTTTTATGCAATATAGATTGTGCGTAACAGTGTTTGGATTGATAGACACTTGTTTTATATTTCGTCCTTTGAATTAGTTTCGCAGATAAAATTAAACACGCTCATAATTTAGCTCCGTTCGTTAAATTACTCATCACAAATTAATTATCGGTCTCTTAAACGTCTCTGGTCGTTATTTCTCTAATTGATCGAAACTCTAGGCGTCTCATTCAAGTCATTGAAGTTTTCAATCAACGAAAAAATATATTTTGAACCGAATGAAACTCTTCAAAGGATATTCTCCCACAGCAAATGGCGCTCTCGTGCAAATATAGCGATTCCTGGGGAACGACTGGATGCTTGTATTAGATAGGGGCTGGCAGACGTTTTATCGCGACAGTCTGAAAAGCGTCTCGACGCTCGCCACCGCCAGTTGGCTCCCCCGTGTGTTGCTAGGATAAAAACGCACCCTCTCGAATAGGGCCTGTCCGATCGAAATGTTTCCAGACCCGACAGATTTCCCACTTCGATATCTGCGAGCTTGCTTTTCTTTTTACAGAAACGAGAAAATAACATTTTACAGTAGAGCGGGTATTTATTAATCACGGATACGCCGAACGATCGATAAGAAAACAGGATGCTCCAATCGATCGGCGGCGATTGAAAGGAAAATTAAACATCTGACACACCTTTCGATATCAAATTCGATACTTCCCTTACGAACAAGTAAACAACCTTTGAATTGTACACCTCGAACATGATCGTTTGGTTGTAATCTAGTCGTCCGGATTACTTTGATTTTGCTGCCGGGAAGGTATACCTCCGTTTGGATCAAATAGAGCACTTTTACGAATCGCGCCTGAGATTATATTATAGTTTCAGTGTAGACGAGAATATCCAATTACTTTCTCAATTATTGTATACGCAGAACGATATGCCATTCGAATTGACGAGGGACGAAGTAATATGGGATTCGTTAACGTCATTCTGCGATTCACGAATTTTCCTCATTTACTGATTTTCACCGCAATTATAAACACTGTTTAATCGAACATTTCCCTTTCGCCGACTTTATTCAAACACCGTACAAAGAACTTCGGATTACTTCATTCAACTTCTTCACAACCCTGTATCCCATAAGCAACGCAACTCGTCCGCACAGCGGCGTTAATATTCACCCGTACATACACGAGCAAGTACGAAAAGAAGTCAGACTCGCGGCATCTTCAGCCCAGCTGAATACAATGCTGCAATTCGCACGTACAGAACGTCCGTGCGAGAACAAAGCGAGGAAAAAGAGAAAAAGTGAGAAGTATCTGTTCGTGAGGCGAGCAAAGATGATCACGAAAGGGGGAAGGAAAGTACACCTTGTGTACCAGGATTACGAACCGGGGGTAGACAATTAAAACGGAAAGAAAGGAAACAGAAAAGGGGTTGAACCGAGGGAAAATAAAGGGCGAAAATAGGATACGCGGACACAAGGGGGTTTAAAGGGAGGAAAAGGAAAATGGATAGGAAGAGGCTGAAACGATTGGCCAGAGGGAGGGATTGGACGAAAGGAAGCCAGACCGAAGTTGTAGTAGCATTATACAAGGGCTGACGAACGTTTTATTGGGAGAGTTTGAGAAGCGTCTCGACGCCTGGCGCCGTTCGACGGCTCCATTTCTGTGTTCACGTGTATGTAAACGCACCCTCGCTGCTAGGAGCTTTGTCCTGGGAAAGGAGTGACGTCAACGGCAGAGATCGTACCACCCCATATAAGTGAACGAACATGGTTTTCGCTCGTGGAGAAGAGGACGTAGGGGAGTCGTAACAGCCAAGGACAAATAGTCTAGTCAGTTTAATGAAACATGCAAATATAATCGCTCGTGCTTGGAAAATTCCTCCGAGATTGTTCGTTTAGTGTTACGACTGTTCATACGCGATTTTCGATGTAGTACCATTTTTTCCCAATGTACCGTAATATATCTTTCAACTAAAACTGTGCATTCTGATTGAAAGTTATGGGAAATATTTTGTATCAATTTTTTTTTCCATGAAACGAGAATCTATGCAAAAGTGTCGCAAGATAAAAAGAAATTAGTAAAGTAGATATAGTAAATGGGTATCCGATTGTCGTCCACAGAGAGATTAAATTTTAATCAAGAACCAGTACACAACAAATCATTGTATTGATTAGGAGGCTGGAATATTGTCGTGAACCCGTAGGAGTGAAAAATGAGCCAAGTTTAAAAGTATATATAAATCGCCTTTATTTCTTTGATGTGAGTGAAGTTGATTATCTTAGGTCTATACTGTTTGACTGTAGGATTTATTCTGAACTCTCGGTGTATTGTAAGTAAAAATGTAAACTATTATTATGGAAGGAGTGGGAATAGGAGATCGTAGTGGTGGTTGATAGGGGTGGAAGTGGAACTGGAAGGAGTGCTAGGATTTTTAGGGAAGGAGGTAATTTATGGTTTGCAAAAGTCTTTAGGAAAATTCCATGTGGTAATAAAAAGGGAGAAGGATGCTTGCTTTTGCCAGATGTGTGCAGACTTAGGGTTTTTCCATGGTTCTACAGGTATAACGTCCTGCAGACGTGCAGGGTGGACGGTCAGGTATCTAACAATATTTTGAGAAAAGGATAGTATTATTGAAAAACTAGGAATACGTAATATATCTTTCAACTAAAACTCTGCATTCTGATTGAAAGTTATGGGAAATATTTTGCATCAATTTTTTTTTCCACGAAACGAGAATCGATGCAAAAGTGTCGCAAGATAAAAAGAAATTAGTAAAGTAGATATAGTAAATGGGTATCCGATTGTCGTCCACAGAGAGATTAAATTTTAATCAAGAACCATTACACAAAAAATTATTGTATTGATTAGGAGGCTGGAATATTTTCAGAGGAAGGATAGTATTGTTGAGAAACTAGGAATAGTGTTCAGGGAAACTGATCTGAATCAGGGGCGATTAATTCGATTGTAGCTCTTTGAAACTGAACGAACTTTTGTACATAGCATCGTTTACTGGTTCCTGACTCCCGTTCGATGAAGAACAGTGTGCTGTTAGACTGTTAGACAGAATCTTGACGTCTCGTTTATACGCGTGCGTTTGGTTAGCCGGATGGAAAACGGAACAACTACTGGAACAGTGGATTACTCATCGGGACAAAATCTGAAAGCCCACCATCGTCTGATTCACCAAGTTTTGCGCCTCCGCTATCTAGATAAACGTTCTCGAGACATTTATTGCGTCTACTGCTTTCCAATAAAACTAATGCGTCTGGTGGGATCAGGTTAGCCTGCTTTTGCACCAACTTCGTCTATAGTATACTCGTAAAATCGTAATTCTTACCTGTCCTTATCTAAACGCGTTCTACATTTCACGGAAACAAGTTTCATTTTCTTATTGTTGGCGTGGAGTTCGAGTTGTTAGAGTCTAGGAAAACTTTGCTATTTCTATTGAACTCGAACCAAAGGTTCCAATTATTAACTCTTTGATTCGCGTTAAAGTAACGAGTAGATTAAATTATTTAATTCGCCTTTTAGCTCGGCTAAACGAGTCTTCATTGTGGATATGCGCATACGTATGTACATATGTTCTGCGTGGTTCAATGAAATGTTTCTCATCTAATCGTTGGCTGGTTGGTTGGAATTTTTATTTTATCATTGCATGCTAAACTTCTCAGTTTCTCACGTCCTTGCGCTCCTTATGTGTAATTTAACACGATACTACTTCGTGTTAGTCCGGTCTGTTCTAATTACGATAGGTATCGTTAGACCTGTGGAGCGAACCTGTACATATACATACATATGTATATTCCCTTAGGATGATTGCGTGAAATTTTCACCTCAGCAATTATCCGCAATTACGCGAGGAAGCATACACGCTTGTGCCCATAACCCTGCGTTCAAACGTTAATCTATTCCGGTATTTGATGGCGTTAGCATAAAATTTTATGAGATAAAATTCTGCTGCTCTTTATGGCGACGTTGCCTTTGACTTATTTAGTCCATGTGGATGGTTGAAAGGTAATTAAAAGTTAACATAGAGTATCAGTGTAAACGTTTCCATACTTACAATCGCGCTATAAACGCACCTGGTGCTCTGTGAATTTGCACAACGTAGTTAAAAGGCATCCATTTCACTGGCAAATTTATTTCGTAAATGATAATATTTTTATATTTAAAATAGTTTTTTTAATACGATTGTAATAGGAGTATAATCTACCTCGGGTCCGCAGTTAAACTAACTTAAAAAATAATATGCAATGTAAAGGAACAGAGTGCTTTAAAAGTGGACCCATTAATACTCTATTGGCAAACGCTAAATAGAGCATATATTCAAACATTAAACTTCAGACAAACATACGGATTGGAGCAATAATATTTTTCGCAATATCATCATTCGACTCTCAGATTCACCCTTTCGAAGTTTACTCAAATTTCCTAAGGCTCAACCGCAGGATCTTCTTGTGAGTCAGTCGACAAACGAAACGTGCTCCCTCTCCGTTTAAGCCCCGCTATATTGATGAACGCGTGTCGTGGTCCTATTGTAATCCATCATACGTGCATGAGCAGAGCCTAAACTGTCGATCATATGCACTTAGGCTAAACCTCGCCACATGGACGATTATAATCTCGCGGCCAGTGTAGAGGATAATCAACAACTGTTCTTGAGATCGTTGCTTAATTGAAACTTGCGCAAAACGAACTACGAATATGGTACAATAGTTCAAATAAAATGAAATCAAGTTTTATGCGTTTTACTTTAGTATCAGAAAAAAATGTCCTCAATGCACAAAACAGTAGTTTTTATTAACATCGAAGAGCAATACCCATAAACACTCAGGCACTTTGTTAGATTCTCTAAGACTCTAAGTTATAATTTATATGAATAATTCCAATAATCATGCATTGTTGTAGAGAACGCTTTTATAGATTCTTAGGGAACAATTGCCGAATGTCTGAGGACGTAGAAAATTTCTACACTTTTTGCTTAAAAAGAAGAACAATTTAATTTAATTTAACATGTGTTATGAAAAATAAGTAATTTTAGGAATATTTACAAAAGTGAGGCAGCTGTGCCTCCTTAAGAAAATCATAAAAAATAAGTCATTGGTAATATTACAGATTAAAGGTTGTAAATGAATACGCTCACCTCAGAGAAAGGATTAATTCTTGTTTAGATCGTTGAAATAACAGCCACCAGCGATTTCTAAATCGTGGAAAACCCGATTCTAACAATGCTTCAACTTGTTTCACTTGATTACGATCGTTTTCAAGCCCTGTACAATTTCGTGCACCGGGTAACAAGCATTATTTCAAGTAATCGCAATAATTTTCTTCGTATTGAAGATTATATGGGTTGACGGGTTGTTTCGAATCATTTGGAACGACCCGCAATTTGTACATACGATCAATCGTATGAATAGCGGAATTTGACCTATACGTATGATTACTCGTCTGGCTATTGCGTGCTGATTCTACTAACCTAGAAGCATCGATATCGAGAGTGACCCGTGGATTGTTAATTTTATTCTAACAGTTATCGTTTGTCTGCGTGTACAGTATTAAATTTATCGCTCTCTGGCGCCACGTATGGACATTTAAAATCCTTTGTTAGAAATATATAAAATGCATCTCATAACTAAATTGATCGACGAAAGCTGTAATGGATTTAGCATGTCGCGTGTGCACTTCTAAAATATCTTTTAATTGGAGTACAAAATAAAACGAATGCCTTAACATCCTAAAAAAATAATTTGTCTATAAATAGTCGTTTACTCGTTCACACTTGGACTTCTTTCTTTTTAATACAACTGCTTAATACATTCTAATTCTACAACCTGTTTCTAGATCACTATCTCGATCTTCGTTATCGATCGCCCCGTTGTTTACCAAATAAGGACATGTACTTCCCCCGCCAATAGATTAAATACGATCAAGCGAGATTTAAACGGCAAAAGGCTATATATCACTCAATTAGAGACAAGCCCGCGACGAACCTGTCGCCCACAAACTCAAAAAGACACAGAACGGTCGTACTTGATAAGGCTTATCGCGGTTACCAGTTATCTATCTTCCTCATTCTCTGTGTCCAGCTTATTCAGTGCAAGCCCTTCCTTGGCTCGGTTTGCGTTAACGTTACCTCTGATAAGGAGGTATCACCAGTTCCACTTGTTTTTATCGCCACGCACAGGACCACCCGCCCTTCCTCAAAGTTCTCTTGGTAAGAAAACATCCTTTGCTCACCGGCAGCATGTGCACTCGGCATTCCAGCATACTATACGCGGTAATCTTGGAGCGTTAATTGCTTATCAAACTAGTTTTTCGACTTTCTGTCGCGCCGATCCAGACTGGAGTAAGGTCCTCGATGTTCACGTTTGCCACGAGCTCTTCAAGGATAATGATCGTTCTACTTGGAAACGATGCTCGGTAAATAATGCGTCGGCTCTTCTTTTTCTGCAAGATTTTCTGAATTGCTGAATTCAGCGTGAAATTGTGCGATCGCGAAATTATGTCTGCATTTTACCGATACGAATTTTGTTCTTATTATCGATTACGATTAATACCTTTGTTTTTTGTAATTAGTCCACGGGAGAAGATAATCGAGAAATGTCTTGATTTCATTTGAAGTGCTGTTTATTTTTTAGTTTAGTTGTTATTCTAAAGTATTATGGTTGATATATTTTGATTGTCCTCATTAGCCCCGTGTTTTAATGCGAGCTATGAATTTTGCCAGGTTTATATTTGTGAAATTTTCACAACCTTTTTCCTAACATGTGACTAAAATTGTTGACCAAGCGAAGTATTTCTGCCCCATAGGGGGGTCGTTAGCCGTTGCATAAATTAAAGGATTCAGAATCCGTGTAGCACGTTCGCGTGATAAGCTTATCGGATTATCGTGTGCGATCGAAACTGACCCCGCGTTCGTCTGATTTGCATTTATACTATGATAACTCGTTTCCTAACCCTCGATCCATCTTGCGTGTCGAGTTCGGAATAAACGAATTCGTGGTTGTTTTATGATTCATTCCACTTACGTTTGTGCCTGCGCGATGTAGCGTTATTTGGAGAACTGTAAATTTGGTTCGTGAAACACAGCGTATGAATTTCAACGTGCTAAGGAAAGAAAAGGATTCGCGCGAAATTGTAACTCGACGATCGATCATCGTTACGTTGGCAAATAGCGAAACTGAGCTCATTAAGCTAATGATTGACAATATCCTATTATTTTATTGCGCTTGATTAACTGGTCACATTCATCACGTCGCAAAATAACACGGCGGATTGGAATCCAAGCAAGAAGAACTAGAATAATTTCTGGGAACGTGTTCGCGTCCAGGGTGCGCACAAATCATCGTGAATTCTGCTCTGTACAACTTGCCGCGGGCAGGCAACTCGGTTGAAACATGATTTGCACGCCAGATACACAAAATAATCGTAAGAATGTTGCGGCAATCTTCGTTTCCTTCGTACGTCTTTATCCTTATTTTATTAGAGGAACAAAACAAGTTTGATAATGCACTTCAACGCGCAGTCGATGTCTCGCGGCAAATCGAAGTTGTAATTAATTTAAGTTGCTTTCTTAGATTAAGCCTGGTGAACTCCTGGCCACGTAATTTTTCATTTCGTCGCGTTAATCGGTTTAACTCGACTCGCAGAACTTTCTTGGCTCGCAAATTTCCCTTTCTCGACATAATTAACACCGAGATCGTTTCAGTTGCTGCTTCTTTATTTTCACGATGCTGCTAATTTACACCGCTAAATATATCGTTCATCCTTAGTTTTATTAGTTATGGTATTTACACAATTTACTTTTACTGACTTATCGTGATTTCTTAAAATTAGATATATTAAATATAACTTAAGTCTCTATGGAAAAAAATTAAAATCGGTCTTGAATGGGAAGAACATTATGCACTGTATTGAATGTCACCTCTCGAATTGAGTTTTAATCCTATTTTAATTTCTTGGCAGCGACACCATCGAAGAAACGTTTTATTCTCGTCCCGTTGCTTATTATATCATCGCAGTTAAACGATTTTGATTTACGTTGCTCCAATTGAATACAATTTCTCCAATATCGGCAAGGAAAACTTTTCTCGAACAAGAAGCCTGAAAGAGTCAATAATTTTTTATTACCGTTGCAATGAAATGCTTGATTTAATAGTTTAAGAAACTCATGATCGTAGAAAATTAAAGGTTTATTAAATCAGTAAAAGAGTACTGCGAGTGTTGAAATACGATCCAACATAATTTTGTATAATTAAAACGGGCGTCAGTTAGATAAATTATGCACTAAACTATACGTTACGTGTATTTTATCGTTCCTCCAGTAATCAGGTAACAAATGCAGTAAACGTTCTGCCTCTCTGTAATACCAAAAAAATAGAGAAAGAAGGGTGAAATAAAATTTCTTTTGTTCAGAAACTTCAAACATCTGTCAAGATTCTGTTTCGAGTATTCAGTCTATTATTAACGACAGTGTAAATTATTTATGCTAAATTAATGTTTCAAATTTCCGTTTGTAAAATCTGGCAGAATTTCGGTGGTGCCTTTAGGACGTTATCGACGCCTGTTTTATTCGTGCTTTCGTTATTGAACGTGTCTGAGGGATTGCGCGAGGTCAGACCTGGCCACTTTTGCCCCAGTTCCTCGCCGATTTATCCAGAGACTTCCTTCAATTTCTTTTTATAACGCGCAACCAGTGATCTTTGCGCGCGTGCCGCGAACCTCACTCGCCGGAGTGCGTTTTTCTTTTTTTTATACGTTGTGCAACGCCAACGATCTTCGAATTCGTACTAGGATTCCACGACGGTAAATAGATCGTCGTCGCCTCTCTGTGTTGTCAACCCCTGGCTACGAAAGCCAATTCGCAAAAATATACACCACGAGGTTGTAAATTCGGGGTTACCTTCGCAACTGTTTCATTGTGAATTGGAGCATGGATTAAGTTGCACGTGATATACTGTTCGCAAGCACAAGATATAGTTATCCTTTGGATGAGTAATTCTGTTCTCCTAGCCTGCTAGAATTTGTTTTTTTTTTGCTAATAAAATAAAAACTGTAAATTAAGTATGGAAGAATACAAGTGGAAACGTGCAGCCATGCAGTAGTAGGCGAGAAATTGCAACTTTTCCACCGATCGATCAAAAAGCAAAATTTCAGAGTGTACACTGTATCCATGATAATTTAAATCCTTATCAAGTTTATCTTTCTAATTGAAGCAAAGCGTTTATTTGCAAGAAGTGAATCATTTCGAATGATACGGTGCGCTTGGTAATTGCGCATTAATTAACGCGATAGAAACGATGTACAATAAATAATGCAATACCGATTTTCTAGAGGAAATGTTCCATGAAAATATAATGCGTCGTGTTTTATGTATATACTTTCTTCTGTCGATGAATATATCTGGCCACGTGTGAGTATGTTTGGAAGTGTGTATTGTGACTTTTACACCTCGACCAAGTGGTCGAGGTACAAGTTAATAAACCCGCAACAGCACTCTATTTATTTTGTCTGTGGGTTGTCTGACGTCGTTGACGAACGCGCTAATTGTACAGGGAATTTAAGGAGACTCGCTAATTGCGACACTGACGAATTCTTTCGTAACACTTGAATTCACTTTTTACGTCAAAAAGCTTTATGTACCTTAATTCGCTTCCGCAGAATCGAGCATTCGATTTGTACATTTTATTGGTTTACATCTATAATTTGTATACATTTTAATTTTCGTTTGCTCGCGAGAACATAGAATGGCATGCTATTTCTTACTTTCGGGTGCTACAATTATTGTATTTTTTTGTAGGAAAGCTTTGCCAATTTCTGAATGTTAATAAATTAAAAATTATTTTGTATGATTTAAAGGGAAGACACAGCCTGATAGATCATAATACTCAAATAATATCGTTCGTTTTCATATTATCCTTAAATTTAGCTCGCAAACCTCCATCGAACATTTACTTCCCACCAATCAATATGCAATAAATATTGTCATTCGCAACGGTGCACAGCCCCCTTGGAATTACAATAGGCGTTTAGGCATGCGTTAGATGATTCACTAAACGCAAGCAACGCCTACAGTATTTTTTTTTTTATAGACCGGACATGACGAAAGAGGTCAAAAAGTCAGCCCAGCATAAAATTACAAGAAAGTAGCGGTCGTGCCAAATTCATCATAGTTTCACCGCCACCCACGCTTTCGAATTTTCTCTTTCGCGATCAGTGACACTTGTCGACCATTCAATTGTTCAACCCTATCATTCTTGAAATATCTATTCTTTTTTTTATCCTCAATACAATCCACGCGCCACCCATTCAATCCAGCGATTAAAAATATTCCCCCAGAAATATACCAATCCTTCGCAACCCTTCAGTCAATCACATCATTCATTCACCTTCTTCGTTTCTCCCTCTATTGACTGACTGCAAACTCTTGAAAGCTCGTTCTAATAAAACGACAAAAAGAAGGACTGCCAGGTCCTGTGATATCCCACGGTGTATGGGAGGCACGTTCGTCCAATAAAAACGATAGGACAAGTAGCGTCCGCGGGTGATCGAACGGGATAGAGAATGCGCCCACGTATTTCCAACGACAACGTGCATATTATTGTGCATATGGTGAGTGGACCCTTGGTGGTGTCGTTGCACGGCTGCTAATAACGCGAGGTCCACAACCTGTGAGCCTTGTCTGGTGGGTCGTCTAGCGACGTTGATGCCCGCTAATTGTCGCAAATTTATGAGCCTTGGCGACGGAAAAAAAACAACGACGGCTCCAAAGGGTACGTTCCTGTTACCGTGTCGGTGAAGATCAAAAGAGGAATAAAGAGATCGTTCAAGCATTGTAGGATGTCCACGACTTGACATTATCCCACGATGTCCGTGTATAGGTACATACAATACGTATCGGAATAGATCTGTTCGTTCGATGGTGATGTATCTCTTTAATTTTATGGAACGTGCAACATCGTAACAGTATTTCGATTTATTTCTTGCCTTTTCGTATTGAAATAGGGAGGACTAAAATATGCATTGGTGAGGAGGGAGTCTTGTATTGTGCAGGGTTCGCTTGTGCATCTCCTTTGCGGTTCTTGTAGGTGTTGGTTTTATCTATCGTAGCATTTCTCCTTTGGCTTGTAATACCTCTATTGTGTATATGTTTATTATAATGGATACACGGCGTCTTCGTTGTCTTCGTTCAATGTGTAATGTTTTTTTTACAGACGCTTTTCTTCTTTATTTTTACTATAGCCGCATTTTGTTGTCACTTGACAATATTGATTATCTTTCACATCCCTTTGTTTTCTAATATTCTGAATTCTAGATGATTATATATTATAGGACTTTATTTCGAATTTGCCCTATTTACTGCTTATCTCGACCACACTTTTATCATAAAATTGCTTCATTCTTATCTGCAAGGGTCATCCAACTGCGTCATCCGTCACGAACAGTTTCTCCCCTTGTGGGCCATTCTCATCCAACGATCATCATATCGCGAATCTTGCCAACCTGCACCAATTACGCTCCAATAAATTTCCCAAAATAAGATCTCCCCTGGGCAAGTTGATTGCAGGGTTTTCGGTAATTGCCTAGTACACCTACAAAACAAAAAACACTCGTCCCCATTTTATATACGGTGTTGGCCAAAAATTTCGGTATTTTAAACTATTGAGTACATTTATGATCGATAAATAATTTAAATTCCTCAATTACAATCAGTCTCTATTATATTAATTCTCAATCAATGAATTATTAACAAGTCATTCACTATCAATTTGCGTAAGTATTGAAATCCTAAACTCTTGGTTGCCAGTGTACAGTGGAAGCTGGCAATCGAACCCACGAGTTACCGTGCAAAGTGATTATCGATCAGCTGTGCTTCCAATCTAAAATTGCGCTCGTCATTCAGTTCGACCATTGGAGGGAAGATTGACCGGGATAGAACACAGGACGAACGCAAATTCAATCTGTTCGCTCGGTTTAACGACCACTATAGCAGAGTTACATATGCGTGGTGAAGAAAACGTGTGCAGTGTCACCGGCAGCTTCTTCATCGACGCCCACGATCTCTGTAAAATTGGTCGACTTGGTTGCTCTAGTTCCGCAGTATTGCATCTCTCGTTTGCCCACTTCGACCATCATATTTATAGAGGCACACTCACCTTCTCTTCTCTGTCCATTTGTACGCGCTGTTCGTTGTTTCCCAACAATATTGGTAATTAAACTCTGATATTCATGGCGTGGACCAACAAACCCTGCAAATCGATAGAGATTAGTTACATTAAGAGGGAAGTGGAATAAAACGTGCTGATTTATTCTGTCGTGTTTATTTGAATTTGCTGAGCAATTTAATTCGCCGTTGATATGCCGCGCGTCTAATTACTGCTCTATGAGTAATCTGCATTGGGTACCAAAATTAAATTGGCAGGGTTATTGTCGGTACCGAGTCATCGATCATTGCCATTTCCTATATGTCCAGAAGTTAGCTGTTAAATAGAAACTTTTCCACCGTCCATTTTCGAAACACCCCTTGCATAATAAGGGCCGAAAAATTGTATTCACACGTCCCCAGTGAAGCATCGCGTTTCGTACAACGTCACAATACCCCCAGGTGAACCGGTTACGTTTATCGTTATTTGTGCACCGACATCTTCCGTTGCCCCGCATATGTATGTGTATATATTTAGGACTGTTACGTGCAAAGGATTCTGGGTCAGAGAAAAATCGTGTAAGCGTTAACCGGGAGAAAGAGAGCGACCCGGTTGAAAATGGTTATTGATTTTTCGCTGGTGCCCATGCTCCTCGGTACGTTTCAGCACGGACCCTTTGACTCTTTGGCAGCTCGCGTAGAATTCATTGAGTTTCATTCGGACTTCCATCCCACCGACGACACTTCCATTGCTACACGCTTACCTTCAACCCTTTCCCGTTCTAGCTACCTGTCTGCAACGTCCTCGCGTTTCCCCGTATTGATTCTAGTTCCCTTGGCAAGAATTCATTAATTCGTTCGACAAACTTCGGACAGCATGGTCAAGGAGAGGAATAGGGTAATTGTCTAGAATGTGGAAACGCGTGGACACCGAATTACCTGTTCAACGGTGGCAGTTTTGCGAAATTATTCAGCGTGTTCGTTGATCTATTCAGAAGTGTTCGATGGATTAAAAACAGAGAGGCTGGGTTATTTAAACGACGCGATGCGACGTGTCGCTGGTCGAAATTTTTCCACGGAAATATGTCGTCCCATTTCGACGACAGACTTTTTACCAGAGTGCTGAAACGGTCTCATCCGTTGTATTTATAGACTGCTGTTCTGCTCGTTTCTGATCATTTATGTATAAAGGCCGCCGTTACTTTGTTCCGCGGGAACAAACAGGTATACTGCCAATGATACGACGACTCCGTTTGGTCAGCAGGAGATACCGTGAGATAAATGTAAAAAGGAAAGAGTCAGTCGTATCTGGCTTCTGAATGTTTCCTCTGCGAACCTTTTTCGCTCTTCCTCTTTCGTTTTACCTTCTTATTCTTCCTCTTTTCAAAGTGCTCGGTCATTTTCGTTCCCCTTTGCATACTTTGTGCGAACTTTCGGCAAATTGATTCAGTCTTGTGAAAGAGACATTGCTTTAAGAATTGAAAGAGGAGTACAAAAAACGAAGGCTACGGGTTATACAAGTCGCGTATTACTTTTCGGCTATATTTAGCCTTTCTTTTTTGGTATATATCTTAAAATACTTTTTTTGAACACCTGCAAATATATCCGAGTTTTAATTATAATTCTTTGTAGTTAGTTTGTACATTGTATTACCTGTAAGCGTAATTTTCCGCGTGCAGGATAAAATCTTGTAAAATAATTTACGTTGTTAATTTCATTGGCACACGAAGCTATTTATTGTGCATACCCTGAATCATTATTTCGCACGGAAAAATGATAGACCATGAAGATTAAAGATTAAAGATAAAATCGTTTCATCGAGTAGCAGCGAAAATTCTGCAAATATGTAGATCCTGTAATTACATTCAACGACGTATTGTCCGCGCTTTTTCTCGTATCGGGAGCAGGCTATTGTTCCCTCCGTATCTCTCTGGGCGCAAAAGAAATCGAGAGAGTGATTAGTGGCTTGGTTCCAAGTTCTTCCAAAACGTGGCACGACACCTTGCTACAGTAGCCGCGGTCTGTTGCTCAATAATGTTTTTAGACTTCTAATAGATAACCCAGTGAACCGTTTGCCTGGTTGCTCTCGTTCTTAAACCACGTCCAACGTTTAACATTCGGGTCGTTTGCCCGATCAAGCATCGCAGGTGGCACAAACCTTACGGTAAAATTCTGTACGCCGTTTTCAATAGGCAGTCAAGAATTGTCATGGATGGACGTGTCCGCGACAGTTCCTCGTTTCAACGCGAGCCAGATTTTTTTGCACGACTAGCGGGATCGCTAGTTATACAGAGATCACCTTGATCATTGGGGAAGAATTGATTGGTCCATAATTAACTACGTGCGAATTAGATTGATTTGATTATGAAGAATTGGCCAGGAGTTAAGGAATACTTTTGAATTTGTTAGGAGAAGCACCTACATTATGAATAGGTACTACAGAAGAATAATGTTCGACAAGAAGAGTGCATAATTATTTACGTAGGATTTATTTATTTATTTCTTTAGAAGGGAATAATGTTATTATGTCTGTCTTTAATACATTAAGTAGTAGAACCTTGGAAACTCTTGGCCTATCTTCCTTATTAATCTCAATAATCATACAATAAGATAATAGTGCAGTCATGCAGTGAGATTAACGTAGAGTTTGCTGGAAATGGTTATTTTATCCATTGGTATTCATCTTTCACATTACATTTTCATCATTATTATTATTATTATTATTCACAGTACATGTTGTTAGAAAAACTTCCATCAGATCTTGAGAATACAGGAAGCGACTATATTACTATTTGTCCCACAGACAGTCGCACTAGGAGGGAACTTTCCTAAGAGACTTCCTTTACCGCGAAACAATTTTACTAGATGACCAGGCTTTTCCTAGTCATAAATCATTCCGTCTATTCCGCCGATACACTGCCCCAGGCATTGATATCTTTTCTAACAACATTATTGATCATCACACTCCCTCCTTAATATTCCATTAAGCTAAATTCGAAGTGCATAATAACATTTTCACCTGCAGATCGCCCCGCATTCCGGTGACTCTAAATCCACTTACAAATTGTCTACCTGTACAATTATTCTACAACTTTATTTGATATCTATATTTATCCCCACTCCATTATTTACGATTGTCATGCCTTTCGTATGACAAATTTCATGCTGAATTTCAAGTTGACAGTTAAATTGTAAGGCTTCCAAATTTTCGTGTTTTTGCCACGGAACAATTCCAACGAAACGCTTGCTAAATCTGCCAAGGCCCTGCCTTTTCGTTATTTCTTAAAACAATGAGAGCCTCTCTCTCTCTCAGAGAGAACAAAGGTGGAATACGCGATAAGTATGAGAGCGTAGGTCTAACGTGGACGTCGGATGACGCTCGTTTGCCCGGACAATTTGTGATAATGACCGGAACAGCTGATCGTATGCGCACAACGAGAAACGATTCCCGCAGTGCCGGTGTGAAACTGTGTATATCTCAATTTGTACCGCGTGTTCGAATTCCAGAGATTGCGATTACCGCGTTATACCTGCTTTCATCGCATTAAAGTCAGCCACCCAATAGTATACTCATTAATTTATCTCCAATTTTGCGTACTTCTACATTGCAGTTACATATTACGAAACGTTCGAATAACATAAAGGTGCTATAGATTTTTTCGTGTAACATAGATTTCATGTGACATTATCGTAAAATTAATGCAGTAGTAACCGTTTATTGTCTGACGGTACTTCGTAGTACTGTCATACATTTATAACTCGAATGAAACATAGTTGGAATCCTATGTCGTATTTAAAGGCTATCTGAAGTATTTAGAATCAAAATTGTGATTTAAAAATAAAGGTAGCACGATTTTGGCCCGAAGGGGTTAAGCCTGCTTGTAGAAATTACAATTTTAGGATAAACCATGGGGAATATATTTTCTATGCGAAACATAACGATGAAATGTTTTGCAATGCAACGCGTAATAATATTTCTAGTGAAATAATTGAACCTACATGGATAATAATAGAAATGTTTTAACTTGCCTTTGTAGTGAAATAATTGAACCTAAATGGATAATAATAGAAATGTTCTAACTTCCCCTTGGAGTAAATATTTCTATTTACACAAATATGCGATTGCATTTTTGTATGTTATACAAGATGGAGTATAACATGCTAAGATTGTAATGATTAACAGTTGTACGGAAAATGGTCCTCAATATAATTTCCGTTTTTAAATTACCACGTCAGATGCATCAGGAAAGTGACGAATCATGCAAATGATTTAGCTCAAGAGTTTCTTAAATGAATATGAAGATTCGTTTAGAAAACGCGACTAATTTCTGTACTTACATAATAGGGTCGTTAATCAACTCGAAACTGCTTTTTATCTTGTATAATGCATGATGAATTTTAGTAATGTAAGAGAAACATCGCCGGTGAATGAACTATGCACACGCTAATTACTTTTGCATCATCTAGCTGGAGGAGTTGTTTCTCGTTGGTATAATATAACACGGCGTGCAAAGCACAAAATTTTCTCTGGTAACTAAACACCTTGCAAATTAGTTTTATTAACGCGTTACTGTCGGCAAAAATTGCACACACGATACCATATTCTATTAACGCGTTCCACATTGCGTGACACACATTTCGGAAACGAACTTTCGTTTCAGAAAAACTAGTAAGCTGCAAAAATTGCAAAACAATGTCTGTAACTTCGAAACTACCATTATGATCGTTACTGTCATTGTACTTATTGTTATTATCATCGAGTGAAAAGGAAATTGCAAAATTAAATTGCGCTCGTAATAATTATTTCGCCAATCGCCGATGTTTTAATAGGATAACATCAACTTGCGACATTTTCATCGTTACGAATTTCTTATATAAGAATAGTTTTGTAACAACGTTCATCGACCTGTATTATTAATTATACCTTTCCCGGAAGCCATGTCTGAGGAAAAAATAAATAACCTCGACAACTATTTTCATCGTCGTGGAAGATTAAAAAGAAGTATGCATCGTTATAAAAAGTTACCAATATTACGGCAGGCTAATCACGTATTTATATACTTCAATCTTCCAGCATACTTATTTCATTACTTTATAGAAGCATCTAAACGATTCGTGTAATATATTAAGACGAAAAATGTAATTCATACAATTAGAAACAACTTATTTATGCATATACTATTTACACTCTGAAAATAGTTTTCCAGTTCACGTTATTAATTATACTTTTCCCCAGAAGGCAACGTTGAGAGTAGATTAATCCACTTGATCCTAATTATATCCAATATCGTTAACAAGAACCAAGTCATCTACTTGCACATATCTTTATCTTTTCCTTGTTATAGTTATAACGCACCACACCTAATTGATGTAATTCATAACTAAACTACTATCATATGAGTGGATAAATGTATATAGACATAACAATTATCTTTAGCATCTTTCCAATTTTCTCCCTGATCCATTAATAATTCAGTTCGGTACATTTACCTTTCCACATAGTTGCACTTCCCTCTTTGTTTCCCCTGCCTTATATTCTGTCATATTTCTGTGTGACAATTTTATTACGCTCGACGACTAAATATTATTGCCGCAATGATAATAATAATTATACAATAATTTAAAACCCGTTGCTTCACTCCTGGCAAATGAATCCCAAGCTATTTAGAAACGATTTACAATAATCGAAATAAATGAGAACTCGCTGACGAATGTTTGCAAACGAGTTCACTACCTCGAACATTTATAATCCCCCGCCGAACGAGCCATCGCTGTTACCGTTCGTTCACCTACGATATTAATTGCACCTTCTCCGGAAGTGGCGTTCCATCGTGAATGAATAGCCTTAACAATTATTTCCATCGTCGAGAAACAGAAGGCAAAGGAAAGGGAAGTGAACCGTCGCCGTAAAGGTGCTCGATATCAGTACCGGAGTTCGCTTTGATCTCCGGAGGACGTCCATGGGGGAAAGTCTCCTCTGCTTCCGTTTTCCCGGTGTGTAACACTCGAACGGGCGACGACGGCAAAGGCATTCGCGGCAGGAACGCGGAGTTATCAGGTCGCAAGTTCAAAGAACCGTGTGGAAGAGCATCGGGTGTATCGGCTGCGGTGCGGCACACGATATTACGATCGTTCACGAGAACGTAAGCCTGCATAACGAGTCATTGTACGGTACCGGCAGAAATTAGCGCCAGATCTCGGCTAGCGAAATAAAATTGCCAGGAAGCGGCCAGGTAGTGCTGCTCGCCGGCTGAGTTAGTTTTTCGGACTTGAGTGCAGCGAGATGTCTGTAAAGTTAGATAGGCAATGTTATAAATAACGCAGTGACGCCGGTTGTTGACTGAATTGGCCATTCTGACTGGCAGCGCAGCGATTAGTTTGTAGAATTTAGGTAGACAATTTTATAAATAATGCAGTGACACTGTTTGCTGGCTGAGTTGGCCACTCCGACTTGAAGCACAGTGATAAAGTGGAGGAGTCTATGTATACGATTTTGTAAATGAAAACAATTGCAAGTTACACGGGCGTGCAACATGAACCAAACGGCAAGGGTGGAAATAAGAAAGATGTATGGTAGCACGAAATTCAGAGTGCAAAGATTTTCGCGATATTAACACTAGAACTACCAAGCAAGTCAAACTGGCTTGTTTTAGATTTTTCGCTTTAAAATTATTTATATACAGGTATCATTGTTGCAATTTACGATGACTATTAATAAGACCGAATGACAATTGTATATCTCTATTGTATGTTCATTCAAGTTCATTCTAACGTGTGCTATCTAAATGGTACCAAGAACTATCGGTAGTACTAATCGAAACTGTTCTTCACTCTCCACAATTCGCATTGGATACTGAAAGCTACTCTCTACAATCACCTTATTGTCAGTTCGAAAGGCATCCTCCTTGCAGGACAATTGCAAATCTAACGCCGCTTCCATTAGGATAATTGTATTACAAAGAAAAAAACAAACCTGATATGTAATTACACATTGAACGGTGTACACGGTCATATATCTAATTGCTCTTCGCCCCGTTCTCAATTACGACAGTTTAGAGGACCGACAGCACCAGTAGGGCAACCCCATCTGACCTCTCTCTCTCCCTCTCTGGTGCATTAGAAATTGCACGCTGTAGTTAACTAATCCGCATGAATTATGGGACTCGTATCGCGGAAGTCGCTTCTAAATTGATTCGTAAATCAATAGCAGAGCGTGAGCCAACCTCTCTTTTCGTCTTCTTTCGAGATTGTAGGCGATACGCGATTGCATTGCCACGATTCTCGGTTTCCATGTGCATTTACCTCGCGCTTATCGAAAGACGAGCACCGATGATCTGTATGGCCGAGTAAAGCTGCGAAAGGCACGCAGAAGAAGGCACGTCGGCGAGCACCTCGTGACATTTCAAGTCGAGGATGGTCCCGGACGATCACCCCACCTAGCCATGCCTCCTCGATTGTGTTGGACTTTGTAAATCGTTATGCAGATTGGTTCATTTTTCGTTTAAACTTGAAACAGATTCACGAAGACTGTCAATTTGGCGGACTTCACGTCTCGAAAGTGAAAAATTACTAAAGGACTATTAGTAACGTACAATTACATTAATTATATTTTATTTCTGCTGTTGACAACGCGCGAAAGAAACAGGTTTCATTCGAACGGTCGTCTCGATTGCAGATTTAACATTTGTTAATTTACTACCTTCTACCGTTTTCCAACTTCTGTATTTAAAGAGTCGACATTATTACAACTCGTAAAGAACTTCGTAATAAAGAGCAATGAACAGGAAATTCTTCTACGCTGTTTTACTGTTCTGAAAAAAGAGTAGGAGAAATCGACTTTCGTGGTGAAAATAACTAATTTTAATAAAGAACTTCGTACGGCTCGAGGATGGCACTATGACATTTTAAATGGCACGAAGATAATTGGAAGGAGATCGCCTGACACGGTTTTCTTAGCCGGCACTATTCTTTCTATTAGCAAATCTGTAATTCTGACGCAGTTCTCACAATCGAGAGGAGGATGTGTTATTTCTAGGCTCGTTTCCAGGCACTCGCTGATAGGCATACCCCACGTGAGATAATAGAAAATCGATAGGAGCAGGTTTGGAGTTTCATGTAGTCGACAGAAAGAGCGTAAGGTGCATCACGGCGATAGATCGCGGAATTACGCTTGATTTTTGACGTATCGATCATCTGATAATCCAATTGGCATAAAACCTGGCTGGAACGTGATGTGAGCCCACACTGGCCATGCTACATTAGCATGACGTGTACTCGAAAAATAACGAGATACACTATGTACTTCATAACGCGGTGCTACTGCTTGTTAAAATTGCAATTGTCTTGTTGAATTAATCGAAGGACGCCCGTCAATTTGATAGAAATAATTTATTCAGTAATCTAGACTACTGATTAATTATAAAATATTCAGCGATGTCAAATTGGAATTTTCATAACGTAGATACAAGTATTATATTTGCATTTGATCAACTATGAATTACCAAATTAATCAATTTATTCAATTTAAATATACTTGCTGATAAGATATTTATATCTGTTTATAAAATGATTATCCAAATCAAACGGGAATATTTATTTACATTTAATTATAACATATTCAAATTATTTCAAATTATACCAACTTTATCACAGTGCTGGATTTAACATGCCCAAAAAGTCTGATCTGGAAAAAAGAAATTGACTACTATACTCCATTAAACTAGACAGTATTTCATCAAATCTGTTCAAGTCTACTCGAAAAGACAAGAATATTCAAAAGAAATAAAATGCAGTTGTGATGAAGATACCAGGGTAAATCCGTTGTATGAATGTATGTACATGTATCGTATCCTGTGGCAGAGAAAAAGAGTCACGCGACTTGCGAGAAGAAACCGCAAAGAAGCTGGGGCGAGTAAATACTATTGATTGCCACACTGGTATTTAGGTGAATTACGAAGATCGCAAGAAGCGTTTTCTTGTGCTTGATTAATGGTCTATGTAAAATACATATTTCAATATTCATTACTAATTGGAATATATAGCTTAGCACCGTGCGATCAAGCTCGTAAATTATCCAGATAAGTTTTATAATTCAGAGCTCCCTGATTTTTTCACCTTTTATTCTTTCCTTGAATTTAAATTGACCGTGCGTATGAAAGAAGAAGACCTGTAGAATGTATACAGGTTGCCGTTAAAGAGTGAACAAAATCGGTACGATTTAAAAGCAGCAACAAAAAATGGCAAATTGTATTAAATTGTTTAACGAAATCGCTCGTTTATTAAAAATATATTTTATTGTTTTGTGCTGCAGGTAATGACTGACTGACACGATCGTCGATTGGAGTTCTGGAAGCAAAAATTGAAGAAAATGGATCACCAACAGTCCCTTCGAAAACAGGCTGCGAACTCGACGGAATTGGCGAAAGCCTCCGAAGAGTTCGATTTGTTTTGCAATGCGGCCACACTGAAGTCCATTCTTGGACACTTCAGGCATCTATGCGATTTGCTGAAAATCAGGCCGAATGCGATCAGTCAGTTTTATCCGAAATTGAAGGCGAAGCTACGATCATGGAAAGCTCAAGCTCTTTGGAAAAAGTTTGATCAAAGAGCCAATCACAAGTGCTACAATCGTGGCAAAGCATGCCCCAATACGAGGGTAAGTACATAAATATTTAATTAATTTTTTTATATAATACATTCAATGGACAACCTTCGATTAATTATTAGTTTATATAAATTGATCTTATACACTCCTCCACAAAATGAAAGGATCACTTATTCGCTCAAAAATTGTCGCTATACCAATCACTGTAATTTCCTGAAAAAAAATTGTGTAAAACTTTATCTGGAGCCGTCTTAAGGGGTGAAGTCTTGACTTTATTTTTTTTACAAATTTTTTTATTTCACGTGGGAGGTGGTACAGTGAAGGTACTTTTTCTCGAAATTTGTGCAAGTTCAAAAATGAAGAAATTTCCTCTGGCTCATACAGACGCTCGCACAAATTTCGAAAAAAACGCATTTTCACTTTGCCATCCCCTCTATGATGCAAAAAAATCACAGGTATGTCAAAGTAGAGACGTTACGGTGTAAAACGGGACTAGATAGACTCTTGTACAATTTTTTTTCACGAACCCTTAATTTTGTGGAGGGTTGCAGTATTACCCCTTTCTTTTCTTAAAGTTCAATAACATGATCGAATCTATCAGGGTCATTTAATACAAGAAGAATTTAAGTGCACTTGTATCTTGTTACATCATCATATTTCGTGATAGACGTTCAATATAACGGCCTTCAACTTGTCCATGTCTTTCAGATCGATTATGCACCCGTAGCCTTGAATAATTTTAAATCGATGAACTATTGCGAAACTAGTAGATGCCTACATAAAAGAATTCGCCTCTTCTTTCAAACAACTATTTTTCATACCGTTATATCATTTGCACAAGCGAAACTCTTGTAGGTTTTCGCGTGGACAAAGAAAATGAAACAAAAATGTCGTTAATAGTAATGGTTTGTGACATTAATTGCGCAGGTTTTAATCATCGGTGGTGGTCCCTGTGGCCTTCGTTCGGCAATAGAGGCTCAACTATTAGGTGCGAAGGTTGTGGTTGTCGAAAAACGAGACCGAATGTCCAGAAACAATGTCCTTCACCTTTGGCCCTTCGTTATCCAAGACCTTCGTGGCCTGGGGGCGAAGAAATTCTTCGGGAAATTTTGCGCAGGTTCTATCGACCACATCAGCATCCGCCAGCTACAGTGTATCTTGCTCAAAGTCGCATTGATCCTCGGTGTTGAATTCCATGAGAGTGTAAGCTTCGAGTTTTTGATACCGCCACCGGAGAACCAAGAAGAGGGCAGTGAGTAATCCAACCTTCCTAACGCTCAATCGACCCTTTCTGATCGAATAATCGACCCCCTGATACGTAAAAACTTATTGACCTATAAAATCTTCTGGTTACCTAAATTGAACGCAATCCTTCTTCAAAGTCCATTATTAACTCATACAAAATCGTTCATTAAACAAAAATCGTGATTTTCATCGTTCTACCTACATGCCCCAGGAAATTGCAACTTATTCTTTTCATAAAATCTCCGCGGGTAAAAATGATTTTTATGTTTCACGAACGGCGTGTTGTATGCCTGTCTTGATACTACAGTAGTACGAAAGCAAAATAAATTGTATGAAGATTTTCGATCAAAAATATTCCGAGTTTGTTATTTAATTCATTTGGATGTCCTTCAGAAATCGGTTGGAGGGTAAAAACCACACCCGCAGATCACCCAGTCTCGCAATACGAATTCGACGTGTTAATCGGCGCCGACGGTAAAAGGAACACTTTGGAGGGTTTCAAACGGAAAGAGTTCAGGGGTAAACTGGCCATCGCCATAACTGCGAATTTCATTAACAAACGAACCGAGGCAGAGGCAAGAGTGGAAGAAATTAGCGGCGTGGCTTTTATATTTAATCAGAAGTTCTTCAAAGAACTATACCAAGAGACAGGCATAGATCTGGAGAACATTGTGTATTATAAAGATGACACTCATTATTTCGTCATGACTGCCAAGAAGCACAGCCTCATAGACAAGGGCGTAATTTTACAAGTACGTAATACCGTATACAAATATTTTCGATTTAAATAAACGACAAAAAATCAGAAATAAATACAAGAGTAAAAATTGGCTGGTCAAGCGACATTACTACTTCAATGAAATACCTTAATTACAGATAATAATAGTTGTCTTGTTGATGGTTAATAATTTCCCCGTGTTCTAGGACCACGCGGACACCGCGAAGTTGCTCGCCAAGGAGAACGTGGATCGTGAAGCACTAATGCTTTACGCCCGGGAGGCGGCTGAATTTTCCACGGAATACCAAATGACAGATATGGAATTCGCAGTAAATCATTACGGTCAGCCAGACGTAGCTATGTTCGACTTTACGTCTATGTACGCGGCGGAGAATGCTAGTCGCGTTTTAGAACGACGTGGTCACAAATTACTTATGATCCTTGTCGGCGACAGCCTGCTGGAGGTATGCCGAGGGGTGTCTTCATTATCTTAAATATGACAATAAATGAACCGCTAATTCCTCAGATATTATCCTCAATGAACATCGTTTATTATTTCCTCAATGAAAAGGAATTAATAAGTTTGGAAAAATTAGATAATAATAATAATCAGTTCGTAGTCTGTCTTGCATTAATAAAATTTTATTCCAGCCATTTTGGCCAACGGGATCCGGTTGTGCTCGAGGATTCCTCAGTTCTTTGGATGCTTGCTGGGCCATTAAAGAATGGGGTGCTAACATAACAACGTTGGAAGTAATTGCCGAACGAGAATCTATTTACAGATTACTCGGTCAGACAACACCAGAAAATTTAAATAGAGATTACGCTGCATACACTCTAGATCCCCATACCAGGTATAAATGAATTATTATTAACGTTGTATGATTACACATCGATGAAATTATTCGTACATATTCTCAGTTAACTGTGACTGTGTTTTCTGTAAGATACCCCAATCTCAATGCTTCTTCTGTAACGCCAATTCAAGTCCGAAGTTTACTCGACACAGACGACCCAGACAGCATCAAACAACCACCGATGCAGTCTGATGCTGATATTCCCAAAAAACGCCGACGTAGAGGTGACATTTTGATTGCGATCTTTGTACCGTAGAATTGTAGATAATGATTAAAACTATAAATATTGGTGTGCAGATCTGCGCGGAGATATTAAAGTGCATCCAGACACGTTGCTTCGCTGGCTGCAGAAACAGGTTGCGCTGTACGACACTGTTCGAATCGAAGACATGGGTGCCTGCTTCAAAAATGGCCTGGCTATTTGTGCAATAATTCATAGATATCGTCCAGACTTGATAGAATTTCAGAGCCTGAATCCGGCCGATGGAATTACAAACAATCAGCTGGCTTTTGATATTTTAGAGAAAGAACTAGGCATACCACCTGTAAGATTTATTCTAACGCATAGTACAATTAAATGACATAAAGAATTGCCATTTTAACATTGATCTTTTTTATTTTTTATTTATTTATTATTTCTCTTGTATCGCAGATCATGACAGGTGAGGAGATGGTGCAATGCGAAGTCCCCGATAAACTGGCCATGTTTTCTTACCTCACACAACTATACGAAGTTTTCCGCGGTGAAATTCCGCATATTAAACATCCGAAATTGGTAAGTACATTGCATACGATGTAAAGCAAGGTTGGAAAATGTTTCAATCGTTTCTGTGTTTTATAGTATTCGGTATTATGTCCGGCGTCACGGAATGAACATTTACAATCACCAGAACACCCTTTAACAAGCCAGATCTATCCTTGTCCAAGAAGGCCCGCTCCTAGGTTCCAAGGGAGTCGTACTCCGTCATACGTACCTGATCGAAGAACAGACACGTTCTCACGTCCCATTCCTCGAACATACTCACCACAAACTATCGTTGAATCGTTAGATCATAATAATAACAGAATATCGTTAAGCACCAACGCTGCAGAAGTGGATGATAGCATTCCGATAAGCTGGATAGGAAATAAACTACAGTACGCTAGAATTGCATCGTCTACGAAGGAATTAATCGAACCGCCAAATCATTTCCATAGGGACCATGAGTGTAGTCTTTTGGAAAATAGTAAAGTTAACGAGAAGTCACTAACCGTTCATTCTTTTTAATTAATTGTGCTACCGTTGTAGTAATTATTTTGCAAATTCCTCTTACACAATTTGTGTGATGGTAAATTTTGGACCTCTTTCTGTAAAGGAACCTGAAAATGAAGAAAGGCCAGCTCATAACAAACAATCGAGCCAATTAACACCTGAGCAAAAAGTTCAATTGATTGACCGTATCGCCAGACACGACAGCGCGACCAGGACGAGGCATTCACGATCACGACACAGCGAAAATTTCAATCCCTCGGATAAGAAGGGAGACACTATGAGCCGACGTTCTCGCAAGAGACGAAGCACCGAGAAGATGGGCGCAACAGTGGTAAATGTCTTTCTATTTTATCGTATCGTACAATATCATGTGTATACGTAGTAAGAGAAACATTAAGACCTTCCAGTCTACAAATTTTCTAATCGTATGTTTTTGAAAACCTTTAGCTAGAAAATCATCCAAGGCTAAAAACACTTTTTTTCACGTAATATTAAAAATAAGCATTTTCATTATTTTATTTTTTTTAATTCCAATTTTTCATTTATTCGACAATTAATTGAGTTTGTCATATAACAAAAACAAAAAGAGGAATAGGATGCGAAGGCTTGATTCACATGTTTAACGCTTTATGGAATGATACTTTCATTCTTTTTAAGCGGTATTCTTCATATAGTAAGACATTCCATAAGGGGTTAAAGATCGAACACTAACATTCCACACACAAAACTTACAATGCTTATATCCTATAGTCATGGTGGCAGAAGATTGGAGCACTTATGTATGATGGGATAATCCTAACAATGTTAATCTTAATTATCGGAGTTGCCATCGAGATGGTTCAGAAGGAAGGAGTTACGTTCTAATCACTTCGTATAGTCAACCAAAAGTATCGGTGGAACATTGAAAAAAAACCCTCGGTTATGTTGTAAACTTTTTCTATAATATTTACGTCTATATTATATACATACATATATATAATATACTTGCTACGCCAGCTTTTGTATTTGTCCTATTTTACTAAATATTTGTTTAGAACAAATAGAGTGCGTAGAACTTGTTGCTAGTTATCGTGATTATTCTCCCCTTAGAGGAAAAGAATTGATCCGAATGTTAAATTATATAAAGAACCTTGGTGTCCCTGTATATTGGAAAAGAAACAGAAAATTCGTGTGATAGTTAAAGTCGAGTAACAGAACTCTCGATTTATTTTTCCATCCTTTTGCATCTTATTTTACCTATTGTGGTTGTACGAATTTAATGGATAGGAACCAACGTAACATGCGCTGTGCATTATTGTACAAAATGATTAACGAATGAAAATTGAACTGCACATAAAAAGAATGTCATTGTATGAACTGCGTGGACAAGTGAAATTAATATGACTATGAAATTTTACGGTGTACGTGAAGGAGGAAAGGCAGAAGAGGCTCGCAGAAATAGAGACTAATCGCGAAGAACGTATGAGAAGGCGACAATATATGCGATACATGGCGACGCAGCAATTCTACAAAAGTATGCAGATGCTGCAAGCGAATGCTAAACGCGAGAAAGACGAGCCGTTCGAAGATTATTCGATATTCTTGTATCGTCAAACAGCGCCGGATTTCAAGGATAGAGTGAAATACCTAGAGCAGAAAATATTATATCCAGTAAGCTGGAGGAGTAATTGATTTTGGAGTGCATAATGTTATTTTTCTTCCACTACTTAATTCAATTTAACTAAACGATTAAAACGAATCTTGATGACGTCGTTGATATTTTTATTTGTTTCAATAATACTGCGGATAATATAATAATAAATACTTAACATAGCTACTGTGTGCGAATAACTGAAGCAAGGATTTTATCAGTTACATACTAATATATTATTGTGTGTGCCCAAATTGTTCGACATTCTTTTTGTTTGATCGCTAATGGAAAATGCGTGTTTTATTAATTAACTGGGCACATGACGTGGAAAGAAAATGTTGCCACTTTCAGAATCGATATAGCATTCACTAAATTGAGCAAATTAAAAGACGAACTACGTTTTTTACATTCTTTTTCCTAACTTTCTTATCAAACATTCTTAGCTTAGCTTAATGAGTACTATACATTCTAAAAGTGGGTAAGCGCTGTTTTATAACAACCTGCACAAAGTTCATATAAAGCTCTCAACAATGTGCATGATATTTATGCATCAATGTTATTGAAAAGGTGCAATGACCGAAATTGTATCATTAATTGATTCGAAAAGGAAGGGATTCATATTGTCAGTTGAAAGTACTTGCAGATTTTTATGCAACTCTAACACTAACCATACATACTGCAACAAAAACAAACTGACACACTAATTTATTATTAATATGTATATTAATGAACTGCAATTTTGTTCAGTTTTTTTTCTACTATACATGTACTGTCATTACGAATTATGGTGCATTTTTGCTTTTTTATCAAATCTTATAAGTTTGTGATCGTATTTTGTTTTTTTATCGCGATGGTGTTTTATTCTATGTCACACCGTTTAATCATTGCAGGACAGAGAACCCAAGATACACGCTGGTCATCGTAGAAGTAGCATCGACGAGGAATTCTCTGGCAGAATAAAAAATATCGAGGACAAGCTGAAGGGATCTGCTCCATCTGAGAAAAAGCCCAAAGATCTTCTACGTGCCATTGGTTTGCATTATTTTGATCTCATTTTATTTCTGTTATCTTAAATATATAAATCTATGGGATTCGATTTATAAAGGTAAGATCGAGAGGTCCGATTGGAACGTGAAGGAAATCGAGAAGAAGATCGAGGAAAATAAAATGGGTCGCTCGATTCGACACGAAAAAGTGGAACGGGTACCAAAATGGAGTCGAGAGCAGGTTGGCATTCGAGTGATTAAACAGTATCCGACAATCAATGTTTTTCAGATGTGTATATGCTTCATTCAGTTTTTAGCTCGACAAATCAAGATGGAGAAGAAAGGACGGGATCAGAAGGATACAAATAGTAAGTACGCTGATATTGACAATACCCTGAAGAATATCGACAAGAAGATCAAAGAGGGTAATGCGCTCGGGTACAATAAAGTCTCGGCTATGGCCGAGCAGTTTTCGAGTAAAAATCAGGATGCAGAGCCCAAGGTGCAGAAATCGGTAAATACGATGTTCCAAAATCTCAGTACTCGAGGATGTAGTCAGCAGGATGTTGAAAGTCTTAATGACGTTTCTTGTACTTCGTGTACTATGTTCCACGAATATCGTTTCATCTTATGTATCTACGTGTATGTAACTGTAATTTCTTCATTTTTCACAGGACATAGAAAAATATTTTTTTACGAAACTTATAATATTCCTAGCTAAACAGTTTAACTTAACTAAAATGTCTATGATTCTATTGGACTTTACGTTCATTATTTTATGTTCGTTACTTTATGTTATGTACGTCCTAACTATGTCACATAATGATTAATAATTAATGTTACCTTGTTAAAAATCGAAAACATATATTTATGCTGACTAAGATTCTTTTGTACCAAAATCTTTAAGTTAATAATTACTACATCGCTCTTTCAAACACTTTTTTACAGAATATTAAACATACGATAACGTTACCTGCGCAAGGAGGATCAGAAATGTGTCATTTCTGTAATAAGAGGGTTTATTTAATGGAGAGACTGAGTGCAGAAGGGAAGTTTTTCCATCGTGGCTGTTTCCGTTGCGAATATTGTTCTACCTCATTAAGAATAGGTGAAACGATCGTTCAATAATTTTACGTCTGTATTACGCGCTAATTAAATATTTACTGACTGTTTGTTCTTCAATTGTAGGAAACCATACATTTGATCGGGAAAAAAATGGAGGACGATTTTACTGTACACAACACTTTGGCTTCTCAGGAACACTGAAGGCTCGCGCGGAGAAGAAGAGGATTACATCATTGAACAAAGAAAATATACCTACGACGCCTGTAAACTTAAAAACACCTGAAAAGGTTCTACTCACACTCTGATATTACTTTGCCAATTTCGTTCAAAAAATAAAATAAAATAATTATTTTCAGGCGAAGTTATCTCTGGAAGGTGTTGTTGGCCTTGATTTACTTGATCGTGGACAAACACCTGAGAGAATAGAATTCGAAAACTTAGCAGGAATCTCGGATGCTGAAGAACCCCAAAGTCAAATGGACGAAGATGAATGGACGGATAGAAATTTCGGTGCTTCGACTGCTGAAATGGGTTCCAGCGATGATATTTCAGACATGAGGTGAATTATTTTTAGCCTCATTGATAAATAAGAGCAGAAAATTTATTCACCAATTTTTATACAATTTATTGGTATTTTAACAGCGACTCGGATGACGATAACGAGGTTTACGAAGAAGCTATTGATCAACCGTTAACAACTGAAGGAACCCTGGAGCTTGCGAAAAATTGGACATTAAAGTACTCTCATCCGCATGCTGCAATGGGGCAGAGTGATACCGGAAGCAATGAATACGAAGATTCTAGTGATGAATATACAAACGAAGGTGCAGATATTATCATTATATGCTCTCTGTATTATTATTATTATTCTAATTATTGTTGTTGTTGTTGTTATTATTATTATGTGTACGTTGAATAGAAGGGTAAAAAAGAATTGTTCTACTATTTGAATATCTGTGCAGATGATGAAAGTACAACGGCCACAGAAGATGAAGACGATGCACGTGCTCGAGAGCTCAGAAGACAGGAAGTGTGGTTGAAGAATCCAACTCGTAGTTCCGACACGGACACCGGCTCGGAAACGGAGGTGAAAATTTCTCAAGATTCTGTACATAATGTAATTCAGGAATCACCCGTACCTCCTGTACAAACTCTTAATTTAATATCGATCCAAGAAACAAACGTGAATAACAGTGAAATATCGGTTGGTCAAGATACTATTATCATTGAAGATGTTCAGAACTCGTCGAACAAAGAAACATTGGCAAGTAATATATTCGTCGAAAAGACGGATCAACGAGTCGGGAATGA
The DNA here is from genome assembly GCA_963583965.1 of Nomada ferruginata. Taxonomy (NCBI): domain Eukaryota; kingdom Metazoa; phylum Arthropoda; class Insecta; order Hymenoptera; family Apidae; genus Nomada; species Nomada ferruginata. Next base: position 11,927,400 of record OY757215.1, read on the forward strand.
ACTAAAGTTCGATAACGAAGGAAAAGTATCACAAAACGAAGCATGTGGAAGTATAATTCTTTTACCTGTTCCCCCTTGTAATTTAATCTCAGCGAGCAGAGAAGATAGTATTGTAGATTCAAACTCCCCTATAATTGCTTCCAATCAATTGGCTACAGAAGATCATTTCAATAAATGTAATAGTAACCGAGATGAATGCATTTCGGAATACGGAAGTGAAGAGAATGAAAATCATCTTCCAAAATTAAATAAGAATCAGTATATTCTAAACGAGTCGTCAAACGAAAATAATCAATTCGATTTAGAGTTCAATAGTAGTAACAATGAATTAAATAATAAAATCGCTGCGATTAATGAAGATTTGAACGAAATAAATTCTGTTAATAGTGAATTAACTCAAACGATTGGTTCTAATCGGAATGAAGTAAATAATACAGTAATCCCGGGTCTTGATATTACACCTTTGAAAGTAGATAGTATATTAGCCAATGAACTGCAAACAGCGTTTGCAGGAATTATGCTTCCAGATGCTATTCCATTTAGTCAAGCTAGTTACAATAATACAATGCAGCTTAACATCGAGCAAATTGCAAACAACAAGGAGAAACTACCCGATCTGATAACTTCTTCTCCGAGTCGCAGTAGAGAATCATCGCCATCTTCCTCATCTGAAAAATACAGATCATCTGAAACAATATTCGATGAATTCTTTTTGTCCGATAATCAAGATAAAGTGAAAGGATCAGGAACCTACGATTCTGATAGTACACAAAAGTATATTGATGCAGAAGATGATACTCTGTGTAAAAAGGATAATAGATTAAAATTGTCCATTAGAGATGTTAAAGAAATTCCAATCGTAACTATTACTTCACCGTCCCCGACAAATGAAAAGTCATTGGAAGAAACATCTATTGAAGCTACCAAATTAGGAATACCTAAAGAAGCGCCTAGCCGACCAGCAGATACTGATGGAAATAGTTCGTTTGACAAACTTAAAAGAGATTTAAGGCAAAGAAAGGCAAAGAATAAAATTTCGATAGGTGAACTTCGTCCCTTATCCACAGAAAGCGCAAGACAGAAAATGAACAAGTACTTCACAGAAGAGAAAAAACAAAAAACAATCAGTCCGAATCTAACGAAGCAAGATAAAGAATTGCCTGATATTAATGTTGTCGATTTAGATATCAAACCAAAGCTTTCTGATAAAGTTGAAACAAAAGACATATTGAAATATTTTCGGAAGATGAAACAAAAATCTTCGGATGAATTGCAGTCTGTTGAGGAGAACAATAAAATATCTGCAAACTCAAAGAACGAGTGTACTATCAATACAAAGATTGATGAGTCCAATGTAATTGACACTGATACCATTGATCAATTTCAACAAATGGAACAACAAAACGACTTAATATTTTCAATTATTACTGATGATATTGAACCCAAATTGCATTTAGGACACATAACTGTAAAAGAAAACCCAGAGAATGGACTCAAAGTAAAACAAAACGAATCCCCTAGTAAAATTGTAAATACAAATTTAAATAATATCGCACAAGCTGAGTTACACGAAGAGAAACAAAACACAATGGTTGATTATCACGAAAAAGAAATGCGGGCAATACGAATGCCAGAATTTAAGAATGTTCGATTGAATAAGAAGAATGTCCTTCATGGAAGCGATAATACTTTAAATATGAGAACAGGAAGTTTTAACAAAAGTGATACACTTCACGAAACTTCCAAATCTTCGTCTAATTTAACAAGTTTACCGGCTGAATACGAGCAAATAACTAAAGTCACAGTTCTTCAGCAAACCATTGAGACACCGAAACAAGCGCATAAAATAAACGTAACAACCAATTTAATTGGCTCAAGCATGGAATACAGTGTTCCAAGGAGGCCAGAAAGAAACCACGAGATGAGTTCCTGCATAAAATCTGTTACGCCTATTATTCAACTTACTCCCGATGTTCCAGTAAGAAGAAAATCTCTGAAAACAAAATCTGATATTTCACCTTCTTTGGAGGAATCTGCGCGCAATGTGCAATTAAATTCCGCAGCAATTAATGAAAGACTATCTGTATCAGACACAGGTATTAATGAACATAAAGACACAATAAACATGGGGTCTAATAGTTTTAAACATCCAATGGAAACAGCGTACAGTAATAACGAATCAAGTAAAACATCACTTACATTAGTAAAATCGATTGATGAACATAAACATTCTCAATCTACAAAGTCCCTACCATTAACAAACTCTGACCAGCGTGAATCTACGAAAACCATACCTTCTAAGAATGATCGAGCAAAGAAAGATAAATGTGTAGTGTCTTAACATATATTATATACATATACATATATATATATATACACAAATATATTCTTCATTGATACAACATATTATGAGTGCATACCGTGAACAATATGGTTTAAATATGATTACTATATCTTTTCGGACGTGTATTTTCCAATTTTATGATTTACATTTAGGGATATTGTGTGAGATATGATAATAAAGTAGAAAAAAAGGATATTGCTTATAGTTGGCTGATGGTATAATCTTTTAAAAATACCCACGGCCGTTGAAGAAAAGGTAAAGCATTTTTATATACGAATGGAGTGACCTATTTAAACTAATTCTAAATTAACTGTGACTCGAACTGATTAATCGTTTGTGTTTGACTTAGTGTTCATGCTAAAACTGGCAATATAACTTACCATCTTATCGTGATTTCGAAATTACCACCAGCCAATACTTTATTAGAAAATCTCACTGTCTCATTTTAGACAAATTCGGATTGATTATTTTCATTATCTGTTTCGCAGTAAAAAAATCATACATTTTTCACTGGATTTTAGTATTGAAAGTATATAATAGTTGACGAACATTAATACTGAACACCATTCGTCGGGCCAGATGCATCATATTTCTTGCCACTAATTGTTTCACTAATACACTAAACAGGATTCCTTGTTTTTTTTTCTTTCTTTTTGTATAACATTTAATGTTGTTATTTATTGTTCGTTTATTAATCTGTGTGCATTTGTATAGGTGGCCTCTAACGACGGTACGTCGGAAGAAAGCGAGGAAAATTCAGCCACAGAAATATCGACAGACTCTGAATTCGAACACGACGGTGCAACGCCTACGCAACACGAGATCCCAGAAATTACAATTAACGATTCATACATTCGGAAAACTAGGGGACACTATATCGAGCCTAAGAAAGTTCAAGTGAAAAGCAAAGTTATTTTACCAATCAATGGAAATTTAAAACAGGATAAGGACTCGGGTGCGAAGTTACTATTAAAGACAGAACACACTACAAATCCTTCGAATCCTGAGAAGGAGGGCAACGTAAATTTCTTAGGATCCAACAATACGAACCGACTTCCATTGATGAATCCGCGCAAAGGAGATTATTTATTGAATCGTACTCACTCTACCGAAGGGATAGCATCTAAATTATCCTTAGAACTGAAAAAAAAATACTTACTCGGCGGCACAGCTTTCGGAGGATCTGTCATGAAATCGGGATCAGCTTCCAATGTAGATACTCAGTTAAGAAACTTCACTGACGCCATTTCTCAACACCAAAAGCTCTTGAATCCTGCTCCAGAACCAAGCCCGACAATGCAAGCATTCTTACAGGGAACCAGCAAACTACGAGCAAACAATACTCAACTTTCTCCAATATCGCCCACAGCTATGTTCTCTTCTTCTCCGATGAAACAATACACTGCTAATCGTTCGTCCCAGAATTTATTGAACAGTGATAATCCCATTTACAAAGCTACAATATTGCCTGAAATATCGAAAACCCAGTTACCAGACCTGGTGAAGGAATCTAGTATCTTGAAATCAAAGACTGCGCCCAACATTGTCTGCGGTGAACCCAAGAACACCGTGACAGAGAAAGAACTGATAAAAGAACAGGTAACGTCTAGTCAATTAAATACGGTGAAAAGTGAGGCAGTGAAGAATTCTCAAAATACGGAGAATAGTTTCACTACAAACACCGATGAGAACAATGGTTTCCGTCCGCGAAGTCCTTTGCACGAAACGTCCATCATTGTGCCCCAAGTTGATTGGAATAAAAATAAGAAGGAAACAAAAGGAACTGCCAGCACCGGAGAATCAGAGATAGACAGCGATTCTCTGTCTTCCGGCGATGAAGATGCGGAAGAAGTTGCAGATGATCGGCCATTGGTTGCTATGAACTTGTCCCCGCCGCGATTACAAATTCACAGCACAGATGGAGATCTGTTGTTAGACGAGGAAGCAGACAAATGTAAGGACCTCGACGATGGCCAGTCGTTCGAGCCCGATTCCATAGAGTGTTCGCTTCTACGAGACAAATTGTTAAATAGTAAAATGAACTCTGCGCCTCCTGAACCAGTTCCTTGCATTAACAAGACGTCGATGGAATTAGAATTGGTGAAGAATGAGATCGAGCAGTTGGAATTGCAGGATGATGGCAAGAGAAGCATTAGCAATTGCAGCACACCAACGTCGATAGCTTCTGCTATATCCAACAAGCACGACGATTCTGAAGAGAACGATGTTACCACCGCGGCGCTCACAGAAACAGAATTCTCAGAGTGGGCCCGCGATGGTGAGGTTCTGGTCTCGGATGATCTTCGTGACGTTGAATTTAATATTAATCCAGAATTCATAACTACCAGGCGGAAGACCACGTTGTCGAACGCATCGAAAACTAGTTATGGTCCGATTACAATAGCCAGACAAGAAGATTTGACGGATATGGACTTGAGTTCTTCGAAATGGGACAGACAATCGGATATTCCTACTAATAATACCTCGAAACTTCTGGCTAATGGTGAAAATATAGATTTCATGGACACTGACAATGAGTCGCTGCTGGATGATAGTCTGCAAGATGCCTCTAACGTGGTAGTGCTCAAGAACAGAGGATACGTAGAGTTTGTGAACATTAAGAGCACTCCGACGTTCATAAATTCGCGATATAAGTTAGTTGCCGACGCTCCTATAGCGAAATTAGAAATAGAAAACGATTCGTGTTCGGAGGAGGAAGCGTTCAATGATGGGAACGTGATAGAGATAAACCCAGTTACCATGGATGATGTTATTAATAAGCTAAACGGTGCTGTAAATAAATCCGAAAATAAAATTGAGACAAACAAAGAAACGAAGTTGAATTCCGTCCAGGAGGATCAACCTATCGTGGAGGCAGTGAACAAAGAATTGTTCCAGTCGATGGAGGAGGATAGTTTGCTCATCGTTGAACCAGCTGAAGACACCACTACTAGTGAGGTAGTCACAGTTCTTGCTAGTCCAGTGAATCCACTAATTTCAATAGTGTCTGCTCAAACTCAAGAACAAGCACAACAAGAAGAAGAAACGGGAACGGCAGCTGATTCGAGTAATCCAGATTACTTGGAATATGTTAAGCGTCTACAGTCTAGAATCGCAGAATTTAGCAACGCCAAAGATTCTATAGATATTAGGAAATCGAAGAGGAAAAACTCGAAGAGCTCTTTGCAAACCCGTACCGCCGAGATGATAGCGGAAGAAATTAAGAGTCAGGAAACCACAATGAATAACAACTTTAACTCGCCGGCCACCTCTAGAAAATTGGAAGAAATTACTAGAGAACGATCTAAGCAAAAGAATGTAATACAGGATCTGTTAATGGATAAATTGGAAGCTCATAAACAAAAATCCGCGGAGAAGAAAGCTAGAAGAGCTGCCAGAGCTTCTTCATTCAATTCTACTCCTGGTTTATCACCGATAAGACCAATTCCTGTTCCTAATGCTTCGCCAATTAATAAATTTGTACCTACATCGATATTAACACCTGAGAATAGCCCCCTTAGGACTACGTTTGCTGAAACAAGGAAGCCCTTAGAAACTGAAACACCTCGTGCACCACAACTGTACTCTTGGAAATCTGACATTGGAAAGACCACGAATGTGGAAATTAATAAACCGAAGATTCAAACCTCTGAATACACCAGTTTGATTAAAATAGATAATGAGAAAGAGAACAGTTTTAAAACGCCGGTCGCTCCGGCAAGAACGAGACACGAGGAGGCAAAAAGAACAGCCGAAAAAGCAAGACAAGATGCAAGAGAAAGAGCCAGATTGAAAAGTGACGAAGACCTGGGTCTTAGCCCTGAGGACAGGATTAAAGAATTAAAAATGAAAGTGGCCCGAAGGCAACTTTCTATGGAGGAACGAAAATCTAAAGAAGAAATGGAACCTGAACCGTGCATTAGATTTTACAGTTCTGCGGGAAACAAAAGTGGAGCAAAATTGCAAACGAGCAAGAGTATAGACAATATGAAAGCTGTGGTAGAGGCAATCAATTTCAGTGGTCTGTCTACTGTAAATGCGAAATCAATGGACGAACTTTTACATACGGATTCCCCGAAATCAAATACCTCATCCGCGGTTGTGAAAAGGGATAAAAAGCAAAAGCCAAAAGATCCGGAAAGAAGAAGAAGTATCATTCAAGCGGTGTCAGATTTCTTCTTCAAAAAAGAATCTTCTCCTTCACCATCCAACCAAAAGGACAAATTATCAATGTTCCGTCTAACATCAAAGTCAAAAGGCAAAGTACGTATATTCTACATTTATTCTTCTTATTATCCTCTTACTTTCTTCTATTGTACAAAGTGAATATGTGTATATTATTCAGTACCTCTGAACTAATTGGATTCTGAAATGTTTCAGTTATGTAAATCGTATTCGGAAGGGTCAGATGTAAGCAACTCATAAGTCATTGATACTAATTTTTCCAGTATTAGCTTTCTTATGCCAGTATTTGTATTCGCTATTGTATATCGTGCAGGTACTATAATTTTATTTTCGTTTGCCGCATTTTCAATGCTTTGAGGGGGTAACATATTAATTGGCATAAATGTAGTTAACTACATTATATTTCTTTTTTTTCGGTACAGTGTTTAACTTGTTGTAGTAACAGTCTTCTTCTAAATCTAAGCATGTTAATTTATACAGTGTGTACATACAAGTTTCAGTGTGTTTGTTTTTCTTTTTTTTCTTTGTATTCATCTAATTGCTTCTAACATATAAATATTTAAAAAATATTATCAACAGATAGGTGAATGGGTAGTTTCCTTGATAGTTGTTATTCCAATTTCTCGTTAAATTTTCCTGCAGAGTGCATATATGTTCAGTATTTTTTGTAATCGATGTATCGATTTAAATAGCTAAGTATCTATTGTTTACTGTACTCTTACAATATGTAAGTACAGTTGTATATATTTGTGTTTTATGCATTAAGTTTGTGCCATTTATATTGCATTTTATTCAGTGTTCCCGTATTTTCTTTTTCTAATCAGGATTTTCAGTTTTAACTTTTCAACAAAGCGTATTAATTTCAGAAATCAACTAATTTTGTTATTTATCAAAGCTATGCCAAGAAGAAATGAAAACAGCGAAAAATTATTTTTCAGCTCGATAAAGTCGTGTCGCCGAAGACTAACGCTAGACCAAAAAGTGTTTGCGAGGGTATGATCGCAAGAAATTTCCTGAACGAAAATCCTCCGCCAATTCCACCACCACCCCTGAACTACACTATTCCTACAACGCAAGTTTCAGGTATAAATCACACATATTACCAGCTATCAGAAGTACGCATATGAAAATTATGTACGACATCTATTTTTCACATTTAATATACATTTTACTTTTCACAGATAACAGTTTATCAGAGGATGAAACAAAAACAACTGCTGTATCAACATCATGCATGCACAAGGCAACGGTAGCTGAGGGGTCGTGTAATAGTATTTCCCGTAAAACAAAGACTACAAAACGAATTGCTAGACAGGCACAATTAAAGAGGTAGGCATAAACATTACATATGTATAATCATAATTCTAACGCAGAATGTGAATATTACAATCGTTATAAATATCCCAAAGGTTGCGTATGGCTCAAGAAATACAAAGAAAATTGGAAGAAACAGAAGTTAAACAGCGGGAACTGGAAAGCAGAGGTGTTAGCGTCGAGAAAGCTCTTCGTGGAGAAGGCGGTAAGAAATTATTCATTGCTAAAAATTGTAATGTGAACGTATGCATAAATTACATACCCTTATTATTTAGAATGTTCCGACCGAGAAGAAGCAGATTTACTCAGGGAGTGGTTCGATTTAATGAAAGAACGTACAGAATTGCGTAGATACGAGAAGGAGCTTCTGGTAAGAGCACAGGAAGTTCAACTTGAGGATCGACATGACAGGTTGCAGCAGGAATTACGCGAACGATTAGCTGATGACGGTAAGCATTTTCATTTACTAATATCATTCGGGCTCTATTGGGCAATGTATATTAAAAAATGTTTTACATTCTCGTTGCGAAATATCTTTGGAAATATTAAGAAGGATATTTATATTTTACAGATGATAAAAAGACCAGTGCAGATGTCAAGAAGGAAGGAGAGATATTAACGGAATTGTTGGAAATAGTCGCGAAACGGGACTCGCTCATCGCCCTTTTAGAAGAAGAGCGACAAAGGTGGTGTAAATCTACATGCCAAACAATAAGTCCCTTTTCTACACATTCAATTGCCTGTTCCTCGCACGTATCTAATTTCTTTCCTCCTGATTTGAACGACACATCTTCTGTGCTCACATTGATAGTCATTTTAATTGTTTACGTGTTTTTGACTAACTTCGTGCAATTGTTCATTAATTTTTATAACGAATCTTTAACACTTCCCAAATCTTGATGTTTTTAAGCTTAATGTTGATTGTACAAATGGTATTTAAATTTTACCTTTTTTCATCAGGTTTCACAAGTGTTGAGAACACTAAAATTTCATATCATTACTATTTAAATACTTTTACAAACACTTGTACATTTACACGTTGAGACTCTAAGCTTTTTACATTGCAAATCAATGTATTTTGTTATATTCCTTCTTTTTTTTTTTTTTTCTTTTGTTACAACGATAAATATTTATCTTAAATGGCCATCGATATACATATCTTTCAATACACGTAATTTTTACGTTACAATGCATGCAAAAGAGCATGTCGTAAGAGTGATGCGTTTTACACATTTTGTTTATAGTTTCTAAACTTTTATTATAATTCAATTACGCATATCAATCATATACACATCTTTTTTGTTACTTATTGTTATAATTTTTTTTTTTTCCAATGTGATAAAGTGATGTATTCAGATACATGACTGTATTGTAGTGCTGCTGTAAGAATGAGAGCTTTTTGGTTGTATTTTAAATTATTTTTATCCGTGTACAGGGTTAAAACTTCGTTAAAATTGTAGCAATGTAATTGTTGTTAAATTTTGTGGTATCCTTCAGTGGATGCCCTGAAAAGAATAAAATATATTACTGTATGTGTTTATGGTAATTATTTCCTAAACACATATCTCTGTTATAAAACAGATGGTAAGAATCAAGAATCCTTTAGATGATCTTTTCACAGAGCAATAATTACCGTTTATAGATACATTATATGTTTTTAGGAAAAGGATGACAGTGTAGTGCATATTTTTCGAAAAGTTTCTATCAATTGATGTCTTTGTTAGCAAATTATGAAATGCAAATATTCAATAATATATGTTTTTGCATCCGAAATTATTTTGATATTTTCTTGCTTTATATTAATTACTGAATTGTCCCGCTTGCACGAAATAAAGACATGTTACGCATTGCATATTTCAATTCTAGCTATTATACTTAGCAGTTAATAGAAGAATACTTTTCTTTTAGGTATCAAGATGAAGATCGTGACCTAGAAGCTCAAATGTTGGCTAAAGGCCTCAGATTAACGCCAATAAAAAAATGTGGTCCTAAGTATTCGGTTTAATAGGAATCACATTATTGTACATACACTCCATTCTATATTTCCATTAACAAATTTTAACCATTACTTAAGTTAATTATAGTGTAAATAAGAAATCGGATCGTTTCAAGATCAAGTGTCTTATTATGAACAAAACTTTGAGTTTCACATATTTTTTTTTATGCCTACTGAAACATAAATTCATCCCGAGTACGTAAATCGTATATTTTTGCGTTTTACAAACACGGAATATAATTATTTTATCTCAAATAATTAATTATTACAAATTTACTAATACGAAATTTCTTTTGAACTGTCCACATCATATACGGTAAACCTAAGGATTTCTATTAATTTGTAATATACCTCTTTCGCATACAATATATCGTATATTTTAAATTATGTGACGCGTGGAATTGTATTATAAATAAACTTTGGCTTTCATTGCTTAATGTTTAAGGTAAGGTATGCAACACTGGTTAAAACGAAAAATATAACGATGATTGTTGCACATTTATTGTAGAATTTGTACAGAATCACAATGTGACGTATGGATTTGAAGAAAATTTTGTGAATATATACATATATTTTGTCACAGCGTATTATTCATCATAATTACAGAATAAGTTTGCCACAGCAAAAGATTCTGCCTTCACGTGTATGTACATCAATCAAAATGTAATCATTATACATAGACAGATTTCATTACCAATGACACGAAATTACGTATTTTTTGAATCGAAAGAATTGCTAAACAAAAAGTGATATAAAAAATACGTTTTACATTGTAATAATATACATTGCAATATAAATAATATGTATATTGTACAATTAAATTGAAGAAAAATGTATAAATCTATTTTTATGTTTAGAGACTGGTGAACAGAATGTATGAGAAAGTATAACATTTTAATAAGACCACAAACGTGTAAAGTTTTGTATGAAATACAATTGGAAAACAAACTTCTCTTTATAAATAGAAATAATATTAAAATCAGCCTCTTATTCCTCTGATATTTATCTAACATACAAAATGTTACAGTATCATTTACACACATCGAATCAAGCTGCCAATTTTATAGTTTAAACAATAATTTAATATATAAAAACAAAATAATCGCTATAGTAATCTAGTTAGGTGTATAAATTAATTATCTGCAAACCGTCACACAAAGAAAAATGCAAAATGTAATAGTAGAAAATGTAGTATTATTCTGATCGTCATTGCCATTTATATAAATAAGCATATTAATGAATGTTAATAAATTCTATTAGTGTTTCATTTAAGTTACTACAACACGATATTAACTATGTGCGTTATAAAAAAATTTAAATCTCATTGCACACGTATCGATTAAAAATATTTCGCATAACATCTAAAATAAAAGCAAACTTAAGTCGAATAATGTGAAAGTATAAAAATGCAGAAACAAACAATTTCTTTTAGTTGCAATTTAATTAATAAGTATAACGGTTTATTACGATGATTAATAGCTTAGATGTTAGGAAATTCGGAAAGAATATTTAAGATCTTAAGGTTCAATACTAGTCTGTTCTACATTTCTTTTTTCCAAATAAAATGTAACAAGAAAGAGAACAATTTTATTGACTTATGTTATAATATTTATATTGAGAAGCATTTTGTCTGAAAGTGTGCCTCACAATAATAACTTTAATTAATAACATGTAGTCTTCACTCGTTCTGATTATGATATTCAATCCCATTTGAAGAAATTGTAGAATAATTTTAGCAATCATCTGTGCCTAGGAAATGGAATTGTGAGACATATACAATGTAAAGCAATTCGATAAAGAATAAATTTAAAAATACCTATGTGTCCAATTTAACATCTCATGAAAGGTCTTAAAATCTGTATAACTTTATCATAAATAAAACTAGTCTTTTACAAATAGAAACATTGTGCTTCATGTAAGTTTTACCAAAACAGAACTGCTCAGTCATGAAAACGTTTAATTAAATTAAATAAATATCGCATGTAACTAGGTGTAATTTTTTCGTTTACTTATAGCATTCAAACGCTTCGAAACTATTGAAAAAACTATAAAACCAACTTTTCCTTTAAAATTATAATTATATAAGAGATGTTACAAATTCTTGTATATATCGTTTTTAATGTAATTTAAACGTATAATTATTTTATGTAATGATGAAAATAAATACGAATTCACACGATTTTATTTTCATCTTTGAAGAAAGTATTTTCGTGGTGCGCTTAATTCCTACATTTTCTCTGTTGAAGTATCGATATGTCAAATTTGTTGCTCAAATCATCTATTATTTAAACAATATTGTAATGTTATTTAATTCCTCGACAAAATTAAACATAAAAGAATCACAATTTTCTCGATAGAATGGGTAATATAAAAAAACGATGCCAAACACTTAAACGAACGCAAATTTTTCGTTCGCTTCATTGCATTGTAATTAAACAATCGGTCCTGCGATCTGTTAGAGGCTGCATATATTTCGACACTTATTTATTTACAAAATATGCATCCACTATCTTAATTTAAAGTTTGAATGTGTCACGTGATTTTCATATTTTTAGCGCGCATCGTTTATATCGGAAAAGTATATGCGACCGACCAATAGGAATACGTATGAAGATATTCGTTTAATCGAGCAGTGGGGAAAGGGAGTGACGAGTGACTACGAATTACAATTAGCGACACAACGAATGAAAGCGTGACGTGAATACACTGGTTTGCCATACCGCGTCGGGATAATGTCGTTCGAGAAGAAAAACGTTGTCCGTTTGTAAAGCAGTCTGCATAAAGGCCCCCGCAATTTAATCCCGGCACTGTTTTATCGCGCAGTTGCCAGAAAATGGAAGCAGACTATCAACCGACGCTAAGCCCAACACGAACTTTGACAGGTGAGCGCTTATCCCGTCGCTATTGTTGATGCTGCCTTAGATGTCAAGTTAAACGTCACATCAAGTGAAACACATAGCGTCGAATTTCGTGATTTGTAAAAGTTCACCTGGCATCGACGTTTTTCTGTTCGTTCTAGCGAGAAAACATTTCACGATGGATCTCGGTCTCCTATGTGGAAACGTACACACATCGATAAGTGACGAATATCTCGCGTATTGACACGATAGTGCGTATTAAAAAATTCAAGATCAGATCATAATTTCACACAGTTCTGTTACACGAACTCGAATGTGCATAAAATATATTTGTAGAGAATTACCTCGTTTATGTTTCGCAATCGCACGGCGATTTGTAAACACCGATGAAAAGCAGCAAAATATTTGTTGGAGATCGTATACCGTGTAATGTGATCGGGAATAAATTTTATATATATATAAATATATATATGTGTATATATAACGAGAAACCACGAGATGTATACAATTCTTCAATTTATTGTGATACTTCTTATGTAAACATATGCGTATATATATATTCCTTTTAATTGATTCTTAGTATCATTTAAGTAATCTGTTTATGAAAGCGAAATCATTTGATCAAATACAGTACGGCAATGGCTGATGTAGTGTTTCGTGATTCATTGAAACATATTTGGTATAGACAATAATGCGCATACTTCTGTTTGTATGATAGCAATAGCTAATGACGACGAAGAGCCATACCCAAGTTTGTCAGATTATCATGATTATGAGCCCAACTTGGAGTTCGATGATACGGAGTTACAAACCACCTCGAATAATGGTGAGACAATTAATTGTACATAAAGTATTGAATTGTTGATTGCATGGAATACAAATCAATTTTCTACAGTCGTATAATCATTTGAAATATTATTCGTTGACGCATCTTACACAAACGTTGGCTGTGCATTTCTTGTTCGTAAAGCCGGTAAAAATTCATCGAACTGCGAAAAATCGTGTAGTTCTACGATTACTCGTGTTAAAGTAGAGCAGTCGCGAAAGGTAGAATTACTGTTTTTGCCCTTTGACCAGCAAATGGGTACTGGACAGCGCCTAAGATGTGTTAATATAAAACTAACTGCAGTTTATAATAGTAGTTTGTAATTTTCAGTACTTCGTGATAATTATTATAGAATGTAATCGATGTATATATTTTATAGCTGTACAACTTTCAGAAGAAAAATTGGATTTAATTAGCAGTGGTGCAGCAACCGGTATAGATTATCTGGAAAGTCCAGTAAGCGATGGGACAATCGAGGAAAACTTTGAAGAAGCTTTGGTAGATGCTCCAGTTATCGAATCCGGTGTGTGACCTTTTATCTTCTGTTAGTAGCCACTAAATGTCATGGCATTTGGGGCTTAGCAGGTGAATTATGTAGATCATTGTACAGTTTATTATTGCATGGCATTACAATGCACAGAAGTGAAGGTTAAATGACTCTCTTTTACTGCGTTCCCAATCGTATTATATTTTGGCATTTGTCTTGTAAAAAGAGTCAAAGGGAAAGCAAAGAAAAACACATTGTTACGTGTGAATAAGAATTTATTACGAATATAATCTTTTGTACTGAGTAGCAGAGGATCTCGCTGCATTGGACGGTGAACTTGCGGACGAAGAAGATTACCTTGATATTTCAAGATATGGCATTGTAGAAGTGGTTGGCGATGATAGCGCTGGTCGTAAAATAATAGTAGTATCTGCATGTAAATTACCTCCTATTGGAAAAGAAACATTCAATCATGCTAAACTTCTAAGGTTTGTATAGTAGATATATGTTTTTATTATTGTTATATATCTGTAACATTAATTAGATATATTTTAATAATTTGTATAACAATATATTTATTCGACAGGTATCTCACACACACGTTAGACACATTTGTAGAACAAGACTATAGCCTAGTGTATTTTCATTACGGTCTGACTTCCAAAAATAAGCCACCGTTATCTTGGTTATGGCAAGCATATAAAGCTTTTGATAGAAAGTACAAAAAAAATTTGAAAGCTTTATATTTAGTACACCCAACCAATTTTATTAGGATCGTATGGCAAATATTTAAGCCAGCCATTAGGTAACTTTTCCTCCCTAATCTTGAAATAATTCGTATTTTCTTCAAAGTATTATATTAAAGGCATCATTGTTTCTTGCATCTTAGCGCGAAGTTTGGTCGGAAGATGATGTATGTCAATTATCTGGAAGAACTGGCACAATATATTAATCTTGATCAACTTATTATACCACCTCAAGTAATAGAGTAAGCATTTCTTTTATTATTTTAGAGCTTCCATATTAATCTAGCGTCATAACTAATAGAATGTTAGTTATCTTCGTTGATGCTAACGTTGATTAATTGTATTTATATTTTTTCAGACACAATGAACAGCTAATGTTAAAGAACAAAAAGAATTTACCAACCAGCCCACCTAGGAGTACGGTAACAACGCCAGTTGGTACCACTCAATTTGGAGCAAATCTCCAATTTGTTAAAGAAAATAATAATGGAGATCCTATACCACCTATAGTGCGACAGTGTATCGAATTTCTTGATACACCAGATGGTAAAGTTTTACTAGATTCCATATATGTATACATATATACACACAATATTTGATTACAAAAATAATGTGGTGTTACAACTTTTACTCATAGCATTAGAAACAGAAGGAATATTTAGAAGATCTGCTAATGTAGCTGTAGTTAAAGAACTCCAAAATCGATGTAATCAAGGATTACCTGTTGATTTCCATGGAGATCCACATATAGCAGCTGTACTTCTTAAAACATTTCTTCGAGAATTAGACGAACCTCTTATGACATACGAATTATACGACGAAATAACACAATTTCAAGGTGAATGCTAACATTCATGTCTATTATCTGGGAATAATATTTATACTATGATACATAATGAGAGATATATTTCTATTTTAGCTTTGTCGAAAGATGAACGCCCGAGAAGAGTTAAGATATTAGTACTTGAAAAACTTCCAGAAGATAATTATCAACTTTTAAAATATATTGTACTATTTTTATCAAGGGTAAACTATGATTATTTCAATAATTACGTTTAAATTTAATTTAATACAAGATTATAACCTCATGATAAATAATATTATTTGCAACAGGTAATGGATAGGTGTGATTTAAACAAAATGACATCAAGTAATCTCGCCGTCGTGTTTGGTCCAAATCTTGTCAGAGCGCCACCGTCACGTGGGATGTCGCTTTCCGCGATAGGTCCTATTAATCAATTCATAGATTTTCTATTCACTCATCAGGATAAAATATTTATTATTTAAAAAGAAATATAGAACTGAACGTTAATGGCCTAATTTGAAACGAAATTAATATTTTACGTATGTTATAGAACAGAAATCCTATAAATTTGGCTGCCAAGTTTGATATTGTGTAAACTTATATAATGCAACTTCGAAGAGAATTTTATAGGATTTGAATTGAAAAGTACGACAAGCTTTTAGGACTTTAGTCTTTCTGTGAAAAAGAAAAAGAAACGAGAAATCTCCTTAATCGATCTTAGATCCTTGAAGTCATATCAAACTTGTTGGAACTCAGAGCGAACATAACACAATTCGTATATAATATTAATATTTAATTATAACATCCGTACTTTGTTGATTAAAATATTTTTATATTCAAATATACAGATAGAGAAATATTTGCATACCTAATGTCACAAATAGCGTTTAATTATACAGCTTGCACAAGATTTTTTTAGTCAATTGGTACAATGATTTTAGAATAAACACATGGGACGTTATAGTAATGTAAAATCAGTTTGGATGCTATGTAGTTCGAAAAGAGTGTAAAGTTATATAAAAATTAATGGTATACCAAAGATATGTGAAAATGTCATGCAATTATTATAAAATATAGGATTATTTAAAAAGTAGTATAACATGAAAACGAACGAGCAAATTACGGTGGAGTATAGGATGCCTTGCTCGTATAATTTTATCAAGTTAAGAAGAACGAGCATGACACGATTCATAAAGAGTCATAATTATTTAAAGTCATAATAAATACATCTTGTTATAGTTGATTAGTAATGCCAAAGTGAAAAACGGAAACGCATTAACAACTATTACTAAAGTGTGTGGCATACCTTGCAATTAAATTATGTATATACACACCAAGTTTAATAGTAATGTACACAAATTTAGCAGTCTGACCAAATGAAAATTGTTTTTTCAATACTATAGATACAAAGAAATTCTCGATAAGTTGTTTAGATGATCGCGTGAAGTAACTAAATTTGAATTACCAATAAAAGATTTTATTTTTAAGTAAATGTCATGGAATATATTATCGATGTGATTAGCATGTTATGTGATACTGGATCTATTATTTTCGATATAATGACAAACCTGTGAATAACGAATTGAAAAAGTAAAAAGGACAGTTCACGTGGTTAAATTCTGGCAAAATTAATAATAAACTCGAAATTGTAATACGTTACTATGTTAATTTAACAATTAGATTAACAGCATTATCAGGGTATCGTGTATTATAATATTTAGTGTACTATATGTTGTCACTTTACAGATAAAAAGACTTGTACTAATCTTTTCACTATCAGACATATATCTTTGTACATTTTCTTAAATAGTCCTGCCATTATAGGTTTCTGGGATAAAATGCTGGCTAATTGCCTAATACGTTCTCTGTTATGGAAAAAGACTAACCCAGACCTATATAGAACTTATGTAATTCAATTACATTCCTTGTTATTGATAGAATGAAAATAATGTAATAAACTATAATTATTTATACAAACACTAGGATAATTAAAATGTTACAATATGTACATTACTCAATGAATAATTGTCCAATCGCCTCTAATTCTTTCCGATATTCTAAATTTCTTTCTTATGTACGAATGCAGTAGGTAATTATTCCGTAAATTAACATCCAATCGTCCAGAATTATATATTAAAAGAAAAATGAATCATTTAGTGAAATAATGTTTATGTTGCTACTATAAACGGATTTATGGATGTTTATAATCCATGTATGTACCTGTGATAGAATAGAATATTGTACTTTAATCTCATAAATACTGTGCATGTAATTAGTAAGTCTTATACTTTGTAACTAATTACAAACTAATCTAAATTACGAACTGCAAAACACAAAAAAACATTCCCAAGGGATAACATCGTATTAAATGTGTATATGTTAATTAACTTTTTATTAAAACACAATAGTATTTAAATATACATACATTTATATGACAGAAATACATACATCTGACAATTGTAATAAATCTTTTTAGCTGTACGATGTATATGAATAACAAGATATTTGGTTTACGAGTCAACTGAGGCTCTATCAATGTAATGAAATATTGAAATACATAAAAATCAACTCCCAAAATATAATAGGTACTTCTTATCATCTTGCACTCAGTTTAATTACTTAGGCTTTGCATTATTATATCTATTATATTACGTTTTATTCCCTACGAAAGAAAATATTGAAATTTTTACGATATACGTAGCTCATCAGTCGCTGCCTTGATAGACTTTGTACAATAAAATTACCAATGTCAATATGTACATTACTATATTATTAACTGATACTCGTATATAAAATTACACTAATTGGAATTGATCGAAACTATGAGAGACGATTAAAATAATTTGTTTTCTTGCGTATAAAAATGCTTAGATTCATTTTGTTTCATGGCAAAATCTTCAGTTACATATAATTACAAACTTTCAACATCGAATGTTCGCTTTATAAGAATGCCGATTTATTTTTAGTTTGGCAATATTGTTCAACAGGTTTCAATGTTTCATCAGCTTTATGTAAACGGCGATATTTAAAAGGAGAAATAATCATAATATACAATCTGTTCATAAATACAAAATAACAATATATACTAGTTGCTTATACTATCAAGCTTAAAACAAAAGTGATATTTGGTTCTGTACTAGAATATTATAGTACATTCTCCGCATCTATGCAGTTTCGATTCAATTTCTTTAACATTATCCCATAAAAATTATACAATCATTTGATGATTCTATATTAAAAAAATGTTTCTTTTAAAAAACGTTATAGCAGCCTTCAAAAAAGCAGATAATTATGTATATACATATACATTTTATGTACGTGGGTGTGTATATATATACATATGACATGTCAAAGGTAGAGAACCAATGTTACTAGATATCTCAAATTAAGATGCTTGCGAAGAACCGCCGCAACAGGAACTCTTAGCCGGTTCTGTTTGTTCAGCATCGTCTTCGACTACAACAACATTCCGTTGCGTAGTATTTGTCCTTGTCAATGTGGATTTCTTTTGTTCTTCATCTGCATAATGTATCATACGTCGCGTCAAGTCCACAAACATATCTTCAATATTTTGGTTCTGTTTTGCAGAAGTGTGAAAATGCACAGCCCCAACTTGGTCGGAAAACCTAATGTTCGAATGTCGTATGTAATTAGATTTCATAGTCGAATAGAAAACAAATAATTTTAGGCTTACATTTTGGCCTTTTCGATAGGAACAGCCCTATCCTTTTCGAGATCTATTTTATTCCCTGCTATTGCTAAACAAATCTTGCTGCCTAACATTTTCCTAAGCTCTTTCACCCAATTCTCCACCTACGAAATAGACATTAAGATAAGCTATAAGAAAGCGCAAAATAGTGTACAGCGAAACTATTACCTTGTAAAACGTATGAGTATCGGTAATATCGTAAACTAAAATGGCACCATTCGACATTCTATAATATATTGGTCCTAATGCGTGAAATTTCTCTTGACCAGCTGTATCCCATATCGCTAAGTTTACCTTCTTTCCGTCAACAGTCAACTTTTTATTCAGAAACGACGCCTGTAAATAGAATAGTTTTTACAATGTTTTCACATTCAAATTGATTAATAATTAAATGATTCATACGAACATATTAAACGATCGTATAAAAACATTACAATAATCGATTTAAATGTGTATACAAGTAGAATGGGCGAAAAACTAAATCGAAAGTGTGGATCTTGAATATCTGGAATATCCTTTACCTGCACTGTGCTGATATGTTTATCGTTAAATTTATCCTCAACGTAACGCAATGCGAGAGAAGTTTTTCCGACACATCCTTCGCCGAGCAGCACGACTTTAAAATTATAGTCATTACCAGTGCCACTAGTCGAACTGGCCATAATTTGCAAATACTGATATGTATATACTTAAAAAATGGTATTACAATTACAATTGCGACAACAATCGTTAATAGAAAAAGTTACAATGTACATTGACCAGTCGCGACCATTACGATTTCAAATTATCACGTACTTATGGCAGTATGTATATACCAATATTTTTATCCCTGCAACAACAACGTCAAAATGAAACAATCAGCTGTTTTCATTTCAGTGACCACCTACCAAACAAAAAGTAAAAACATCTATTCTTACTTCAAATACATTGCCGATAGATGGCAAATCATGAGTATTTGATAAGTGCACAGGTCTCGTGTCCTGAAGCTCAAAAAATGATAATGGTATTTCTAACGTACATTTCTTACGATTGAAACAACGGCAAATGATTTCTATTCAGTCATTTCAATGATATGTTCAAAAAAAACACAGGATGCTACATACTGTGCAGCAATTAAATCAACCTTCCATTTACGAAATTTGAAAAATTCATATCTACGCATGATTTCTTTTCCATTAAGTTTCGTTATTGGCGAAGATGGCGCTATTATCACTGTTACTAAGCTACGCAAATATATTCGAAATATTCTGACAGAACATATTTTCCCACGTGTACCGGCGATTTTATGGTTTGTATATCGATTTATATGTTAAACAATAACCAAAACAAGTGATTCAATTGTATTAGTATCCTAGCAACTGAATTTTTTACTGTTTCAGAACCCTGGTGGTACTTTACCGAACTGATGCCCGACAAAAATCAAATCCTTCACCGGAAATCAAGTTTATACAAGTAAAGGCATATTCACAATTTAAGTTTCATACGACGTTGAAGCATATAAAACACGGTACGATAAATACGGTTTTTAAAAATGTGATTATTCGGTGTTGAAAACAGCGAACGACACGTAATAATAGTAATTTCGTATTTGATACAAATGGGCGTTGTTTTGACCAACGTATGTAATAGAGACAGCGCCGTAAGCCTGCGCAAAAGGAGCTCTCAAATCTGGCCGTCACCTGTATTGAAAAGGTAAGTACTCTGCTGTCATTAATCTCAATATCTTAATATAAATTTCGTGAGCACGTGTTACAAAAATACAACGTATTGATAACGCGACATGTTGTCAGCTGCTTTGTGGATTGTCACGCGAGATTACTCACGTGTTACGGATAAATATGTTCCGAGATGTCAGGCGTCTTCGGCTCCGGGGCTCAGAATCTGCCAGGCTGCTGTATCATCACCTGATACAATTAACGTTTACTTTTCATTCCCGTGTTTCTATCGTACGATCCATTGATCTGTCTTTATCATACGTTGTCGTAATCGTGCACATTTCAATGGTTTATGTCAAGTGCAACGAGAAACTTTCACCAGATCGTGGGTATCGCGTACCGTTCATGGATTTTTCATTGTCGGCACTCATTATTCCATTGACAGGACATTGAATAACATACTGAAAGGATGGTCGTATTTTATCATATAAATCTGCCGGTTGTTACGTGTTATTCATTTTTCAGATCGGCAATGATTCCCGCGTTTTATCTGCGCGGTGTTCCACTTGGCAAGTGGACTTGTTTGTTTGTGCGTGCCGTATCATCTGTCATGGCGTGCCCGCTTGTGGCGGGTATCGTATCGTCTTTTCTTATTATTGCTTGATCGAGATCGTATGTCAGTTGGTATTGTCATACGTGTTCCTTGACAGATATCGTTCGAATAATTTCTGTGAATTGGATCGGAGGGAATGTTACATTTATTTAATTATTTCGCGTGAACATACTGCGTGTTCATCAGGACGGGGTTGGTTAGGACGGTGGGAAGGGAAGGAATCGACGATGGCGGCGAGACTGTACTGTGCCACGCGCCATGTCGGTCTCTTGCTGGCGCACGTCCTTCGTTTTGGTGCACCACGCTCGTCTGTAGGTTTCTTTTTTTGTCTCTTCGTGAAAATGGTACACGACCTGTCGCGAGTGATCTTCGGGTAGGGGCCTAACGTGCTTCAAAAGGGAACCCTACAGTCATGCTCACTCTTATATATGCCCTGAAAATTGATAGGTTTCTTTTTTCTACCTCTGACCAAATAAAAAGAGAACCCAAGTCATTTTTAGACGAGATCGTGATCCTCTAAATCTTATGCACTTTTGCATCTACGCACGTCGCACGTGCATGGGCTCTGTTTATGAATTTATGAAAGATTTTTAGGGACAGCACTTTGCTCTTTAACTTCTTCTTTTACTTCTTAATATTAAGCAAATTTTACTTATCTTAATCGATAAAAGTTAACAAGCAAACATTGTGTTTGAGCTCATTTGCATAAGGCTACGAACGTTCAAAAGGTATAACTTCTAACAATATGTAATCAATTGTAAGGGGATATGTGCACCGTGTAACATATTTTATGCCAGTTATAATTTAAACAATATTTATCACTATATCGTTGTCGAGCTGTTTCTATTTAAATTTCGAAGGTAATCGACTGATGAAAATCAATAGCAATTTGAATCATTTGTATATTCCATAACTCAAATATGACATAGGCACAAAATGCCTGTGAGTATTTTTATTCTGGCCAAAATACTGGAACCTGTTTTATCATAATGTAGGTCATCTCGATCAGATTCTTGCGAAATCGTTAAACATCGTCTGAACGAAATCGAAGTCCCGTAGTCTGGAGCAATTTTATTATTGTTGGCGATCTTATTTATTGTTTGACTAATGCGCATATAGGGGGAGCACGATTACGCGCCACGAACATTTCTATATAGACACAATTCGGCGACATATATTTACATCGAAGGGATGTTACCTTAGGCCATTTTTAAAATTGTAGGGCAACTGTAAAAGTGAGAACGAAAGTTGTACTACTAACGAGTTAACGTGTCAGGGACATACGGATGTAGTACAATTTTTATCTTTGCTAAATTTATCCCTCCTCGAGACTGTTCAGTGATATATCATGAATGGGACTTTTCCAAATTCTTATTATCGATATCCCTGATTACAAATAATCGAAATAATTGATTTGATATGAACGCATGTACGTATGCATGTAATATATTAAGAAAAAGATTATAAAGCAGAGTTAATGTTTCGAAAATAATCAGTGTCATTAAAGCACATAATTTTCTAAAGACATTGATACGATTACTGTTATTAATTTTAACATAATTAAAGACCATTAGATGCTGGACGTTGCGAGCATAGCACATGTGATGGAATAAGTTGGGCAGTTAGATCATAGATGTCGCGGCTTCCAATAATGATTAATGTTGGCTCTTGTGTTTTATATCGATCTTGAAATTTAATTTATAAACAGAAATATGTAAATTATGAATAGTGTTTAATGCAGTCGGGTCAGAGATCTGAGTCGTATCGGGATGAAGAGGCAACCGATCAACAAACCACATGGCAACATCGCTGTACCCTCCTCTTTTTTTCCCCTTCCTATTGTCTGATGTCCCTTACATCGTCTCCCACTATAATCATCGACTGCAACGAGGCGAAAGCACATTTACATTTTTTCGCGTATAGTACGTTGCAACATTCTTGCTTTGTGGTTTCAACTACTGATGGCGCCACTCCCAGTTTGAATTAAAAAAAAAACCCAAAAATGTCGCGCAGGGAGACCGCGAAAGACGTGCCAGTATTCAGGGCTTATAGATGATACGTTACAGCAATCCAGTCTTTACCCACGTCCTTTTACCAAATTAAATATAACTATAAACATCAATATTTTACTATATTAATTACAATTATTAATCAACTCTATGCTGATGGTTGATTTTAAGGAGAATATTGTTCGATTATATTCGTCTTGACGGGCCGAAATTTGTAGAACTTAATAGTAACTGTAAAGGGGTCTCCCAGTGAGCTACGCTTCTGTATAGAACACTGTAGTAGATACTTATAGATACAGCCCGAAACTGTCAAACGCGTATATCTTACAAAACGGTAGTTCAGTTGGAGTCATTGAAAATGCCGATACGCTCCTGAGTAAAATCATCCTTGAGAAAGACAAGGACGGGTGTGTGTAGTGCACAGAGCAAATTCGGCATATCGAAGGAAAACTGGTTTGCCTCCGCGCGTTGCACTTACTACGATGCATGTCCAATGAACGCCGGTTCGCGGTTACATGTATTTCTAAACGGTCAACAAAATTTTAGTGGCAAAACACACCCCTCCACGCTGCAAATTTTCATGGGGCAGTAGCTGTATTGTGCTACTGCACACTGTTGACCTAATTTTCAAATTTAATGAGCGCAAAAGCAATACAAGATAAAATGCAAATAAACTGCTATAACAAACATTTCACAAACAAAAGGCGTTCTTATTTTCTGAAATTGCAAAGCTTATCGACGATTTTGAGTATTTCATAAGAGAATAGTATACGGGATTATATTAATTTTCTATTATCGTTTAATCAACGTTCTAATATAGATGTTGAACAAGAGATGATAGTTAAAAGTCATTCCATGCCTCATATTATTCGCACGTTGCACTTTGTTGTGGTTTCACGCTCCCTATTTTTAGACTCATGTTTTGTCGTGACACCAGTTTTCTATTCATCTGTCTCTTTCTCTTCCAATTGATATTAACTACTGAATAATAAAAATAGCACATTTAATTAATAGATCTTGCACCTCACAAAATTATAATGGGCTTTACCATTTGTAATTATTTATTCTACTCGTGTAAATGAATCGAAAACTTCCTCTGAAACATCATAATTTCACCGATATACATATGTGTATGTATATATATTTCTTTCATTCATCCCCATTAAAATGTAAAATTACATAAATGCTCACATTCAAATCATTTTCTTTAATATACAATTAATTCTATTATATAAATATCGATCATAATGTGTTGGAGAAATGCATACTGATTCATTCTACGTTTCGCTCGGTGTATATAATATTGGTCATTCGGATATAGGTGTTATTGCGATGCGTCATAATATGTAACAGTTAATTTTTGGTGATTCTATGTAGAAAGAAGAGTGTAAAGTTTCGATTTCCTTTAGCACATTGTTTTTCTTTACAGTTTTATCGTGTAATATAAGTGGGGATTCGTGAGATTATGGACGCCCCCTGGTAGCATGCGTGCGTCACAGCGCGTAGCGTCTTGCACGTATACACTGTCAAGCCGAAATCGCGGTGTTATAGTCACAGAACTGGCAACGAATCGATGTAAACAAGTATAATAAAGATGGTGACGATCAGTGATTTTCTCGTCGTGATAAATTATCGCGGTTGAACTTTTTACATGCTTTTTACAATACCCGTGCGGACAAAAAACGGAGCTAATTTCAACTACCGTCAGTATCATCGAAACATGCTGTTTTCAGTAAAGGTATATGATTTTCAGGCCGCGCTGAACATACGGTTGATAATTTCTTTTTGTTTTGTTCTTCTACCCTATATGGAATTCTTCTTTGTAGGTAATTGCTTACAGTTATGAACATGTGCATATAGTAAATTGTACAAAAAAAAAATTGGAACGAATTTTGATTGGGATTAACTTTTGTTGACTTTTTTTTGCATATTCTTTATCATGTGATATACGTATACATTCTTTATGTAAGATCTTACAAAATTTTAATCCGAATTATGTGCACCGACCTAAAAATATTATTCAATATTTTACTTTTTGCAGAAGCAGTCTGAAAGTAACGCGCAAAATGTTTAGTTTTCATAAACCAAAGGTATATCGATCTAGTACCGGATGCTGCATTTGCAAAGCCAAATCGAGCAGGTGAGGCAACATAATAACCATTGGATATTAATTTATGAATTAAATGTATTTATAATAATCTTTAATTTCTTTTCTGCTCGTAGCTCAAGGTTTACAGACAGTAAAAAGTACGAGGATGATTTTATAGAATGCTTCCAACTCGAGGAAAGAAGAACGGGAGAAATTTGTAATGCGTGTGTACTTTTGGTAAAAAGGTGGAAGAAATTGCCTGCAGGAAGTAATCGTAATTGGAGACACGTAAGTGATTAACAATTGTAATATCGTGTACTTTAATCGGTTGATAAAATGCAATGTTAAGTGCAATAAATGTTTGGTGCTACACAGGTTGTTGATGCACGTGCAGGACCAGGTATTAAATCGCTCACGAAATTTAAGTCAAAAAATAAGAAGAAAATTAAGGACGTACCAGAAAAGTTCGACAAGATTGTAAAAAAGAAACACATGTATCTGAAGCCAGACAGAGATCGAGAACAGAGCCCAGCGATGAGTGACGATTTAACAGGTTCGTTGTTACGCTTCTTATCTTCGAGTAAACACATTGCCGTAATTAGTCAAGTAATTTTGCAAGGATACACGTATTCATTTATTTTCTTTTCATTTAGAAGATTATTTAAATGGTAATGGCAGTAAAGGGTCGAGTCGGGCTGGTAGCCCCTTAGGTAGTGACGATATTCCAGTTACTGAAAAGCAATTAGATATGCAGGATGATACAGAATCGAAGGACGATTTAACTGTTAATGGTTTTATTGATTTAACATATTTCAAAAGGTTAGCTTCTTTTTAATATCAATTTCCGTAGATGGTTATAGAATCTCTGGCTACGTTTCCAATTTACTAAAATATGTAATTTCAGGGAGGTCATTTGTTGTGGAACAATATTCAAGGGTCCATACGGGGAAGTAATAGTGGATCCGTCATTAATAAAACCTTGTATCAGTTGTATAGCTAGACAACAACAACGACAACAAGCAAATACATTAAGTTGCAGCCCTGTGCATAGCTCTGCGTCAGCCAGTCCTGTTCACAGTTCTGCGTCTGCTAGTCCTGCTCATAGTGTAGAGTCTGGTACTGAAACAACAGTCTCTAAGCAAACAAGTAAGACGTTCAGTGACTCGTCGTCAGATTCCGGCTATGATGAATCTTCCAACCAAGGAGTTGGTGAGAGTAAAATTACCAAAACTATACAAAATACAAGTGCTACTGTAAAACCAGCAGTTAAGATACAACCTTTGAAAAGTGTTCAACTAAAGGCTATACCAGTATCGGAAGCTGTCAGGTTAAAAACAGATGTGCCAATTAAGTTGGTACCTATCAAACAAATCGATCAGTTATCCTGCAAGCCGTTGTCTTTAGTTTCGCCTGCTAATGTTACTTTAAGCAGTAGTACTTCACACTCCATCGTTACCGTCCCAAGTAATCCACTCGTCGATTTTGCCATGCACGCAGCCGCTGCCAGGCAATCAGTCTCTAATTAATGTCAATCTCTCATAGAATTTTAATTTATTTTTTTCCTTATATTAGTTAGATATATGCTACGATGCAAACTTGTGTGTTATGTATGCTACCATTTACCGTCCCAGAAAACAAAAGATCTGGATAAGAGTGTTTTAAGTTTTATCATATCGAAGACAGAGTTTATAATGTTATAAATAATGGAGAGAATAAATTCTCATAGTGAAAATAACTGTTATAATGTACAGTAGATCTATAGTGCTCTTAGGAAACATTGCATAGGATTTATTTCCTTG
The DNA here is from genome assembly GCA_963583965.1 of Nomada ferruginata. Lineage (NCBI taxonomy): Eukaryota > Metazoa > Arthropoda > Insecta > Hymenoptera > Apidae > Nomada > Nomada ferruginata. The sequence goes on from OY757215.1 coordinate 11,954,835, forward strand.
ATCGTTGGTTGTTGAAAACAAAGTATATAGATATATATGTATATATATATTATTATATATAGCATTATCTTTACGGACGTGAATTCTTCAAATGTATTTCACGTCTGGGTTACAGATGATATTTAAGGGTGATACGCGAGAAAGAGCACAATGTTTCTACTGAATACGGATTGTAGAATATATGAAGAATACCGATAAACTGCCATTATCTAGTAATTGTTAGCTCTCCACAAACTGGTTCTACCACGTGGAAAGCTGTCAATTATTTTCTAAGTGTAATAATTAGCTACGTACATCAAAATACTGTGATGACATTGTAATGTAACGTGAGATATAAGATATTACTATTCAGAAAAATGGCAGTTTATTGTATTATCGTCCTAAAACATTATTAGGTAACGTACTCTACGATATGAAAGTTTTCTTATCCGTTGCTTTCGTTTTCTGGGTTATCTATCATTGCAATCATATATTGTGAATATTTGTATAAAAAGTTCCAAGATGCCAATCATTTTTCAAATATTTGGGTCCAAAAATTGTAAAGAAGAATTCCCTTAGGGTCATGATAGCTACATCGTACCAGATGCATTTGATATGATCCAGGCAAAGGTCCATGACGTTAAAATTAAGTAATTCAACGTAAGAAACGAATGTGTTCAGGTACTGTAAATCCTGACCCATTAACAGCAATAATATGCAAAGTAACTTTATAATAAAATAAATGAAGTCTGTTGAATAGCATCATATCAATATATGATGATATATTTAGGCAGTATTATTAGGGAGAGAAATTGAAAGAGAATATGGCAATCAGATTGGCAAACTGGACCAGCAAAACTTTGTTATAATATTTCAGGGTGACTGCAGCATTATTGTAAAAATAATCGATTTAACAACAGAGTATCGACATACGAAGTAAGCGTAATGTTAAATAAGTGAAAACTGTTAGTTCCTAGTTTTCAGAGATGGGCACATTACCGAACAAAAGCACACAAAAGTACCTGTTGAAAACAGATTACTGTGATCATTGGACTATTTCACTTTCTTTTTCTTGCTTTTATTCTATTTCAGTTACATTTTCGTTCTTTTCTGTGTATGTGTATGATACATGATATGCGCACAAATATCTAAATTGAAACACCACGTATTTTAAATCGAACAGTGATCACAATGTTTTTAATAACGTATTTTATAAGACACCTGAAATAGAGCAGAAATCTAACGTCATTAAATGAAGTAGTTCAGTATTTCGACTAATACAACGTAAAATAACATTAATCATAAAAGCCAAAGATGTGTGATGTGTGAAAGCCAAATATGAAAGATATATTTGTTTTATATCGACAACAAGTAATTTGATCAATAACAGAAACTTTTATTCAAACGCATAGTCTAACTGTGAAAGTCGAAACGAAAATTACGAATGTGCAATACATATTTGATCTTATATAGCACCGTGCATGATACAAACATTTTTTTACAATCAACTAAATTTTAAGATTAATTTATTTCTGGGATAGTAGCAATCGTTATAGTCAATTTCCTCTCACACAGACATTTGGTTTAGATTTTGGACTGCCGCGTTTTTGCTGCCCATCTGGCTTAAGCTCGTTGACAATCGTTATGTAACAAGGAAACGATAACAGTTTTTCATATAGAATCAAACATCGAAACTGCAATTTGTCTAAGGACGACGTTGACCACCTTGTCCTTCTACAAATTTTAATTGTACATTTCTTTGGACTAGGAGACTTTATGATCTCTTTACTGTGAATATTAATAACTATGTTTTTGTTGTAACTCACACGTTATGATTTATATAATAATTAATATATGTCAAGAATAAAAGGTTGGATCATAGGTCAATAAGCCATATACATTTAGGACTGTCGTGTAGGTCTGATTTTTAAAAGGCGTGTGAATGGATTTTGCAACTTGAAAGGCTCAAATTACAATTAAGATTTCTATAATATACTCGATCGATGCATAGCTAATATAATTTTTTAAATGACCTTTATAAACTTTCTATGATCCTTCCTCCGAAAGATGAAAATAAGAAATACTTGTTTAACTTATTTATTTTGTAAGTTTATTTACTTGCAATATATGCTATTCCTTTTCTACATAAATTTATATATATTTTTATACAAATTAATCTTTTGCTTTTTATGGTATAAACTTTCTGTAGCACTGCCAGGAAAGAGGCGTGACGATGAAACGTTTAATTCCAGGTCAATCTGCTGGCAATATTCAGTGAATTATTTATTTCCAATTAGCTTATATATATATATATTGATCTATTATTGAATTGTTTATATCTTCAGAGAAGAGAAAATTATAAATGGTGCCCACAGATTGATTAGGCACTAGGAAAGAGTTTAAAGTAAGCTTACATAAGGAAATTTTTTAACGAATACAAATGTGGTCTCATATTTAAAATAACATGATTGCGTGATATGTAAAGGATACAAAATAATTAAGTGTGTTTTTAAACGAAAAATGAGGATGATAAATTAAAATTTTTATTAATATAAAGAAAGGTACATATGATATATTGTATGTGCAGCTATTAAGAATAATGTTACATGCAAAAATATTGTGAATAGCTGCAGAAGAACATCAAATTATCTTGCATAGTTACGGCGATATTGCGTTGAAATTATGACAAGAATAACATGTCATTTTCGATATATCAGATGTTTTGAGAAAAAAATGAAACAATTTATGTGGTATAAAATATAGCATAACCGATGTTTTAGTGCATTGCTATCATTTAATTTGAATTTGATGTTTTTTTGTACAAAACGTACACGTAATAATTGGCGTACATTCAATAGACTTCGATCTTAGTGTGAATCTCGAGGAAATACAATCTATAGACCATAAAGTTTGTGCGACTTATTGAAATATGTTGAGGATACATATCTAGAATAGTGGAGAGCGATGTACTTAAAGATCTTATAAGTCTTCCGGAAATAACTCTGTTTATATAATGTTTAAGCATGTATCAACGCAAATCGTAATGCATTTTTTGAAATATCATCGAGTTACTCATCTTGGAAGTTGAAAAGGAAATAATAAGACCGGATCGTGATGGCCATCTTCCTCGAAGTTAGTCTTCTTAGTATTCTAATATTTCAATAAATCTTACAGACGTCTATATAAATATTTTAAGGAAATGAAGGCATCACACGAGATCTCTTTGATGTGCCTTCCTCGAAGTTTACATTGTGTCAGTTTTTTGTCCTTTCTCTAAAGAGTATACATGAAAAGAGAATAGCCTTTGAACAAATAAAGGAAATCAAACCAAGGAGTAAAATTGACACAAGTCGCCGAATTTTATATAAACATTTTATTACATGTACATATATTTACATCAAAATTCACGACATGCAATGCATCGTTTGAATATATTGAACGCATTAAACGTTGCTAGGTAGTCGGAACGTGAGAACCAAAAAAAGAAGCAATGTCTATAATGTTGGGAAAACATGTGAGTTTGGCAAAAGAAAAATTACTGCGTGACTTTGACCAGTCGTTGGCTGTCCAATCGCATTTCTCCCTCTCACGATCGTAATTCACGAATTGCCCCAGAAGAATCAAGATTTGATAATTAATTAAGCTAACGGGAGAGTGAGAGCGCGCGAGCGAAAGATATGAAACAAAAAGAAAAGAAAAATAATGGTGCAAGTATTTTACTACAGTGACCTGGCAGATTACGATATTAAAATATTTTGCGATGAGAAGCGTACGCACGATTCTTCCTGAGAAAAACATCCTGTGCAAAGCTTCTTTTCTATGTCAATTTTTTTTTATATAACGAAAGTTAAAAAAAAACGAAAAAGAGGGATGGCAGTGACCAGGCTCCAAGAAAATCCTTGAAACAGTCTTGTGATCCACGATCTAAAAATCAGTCGGGCAAGCAAGGATGATCGTTCTTTTCTTTTTCGTCATAGTGATTATGTTCGATGGTTTTCGTAATTGTAAGTGAATTATCGCACATAACACAAAATTACGGTGCGACCCTCAGCTTCAGAGTATGTATTTATCGTTCATCCCCAGCTATGCGTACATTTACATGTTCCTTTCTTTCAGTTTCTTTCTTTTTTTTAATAACATATGTTTCCAGTAAGAGTTGCTACATACGTATCGTACGAGCGAATTTTTCGTTTTGTTTTTTGGACCCCACTAAAATCGAGAGAGAAAGAGACAGACAAATTAGAAGGGAATGTCTCAAGTTCGAAGTATGATTTGGCATGGAAGGGAACAAATGTAACTATGCAATATATGTTTTACAAGATTGGTTTGATCTCGCAAGAACGTCTTAATTGTGCGACGGTGGCGATAATGATGATTTGCTTGTCGTGATTGTACTGCAGCAAAAGAAAAAAAAACAAAGGGAAACTTTTACATCAATTTATTAGAGATAAAACGATTGTGAGACTGATCGATGTATTTAGCAGACAATTTTTATTTACATACAACTATTAGAGATAGGCAAGGATACATTGTACCATTCGTGCATATATTATTACTGAAATTCTAACGATAATAATATTAAGAAGAAGAAACGATGACTGCCGCAACAGATATATCTCGTTATCGCAAGGATTATTATACATATACCGTATGGAACATTTGTACATACATATACATGTTAGTTGTAGATATTAACAAGTCCGATTCCAATTACTGTACAATAGCCGTGGAAGCACTGAATCGTCGATTGATTATATCCCATGGTTCGTTCTCCTTATTTTCTTTTTTTTTATTCTGAAAAAAGAAAGGCGTAGCTAATGAGACAATGAATCACTTCGGTCGAGAAAAGAAAAGAAAGTACGCCACTTTTCACTATGTACAACTTTGTAATAAAACAGTTTTACTCGTAAGGAATCTATCAGTCATGCAAATTGTAAAGCGACAATGATTGCACACCACAAAATAGTTATGGTGGTGATTTTTAACGTAGTTCCGCGAACTTCTTTTCACGTTTTATCTCGATTGATTTTTTTCTTTTTTTGTACGAAAAATTGTGCATCCAATATAGATTGTCTATGTACGTTCCTTTTTTTCTTTCTTTTTCAGTTCTATTATGATAGTATGCGTCGTTGACTTTATTTAAAAAAAAAAACAAAGCAAAATCGGCAAATCAACTCCAATGGTGAATCAATGAGTTTGTACGATATTATATAGAGAACGGGGAAACAAAAATATGTACATCTATTATTTACATATATACATATATAGAAAAGTCTGTGAGATACCAAATTTTGATAGATAAATAATAAGAAATAAATAAATAACGTAAGTCATACATATATATATATTATACGAAGCATACTTAAAAGGGATGCGCAATATCTTTAGAAATGTATCTCTCACATTTACGTTTTGCTTTATACAGATATAATGGAAAAGAATCTATTATTATTATTATGATACATTAAAACTATTAATTATGTCTTTGCTGTTCTGCTGTGATGATTAGTCAATACGACGTATTTAACTGTCTTTTAAATAAGTTTCAGTAAGCTGTTCGAACGAACGATTGTAATCGAGAATTCGCTATTGCGGGGATTCTCAAAATTGATCGAATGGATATACAGTACTCGCAACCTTAATTAAAAATTCACGAGGTATAGACGATCGTCTACGTCGTAGACTCTATGATATCGAAGCATTTTGCATTTAAAAGTCAGACGTTTCTATTGAACGTTGATTTTAAGAGATTAAATCGAGCGGCTTTTTAACCCTCCATTTAAAGCTTTTATATTATACAAGCGTTTAGGATTGAATAAAGTTTGACTGAAAAGTAGCAACAATCCTCAACTATATCGTAGGAATATAAGAGCAAAAAAATAATAAAATTCTAAAAGTGCAATTAAAACACTCTGGTGAAGAGTATATTTCGTCAATGCCAAGAGTTGTGCAAAAGAATAGCGCATCGATTATCGAATGAAAGTGCAAAATGCTTACATAAAATATTATTATATAAATTCATACTAATAGTTTTCTGTAGAAATTCATTGTATTCATGTCATACTTAATAATAATAATAAACAAAAAAAATAACAAATCGGAATTTAAATGAAAATTTATAATTCGAGAACGAAACAAAATTTAAATGGACAAGCAATTGAAAATATTAGTGATATTAACCACGGTGTCAGGATGTTTGAGAAACCCTGCTCTACCGAATTAAGTTATACATACTACTCTTTTTCATATCGTTAATTTTGTATCCTTTATTCGAACTAATTAGGTAACAATATTAATGGGGTGTCTTTATAATTTGCTCATAATTCAAATGATTACAAATAAGTCTCCGAATCATCGACTCGAAGCCAACAATTGCGATTACAGTATAGGTGTGCGATGAGAAGGGAGATGCGTGCAATAAATAGATTTTACTGTCGTAGAAAATCCTCGAATGGCCAAAACTTTCGTTGGGTATCTTCTTTTGTTCAATACGGAGTAACTATAAGTGATTGCAATAAGATCTTGCATTTTTCCATACGTACCAATAGAGAATGTAAGGGGCTCAGGTTACTATCATTAATCTTTAGATACACAGTGAATAGCAATGTTTTATAATTTGTATATATCTTTACACGTCTACATACATACATATAAACAACTGTACATATAGATAATCGAAGTTTTTTACGCTAGATCTACGATCTTGATATATAATATACTTATAAAATAATGCTTGTGTACATTGCATATTGAACGAGCATTTTTATCTATTGCATATAAATGAATAGCGCAGGAAGTATTATGTACTTATTCCATTTGTTAAATATTGATTAAAATATTGTACATAAAATTCGTACAATTCTTTCTGAATCATTGTATCGTATAAGTTATGTACACGTTGTTTTTGGTGAAGCTTGCACAACTTAACAGTCAGGTATGTGATGGTCAAGTTTCTATTTTTTTAATATAAATTACTCCTGGTAATCACCCCTGGCTCTGTATGAAAAATGCAGGTTGTCCACATCCAAGGTCAGGTATGATATATAATCAATTATATTTTTACATCAGAAATGCAATAAATATTAATTAAAATAGTATGATGCATACAATAGTTTTATGTTAGAAAAAGTCGTACTTATACATATATATAATATACTGCAATTTTACAGGTACAAGATGGATTAAGAAATACAAGATATAATTGATCAAAACATTTTACAAAGAAAGTTTGATAATGGTTTATTCTTTAATACTGTTACATTGTGCTTTTCTCACGTAAATGTCACGTGTTGCCGGCGTGAGAATAGTCATCATATTTTTGTTCCTGTAAAACGAGGTGCATGCACGAGCTTAACTGACGCGCATATCGTACAGTTCAGATTTCTTTGTAGATTTGCAGGTGAGTCTCTGTAATTTACATTATAAGCAACATTCGACTTTGGTTAAAATTCTGTTCGCAAGGTTTTCTTTTTACAATCACATTCCATAAATGGAAGTCCCTTGATATTTCGTGACATTGCATGCAGAAGTTTGCTACCGTGCAAAAATACAATTTTGTAGAATTAGAAGGAAATGTACAATAGAATAATTTCAATATGCCACGTGAAATATATGAACACAACGAAACGTTGCTCATATAATGATAAACGCCACCGAATATATATTGACCAAATAATTATTGCTCAGAGTACATGTAGTGACAAAACAATATTTTTATTTGTCAACATCTCAACGATTTCATTGTTATCTTCCGGCGACCCTGGATATATATAAAACTCCTACCCGAGGTCGATTGGTAGTTCTGTTCGCGACGCGAAGCGGGTGTAATTTTCTTTTATCGCACATGGTAGCCACAAGAACAATATTCTAGATATTTCGTGTCTCTTTTGATAGACAGGATTCAATAATGATAAAGCTCGTCCGACCGCGATTATTAACGTTCGATGTCACTGGTACTTTACTGATGACGAAGTTGGAAGAACATTACGTCGATATTGGCTCGCAGCATGGCTTGTCAGTTGACCCACACAAATTGGCGCGAAGCTTCAAAAACAGTTTTAATAAGCTTCGCGTAGAGCATCCGGTTTATGGGAAACATACAGGCATTGGATGGGAAAATTGGTGGAGGCAGATAGTTCATAATGTTTTCAAGGATCAACACAATTACGTTTCGGAGGCTATTTTGGATAAGGTGATAATAATTACAATAATATCGGGGACGTAAATTCTGTTTAACATCGAACAATATTAGTATGCAATTTTTTACATATTCAAATTAATAACTAGATTAAATTAATAAAATTAGTATAAATTATTCACATCTCTTTATAACTTCTATTTTAATTTTTGCATACAGTAAGTTTTTTTATTTGTTTCCGTTACTTACGTTATTCCTAATTAAATAGGATTGATATTTGTTAACTATATAAAATTGGGGGATGTTACCGGAAGAATGTGTACAGTTTGAAAAAAAATGCTCTGAATTAGTCTATTTAATGAAACTCGTACCTACTATCGATGACCCTGTTTATCATTGTGACCCGTAGCTTGCTAACAATTTGATAAGATGCTACGGCACAGGCATGTGTTGGCACAAGTACCCGGGTACGATCGAATTACTGGAATATCTTAAAAAGAAGGACGTAATATTAGGGGTTATATCGAATTTCGATGAAAGATTGGAGGCGATCCTCGCGGACACGAGGATACGTTTTTACTTTTCCTTCGTTTTAACGTCGTACGACTTCGGTGTGGAGAAGCCAGATACCTCGATATTCAAAGAAGCACTCAGGTTAACAAAGAAACGGCATAATATTGACGTGGCCCCCCAACAAGCAATACATATTGGGGATTCCGTCAGTAATGATTATATTGGAGCGAAAAATGCCAATTGGAATGCTATTTTAGTTCAACACGATAATGAAACTATAAAGGAGAAAGAAGTTCCCGCGGAGGATGTATTTAGCAACCTTCGAGATTTAAGGGTGCATCTCTCTACTCTGCTTGATAGTGATACGAAGTGTGTATAGGTTTGCAATATGTATTTAAAATAGTTGAATCGTAGGGATTTGCACAATGTTTGAATGTCGAAAGTATTTCAGCCTGAATTAATCAATAACAATTTTTGCGTATGTATTATATTGATAAAATTCAATACAGAGTACATACATACATATAATTGTCCAAACTGTCTTTCATGAATTTGACTTTATAACGTTGTTCATTATCGTACACTGATTGTAAGATAAAATGTTCTTATATATGTATTATATAGCTTAATACGTTAATAATTATGTTTCCTTATAGATGTAATGCACGTATTACGATGCGGTACATATTTATGTAATGTGTATCAATGTTAATAATAATTTATATAGTCGCTAATATTACTTGAGATTAATATAAGAAAACGGCGAATATTTAATAATGCTTACTAGGAACAATAGTCATAAATTATGTATAATATTTGTACGAGCACAATTTCGGGATGATTTTATAGATTTAAATAATTTTAAATCAAATGTAAATCAAATTACCTTAGTAACAGTTGCATGAGTAATGAATGAAGAACTGTAATCGCGTGTATGAAGTTATGGTATCATTTCCTAGTAAGAAGATAGCTGCCTCAGCAAGTTTCAAATGATGAAGAGCGATTAATAAAAACTGTATAATTTTTTATACATAAAATAGATGTTAATACATATCGGTTTTACTGTCACTTCAATATACATATATATATATATTTTTGTCCACCCTTAATATTATAATCATAGTTTAGATGCCCCTTACTAATTATACATTTTTCTAATAATATTTTTAATGAAACCTTACATTCCTATATTTTTTAACAAGGCGCGTGAATGAAAAACAGATGAAATGGAAGCAAATGAAGCACCGCAGTATTGATAATACATAGTAGGAAGAAGACATCGTTTCCTGAGTAATCTCTTCCACGTTTCCGCTCCAGCGAGATACCAAATTACGGTCCACGAGCCTTAACGAAACGATCTATAGTTTCCAATTTAACATAGAGAAATAAAAACACAGGAATAATATAAATCCGTGCTCGTGAGTAACATATGTTCCAAATTATCAGTATATCTTTTCTCTCTAAATTAAGAATAAAATACGGCGATGCAACTATAAAGATAAGGATACAAAATTTTGAAATGATAAAGCGCGTTTCATTTTACGATTCAGATATTACTGATTTTAAAACGCTTTAAATATCGCAAGTGACATTGCGTGTTTGCATGTACCATTATCAATTAATAATAGGGAAAAGAATAATAACTCCGACGATACTACCGCTACATTTCTTTTGGCCTGTTCTTGGCCTGCACTTTCTACCACGAGTGGCGGTGTGTTACCACCACAAACGTTCGGCATTGGTACACTCCACTTCCCCACAGCCTCACTCCTCGACTTCTCTCGTTCAGTTCCTCAGTAAGCTGACGCATGGAGAGAGGCTTTCTTCGTGGTTTTCCAGTCTTCTGTCGGTCGAAGAGGTTAGAAGGAGAATTTATTCCACTATTAGGAAAATGCAATCTGTGTAAATTCTGTTGATCGGTAATCTAGTGAATGCATTGCGGCCGTTTTGTGTTCTACGTCAATGTGAAAATTAATTATTCGAGGATATATCCATTTCCCTTGGTAAAACATGCGAGAATATTTTTTTTCAATTTACAATTTTTCGTTCAATTGATAAAATTGAAACAGTGAGTAGGAATTAATACCTAGTTTTTAAAACATATCTCACGTGTACATTTGTCTAAGATTTATAATTCATGTTCGTATCGAATTGTGGGCCGAGGATTATACACGCATATTAATTTCATGGGATTTTACGTGGGTGGTAAACGATTGTTTTGAGCTAAAGTATAACTCTACAACTGTCGAGAATCGAAAAGTTAAAAGTAATGTTCGAATTTCGTTATTCGAACAAACGCCACCTATGCAATTCTGCGTAGGAAGTTTATTTTGAATTAAAAATTATTCGGTTTGCAGATAAATTTCCCTTTTACTACAGAATGTAAAATTACGGTTTGGAATTCCTAACTCGTTTTCTACCATTTTACATTATTACCCGAGATATAACTCGACAAGTCAAACTTTTTCATTAGTTTTGCATAACTTTGAAATTATCGAGGATCGATAACTGTTCAAAAGGCTAACATTAAAATTAATGAACATTAGACAGATAAGAAGGCGAGAACCTTTCGCGGAATGCAGTCTTGGCAGTAAAAAATAAAAATTATTATTGGAGACCCTCTTGTTGCTGATGAACCCAATGAAGAATCAGTGCTCACCCTAACCTTCAAAAAGAAATTCGGAAAAGCGCGAGTTTTTGTTTAACGGATCTACGTGTCTTTGTTGAGAAAAAGTGGATTGAAATAACGACGTGGAAGACTCATCTAATAAAGTTTAAACATGACTCGAGGAAGGCACAAGAGGATGTTAGTGGTAATAGCAATCTGCTTGGCGTCAGTCTTTGCGGAACCCGATCCCTCGGAGGACTTATACACTCGATTTCCACAAAATCGAGAGGAAGACAAGTGCTACGATGACACTGGAAAACCGCAGGTTCGTACTCTTTTTTTTTATTATTAAAATTGCTTATTATATTTATAGAATTGAACAGTCGGTATTTGTTAGTTTACAAATGGTTCTACTTTGAGAGTATAAAATATTGAAAACTTTAGTTTCTATCGTATTCCGTTTAATTACTAAATAAGTTATATCATCTACATTTTAGATTAATCTAGAAATAGAAATATAATAGTTGGAGCAGGCTGTTGTTTATTCTTAGCCATGAGAATTTATCCTTTTTTTTGTGAGGGTATTACTACATTAGGTTATCACTGTAAAGGTTCGAAGTTACATCAACTTTCGACGATAGCTGTATAGAGATAAAGCTATAACAGATGCTCTAAGTGTAAAAGAGTTTTAAAAAATGTAGACCTAAAGCTTTTGATAGTTTTTATTTTTTGTACTTTTATTTCTATTTTAATTTGACATAAATGTATGAATTGTTGTGCCCCGGGAAAGAATAATTTTTCACTCGCCATAAGAACGTGATAGAATCCTTTCGTGGAACATTCAGAAAACTCTTCAATACAGAATTTACACAAGAAATATTACACCTGGAAGATACCTGGAACAGAGATTACTTACGGACATTAGTCCCTTAGCCGGACCTTATAATAGAATCCGTGTCCCTCAAGGGTAATATTTCTGCACAATGGCATTGAATTTAATTTGGTATTTCCAAATCCATTTTAATCTGGACATAAAGTAAAAGAACAATTAAATTATATGCATTCTAATTCTACAATCGAATAATAAAGATATTACTTATTTCATGTTGCCAATGATTGAAAATAAATTGATATTTTAATCTTTGCAATGAAAATTTCAGTTTGTATAATTAATCGGTTTATTTCGACGCGTTTGTTTGTAGAGGTGTATACCTCCCTTCGAAAATGCAGCGTTCAGCGTGCTCATGGAAGCAACGAACACGTGTGGTCAAGATCGGCCAACAGAATTTTGTAAACAGACTGGCGTCCAAAAGAAGTCTTGTGAAATATGTCGGCCCGGGGATCATCCGGCGTCGTTTCTTACCGACCATGATAACAATGATAATGCAACTTGGTGGCAGTCGGAAACAATGTACGAGGGAATCGAGTATCCAAATCGAGTGAATCTCACGCTTCCTTTAGGTATGATATATCAATAAAAGATATTATTATACGTTATATGAACGTTCAAATTTGGTTATTAAACAGCACTGGGTCGGTGTTTAACTCTTTAGGTTTAAAAAAAATTTCCTTGACAATTACGTTCAATACCTAAATAACGAAACGGCACTGGTGGAACTCTACGAAGTCCGTAAAAATTACGATTTTCACATTTCTCGTTTTACAATTATTAATATCGTATAAGTATTATTTCAGGAATTTATGACTTTCAATGAGGCAGAACAATAATTATATAGTCTTATTTAATTTCCATTCATCCACTTTCATTTCCATAGTCTATCTATCTACCGTATATCTAAATATAGCAAAACTCGTGGGTAATTCTAATGTTAACACTCTCTATGCGGGGGACTCTTTATTTTTCCTCCATTTTCGGCATTTTAATTACAATTTTCCGTTCAAATTTCTAAACTGACGTAACACAAATGAAACACCCAGTTTAAAATGTGTTAAAATAGGTTGAAGTGGCCCACATTTCATGCGCGCAAGTTCATTCATCTATCGGGTATCGTAATTTAATTCTTATACGATATACGATCTCGTTAATTGACATCAGCCTTCGTGGAATCAGGGCAGATAACATTATTGAATATTATATGTAGTACAGATAGAGAAAGGGAGTTCATTCATCGGTATATACCCGCGATGAACTCTTAACACGTCCTCAATGTTTGTCGTTCTCTTTCTCCCACCTCCTCAACTGTTTTTTTTTGTTCATTTTCCATCCATATCTATCAGGATGCGTGTGCGATGAGATAATTCTCGGAACCATGAACCGATGAAGAAACGTATAAGCAAGTGGTGCTTCAGCTGTTAATATTTTACTATTGGAGCTTCTATTTTTAATATTAATACGTACCATTAGAAAATCACGCTAAATAGAAATTTTACAAAATTTTACATTCTTCTTTCTACTAAATTTCACTTCACCGTTGTTAATTTTTTATGTAAGAACACGGTACAATTATTATCGTAGCATGTATAGAATCGGTGAATATTGTATGATATTAGAGTGCATTGTATCATGGAATAATTATACCGTGCGCATGTAAACTAGTTTATAGAACGAGTCACGAGAATACGGATAATGAGGAGTGGACGGTTCTTAAAAATGGAAGGAACATAGAATCTCTGTCTGTGCACCACATGTTCATTTAAAAAAGAATCAGCCACTTGCACCCAACTGGCTTTACAGCGAAGAACCGCAGTGGCGTAGAACTTATTTATTTCGTTAGAATTATGCCGCAATTTAAATAGCCCCTTCCTTACAAAACTACTATTCGTAACTAAATTCGTATTTTATCCTAAACTAATTTAACAAACAATTTCATTTATAATTCTTATATTTGTTCCTTCGAAATTGTTCATTTGCCACTGCATTTACAATATTTCGAGGAGAATACATAAATATGACTTTCATAGATAATTTACAATTTTTTTTCGTCCATTTTTCATATTATTTTAATGTTTAAACAAATATAGGCAAGACTTTCGATATAACATACGTGAGAGTGCTTTTCGAGTCGCCTCGTCCAGAAAGCTGGGGCATTTACAAAAGGAAGAACGAGAAGTCGCAATGGGAAGCTTATCAATTCTATTCTGCGACCTGTAGGGACACCTACGACTTACCCGATTTGAAGGAAACGGTACGAGGAGATGATACCAGGGTATTATGTATATCGGATTATTCAGATATATCGCCGTTGACAAAGGGTACCGTCGCATTCTCTACTTTGGAAGGTCGTCCATCGGCTTACAATTTCGAGACTAATCCAGCTTTGCAGGTACAGTGTCCATATTTCTTTCACTCGCTAAATTTATGATTAATTAACACGTTGCCATCGACGAGTCGCGATGAATTTTCTGCAAAAGCCTTTCTAATCATTTAACGATAAGTTGTTGTTTAAATATTATAAGGCAAATCTCGCAAACGTATGTAACAAATAGAGAAATGTGGACTATCGGTGGTCCACCGATATTTAATCGTTCATACATTATTTTTATCGTAATTGAATAATAATTTAATAATGTCATGAAACAATTGTATGGAGTTGATGCATGTAGATGGAGAAAGTGGTTATTAAATACTTTCAACAGAGCGGGTAATTCAGGAGCAATTTCATTTTCAGGAATGGGTACAAGCAACCGATTTAAGGATAACTCTGGATAGATTAAACACATTCGGAGACGAAGTTTTTGGCGATGATCATGTCCTGAGGTCCTACTACTATGCTATCGCCGACGTCGCTGTTGGAGCACGTTGCGCCTGCAATGGCCACGCTGGAGAATGTGTAAACAGTACCAGCGTGGATGGAAAAACTCGAAGAGTATGTAGGTAAGATAATTTATAGATGTGCATTCCTTCTTAACATACAACGGCTGCCTAGTACTGATTAAATACCTATACTCGCCTTTAAGTGGAACGATGCTACGATGCACAAGGTATAAAATATAATCGTACTTATTTAAATAAATTTCTAAACATTTCTGTATAGGAATAGCGAATAAATATGGAAAATACGTTCCGTCCTGATTTTAAAATATTTTATTCATTTATACGTACGGTGATTTTTTACAATCACTCGTCAGTTATATTAGATTTCCTATTGATTAATATCGACGTGGCCGAATACAATTCTTTGCAGATGCGAGCACAACACTGCAGGACCAGATTGCAACGAGTGCTTGCCTTTTTACAATGATGCACCTTGGGGGCGTGCCACCACTACAGATGCGCACGATTGTAAACGTGAGTATTAATAATCTTGGCAAAAATTGTCCGCAATACAATTTATAAAATACCGTTATACTCTTGTGAGGAGTAAACTGTATGTGTGACTATTCACATGCACGTATGCAACACTATATACATATATATATATAGAGAGAGAGAGGATGAGCGGATTTCTTTGAAAGGCCGGTATCTTGGTCCCGTGTGTAGGTGGGTCTTGGCGAACCTGCTCTTCAAACAGCCGTTTTTCACGTTCTATATCCGGTGACCAGAGTTTACGGCTAGCCATTAACGTACATCATATTTCTCTGTCACTGTTATTCAAAACTAAAGTAATTAACAATATTATACAACGGTATTGGTTGAAATGAAATACCGAAAACAAGTTTATCTAAAACATCTATATCTTCTGTAACTATACTGCTAGAAAAAAATGGAGCGGAATCGTAAAGTTTATTAGATTAACAACGGTAATGTTGCTCATGAACAAAATATTAATCAAACACAGAAACGGAACTTCCATCGTAATCTCTGTATGTTTAAATATATCATAATACGGTTTTTGTAAACATCAGGTGTTGGTGCCAGTGATGTAAACGCTTCTATGACAGTAAAAATTTACGATTGTACTTGGAGTACAGATTATTTGCATAAAGAAACACTGTAGCAATTTGACTCGTAATATTACCGTTCATTGTGACTTTGAATATGAAAGTGTATCGTATAAAGGTGAAACATTTCTTCGACATTATGGGTATCACCTTTCCGAGCCACGAAAGAGAGTTTGCGTTCACGATCACGTTGGCATTACCTAACCAGCTTTACCTTTTACGTTCATTGCCTGTTCTGAAGTGGGGATTGTTGGCAATGCACGGACAGACAATGCAGCTTTTCTGTTGAGCGCGAGCTCAGTGCCCAAGATACACGATACAGGCGAACATTTATTACATCGTGTTGATTAGGTTGCTTAGCCGCGTGATTTTAGTTTCTCTAGGAAGTATAATTTTGTTTTTATCGAGTGTAATCGGGTAAAGTTCCATTAATGGAATGTTATTGCTGGATCACAGATATTAATTGTTCATCGACTTCTATTAATTGATATATAGATCGATCAAATTGAAGAGGCAGTAAAAATATTATTAAATGAATAAATCATGATGATTTATTCTTGGATATATGCATTCCAATGCTTTAATTATATTATACCAAGTTGAAAGAATTTTATATATTTTATCTGTCTTGTGAATCTCTGACTATAAAAGTATCGCCGTTCGATGGAAAACTTCTGGTCTATGACATGAAACTTCGGCTCGGATGAAAAGTGATACCAGCTGGGAAAAATTGTTCTTCCGTTTTTTATTTATATTGTTTGCAATGGATCTATCGTTTAAAATATGGACCATCGTATGTTTAATCATCGTGAATACTATGCTCTGTGTTTCGTCACGATGGGACAGAGTTCTTCCGTGGCACTCAGTATCTAGTAAATATCTACATAATATTATCGTTCAGCTTTAAAAAAGAATGATACAATCGAGGACAATTTTCCGAAATAATTGCGCATTTCAATTATTACTAAAAAAAAATTTTATTTTTATAGCATTTATTAATATATATTTATTCATGATTAATCTTATAACAATATTTATTTTAGCGATAAATTATCCTAGAATTAAATATCAATATTAACAATCTTGCACTTCCAGTACGATTTAAGTTAATAGTTCATAATCGTGCATTATTTTCATACTTTAAATTGTTAATGATAAATTACTAAACATATATAAGATATTACTCCAGATATGAAAAAGAAAAATTATATAAAAACGTTTCACTGCTCGACGACGTTTACTTAGAATTGTATTGGATTTCGATTTTTCAGCTTGCAACTGCAATGGATATTCGGAGAGATGCTACTTCGATAAGGAACTGTATAAGGCAACTGGACACGGTGGCCACTGCCTGGATTGCCGAGCTAATCGCGATGGTGCGAATTGCGAACATTGCCGGGAGAACTATTACCAACGGCATGAAGACAACTACTGTGTAGCTTGCAACTGCAATGAAATCGGTGAACTACAATTCTCTTTGCAATCTTCATATTTTAATATCTTGAGACCAAAACAAAAAAGAAATTGACCGCGTCAAGTTTCAACAATTAATCCTAGAATTCCTCAGCCTGTTAACAAAAATATTGTTCGTTTTCCCCTTTGGAGTTCAGGAGCTACTTTTGTCCTCTCTTAACTTTACATCAAGCTATGGACAATATCTTCTGAATGAAAAAACTTAATGGCTGTAAATGGTACTATTTTTATAGGTTCCAGGAGTTTGCAGTGTAACAGCGAGGGAAACTGCCAATGCAAGCCTGGTGTAACAGGTGACAAATGTGACCGTTGCTCGGCGAATTTCTATAATTTCGGATCATACGGTTGCACGTCTTGTGAGTGTAACGAATCCGGTTCCTTTGCTAATACACAAAGTTGTGACACCATTAGCGGCGTTTGTATGTGTAAAGAGAACGTCGAGGGAAGACGCTGCCGAGTGTTAGTACATTTATATCATTCATATTTCGTTATTAGTACATACGGAGAAACAGGCGATCAATTATTGAGTTGTCTAATAAGTTCGTACCGTTTATTTATTTTATAATATTTAATCGATATAAAATGCTATAAAATGATGCATGTGCAATAAACACCACCCATTAGGCAAATGTTAGGATGCCGGTATTGTGAAATAAAAATGACACGAACTTATTAGACCAGCTAATAGTATAACTTTACTAACATTGTCTCTTTTTAACAAACAGATGCAAACCAGGATTTTTCAATCTTGCAACGGACAATGAATTCGGTTGCACACCGTGTTTCTGTTATGGCCATTCCTCGGTTTGTAGACCGGCAACCGGCTATTCTAAAATTGTAATCGAGAGTATGTTTGTGAGAGCAGCTGAGCGATGGACAGCTACTGTGGCTGGGAACCCGATACAGCTTCATTATGATCCTCTTACTCAAACGATATCTGCTACGGCACTGGACCGAGATAACGTCTATTTTGTTGCGCCAGGTAAATATAAATAGGAATAAACTTCCAGTGATTGCTGAAATTGTTCATAAAGTACACACCAAACAATCAAAATTTACTTATGTAATTGCAAGAAATTAGTTGCATCACTTGCTGTGTAAAAATGTTAATTAAAATATTCGTTAAATATAGATCGGTTCCTCAACGACCAACGAGCTTCCTATAATCAAGATTTATCATTCACACTGAGGATCGGAGAAGCTGGTCCGGCACCCACTGCTCGTGATATAATACTCGAAGGAGGAAACGGCGAACAAATAACTCAACCGATTTTCGGGCAGCACAATCATTTACCGACTGTAACGGTAAGAGAAATAGCAAAAGTATACAATTTATGATTTGTTAATCGATGAAAAATGATTGCAGCCGCAAGAGTATCGTTTTAAATTGCACGAACATCCGAAGTATGGTTGGGAACCACGTCTCTCTTCTCGAGCATTCATGTCTATCTTGTCCAACTTAACGTCTATCAAAATTCGTGGAACCTATACTCATCAAGGTATCTCGATTGCGACTCTTTCAAGAGAGTATTTTCATTTTTATACGAATGGAATTTCTAATAAATTTCATTTCCCTTCTGCAGGAAGAGGATTCTTAGACGATGTTAAACTGGAGACAGCACATCGTGGGGCTGCAGGGGAATTTGCTGATTGGGTGGAACACTGCCAATGTCCCCATGGTTATGTGGGCCAATTTTGTGAATCCTGTGCACCTGGATTCCATCATGACCCACCAAACGGTGGTCCGTTTGCTCTTTGCGTTTCTTGCAATTGCAATGGCCATGCAGAGATCTGTGAAGCCGAAACTGGTACCTACCTACGATTCCTTTGCAACACAAATTTTTACATTCGGGTACTTAATTTCTTTATTTTATTGCAGGACAGTGTATTTGCCAACACAATACGGCTGGTAGCAATTGTGAATTATGTAAACGAGGATATTATGGTCATCCATTGAAGGCTACGCCTGACGATTGTAGACCGTGCCCCTGCCCTGATAATGGACCTTGTATATTACTTGGCAATAATCCTGATCCAATTTGTTCAGAGTGTCCATTGGGTAGAACAGGTAATAAAAGCAGCGTCTGTTTTCGAGGCTTTACGCGAAAATTAATTATTAATTGCATATGATCGTTCGATTTAGGACCTAGGTGTGAAACATGTTCGGATGGGTACTATGGAAATCCCGAGGAGGGTATATCTTGCAGATCTTGCGATTGTAACAACAATATCGACTTAAACGCTGTTCGAAATTGTAATCACGAAACCGGCGAATGTTTGAAGTGTGTAAATAATACAGCAGGTTTCCATTGCGAAGAATGTTTGGCAGGTGCGTAAAGAAGGATTCGTGTATCGTATGGATGCTTTCCAAATATTGCAGTTTATTGTATTTATTGTATTTATCATGTTCAACAGGATATTATGGAGATGCTTTGTCTGAACGGAAAGAAGACGGATGTAAACTGTGCCAGTGTTATCCACCGGGTACAGTGGAACTGGACGACGGTAGGGTAGCACCTTGTGAACAGTTAACAGGACACTGTACATGCAAGCCTCACGTAATTGGTCGAGATTGTGATAAATGCGAGGAAGGATATTATCATATATTGAGCGGAGAGGTAATTAAAACTTTTGTAACTGTTTCTTGAATACACTGGCTGCGCATTGTGCTAATGTGCTGTGAATATTCTGTGTCTAAATGATGCTGGCAATTATTATAATTATATATGTATACATTCTAGGGGTGTGCACCTTGCAACTGTGACCTTGAAGGGTCTTACAATCGTACTTGCAATCCTGTTACCGGTCAATGCGAATGTAGACCTGGAGTTACCGGCCAACATTGCGATGCATGCGTTCCCTATCAATACGGATTTAGCAGAGAAGGCTGTAAGCCTTGCGATTGTGACAGCATCGGTTCCCAGGAGCTACAGTGCGATGCCAGTGGTCAGTGCCCGGTAAGTGTGAAAATCATTGTCATATTTGGTAACAAATATTAACTCGAGCGGGATTTGTTTATAATTGATTATTGAACATTATACATTTTAGTGCCTCTCTAACGTGGAAGGAAGACGATGTGATCGTTGCAAAGAAAACAAACACAACAGACAAAATGGATGCGTCGATTGTCCCGACTGTTATAATTTAGTTCAAGACGCTGCTAATAGCCATAGAGCACGCTTGGGTGAACTAGAAAGTACATTGAAGAAGATTAATAGCAGCCCAACTGTTATAAAAGATTCGGATTTTGAAAAGGAACTGAAGAATGTTCAGGGGAGAGTGAAGAGTCTTCTGCGAACTGCGAAACAAGGATCTGGTAGTGAGTATAGTTCGTTTAACTGTTCGCAGGATTTTGAACGAGATTATAAGTAGATATGTTTCAGGCGAAAATAAAACCTTGGTGGAACAGCTTGACGAGTTACGTGATCAATTGAATGAAATGGGCCAAATCTCACAATCCGTGGATTTAATTGCCTCCGATGCACATAAAACTACATCGGAAGGTCTGATGAACATAGACGAGGCGGAAAAAGTTCTCGACAAGATACACGGCCAATTGACTGTAAGAATTATAGTTAAACGATACTATGTGACATTTATAATTTGTAACAAAAATGTTTAAATTGAATTTTGTAAATGTTAGGATGCAGAAGATTATTTAGCCACGGACGGAGCTACTGCATTAGCGGAAGCAAAATCACGCGCGGAACAAGTTGGCCAGCAGAATAAACAAATGACTTCAATTGCTCAAGAAGCTCGTGTTCTAGCCGACTTGTAAGTAAATCGTTCTTATAATCCTTTGCATGTTATTATCATTATTCATATGCACAATATGTTTTAATTGCAGGAATGTTAACGAAGCAAAGAAGATTCATTCTCTAGCAGAACAAGCTCGAAATACTACGATAGAGGCATACAATTTTGGAAAGAAGGCGATAGCAAAATATTCGAACATGACGTATGTAATTATTCTTTATTTTAGAGAAATGATTCTCAAGCAGTGTCTGTGCTATTAACTATTAGAAATACTTTGCCATCGTTTTATTTATTTTATAAATGTATTTTTTACTTAGCGACGAGATAAGAGGGCTGGAAAATAAATTAGAATCACTGGAGCACCGTATGAACGAAGTGAACAATCTTACCAGTATAGCAGCCACTAAATCATCGGCTGTTTCACAAGAAGCGATAGATCTATTGGTACTTGACTTGGCGCTTCCACCTGTTGACATCGATCAGTTACGAAATAAAGTTGAGGAAGTGAACAACGAGGTGAATTTATGTCATAATAAATATTATTCTTACCGATGAAAAGTTTAATTAAAAAAAATGTATGAAATTATAGGGTTTGAGGTTGAAAGAGCAAGCACAATTGTTGTTAGATCAAAATGAAAATCTCATAAACGAAATGGCAGAGAAAGTAAGGAAAAGCGAGGACTTAATAGAACGGGCACAAGACCAACAAGCGGCTACTGCTGAACTTTTAGCCGAATTAGATGGAGCCAATGAAAAAGCTGATGACGCTGTAAAACGGGGTGACCAAACTTTAAAAGAAGCTCAAGAAACATTGGAAAAACTTGGAGGTACGATTATTTTGATAAATAATAAATATATAAAATAATATATATTATTTAAGTAGGAGAATAAATGTATCTTTCAATTGTAATTCTTTTTAGCATTCCATGCCGAAGTAGAGCGTGAACGTATTAAGGCCCAGGACGCTTTAAGGGATATAAAGGATATTGCAGCATCAATTAACAATGCTATAGATCAAGCTCGACAAGCTGACGAAATATTAAGTGGCGCTGAGGAGAATGCCGAATACGCTCGTAAGAAAGCACAGGATGCTCAGGTACAGTGGTATTAAGCTTTCTTCGAACGTGTAGTATAATATAAATTATCATCTGCTAAATGCAAAATTTGTTTGTACTAGGCGTTCGCAGAAGAGGCAAGTGCAAAAGCAAATGCTATTAGAACCGAGGCAAACAAAACTAAGGTGGAGGCTCTTCGTGTAGGAAACGAAGCTGAAAAATTACATCAAAGAGTGGATATTACAGATTCTATGATGAAGCAATGCGAAATTCAAAGTGAGCACGATACAAACGTTACCACCGAAGTAAGTTACCAGCTGGATATAAGCAATATAATACTATCGGTGGAATAATTAAATAACAATAATATTAATACATCGTTTAATATATTTTAGGCGAACCACAAAGTTGGTCAAACTAGGATCAATGTTACTTTAGCGTCGCAGCAAGTCGAGAAAGCTTTAGACGAAGTGGCCGAAATAATTAAAGAGCTTGAGAATTTGCCGGAAATAGGTGTGTTGTCCTGCCTACATTGAATAACAGTATTTAAATAAACATATGCTTCTTATTTTAAAATAAACGTTAAAATGACTGAATTTTTATTTCCGCATTTCAGACGACGTTGATTTAAATCGTCTAGAAGAGCGTTTAGTCGCAGCTGAAAAAGATATAACAGCTGCCAATCTGGATCAAAGAATTCGTGCCTTAACAGATGCAAAAAATTTGCAAACACAGTGGGTAAAGAATTACGAAGATGAGGTCAGTAGACTCAGAATGGAAGTCGAAAATATTGGCGATATAAGGAAAGTTTTGCCAATCGATTGTCATAAACGTGTACGACTCGAACCGTGAAACGTGCCTTAATGTCAAACGATACTTAAAAAATCCTATCGTTCCATTTTTCATATCGTTAGTGGTGCCTTATATGAATTGAGAAAAAGAACATGGAAATTAAAAAAAAGATTTTAAACTTATAAACTTATGTTCGAAGTAACCGTAGAAAAAAATTAGTCGTGCGTTTCTTTTAAACAAAAAATGTATACCGTAATATTTCTTACAAGAAAAGTTTTGGGAAATGTTTTCACCAAAATATCATGACAAAATCAAGTAGGGCATGATATATTTTTTTAGTGATACGTCAGACTAGCAGGATGATATTTGCGCATTTATACTTAAATCATTTTATTTAACGTATCATTTAGAATATGATTTTGCATTTTTTTTATTGAAATGAATACTATGCGCTTAAATGAGCGACCGAAATAATGATCACCATACCAAAGATTTTTAATATAGTAGTATCTTTTCCTGTTATCGTTACTAGGCCTTTCGTCACACAAGTTAATTGTACGTATGTACAAACATGTATATAGTATCTATATACATTCGTTTTATTCTAACTGCCATATCTTTTAAGTCCCCTTGTAAGTTCTAAGAAAGCTTCAAAAGTTCCTCCGGGAAAAGAAGTTATCCTAATTTCTATTATATAAAATTGAATGTAATACATTGTGTGACTCATTAATTGGAAATTAAATATCAGAAGAAACGCTTCTACAATTAAAAAGGAGAGCAGAAGCCTAACACTGTATTTTATATTATGTATCATTATGAAACACTTTTATATGTAACATTTTTATATAATACTGATACATATCTACTACATATAAAAAAGAATATAAACAATCTTTGGAGAACATGTAATGCAATGTATTAACATGTCATTTCATAAAATCTACGAAGTAGAATAAAGTATAGATCGATAGCGAGGAAAAATTTACCTCTTTTCTGAAACATTGTAAAATATCAAAAATAAATATAATCTAAAAAAAAAATACACATAACTAAATATTTTAATTTGCTATCTGTATTTAAGGAAGGAAATTCATAAAAATCCGGTCAAAGATATAATAACTGTAAGTATTTATTATAATGGAGCATAGAATATCGCTATTAATAATTTATTATTAAAACAGAATTTAACACATTCGGCTAAATGCTATGAAGAAGAACCAATAAATTCTTAGGGAAGCTAGGAAATTAAATGATTCACTTAATTATAAATAAAATTATTAGAAACACCAATATAGCGGTCAACACTCCAATGGCTACCCATTGTCTCCGATCTAAAACAAACGGAAAGTAACATCACATGCGTCACTTAGAAAAAAAGTAGTCAAGAATTAAGAGATTTTATCGTCGTTCTTTAAACGACGGTAAAATTGAATAAGCGACATATTGTATGTTGTATAAGAAAAATTAATACTTATATATTTGGCCCTTCTTCAAACAGTAAACATTGTACATTATTTTCAACATGCATTCTTCAACAAGCATTTTATAACAACACTAATCTTTTATTTTCATTACTGATGCTCTGTACTCGAATGCTAAGTTATAAACTTCCAACTAATTTATAATTAAAAAAGACAATGTACATCGAATTTTAATTTTTTTTATAAACCCTCTGAACGATGTATTAAAAACATTAAATATTTTGTATGATTTAAAAAATATTTAGTAATATCTTGTAAATATATTGAAAGAAATTTGTAAAACAGAGTACGAAGAATCAATATTGCGAATTAATTTAGTATTTCGAATTGTTTCAAATAGTCATATTTCGAGTTAAAATTATTTATATATAACAAGCAATATATGTAACATTCAGTGAATTACAAAAGCTCCAAAACAATAACTTCTTATATGTATTAATCTTTTTGATATTGCACAGAGACACGTATAAAAATTATTTTCGCACAAACATATGTATAAGCAAAAATGGGAGGAAAATGGTATATTCACGACACACACATGAATCAATATATTTCAAGTAAAACTGATTATATTCCATGATTGAGAGACTTTATGTTGTTCAATTGCATAAACACTTGGAGAAATTGAATTTAGTATTGGAAGTAAAGTATTGAAAATGAAAACAAAATTGGTACTATAATACATGCATTGCATTCTCTCAAGCACAGAATTCAATGTGTAACAAATTCTTATATATAATCTTACTATTGTAACTGTAATTTCAACAGCATCAATGGGTCAGGGTCTTGTGGTACTTTACAATAACACATACAGTATAAATAAAGTCGCAAATTTTATTTATCAGTATGCCGTCACAATTTGGTCATTTACGCGAAATAATAAAGTATATCTTCCGTTTTTAATTTTAAATACATTCTAGAATAAACGATTTCTGTTTCGTGTATGAATTCACAACGTTATATTATTAACAGTCTTCTAACAACGGAATAAACGTTTTCATTTCGTATATGTTATTTTCCTAAAATGGAGCTTCAGATTACTTGTAGTCGCGGAATTTGATAAATGCTCACGAACAATGTTATTCGCATTTGGGAAACAATCAATCAGCAACCACCATACGTACAAATAATTGTTTTTACATTTTCTTCTGTCTATTCCTTTTTTTGTTCTCAACACTTTCCTCTCAAACTTTCTATTTTCATTTACATTCATTACACACATAAACTGTCTGGTACTTTCACAATATCATATTAATATTCCACAATACCGTGTACTAAACTATGTTTATCTACGCTTTTCAATCAATATAGTAATATCACATGTTGTATACATTGGAAGTAGAAGTATCAGAGGTTTTAAAACATACTGGAAATGTTTGTCTAACGTTATGTGTATGCATATTTGCCTATATAACTCTATTACATTAAAATTTTTCCTGGCACAACTTGCTTGTGCTATTTCATTTCCTGTTTTGCCACTTGTCTCCTAATATTTGGCATAATCTTTTAAAATCTCTATGTATATTTTATATATATATATATATATGTATATAGGTGTATTTATATACAGTCATTCATTTATCTATAGTTTTTCGATATACAGTCATTAATTATATTCAACAACATATTCTTACTGATGTTGCTATATTGAATCGCATGCTGGTTTAGTGCCTATTGTACTGCACAAATAATAATAAGTTAAGTTCTATTAAATTATTGTATCCTGAAGATAATCAGTTTTTATAATTGCACTGGTCCATTTTAATTCTACAATTCTGGCATTTACTGAATGCTTTACTGAAATATATATATGTTTAGGTTTCTTTTAATTATACATTTTTCAATTGTTTCAAACACATAAGGCTCCCACGATTGCTTACATGAAAAACTGTTTTGTTTCATAACTGTTTGCGTTTGATGCAGCAAAATGAAGAAACAAATTCAATGTGTACGAAATATTATGCTTGCAAATTCTTAATTCTTAGGAGCCATATAATGAAATATAAAGCTCTCAATTTTAGATCATGACGTTAATAGAAAAATAAAATAATAAAATGACGAAACAGTATAACTCCATTAACATATGCTACATATACTTTCATTCGTATTACAATGTGTCTCATTTTGCGACCAATGTTTTACTAAATGCCAATAAATAAATTAATGTATTTTCATTAAAAGAGATGCTAAACATTGCACAATTTAATGTTTAATGATTTTTGCACGAAAACTAGTTTGAAAGGAGTGAAATAAATTGTAATAAAAGTGTGCATGATCTTGATGAACCATCGGAAACACATCCACGGAAATTTAATCTTAATTTGCTTATAATTCTTTGATTAATATGATACTAAGGTATCTTTCTGTTGCAAATTCCCATTCCACTCTAACTGTTGTTTGATGAGACTTCTACTCTCCAATAAATTATGTTCCGAAACAATCGCATTTCGACATAATCCTACACGTGTTCGACACAAAAAATTAAATAATTAAAAGTAAGTGCAACAAGTGCTACAGAACAGTTTAAATCAGTTGAGAAAGTGTATGAAAAGATAAATTGCTGACGTTTTGATCATGGTATGCAATGTTATTGTAAAGACGAAATAAAACTGCTAGATTTGTTACAAGATTCCATAATTTTTCAGTAGGTGTTACGAATAATCAATTGATTACAATATAATAAATATTAGGTTCTAGTAAAGATGCCAAATGAACATTTGAAATAAACTTGAACAAAGCGCATCGAAGCAATGGATTCACAGATATCACCGAAAAATTATGGTAACAACATCTATTTAATCTCCAGAACACAAGAAACAATTAGTTATTGTATTTGATAAGGATGATAGAGAAGAAGGTTTAGAGGCAAGATCAGAAACACTAGATGTTGCAGTAGTAGGAGCAGGAATGTAATGATTATAGTTACCATTACTCATATGAAGAACTTTGGCCATTTTTTTCATCGTAGCATCCAGCTTAGAGTCTGTCACCTCCAACTCATTACCAAATTCGTCTAGCATACTGAAACAATTGATATATATGTTCAAATTAATTTCCTTGGACGTGGGAAACAGTTAATTAACCCTCTGGTTCCCGGCATTGACTATAGTCAACGAAGAACTATTGATTCATTCATAATCTGTGCGCGACTTGAAGTTTCGCAAAGCAGAATAATAACTCGTCGCCCGGATGTGAAGCCCTGAGCACGTCTAAACGTTAACTCGCAAATAGTCCAAATTTTTGCGTCGACTTCAAGTTACCTATAACCAGAGGGTTAAAAGGGCATATTGTTATTCGGTCGATCAGCTTACACTGCTTGCTCATCCAGTTCAGTGTTGATTTGCCTGGATACTGTTTTAAGCGTTCCAATACTTTCGCCTATCATATCCAGTTGTTCGTCTTGTTGTCTCATCATGTCGTTCTGTTGTTGCAATGTATCTCCCAAGAATTGCCGATTCGGACTATCAATTTCATTTTCCAATTTACTATACTTAGTTGTACCATGGTTGACAGGAACCCGGGCGGGACTGTTGTCTAAAAGCGGCTGTATGCAAATTATAATGCCTGATTAAAATGTTAATGAATGCAAAACATCTGCTATTTACTTAATGCGCGAGGTAATTTCATAAATTGTACGAAAAATTTTAACGAAATACGAGCTTTCGTATTCAATGATGTGGTAAATATATTTAATGAATTTATTTACAATTGAATGACGTTTATCATTCTGATGGCAATTCCACGGCGAGAATTATTGTATTTTACATAGGATAGTAACAGTGAGAAATATTAATGTACCGTATAAACCATTTCCGTGTTTCTCTGATTCCGTCTGATATTATCTTCCGATTCGTTTTAAATTAGTAAAAAGCATACCGTTGGAGAAAAAAAACGAAGCGAACTTTATAATCGCATTTGATGCTACAATATAGATGGGACGCTTCCAGCTGATTAATATTATCGACAATTTGACAGCTGTGCATAGATGTCGCAGTATGTACAAATGCGAAGGTAATTTAAAGTTGCAAAGAACAACTTGGTTTGCAGTATAGTGTTGCTCCAATCCAATCAATCATTTATCGAAATAAATATATTGCACTGAATGTTATTAAAATAATAATAGTATGTTTCGAATATAATGAAATTAATTTAATATATTTTACATTCTTGTTTACAAATGTTTTTAAAAAATATAATCGGTAACAAATTGAACGATATACAAATAATTAAATGTTTACGAAACAAGTATAATTTTTGCATACCTGTCTCGCTGTATTGTCGCGGTCCCGCCCCCTGCTTAAATTCATTTTGTCCTTCATTATCTGCAACCAATTAATCATCAAATTGATTATACAGATAATGATAGATTACATTAATATTATTATCTATGTTTAGTCAACACAACAGCGTCGTATAAAAATGATTTAGAAATAACATAGTGTACAGATTCGTAAACTGTTTCTATTTAAAGATGGTTGAATTAAACTTTTAATTCAAAATATAATACAAGGGCTAATCTATACATAACAAACATTACCTTAACTTCTTCCCTCGTTTGTTCGATAAAACTTCGTTGAACTGTTAATTCCTTGTTATCTATCTTAAACTTTGTTGGATTCTTTTCTACGATACGTATATATACATACATATGTAATACATTAAGGATAATACAAAGATATGCACATAAAAAAAAAATGAGCGAATTATACGAAAATGATTTTCTATTTGTACTCTTTCATTTTAAATATATGAATAAAATAGTCTATTCTATTATTCGCAATTTAAATCGATCTGTATAGATTCTATAAAATTCATTATATTTGCAATAAATACATCGCATTGAATCGACGTTTTTGAAGAAAATGCCTACCTATTTTCTACTATAAAGTGTGTAGAATAGATTCAAGTTAATGTCATTTCAATAGTGAACCTTAAGAAACTTAATAAACTAATGTTTCGTATGTCTAATACGTAACAAACGTATGTAAATATTAAAGGATATGAATCGTATCTTCTAGATCATCAAGATCCCATTCAATCGAGCGTAAGGCTTTCCGTAATTCGGTAGTTGTCCACTCCAATTCATCCCGCGAGATTGGGATTCCCCCACTTATGGTTGGACTTGTGACAATAACATCTTGCAATTCCGTCCAGCGCCCATATAAACCTCGATTTTTATTTAAGGCCTTGCACACTTCGCTAAAGACAGAATAATAAGAAATTATTATAAATGGTAAAATCAGTGATCAGGAATTATATTTTTAAAGGTGTTTCGTAAATGTATAAAATAGAAAGATGTTGTTTATACACCATAAAATATTTAATCGCAAATATAATATAAGATATTCGAGACATTTATAAAAAAAGTGCATTGCTTCACACGTATTATGTAATCATAATAAATTAAAGACAATTAACTTTTGCCTCTTCAAGCTGTACTACTTTTCGCATGAAATTTTTGCTATCCGCAATAACTTATCTAAAATCATGAGAGCGAATGTATAAATAATATTTTGTTTTTATAAAAAATTAATTGATCGATTATATACTGTCACTTTATCATATATTATTACGTTACGTATCAAAATATTAATATTCTGAGTGGAAACAAAAATTCAGATATTCTGTAATAATCGAAAAAAAGAAATCAGAAAACATTCGTTATAATACGTCTTCCAAAATTATATAGACTTTACAGGATTTTGTATTATCATGCTCTGAAACGTATAAATATGAAAAGCCAATGAGTCCAAACTAAAATATCGCGAATAAAGTTCAATGCTACTACTTATAAAAATACCGAACCAAACCCTGAATGAATTCAATGAACAAAATAATATACACATACATAATATATAAATTAACTATCCGTATAATTATATCTATATTCAGATCTTATAGATAAGATTTAGCATATCGGGAAACATTACTCTAAAAAAGCCATTCATTAATGCCGCGATAATTAAATATTTTAAAACATAAAAATTTCGGTTCCTTTGTAATTTAGTTCATGACTATCAAAGGGCCGCCGTATATATATGCATATGTATATAATATGTATATATATGCATATTATATATATACATATATATATACAACACTAATGACACGATAAGAACAACAACAGTTTAAACTTGACAATTGCATAAGTTGCACTGCATCCATACCACCTACTCGTTGACAATTCATACATATAAAAATGATTTACAAAAAATTCGAATCGGAGTACAAGTTTTACTTACTCCTTGACGACAAAGAACGGATTCTCCAGCGTCATTCCTTCTTTTAATTTAAAGAGGTGGCCTTTCTCGCCGCCTCACGGCACCCACAGAAATACGTATACGCGATTTGCCGATCATCGGTAGAAATTCCAAACGATCTTGACAGAACCACCGATATACACGTAAACGATGACAATAATCAAATTGACACTTGCTCGCGCTCCACTGTATCGTACCACGAAGTCGTGGTGTATTGTGACGTCTGCTTTGAGTTCCTGCAGACGACTATTTATTCGATTTTAACGTTCGTGCGCAAACACGCCTCTCTAAGAGCCACTGTAATATTGATTTCACGTTGAAACACTTAAAGCGACGTTCACAGTCACCCGACAGTGAACACGCGTATAATTGAAATGACAATCAAATATAGGTGATTAATAACAAAGTTGTATATTTGATTGCATTATAGATTAGATTGTTAATCATTCGCAGAGAATTAATCACAGACGAGATATAGGAATAGGCAAATCGTGGACTTTCGCAGCTCAAAGTCACTGCCATACCGACTCAGAAATCCGTCACCGAATTGAGCGTCCTCTACTCATGACCAAACTTCAGTTGAAGAACTATTATTTACTGAAGTACATGTGTAGGCGAGATGTAGGAATAGACAAAACATCCAATGTATTTTTTCGGCCCGTTTTTCTTGGTACCTGAGGCACCGACGAGATATAGGATCTCGTCGGTGCCCGGGGTCCCAGAAATGCTGGCCGAAAAAATACATTGGATGTCTTGTCTATTCCTATATCTCGTCTGTGGTAGTGTTACAATTAAACAATTAAACAATTGAAATTATTATTGCGGGCAACTGGATAAAGTTACAGCAACGGGATATTATTCCCGTGTAGCGTATTCTCTTCCCTTTTATTTGAGACTTCGTAAACTAAAAAACAACCCTCAGGAGCCGAGATAATTGCAATGACCCAGAGTGCATTATCGCCGATTCTTAAATTGTTCATAATTTTTGAACTACATACGCCATATTCTTGAAACTGTTGGAGAAGTTAGCTATGGTTTGTAGCTTTAATTTGAGACCAGTCCGGATAAAAAATACCCATTGTAAGCTCAAAAAACGCAATCGTTCAAATGAACGATGTAATCCAAAAATTTGGTTTTGACGGCGCGGTAAACTGCTTGAAAAGCCGCAACGCAAGGTGGCGCCTCGTACATTTTATGCAGCGCTGGGGCTCTAGAGCCCCGGTACCATTTCTATGTCACCGACATCGTTTCCGACTGATTTTAAAGAGCGATGGTAAATATAAATTTTATATCTCGGCTCCTGGTCGTTATTTTTCAATCTATGAGGTGTCAGATGAAAGGGAAAGAAATAAGCTATTCGCCTGCAAGAATCTCGTTGCTATTGCTTTATCCGCTTGTCCGTAATAATTAATTTAATTTGGTTTAATTGTTTGTATCAAACTAATGACGCGTGAAATATTTTTGCCAAGCATATTAACATAGGTATTTATATATTTTTGTCTTTCAAGACATTTTCCTCCGTATAATAACTACACAGTAACAATAGTATTCTCCTTGTATACATATCCATGTGTACACGTAACCTAACTTTATATTACTATCTTAGCTTACGCATTCTTCTCTTCCACTCTTCCTTGTATACCTTCTCTACCTTACATATTGTCCTATATACTGTTACTAGCCACCTCTTTATTGCACATCTATTATATATCTTTCTGTTTCGAATTCCCGAGCTTTCATCTCGTATTTTACGCATCAGATCCGTTATCGTAACCCTCCTAGCTGTTTCCCTACATTCTCTTACTAGATGTTCTAACATTATAAATTTGTCTCCACACAGGTCGCATCTTTTATTATTCCCTTCTTTCTCTCAATATCTATTCCACTTTTGAGCGCATTCAGATTTTTACCTGCGTTATTAACCGTTGTTGCATTCCCGTTCCGACTTTATTTTGTTACTGTGGTAGCGTTGATGTTCTAATATATCTAAACCTTTCATTATATCTTGCTGCTTTTATTTTTCTGCTTTGCTTCCGCTGTTGTATTTCGTAATATCTCCTTTCCATCACATTGTTTCCTTTCCTTCGTGTCTTTATTCCTGTAGGACATTCATTTTCAAATAATCCTCTCCTTTCGTTTTGCTTCAGTTTTGACTCATCCATCGTTCTTTCTGTTTCTCTCTCCTGTTAGATACTTACTAATATATGCTTTGTGTGTGCAGGTTTCCTGGCAAAGAGTGAGGATCATTCGCCGGTGCTTCTCATTGTAGTAAGAGCAAGAAAGAAGATAGAAGAACTTTTGGCACATACTTTAGTTATCATTTAGTTATAGTAAATTGGTTTGTAACAATAGTTTATAACATAATTTAGAACAATTGTTTAATTAACTTTTATGTCTATCTATTATATATTTTATTCTATATTCAGTTTATTTGTTAGATCTTATATAAACTTTAATATTACTTATATTACTAGTGCAAGTTCTAGTGAATGCGCTGAATATAAAATGAAACATATAATAAATAATCTACTATTGTATATTGTGCATTAACTTTTAAGAATAGCTTACATGAATTAGATTATTTATGTTTAGTCTATTTTTTTAAAGACATAATTGTTAGTTTAGAATTAATACAACACTTAGTTGTACGATGTATTGTAAATAGATATAAAAGAATAGTTCATAAGTGTCTGCTTGTAAATCTGAATTACAACATTTTTGTAACTTCATTGGTTAGTTTAAATAAATATTCAATAAAAAGAAATCCACAGCTCTTTTTATTTTCACACCTCAACAATCCTTGAAAGAACCTAAATCCAATTCCTTACACAAGAATTACCGTGGACGGACTTTAAATGCAAAGTTCTAAAGCGAGAAACTTGTAAAAATAGCCCTATACGTTCTTAAAGACAGCAGGTCTTAATTTTTTTGCAAAATTTGTTGGCGGAAGTCCACAAAATAAAGCGCCGGGAAATTCCTGGAATTCAACGTCATTTCTTAGAATTGCTAAGGTTCGAATACCTCCTCGCATATCATATTCTCCTGATACAAACCCACGATTTTCAGCGAGATATTTTTGGCAGAAACTCAGAAATTTTGCGCTCGGAAATTCCTGGAACGTGACGTCATTTCCAAGAATTGCTGCGATGAAAGACCTCCTTGCACATCATATTCTCCTGATACAAATCCAGGATTTTCAGCGAGATATTTTTGGCAGAATCTCAGAAATTTTGTGCTCGGAAATTCTTGGAACGTGACGTCATTTCCAAGAATTGCTGCGATGAAAGACCTCCTTGCACATCATATTCTCCTGATACAAATCCAGGATTTTCAGCGTAATATTTTTGGCAGAATCTCAGAAATTTTGCGCTCGGAAATTCTTGGAACGTGACGTCATTTCCAAGAATTGCTGCGATGAAAGACCTCCTTGCACATCATATTCTCCTGATACAAATCCAGGATTTTCAGCGAGATATTTTTGGCAGAATCTCAGAAATTTTGCGCTCGGAAATTCTTGGAACGTGACGTCATTTCCAAGAATTGCTGCGATGAAAGACCTCCTTGCACATCATATTCTCCTAATACAAATCCAGGATTTTCGGCATGTTATTTTTGCTAGAAACTCTAAAATTTAAGTACCGAAAATCCTGGATTTGTATCAGGAGAATATGATATGCAAGGAGGTATCCAACACCGGCAGTTCTTGGAAATGACGTCACGTTCCAGGAATTTCCGAGCGTTTAAATTTCTCCCAACAACTTTTGCAAGGAATGAAGACTTTGAATATGATGAAAATGATTGAGAATTTCCTGCTGCCAAGTTTAATAACGAATAGGGCAACTTTTACAAGTTTCTCGCTTCAGGACTTTGCATTTAAAGTTCGTCCACGGTACTTCTCGTATAAGGAATTGGAATTAGGTTCTTTCAAGGATTGGTAAGGTATGAAAATAAAAAGAGCAGTGGCATTCT
Source organism: Nomada ferruginata (assembly GCA_963583965.1). Taxonomy (NCBI): domain Eukaryota; kingdom Metazoa; phylum Arthropoda; class Insecta; order Hymenoptera; family Apidae; genus Nomada; species Nomada ferruginata. Next base: position 11,989,700 of record OY757215.1, read on the forward strand.
TTTCATTTAACATTTATTAAAACTAATCAACGAAGATACAAGTTTGAAAAATGTTGCAGTTCAAATTTACAAGCTAATACTTATGAACTATTCTATTATATCTGTTTACAATACTTCGTACAAGTAAACCTTGTATTAATTCTAAACTAACATTTATATAATATAACAAATACTATAAACATAAATAATCTAATACTTATAAACTATTCTTTGAAGTTAATTTACAATATATCATACTAATAAACCTTATACTAAAATGTACGTACTTTATATGCAGAAGGTTATTTTAATTTACAGCAATTGTGTAACTTGTGCATATGCAAAGTATTTCTTGTATCTTTCATTTTATATTTAGCGCATTCAGTAGAACTTGTAGTAAAAGTAATAATAAAGTTTATATAAGATCTACCGAATAAACTGAATATAAAATAAAATTTATAATAGATATACATAACAATTAATTACACACGTGTCCTAAATTAATCTTATGCGCTAATAGTTACAAACTATTTTGATAAACTGTGGGAGCGCGTAGGGTCTAGCGTCGGAACACAGGGCATTTATGACAGGGCCATCTGGGACAGGGCTGGTCTGCAGACATGTAGCAATGGCCTGCAATGCAGGCCGTGCATTAACGAGGGAAATTATACAGCGTAGTTGGAGGAGCAGAAGACGGCAGATTGAGCAGCAGGGTAGCGTGGTATTTGGAGTGAAGCAGCATGGATCTGAGTGCCAACAGCGCAGCGTAGAACAACGTGGAGCAGTGTGGAACAGCGTAGGCTTCTATAGAATAGATTAAGATATATGCATTTAGTACTGCAAAGTATCTTTTGTTATATCGAATATAAATATTTTATATTACACTTACATCGGCCTCGATTGCATAAACCTTCCAATCCCGCAAAACCAATTTACTAACGAATTATGTGGCAAGAGCAATTCCTCCTCCTTTTCTTGTTTTTATACACAACGAGAAGTGCCGGTCAATGCTCCGTATTCTTTGCTTGCGAAACCTGCACACAAAAAATATATTAGTAAGTATGTGGCAATATATAAAAAATTGTTGAGGGATGTCTAAAAGAAAAAGATATATGGGAGGGCCTTACAAGAAGCATAAGAGAAGGACAAGATTATTTAAAAAAGAATGGAATCAGTCCCTTCAAAGTAAATTTAATAAGAGCAGAATTAAAGGAATTGACGTAGAACCTTAAATTAATATCGTAAAAATTATTTACGAATTTGAAATGATTCAGGGGGGAAATGGAAAGATGTATAATAGATGTGCGATAAAGAGATCACGAACAGTGTGATTCGTAAGGTAGAGAAGGTTTGAAAACAAAGAGCGAAATGGAAGATGAGAGTGCAAGAGTGAAGATAGTATTGTAAAGTAAGGTTATATGTATACTAACCAAAATTTCATTGCTGCGAGACCAAAATAAAGAATAATACTGCTATTACTATGTATTTACCTCTGCTAAAGAGTTTGATTGTGTACTACACATATGTATGAATTTTAATAATTAATTTTAATGTAGATTGTAATACTGTGTTTGCTAACACTTTACTGATATGTAAATGAGATTACGATACAACTTTTCAGCATTACTAAGTTAATAATAAAAATGAAGACATAAATAATCAAATTCAACTAAGTTTATCGCACCGCTATTTTAAAAACAACTACTTGAAGTTTCGTACCACTCGTATTCCTGTTTTATCTACACCCAAACTGGTCTATAGTATCACCATCTATACGAAACTTCTTCAAACTACTCGCGCCTGCTATGATATCGCCATCTTTACAGAAATTCTTGAAACTACTGGGGCCTCTGCCATATCTACACTTAAGGTAAGTAACAGGCACGAGTAGTTTCAAGGAGTTCTGAATAGATGGCGATACCATAGCAGGGACCCGCGTACTTTCAAACACAGGTTTACACATTTTAATCAATTTATGAATTAAAATATATACATGGGTACTTCCGTTATAAAAAACTTGAGGAATGGGAAGATGTAATTCTAAAAGCGAAACATATATGAATTATCTTACTAAAGAATTATCTCTAGAGCGACAGTAATTAATGTCCACTGAAATGAGTACAGTAACCAATAATGCCCAGTTAATGTTCGCTGGTTAGGGGCTACCTACCGAACACTATCCGGGGATGTGACTTTCCAGGAACTGTTATTCCATTGCTGGACACAAGTTGAAATAACTCGGATGCTCGCTCCATCCGCGATTCATCTGAGCAGGTCCAAGAATTGGTGGGGAAGAACAATTGAAGAGCGTCTTTGAGAAGACCAGAGGAAGAAGAATTGGGGCAAAAAACGAACATTAAGCGGGCACAACTGTACTCTGAATCCTAAGTTGAAAGCGCAGTCTATTCGCTCGAATTATTTTCCATACAATTATCAAACGCTTCTTGAACGTTTAATAATTATATGATAAATAATTGATTGCCCAGGTCTCACCACGTGGAGGTTACTGCGCATGGAGACCCACCCTAGCCACGGCCCTACCACCCTCCAATTACGCGAAAACTAATTCTAATATAACTTGTGAGGAAAGAAAACCTCCTACTTTTGTCAATTTGTAGAACGTTCATTAATTGATCGTAGTACAAGTAAGACAACGAGAGGAGTACTTGGAAAATTCACGACCGAAAGCTAAATGGAATATCAGAACGAAACCTGAAATAAAATCAAGAAGAGAGTCCAATTTCCTGAAATAAAACTTTCTTAATAATATATCCTATGATCATAGAAACTAGACAACGAAATATTATCACAGCAGTGTACACTGCTGTCTTAAAAACCAAGGCACAGTTTAAAAATAAATCCTCCTTTCTTAAATACTAGATTAAATTCAAATGCGCCCTGCCTGACTAAAGATCTAACTTAAAACTAAAATCACCCTACCTAATATAATATCTAAGAGTTCAATTAAAAGAACAATTTCAATGATATGCTACCTAAATAGGAATGTAACAGATACTTTATCATATTATTGTAGGTATAAGTATGCATATTCTTAATTCCTCTTCAATTAGTCCATATTAATTTCGTGGTCCATGCCTTCCTAGAACAGACAACTGGCAACTGGGCAGGGGCTGGGCACGGGCAGGGGCAGGGTGAGAGTGTGGTCATATTAAACATATTTTAAATAATCCTCTTCTTCGGCTGAGTCCTTTCAATCCTTCTGAAACAAAGACAAATTGGAAGTAATTAGTAAAGCATTATAAAAATCTTAAACTCATAAATGGGATCAAATGGGAGGCAAGTAACGAAAGTGACTGCTACCGAGCAGCCCGCGAGCCCTCGGCCCAGAGTCTGGACAGTAACACGACTTACAATCGACACCAGTTTCGATACCGAGCCACAGCAATCATTGAGGCACGGACATGCAAGACCGCAACCGCGAATCCAGATTATGTCCCATATACCTTCTGCCACCCCAAGGTGTGCTTGGCGTGGTCTAACGAGCAGGAATTTCCTACGTCGGCGGGTCACCTGTCCAGAACCACAGTCACAGCCTCACACACAGCTCGTCGCTGAAAGTGTAACCCAAATATCGCCACAGGTGTCAACAGCGCCTTACCATCGGTCCTGTGAGCCGAGAACGGAAAAGGGAATGAAGCAAAAAACGAAATGAAGCAAAAGACGGAATGAAGCAAGAAAGGAAATGAAGCAAAAGGGAGAATGAAGCAAAAAAGGGAATGAGAAGGGAAAGTGCAATGCGCAGTCTATTCGCTCGAATTATTTTCCACATAATTATCAAACGTCTCTTAAACGTTTAATAATTATACGATAAATAATTGATTGCCCGGGTCTCACCACGTGGAGGTTACTGCGCATGGAGACCCACCCTAGCCACGGCCCTTCCACCCTCCAATTACGCGAAAACTAATTCTAATATAACATGTGAGAAAGAAAAATCTCCTATTATTGTCAATTTGTAGAACGTTCATTAATTGATCGTAGTACAAGTAAGACAACAAGAGGAGTAACTTGGAAAATTCACGACCGAAAGCTAAATTGAATATCAGAAGGAAACCTGAAAGAAAATCTGCAAGAGAATTCAATTTCCTGAAATAGAACTTTCTTAAAAATATGTCATATGAACTTAAAAACTAGTCAACGAAATATTATTGCAGTGGTGAACACTGCGGGCATAAAAGCTAAGACATAACTTAAAAATAAACCCTACTTTCTTAAATTTTAGATTAGTTTCGAATACGCGCTGCCTGACTAAAGAGCTAACTTAAGACTAGAATCACCCTACCTAGTATAACATCTAAGAGTTCAATTAAAAGAATAATTTCAATAATATCCTACCTACATAGGAATATAAAAGATAGTTTACCAAACTCATATAGGTATAAGTACGTATATGTTTAATTCCTCTTCAATTCGTCCATATTAATCATGTGGTCCATGGTGTCCTAGACCAGACAGAAACTCGAACCAAAAAATTGCAGCACCTGCCAACAATATCTGGTTTTATACACCCTGCCTAATTAAAAGTCTAATAATTTCAATTCGTGTAAAACCTGCCAGTATAAAGATCTAAGATTGTGTGTTCAGACAAATCCTACCTACATAAAGAGCTAAAAGTATTGTTCGATTTATATTTGGGCCTGCCTAATTAATTGTCTAACACCTGTAATTAGTTAACATGGGTTTGGGGCAGGGATGGTGAGGGTGTGCTCGTATTATACATTGTTTCATGAATCCTCTTCTTTTCAATGCTTCTGAAACATGCACAAACTCGAAATAATTAGTAAAGCATTATAAGAATGAATTCTTAAACTCACAAATTGGATCGACGCAGCTGGCTCTTTTTTTTTAACAATTCCAATCGAGTCTTTGATAATATTTCTGGATCTGTATTCTATATATTGAACTCTTGAGACTCTGACGTATGTACTTATGTTTGTTTAATATAGCATATTTGGGTTCATCTGTGAATCTGTAACAATCTCAAGCATTGGATTAGTGACATCCCCAAGCCTCCCCATTTTATATCGAAATGAAGCTGCTATTAATTCGGAATAACTGAATTTTAGCGCAGTTAATAAATCAGAATGCTGCTATTTTTTGATAACAATAGTTAATTGGATTTCGGCCAAAGTGATATATTCTTTTGTACGTTCTAGATCAAACTGAATGGTGGTATCACGTTCATTAAAAACTCCAAAATGAAGTAGTCACATTTCACTACAATTGATTCTATTTTGCTTCAACAAAGAAGCAACAAACGATTATTCGGAAGCAAAATATCAAACTTTCACTATCACCATGCCGAGACCCAACTACTGCCAATAACGTTTTTCGTGCAAGGATTTTTGTTTAAACATTTACGGATATCGCGAGTGAATTTCAATTTCTACAAAGCAAGCTCAAAAAGTTATAAAAATTGGCTCTACTAAAAAAAAGGTTAAGATGGAATTGCAACAATTAAGAAGAAATATTTAAGAGTTAAACTCCAATAATGAACAGTCACTAGTATTAACTCTAATTTAAATCTACTATCTAGGCTTATTATAAATTTATCAAAGATTCTGCAAATTATATCTGGTTTTTACTTTGCTCTTTTTCTTTTCTTTTTCTTTCTTTTCTTTTCTTTCCTTTTCTTTCTTTTTCTTTTCCTTTCTCTTTCTTTTATTTTCTTTTTCATTTCTTTTCATTTCGTTCACACAGTAATTTACTAATATGTATGCAAATTTTTAGCAGTACTTCCATCAACAGACATTCCAGGTAGTATAATTATTAAGAAAAATAAAATAAAAAGAAAGGCAAATATAAAACGCTGAAAAGAAAAAGTTCCTGGTTCAGGAACAGGCTTCCAATTGGAAGCAGATGGGGACTAGTAGTCGTAACTCTACTTAAAAACGCGATCTTTAATCAACGCAACGCTAACTGGAACTCGCGATACAATCATTTCGCAACACTATTTATTAAGACTAATAGAAAGCAAACAGTAAATTATTTGTAATATCCAAAATTCAGCAAATTGAAGATCCTCTGAAAAATGAACTGAAAGTTCCAATACGCGAAAACAATTTCCGCAACACTAGAAGCTCACATGTAAAGTGTATTATAAAATACTACAATTTAACTAGCAATAAGAATAGCAATAAGTGGCATTCAACGCAACTCTAACTCGACCCGTTCGCAAGTTTTTCGCAACTCTAAAGCAACGCGATATTTTTGGGAGGGCTGTATCGTTGGGCCGGAATGTGCGTCGGCCAAGTACAAATAAAAATTCTACAAATGGAAATGCAAGCACAGTGACAAAGTAGTAACAAAGAATGATTCCCCATTCTTAAAAAGAATGGGGAACCATTAGTAGTTGCCCTCTTGAGTGGCAGTTTGTCGGGCCCCTTCGGCATATAGCCTCTTCTTTTCGTCGGACCCAAGGGCCAGCTGAAACTTAAACTAGGCTCGAGGCTCTAATCGAAAACCAAGGGAAAACTTATAAATGTGAAATAAAGAGTTTAAATCGCGGAGCTAAATGGAACACACGTGGCCGAATGGCGATCAAATAAAATCGTAAAATTGTGATTACGGAAAATCACATAGATTACGATTAAAATTGTAATCGTTCTTCGTTCACACGTGCAGCCTCGAGCATAATGTAACGCGTTTCGTTTCGGAGCCTAAATCGCGACCACGACCGCGAAGGATTCGAAAAATCGATAGGCAAAGCCAGAGGCGAACGCATTTTCGTTCGCGCCACAGCTTCACCGTCGACTTTTCAAATCAGATTTCCTGAAACAGGTTGAACACGCGAAATAGTGCCTACCCGATCGGAGACTGTGTCAACCTGCCCGGCCCTACCTACTTATGTCTATCAATCACACCAGAAAGTATGCTACCTATCCTACCTGGACCTATATTTAAAAAATGGCAAACAAACACACCAACACACGACACTCCACGGTTCTCAGTCAAACACTTGGGCGCAAAAGCCTACACTAGGGAGGCGTCCCGGGACGCCCCTGACACCCAGGTGTTGTCACAACTTGCACACTCTAATGTACGTACCATTTTTCTGAAATCGACTGACAGTGGCTGGGATCTTTGCGTTCGCGTGGAAAAAAACCACGCCGCGGTTGATATTTAATAAGATAATTAAATAGCACCGATACAAGAGCTACTTGATAGCAATTGATAAGTATATTCGATTCTCTTTGGCATTTGGCCTTTGTCATCTTAAATGGCAAAACTTCGTGCCTCAGTATAATAGGGACTATTAATGCAATTAATAATAAAAATGATGTCTGTGTTTTAAATTAATGGACATCTTATCTTGGTCATAATAGCTACATTTTAATACGGAGCGACGCAAATCCACAGCCTAACCACACACACAATGTGGATATTACGTCGTGCACGATACACCAACGCACTGTCAGTCGCCAACAATAAATCATTTTATGGCTTATAAACTAAAGAAATATCGTCGTGCTCTACCACCGTTTTCCCATCCAAGTAGCACAGGGGCACGTGAGTGGGATCCGGGCAGTGAACACGGAAAGGGTTAAACCTGAAAATCCTCGTCTAAAAAGATGATAAAGACAAACTGATTTTCTAACGGGCTAAGTATATACTATATGTTATATACCAGATCAACATATGATTCTATTTTATTAGAAAAATTAATCAATGACTCTACTTTATTAGAAAAGTGATGCAAAGACTCTACTTTATTAGAAAAATTGTGCAATGACTCTACTTTATTAGAAAAATTATTCAATGACTCTACTCTAATATACTTTGAATTAAATTGAAACACCCTCGGGCGTTCCCGTCATCAAAGCATTGCTTCTAAAACGCAAGGTTGGTTTTAAAGTAGATTGCCTTGATTTCGAGAACTACCCGTTCGCGTATTGTCTTCTTGTACATTCAGGTTTAATTAACATTTTGTACGGAAACAATGAACGTATCGATATCTTTAAACGCTAAAGACTAATATGGATATCGAATAATAAAATTATTCGATAGTTCCAACAAATTGATAAGGTAAATGAGTACCTTCACTTTATATATTATCAAAGTAGAAAAAGATGAAATACTACACTCTTACTAACAGCAATAATTATGCAATTTATTCTAACTGTGCAGTCATTGCAATTGACAAGTAAACGAAGTCGAATGGTATTCGAATTCTCCACTACAAACTAATGCACGTAGAATACTGGACGTTACTTTATATTCATTCAATAATTAATAACTATTTAAATATCGTTTCATAGGTATTCAATTAAATACTCTATTATAAAAAGATATATAGTGATATATTTTGTACTAAATATGATCTGTTTTAAAATTATCAAGCTATTTAAAAACGCGTTGTACAAGAAGACCTATCCTCACATAATATAAAGCAGTAAAGAAGTTACTACTCATGAGTATATTTCCATATACCCATGGTCACAGTGCTTGCCAGAAAAATCTACGTAATTACAATCAGTCACCCGTGTCGGTTCGGACCTTTCGTCCTGCGACATGCTTGAGTGACCAGAGGAACTTTAAAGCATGCCACTCACCGGTTGCAGACTCATCAGGTGTGCGGTCAAGCTCGTCGCCTTCGAAGCCATGGAAGCTGCTGAAACATTCAAAAAGAGCAAACAACATTAAAATCTATGTATTTTCAGTACTTTTGGAATGTGTTAATTATCAATGATTATTGCAATACAAGATTAAAGAACGAAGGAGATACTTACTCGTCAAATTGATGGCTGAAAGCCCGAACTCGCCGAACAGGACACTGACTCTAATGAAACACTTATGATTGACAAACAAAGTGATTTTAATTTCGCGACAGTATTTCTACTGTTTTTGTGACTGCTACCGAGCAGCCCGCGTGCCCTCGGCTCAGAGTCTGGACAGTAAAACGACTTAGCATCGAGACCAGTTTCGATTCCGAGCCACAGAAATCATTAAGGCACGGATATGCAAAACCACAACCACGATTCTAGATTATGACCCGTATGCCTTCTGCCACCCCAAGGTGTGCTTGGCGTGGTCTAACACATAGGAATTTCCTACTAGGCGGGCCAAAGTGTCCAGAAAAGCAATCACAGCCCCACACACCGCCCCCCGATGACACTGCAACCCGGATATTGCAAGAACCGCGACCACGATTCCAGAATGGTGGATGACCTACCCAAATTAGAGATTATATGTGGTCTAACAGAGGGCCTCGTGACCAGGGTCCAGAACCACAATCACGCCCCCGCACATCGTAACTCGCTGACACTAAGTCCCTAACCATCAGTCCTCCGAGCCGAGAACGGAAAAGGAAACGGAATAATTGTGATCGACGAACAAAGTGACTCTATTTTTCGCGAGAGTATTATTTCGGAGCAAACACTGACTCTAATTTCGCGTCTCTTTACTGCTATTTATGTTTAATTATTAATAAGGGCGGTTGCGCTCCGAAAATAATAAAAAGAACTTTGACGGAACAAGCACTGACTCTACCGACCGCATTGCGCGCGGTCAACAATATCGTTATGGTAATACCATCGAGCTCATGGCACCTTCTGAAACAATCAAAAGAACAGAGAACATTGAAATCTTTGCGTTTTGAGTACTTTTCGATCATGATAATTATCAAAGACCATTGTAAAATAAGATTAAAGAAATACAGAGATACTTACTCTTCGAGTTAATGGATGAATGCCCGAACTCGCCGAACTGCATCGGTGCTGACTCTAATACCGGAATACTTATTGCGAAAGAAAAAATAAATAAATAAAAGACTACTATCGCGCACGTCAATTGTGATCGACAAACAAAGTGACTCTAATTTCGCGAGAGCAATATTTCGAAGCAAACACTGACTCTACTTTCGCGTATCTTTACTGTTATTTATATTTAGTTATAATTATTATGAGCGGTTTCGCTCAGAAAATAATAAAAAGAACTTTGACGGAACAAGAACTGACTCTACCGACCGCATTGCGCGCGGTCATCAAAATTTTCTGAAAGAGAATCTGTACAAGTTAGTAAATAGGGTGAGGAGGTAGAAATTGAAGCAATACACATTTGATTTTATTTATCTCTTTCTTATTTCTTCATCCTGTCAAACGTCTGTTGAGGAAATACTGCTTTGTTTTAATAAAGTACTACCGTATTATTATTCTAATTTAATTACTGTTAATTGTCTATTCAAGATATACTATTATAGATTAATATAAATGATTTATCAAAAGCATACTGTGACTGTTCTTTGTCCGAGTTTTAAAGGTGATCATGATCTTAGTTAATAAGCAATATCGCGCATTTATAAGTTCTCGTAGCTGCTTGTACAAATCAAGACTCGAAACTATTTATCATGCTTCAAGTGCATGGCAACCAGTACGTAAGTACGCGGACAATGCTGCATCGAAAATACAATTTGACCGTACTTGTGCCAAGTCACAGAGATAATAAAAGTTTTTAATAAATACTAGTGAAGCTATAATAGAAATCGCGACCAATATGCAGCGAAACATGAAAGTATTTCAATTTTTCGTTTAGAATTAATGAAATTTACTGACTCTAGTTTCAATCGCGAATGGCATATTGTAAGTCCTACTTAAAATGTTTAAACTGCTCAATAGCTTTCAACCGAAAGAAAAGAACTTGAGCCAAAATCCAATCGCCAGATAACAAGAAATATACGTAAACCGTTGGGATAATAAGTTAAATGTTACCAATCCTTCATCATACGTCATCGGACTGATTGTTATGCAGCGCAGTAATTGTATCCTGCAGCCTCAATATATTATCCTCCACCAACCAATCATCCATTGTATCTGCAACAAAAAGAAAAGCAACGTGATAAACCTGTTCCAAAATCAGAATCGAATTCGAAGTCGCGAAAGACATATGTAAATGGGTATGTAAGTGACATTGCAAACAAAATAAGCGCAACCTTAACACCGCTTTGAATCCGAGTAATCGTGTATAAAATATAATAGTGAATCCAAAAACCGTTCAAACTAATAAATTAATTAATCCGATATTTTAATAAACGACTAGTTACCGCGTATCAAAGAATCGATGGTACCGGATGACCGGTCAAGCGTCCAGCAAAAGAGACTCGAGAAAGAGTTTAATGTATATCCACGATAGTCAAACAATTGTTAAATAAACGTGTATTAATTAATACAAGCTAATAGACAAGCTTATGCGGTGGTAAAGTAAACCCCGAGATGCTGTTGTATTGTAAGGTTATGTATGTCGCTAACCTTCGACAGCACACACGACCCGTACGAAACGACGCTTGAACTGATAGTGATACCGCGTGCGCCGCGCACCGTCATCCCCACTCCGCGACGCGCCTGCGCGTCGGTATCGCTCGGTGGTATTCGCAATTTTCGAACTGTTCGAAGGTCCCCGACCGCGGTCGTACGTACTACTGTACTAAGGTCATACGTACTGAACTTTTGAGGCTTCTGACCAATTTTTAGCTGAACCTACGCTCCTATGGTTATACTTACTGAACTTTTACGTTTTCTGACCAACTTTTAGCCGGACCTACGACTCTAGGGTTGTACCTACTGGACTTTTACTATCTCGGACCAACTTTTAGTCGGACCTGCGACTCTAGGGTCGTGCCTATTGAACTTCTGCGGGTTCTGATTAAGTTTTAGCCAGACCTACGACTCTAGGGTCGTGCCTATTGAACTTTTGAGGGTTCTGATTAAGTTTTAGCTGAACCTACGATCCTCGTTAAAGAATTCTCTTGTTCTTTGCCGCGCAATGAAAGCGGGACAGCACAGGCGGGACGCTTGACGTGACACTGTCAATTTCATCGCCCCGATGCATCGCGATGTGGTTTCGATTCAACTCGAGCCGAGCCGAAGTGCATCGCGCGAGCAGGCACCGTAGCTCAATTTTTCTGCCGAAACGTTGCTCGAGAAATAGCTGCCCTGATCCCCTCAAAGCATTTACATATATATTTATGTAACCACTACTTCAGTAAATAATAGTTCTTCAAGTGATCACTGGCCATGAGCAGAGGACGCTCAAATCAGCGTGGGATTTCTGAGTCGGTATGACAGTCACGTTGGGCCACGAAAATCCATAAGATGTCTTGTCTATTTTCATATCTCGTCGGTGATACCGGTTTCAAAATCTCCTAAAGATAAATTTCTTATTGCTGGTCAGTAACAAAAATTTACCCTACAGTCCTTTTCAAAATTACGAATAAAGGTGGAAACCAAATTAAAGAAATTAATTTTAATGCTTGGCACAAAATATATCATACACGAGAAAAAGATTAACTTTAAAAAACATTTTAACTGACATTTTGTACTAACTTTAAAGCTTAAAAATGTTATTAGAAAAGTACATTCAACATTTTTATAACAAAGAAGAATGCAAAACGCGGTTTACATTGATACAAATACAAATATTGTCGCAGATTTGCATATTTGAATGCAAAGCGCAATTTACATTATTTTAGAAAAATGAGTTTAACATACTATAAAAATTTGATGATACAAATATAAATTGTCCCCGATATTTATGTCTATTCTTGTCGAATATCTTAAGTCTTAAATAGCCGCTTGTTTTAAATGCGATAGACGTTTTCCATTGTGATCATCGCATCGCTATGCATTTCGATGCGAAACCGTACTATGTACTAAAATACACTGATCGCGATCAAGAGATTGGTTGAGTTTAAATTTATTCTACGACGTTCCTTAAATCAGTTTCTCGTATGTACATCATTAAAATAAATATTTTTTTATAATAAGAAAAACTGTAACAAGGAAGAATACAAATTTGTACACCAGCTGATGTGCAAAGATGGCTAAGCCTAACACAAACAAATAGTGGTCAGTAATAATGTGCTTGATTTCGCACCTAACTCAAAGAAGTAAGTAAATTCGCTTGGTATATTTAAATATCGGTGAATGATTGTGCTCTCGAATTGTTTGAATATTTTTCAAAGGTTTGCTGAATTTTTCGAATTATTTAATATTGAATAGTAAATTACACCTGTCCTGACCTGCTCAATATAATTTCTCATTCATGCCAAATTTTGCGACACAACGTTACTTGTGAAAATGTTGGCAAATTGCTTTCTGCACCCAATAGTAATGTTTCTTTGAAAATTTTTGCAAGATTTCTTTCATATAGATTTCAAAACGCGGAGTATTTTAGTCAAATCTTGTATCGTAAGAAATGCAAAACAATTTTCGTAAATTATTAATAATGCAGCGTTTCAACAGATTTGTTCATGTATTATATTTCCTTGGATATTTAATGTGTTTAAATTGATTTATCATTTTGCATTCGTATTTACCGTTCCTAATATAATATATTTATACTTACAGATAAATGATAACGAAGCATACGCAAGCGTTGTATATAAAAAAGGATGGCTTATGATTCGCGTAACATAAAATACCCATCTGGAATGCACAGCCATCAACACAATCAGTCGAACATAATCGAATATACATATTCTGGGCATCTTGCGCAAGTTCGGCAAATAGATGAAAATAGAAATGAAAATAATTGCGGAAATAAGGAAACCTGCCCGCAAATATCTCATCAGTCGTCGGGTACGCAGACTATTCAAAAAGTAGACGTAGCAACAATGACTGATCCGTTACAGATAGACTTCAGACTTACCTCCGAGTACTTAGCACGATGTTCCACAACGTTAGGCCTACCATATGTAACTAAGTACGAAGAAAATAGCAATAACTCGACACATAATTGCCAAGAAGTTAGACCAAAAATTGAATTTGAGGTCGAACCGCAACATATCAATGGTAAGTAGTTATAAACGAGGCGAACCGAAATTATATGCCCCTTATTAAAACTTTTCTTATATCTTCAAATTACTGTAACTAAGGAATTTTATAAATGTTTTAAAGGTATGTTAATCTATCATTGCCCAGAGTGCGCATACAGGTTTGAAGATAGAGAATCGTTGCATGAGCATCTTGAAGATCACAGACAACGGCCGCATATCTGTGATATCTGTGGCGCCAGTTTAAAGCGCAAAGAGCATTTAGATCGTCACAAACAAGGACACAATAAGGACAGACCTTATCAATGTAATACATGCTGTAAAGCGTTTAAACGCAATGAGCATCTTGCCCGCCATATGATTATCCATTCGGGTAGCAAAAATCAAATTTGTACAGAATGCGGCAAAGCCTTTTATAGGAAGGATCACTTAAAGAAGCACTTGCAAAGTCATAATAGTAGCAGGGGTAAAAATTTAAATAGTTCACAGAATAACCAGAGTGGCCATAATAACGGTGAAGAAGGTTTGAGTAGTTTTGCAGTAATGATGAGACAGGTTGGTCCGCCTCCGTTTTCGATTTTGAGAACTTAATACATTTTTACTTTAATCTTCAAATCAAATTGTTTGATAATATAGGCAATTTAAAATTCCAGTGATTTATACAGCGAGCTTTATCAGAGACATTTTATATGATACGCCAGAGTAGTTGTTGATGGTTCTGTATTTTGCACTTCTATAATATTATTCCGAAAATAATACCTTCGTATAGCAAAAAAAAGACGGGCTACAAGAAAGTTCTTTAATTTTGATGTTTATCTTTTTAATGAAACTCTCGCACAATATTCTTAAAGTAAGAATGTACCTGTCAAGAACAGTTCTTTGGAAGATAATGTATAAATATAATGTTTAGATACATTATACCATTTTATTAAATCTGAATATTTGTATTAAATATTAAAGTTTTTTTATATAATATACAAGTAGGCATTAATCTAGGACTGTTGAATTCTTTTTTGTTGACTTTGTATTAAAAATATTGTTTGAGATACGTGGGAAAGCAAGGAGAAATATTTCATTAGACAGCTTAAATTTAATGAAACGTTATGATATATTGATTAGAGGTATGCTATTGTATCCCACGTTAAAATAGTTTTTGGAAAACAAACCGATAAATATTTTCACTATTAAGCAAAAAATTGAAATTAAGTATATGTTACGCACGATGTATAAAAAGGGAGTTCAAAATATATGATTTTATTTATTGCTAAATTGAAGGTATCAATCATCTTTGATCATGTGCCTAAAGAAACAGCATAATAATATCTACGATACCCGTAATATATAATAGATATATTAGAGGGAGCGATACATAACTAAGATTAAATTTGAATTAATATAGGTCATAACGAACAAGGTACATTTTTTAGTTATAACCGGAAGGGAACATTGCGTAAGATTGTACAGTGGTTGTATAATTCATGGTTGTATAATTCATTGAAAGAAAGAAAACAAAGCATTGTATTAGTTATAAGTTAATGATAGTATATATTAATACTTCGATGCCTGTTTATTATATGTATATGTATATAAGGTCGTTCTAAAAGCACACTACAACCAGAGAGGGGACGATTTTTCATGCTAAAATAGGTTGAAAAATGTAGAATAAAATTATTTGTTATGAAGCTCCACTAGTAAGCAAATTCAATTAGAATATTTGTTAAAGAAAAATTGTTGTTTGGGAAACCGAGTCATTTTATATTGTCAACTTATTCTCGTATTAACTGACTCCTTTCTGGCTGTACGACAAATTCAGACACATCCTGCATATTATTTTCAACTACATATTTTCATAGTATGAATTATTAATGTATAGTATTAAAAGAAAGGCTACAATTTAGTATAACAGCAATCTATTGATAACTCTAGCCATTTTCATTAACGTTTTCAGTTGAGATATAGTTTGCAAAATGAAGTGTAAAGGTATGTTAAGTGATAATTTAATGTTTGTACAGTGCGAATGTGAATGCGTGTGATAGCATGTAAGTACATGCGTATATGTATAAATACACGTATAATGTGGTTACACATTTACCATAATAATATGTTATATATTATACGCGTATTTGTACAGGAAAAGTTGTTACATCAGATTGCCCTGTATATTATTTATATTTATTAAAAAAAACTGATTGTATATCGGCTTTATTCTATAATGCTTTCAAAGTGTATACGTACCGGTACATGTTACAAGAAATAATGGATGAAAAAAACGTTTTGTTATCGGTTGTACCAATTACAATTAAACTAATAAATCATTTTATAAATAATTATAAATCGTTTCTATCTAAATGGTAATATATTTTAAAAACCTGTAGATTACTACGAAAAGGATATGGAGAAAGAAGGAATTGTAAATAATAAAAATTAACATATTTTCTGAGATGACTTTTCATACAATTTTTATATATATATATAGATATATATATTTATATATATGGGTATTACATAAAGCAGCACTGGGAAAGGTCCGAAAAAACGTTCGCAAACTTTAAACTTCTATCCTCGCAACCTAAATTCGTCTGTCTGTATTTTTCTTTTATACCTACATCTTGCTTTATACGTTCCTCCTCTCGTGTACTACATAAGTCTTGCGTTTTGTTTTATTTAATCGTACATCTTTCCTCGCCCTTACATTCTTCGAGATTACATGTTTCTTATGCATTCTATACAAAAATAAAACGCTGAGATCATCAGAGGGTTCGCATAGTTATACACAATTTCTCTTATTTCATTTTCTTTTTTTTCATTCAAATCTTTTTCTTTCCTTTCCGTTCCGTCCATATCTTTTTTTCTTTCTTTCTTTCTCTCCCCTTTCCACTATTTTTTACTCTTCTGCTCTTTCATTTTGATTTACACACCATGATGAACAAACGGTATTATTTTATGTTACTCTTTCCTTTGTACCCTGGAAGACTGCGGTACAATTGTTTCGATGAGGTATAAAACGGAAATAAAGTAGAAAAAACAAACAATATGATGGTGTCTGAACAGAAAAATATTGGTATCTTTTGTAATGCCGAGTAAAATGTGTTTGCAAATTTGACTATATCTCTTTCTTTCATTCTTATACTATCTATCGGATGTCCGGAAAATCCACAACCGCGAACGCAATCTTAGATTTGAAAATGAACGTCGACAGAATATCTTTTAAAGGAAGTACATGTACATTGTTTATCGACGATACGTCTCTTAAGTAGCATTGCTCATTAATTCGAAGCTACCGATAACTGCAGTTGTGGCAGTATCTATTCGTTTGTTTCTTTTAAGTATACGATGTATGATAATACATGAAACGATGATGAATAATAAGTTGGACTATTCAACGAAGACATTTCAGAAGGGAAGAAAAATACTATTAGGTTTGAGATAACAGTGTTTTGTAGCCTCGAAAGTTCTCTAAACAATATCCTATTTATGTATCAAGTGCTGTTGAAATTAATTCCAGAGTGCTCTATCATTTATATAAAATATTTACCATTCATAATTCGGCTAGTCTATTACAAAAGTATATATACCTTGCTAACATTTGATCGATCGCAGTGCAAAACACTTTGCGCTATTTCCAGTAATCTATAAAACGTCAGCCTTTGCAGTCTCGTAAAAAATTTGTAAGAATATCTATCTTACGGATCTTTATTATTACGTTTGTGTGTTGAATAAAAGTTTCTCTTAATGAATAGACTTTACACTTATTTCAACGAATTACATGCACAATCTATTTGATACTCTTGCACTTACATCGCCGGATAAGAAAACTATTACAATTAGGAAGAAACGGGTATAACTATGAAAATATAAAAATTTTCATTCATCTGTCCCTTTTCTTTCAACGGAATTAATGTCAACGTGGTTCGAAAAAGAGGAATTACGAAAAATCTTCAATCTGTTTACCAGGTGAAAAGAATTGATCAGTGCAATGTTTAATTCTTTTCCTTTCAAAATTTCGTTCTGGTGTAAAAGAAAACGAGGGGGAAAAAATGAAATTGTTTCATTGCGTCGCGGACTCTCCGGCTACTCGGTAGATGCCTATTTTACGCGTAATGACTTATCTTGTAATGCGTACTTATTATATCCCTAGGCTATTGGAAAAAGAGGAGTTTAAATGCTTTGTACTATGTCGAGGAATTTGTATATCTTTCCATATTTTCCTTCTGTCGTTATTCGCCTGTTGTGCTGACGTCTCTGTTTGAAAAACCGGTAATCACATTTACGCACACATCCACATAGCACACGCAAAAAAACGCGACACACACGCATACACACACCACGCCGACTGAAGAAGCCGAGAAACTGAACCGCGGCAGCTGAATTCTTCGATAAAATATACGCGTAAGAACAGCGCCTGTTGGTTCATGCAAAACTTTTGCCCCGTTTTTAATACTTTACTGTCCTAACTTCATCACATTTCACTTTGTTGAATTTATTCAGTTAACTATATCGTCCTTTAATTAATATAAATAATCAATAAAGTGGCTGAATAAATTTGATTCAAGCATTGGATTCTAAGTAGAAAGAAACAATAGTAATTTATAGTAAACATCAACGAATAAATGCATGGATTTAACGTTAATTCCTGAAACTGTATTACAATCAAAATGAAATGAAGTCAGGCTGTGAAGAACCATACATACATACAATTCTTAGATGTTAACTTATGCCTAAGATTCATCGAAAAACAAAGCTAAACGGCGATTCGGTGAATTCTATGAAAAATTATACGCCTATCGACATAATCGGTTTCTTTTCACTTCGAAGCGATGTGATTTATTTTTACTCGGTGTTCGTCTTAAGCCTATACCGTCGTTTCCTTCTTCATTTTCGAGTTCGTTATTATTATAAAAAGAGATGTACGCGGGGAATGCTTCAGCTTCTTTTAAATATATTCGCGAGCATCTGAAGTTTCGTTATTGTACTTTTTCCACTCCCTTTTTTGCTCCTCTTAGATTCCTTTACCTTAACGATTACTTTTGCATGAACCAACTAAATCTGCAGCTTGCACGTGAAGCGAATAAGTTACGCTTCACACCGCAACCATTTTATCAAATTCGCTTCCGATTCTATTCTGGATTAGTACGATTAAGAGCTTTTCGACACTGTGTAGAAAAATATGGTTTTCATTGTCACCCTCATATCTCTCAGAGAATCGCATTTGATTTTCAACAAAGTGTTATTTGTTTAATGCTTTAGTGTTTTGTTCTTTTATTTTCCCTGTTCGGGCAATTATTAAGCAATGATCGCTCTTGAACTTATTAGAGAAATAGAGTTCAAAAAGCTATTCCTGTCACTGTAAAGAATATTATGCAAATGACACGAGAAATATAATCGTAATAATTGTGATGCTGTTTCGTATAGTTAATCCCGCGCAGTTTAGATTATGGGTAAAGACCTACACAATTTGTAAGTTTTTCGTCTCGAAAGTTTCATTCTTGCACCAAGAATTCAAACTGTTATACGCTTCCGAACGTTCGATATTTTAAGTTGCCCTCGTAGAATTCATCTTACATGTGGAGTATTTGTTACATTGGCGAAGATAGTTTGCGGAAGATTTAAACAAACACAAGCGAAAACAGAAATTGAATGTTTCTGCAAGTTTTCTTCTCGAGATTTAAGATCTTGTTCAATTTTAGTCTTCTTTACAGTTCCAGAATAAACTGCAAAATGAGATGTACGCAAATTTAATTGTTTTTCTTTTATTATCATTTTGTCTTTTCCACTATTTCTCCATTTCACTCGCAACTTCTCTCTCTCTCTCTCTCTCTCTTTCTCACTTTCTTAGCTCGTACAACTTAGGCAATAAAGGCCTATTCCTTACGACTACCTATGTTTTATAAAACGCGACATTTATGCTTGTTTAATAATTAGACGCTACTCAGGATTATAAAAAAAGTGAAAAATTAGGATGGAACTTAAATTACTTGCAACTACGAATTCTTTGAAACAGAGCTCATTCTCAGTACCTCTAGCAATAAAACTAACGTTGCTTCTAAATGAACGGTATGAAAAAATAAATCTTTGTAATACATATAAAACAATTAAAAGTACAAAATACATACACCGCGTTACTAGAAAAATATAAAATTTCAACCAAATGAAAAAGATTCCATTGGAGTTAGAAATTTCCTTAGAATTTGCAGGCAAAACAAGTCAAGCGTAAAAAAAAATATATCTCCATTCTTATCAAACTCCATTTTTTGCCAACAATCTTGTTTGGATCCATCTTATTAAAAACACACGTCTTACTTTTTTTTTTATTCTCGTTCAATCTTTCGATCATCACTTTCTCATTATTAAAAAATATTTCATCTTCCTCTCTCTCGACTGCCCGTTATACCTCCTTTAATCCATTCTTTTCGGCTATAATTCGCACAGCAAAAAGAGTGGCGGTTGGCGACGAAAAAGTTCGAAACGGGAGACGAAAGAGAGAAGGAGCATGCACAGGGTGTCCCGAAAAAGAGCTATGCACGAGGCCATTCCAATGGACTTTGACTCTCACAAGGTGGAAAAAGTATGCAGGTGCGGTTAAAGTCCAGCGCTATGCAAAGGCACCGGAGAATTGTTATGTTCTTTTCCTTTTTTTTCATTTCTTTTTTTTTTAGAGACGCCTTAACTACTTTATTCCCTCTCTTCTTTCTCTCTCATTTTTTCTCTAGGAACACCAGCTACACCTATTATATCGATGAAGAGGTCGGTTTCGGAATATCAAAGACAAACCGTCCACCTCGTCGAAAGTGGAAATAATATCAGCTCCTTCTTTCCTTTTTATCCAAGTTCTGGCTACCCTTCAAAATAGACCGCTTCTTGAGCCTCTTATTTCTTTGATCTCTCTAAAAAAAAATCATACACCGAGCACTTCTGAAAACTCATTCTCGCCCTCTCACTCTCTCTCTGTGTTTTTGTTTCTTTTTTTTTTTAATTCTTATAAATCGTAAAGCTATTTGTCATTATTTCCATCATCTTTGCGTTAATCCATCGATTTCCTGTTTCGGAAAAATTTGATATTTTTCTCTGTCACAGTCTATATATTTTCATATTATATATATATATGTAACTACGCACATGTCAACGCTCCTCTCTTTTCGCTTTTTTGTTTTCATCTCTCACAGGCTCTTTCTCTCTCATTTTCGATTATATAATATAAAACACGCATACAGGCTAACTCTTTCCGACTCATTCTCTTTCTGTGATCCGTCAGGAATGCACAGCACTCATGCATACATACTTCCTTCAATCTTCTCTCTACCCCTTTCAACGTACATATCGTAGTAATCTTATTTTTGTCTGCATCTTGTATACAAACTTACACTCTAAAACGTATTACCTAAGGTGTACTCTCTGTTCTCTTTTCTTCTTCTTTTTTTCGTGGTTACAAGTACATCGCGGTGGAGTATTTTAATACAGCTTGTTCTTCTATATTTTGTTATGCATATATGTATATTACATATGTACGTATAGATTGCTATATATATATATATATATATACATACATGCATAAATACATATATAGATACATATAATATTTTTAGTACATCCTTAAACTTGAGGTCTGACGAATCCTGAATTTTTCATATTACCTGCTAAAACGTACGATTTGCTAGAAACATGATGCGAAAGTATCGACGAGGATTAACTGGAAGAAGACTAGAAGAAACTTGGAATTACTTCGGTGAAAAATGAAAAAATACCGTTAGAGGGAAAGGAAATATTTGTATACAAACGCTCAAAGTTTGAGAAGTAATTAAAAAAATATATCAACGATAGATTTACACGTCTATTCCACTTGTATGTATATCCTAAGTTCTTTAAAAAATACTGTGTTCTCTATTTGTTAACCAGCAATAGATCTCTGAAACGTGTCGTTCTCCCAACGAAGACGATGAACTCGCTATTCCTTTCTTTTTCTCTTAAATTTCGTTTTCCTTGCGACTTTATAGTAACGCATCACATTCCTAACTACGTGTATACGTTATGCTTTTTCATTTTTCCTTTTTTACATTACATCACGTAAACGTAAATTCAACCATTGTTGCGCGTAATCTTTAAGGATACACAACGTTATACGGAAGAAATAATGGTGGCTTTCAACGATCTGGTAGACTGAACAGTTCTTGTTCGTTATGGCAACAAAAGTATCGACAAAAAGAACTGCGAAAAAGATGGCACACTGAATAATACTAAACGAAGAAGAAGTGATCGAGATGTCAGACAATTGAGACAGGTGGCATTTTTGTCCGAAATGATCACAGTCCGCGAGGATATGTAACTTACACGACGCGGATATATAATACAAAAAATGTAAAAAAAACTAGTTTTAACAACGATTACTTGGATATTACTATAATATGTACGTATAAAAAATAATAATAATAATAAACTAAGAAAATCAAAAGTACGTTCAGTTTAACGAAACACGTTCACTAATACAATCAGTATTCAACGAAAGTTAAAGAGATTTAACAAAACAATGTAAAAAAACGATGTATACTCCTAAGGATCTTATAAGTAACATAAAAAGAGGAAGGGATTTTGGACGATTTTTCTACGAAATCGTACAATACATACGTATATATAAATATACGTACGCGATTATATAAATGTTACATAAATTATATATAAATGTATACATATAAGCAAAAAATTTGGAACTATATATTGTAAAATATAAAATACTGTCAACTTTGTATATAAACGAAAAGAATTTAAAACTGAAAGAAGAGAATAGGGCGAAATAATTTTCTTCTTTCTATAATGACTAAAATATTGCCACGATTATTCAGCCACTGCTTCGCAGCGCTTCATTAAAATATTAAAATGAAAAGTTTTTGTTGTTGTTAATAAACATCAATAAACATCAATAAACATTGAGAAAAAAATAGTTTTGAACTTATTAAAACATTGAAAGACATTATACATTAATCGGTGGGACGACTCATTTGCATCCTTCTATGCATGCCTCCATTAGCACAATTTATAATTGCCATTCAAATTAGAAAACAGCTTCAAACTGCGTTAAAAATAAGATGTAAACTCGTAAAAATTTTAATGAAATGAACCAATTCATTTTTAAAGTAATCGAGAAAGTCTATCATATTTCATTCTCCTCTTGTTAGTAAGGTTAATAGCTTTTCGGTGTTTTACACCAAGCCTTCATAAAAATATGTTTTGTTTCTCATAAGTACAGTATGGCAAGACTTATATCAGGCTCTAATCTATCGTATCTAGATTTATCAATTATCATTTCTCTTCCTTGCTCTCTCTCTTTCTCTCTCTCTCTCTCTCTCTCTCTCTCACGTGTGTGCATGAAAACATTCTCTATGCTTTCTCTATTCGCGATCACGTACATACACATATGGCACACTTTTTTGGAGTTAAGATCTACACGTACATATCTCTCGAAAAAAAAAACAATACCTGGTGTACAGGTAATTAAAACTGTGCATACTGTTGAAAAACTTATATATCCCTGTCACAGCTTTTGCACTATTGTATTAGGACATAGAGAGAGACAGTAGAATTATGTATCATTGTAACCGTAGAGAAACTCACTGAAAGCCGAAATAATGAAAAAAGCTGTTGAGTCGACTCTCGCTGGCAGAGAGTGCTTGTATAATTTGTCAGTTTTGTTACCTCTTAATCGAGGTCTTCCCCTGCTCTCAGAAATCTTTAACGTGTCCCAAAAAACTGAGGTCGTGCGTTTGATAATGGCTGGACGTTGGAAGTGGTGTCACGCTCGATTGATGCGCAACATTTACTGCGGTCAAATGATGGTGATGCAACGAATGGTGAGAAGTATGAGTGTGTAAAATATTATTTGGGTGGGGAACCTGAAAGTTCCCTGGTGGCGGGGCTCAGGACAGGAGTGGACCTGGATGTCCGCCAGAAAGAACAGACGCAGCTGTGACAGTTGTAGTCTGCATATTAGAAACATTATTCTGTTGCTGATTCTGCTGTGAACCTAAAAACAAAATGTTATGTTAGCATAATAAAAACAATAGTGTTTCTTGTTCGCACCACAGAATCGGTATTAAAGTATTCTAAGCCTTACCAGCATTTTGACTGAGCTCAGCTTTTACCCTTCTCGCGATGTGGCTTCTGGTGTGCTTTCTCAAATGATCTTTACGATAAAATCCCTTTCCGCACTCTGTGCATACGTGTCGCTTCTCGCCAGAATGTATAACAAAATGTAATGTTAGTTGCTCTTTTCTTTTAAACGCTTTCAAACAAACAGTGCAAACGTACGGCCGTTCGGGATTATGACTCTGTTTGTGGCGTGTAAGGTGATCCTTCCTTTTCAAACCTGCGCCACAAATATCGCAAACGAATCTTCGTTCTAAAGTGTGCCCCAAAAGATGTTGCTCTAACAATTCACGCTCTGGGTATGCCATATGGCATTCTGGACAGCAATACAGTGTAGAACCGTCGAGTGCCGTTGTTAAGCGAATTTCACCAGGCTTTGGACGCGGCTTTTTCTCTTTAGGAGCCTTCTTTTTTTTCTTCTTCTTATTGGTGGGCGACATCATTATATTAGGCGTTGTAGTAGTCGCCACAGCTACTGAAGTAGTTTGTGCCATTTCTGTTTCTTTCTTAATACTTTCCGCTGAATACTTTAAGAAATGATGTAAACTTAATGGTAAAGTGCTTGCTGGTAAATGACTGAGGTAATCTGCTACAGTGGACCCAGGAGTGGCCAAGGATTGCCATGTTGCGGGCATAGTTGCAGGCGTTTGCGTATGTGCGTGCTGCTGATGATGCTGGTGCATTGTGTAGTCTTGTTGGCTACCGTTTGTTGTTGTTTCTCCATTGCGCTGTTGATCGTCCGTTTTCTTCTCCTTATTCTTATCTTTATCCTGTAGGAGATTGCAAACATCTTGTTGATTTATAGTTTCTGTCGCTTGCTGAAAAGTTTTAATCCCTTATAGTGTACTTGAAAGTAGCGTACACCCGTTTGGTATTATCGTAGGATGAAAGCTGCGTTTACCTGATGATAAGAACGCTTCTCTGGCATGCCAGGCGAATTGGAAGGCCGCTGTTGAACTGGTTGAGGTTGTGAGTACGGTACGTTTGGATAATGATGAACATTGCTATTTGGATAACTCGCTTTATTGTTCATCATCACTTGCGACTGAGCAGATTGCACACCGTTGCTTTCAGGACGGTACTTTCCCATAACCGGCACTCCAATTGGAGGCTGGTTGGGAAAATGATTGGCGTAACGCCCACCCGCACCGCCGGAGCCGTCGGTTGCGAACTGGTGGATACTCGGAATAGTACCGGGAAAATGGCTTCCGAACGGCGGGAAATTCATTGCAAACCGTCAATCAGATACCTGGAAAGTCAAGGGAACTCAGGGCCGTCATAATTGCACGTGTTGATACATTAACCACAGCACGTTACAGGGTTACCCTTGTAAATTCGTTTGTCGGCCAACATCCCTCAACGTTTTCCCACAACATACAAGCACAACGTGTTAACGTTAATACACTAATGAACGACGAACGAATTGCCGGTGTTAGCCAGTGACATGTGCGCACGAAATACGTTACTATCGTCTAGATAAAGATCGTGTCATCGTCCGAAGAAAGACATCGAAATTGCGGAAATACATTCTCGGTGTGACTGGCGACAGGAATGGAATAGTTGCACGGGTACATACGCACAAACCGCGCAAAAGATAACTGGCGCGTCTTGCTCGAACGACGCCCGAGTATTTACTCACAGCGACGTCCCTCTCCCCATGTTTCTTCGCCGTGGAATCGAATCCTTTCCTCGGAGGGGGAGTCTCCGAGAGGTGAGAGTGAGCGTAGGGGCAGATTTTTACAACACGAGAGACACAAGAAGCAAGAACACCACGCCGCCGATGCGTCACAGCCGTCTGTCACGACGAGGTACACACGGGCGGGATGAAACGATCGCGTTTCCGTTCTTAATCCGTACAAACGTTGGAGAAAAAAACAGCAAAAATCGTGGTAAAGAATACCGGAGGAACTACACAACTTCGTGTAACGAGGATTACGAACGGTGAACTGGCTATAGAAAAGGGTACAACGCGGAAAAAAGACGTTAAAAAACGAACATTGTACGCGGCCAGGATCGTCGCGATGCGGGGGAAGGGTGGCCGTAGAGGGACGGTGGCGCGGAGAACGGGAATCAGAGAACGGGAAGAATGAAGGAGATCGGGGGAGGACGCAGGGGGGATGATCTGGTCAGAGGGATGGGTAGTGTGCGCGACGTGGAATAGAGTGCGAGGGAAGAGACCGAGACTTTCCCCTCTCGGCACCTAGTCGATACGCGGGGGCCGAATTCGCACGAAATTCAGCAGAAAATGGCCGTACCGAACACGGAACTCCACGAACATCAGTTAACTAACACGAAATATTTACCAAAAAATCGCCTTACCATTTAGTATTCAGCAGCTTATGTTCGCCCGGTTAAGATTTTCACTAACCCGAGAATCTCCAAAAAAGATTCCCCGCTCTATGTGTGTGCCGTTGACACCTGTCCCTCAAGTCGGCGCCCCCACCCCATCCGTCCGCCCTCTACTGTGCCAGCCTCTTAACTATTTTTTCTCTCCCGACCCTCCTCGCAGCCGCGCCGGCGAAAATGCCCGAATCCATCGGGGTTTTAACTTCGAATTGCTCCCGGCGACCTGCCATTATTTGTCTCTCTCTCTCTCTTTCATTGTCTCTCCTCTCTCTTGGCGCATGGGAGTTGGAAGAAGTCGAGGATATATTCACAGGTTCCAGTAATACTGCTAATCAGAACTTAAGTGAGAAACATAAGTAATACATTGCTAATTTTGTGATCTCGTAAATGTTCCATTAATTAATGTAATGAAAAAAATCTAAATGAGTACATAGATTTGATTGGCCAATTGAAGTTTAATATATGTACGATATAATTTAAAATATATATAAAATACTCGTATTCTTTAATTGAACAATGTTAATACAAATATTAAGTAAATTATAGATTTTAAATATTACTTATCCTTTCTTCCCTGCCCTATACAGATTATTAGTTAATCATTCGTATATTTAATATATGGAAATATATTTTAGGTGTAAACATGAACACCATGTTCAGTAATTGACAAATTAAAAATCTGCGTATTAACGATACAAAAACTGTATAAACGGTTAATCAATGAAAATTTGTTTATATTAAATGTATGTTTTATTTTAGCTTTTTTTCTCCAATATTTATGTAAGTAACAATGAAAATGACTTATAGACTATCCATACTGATTATGATAATAGCTATAATAATATGATAATAAAATAATAATTATATTTCTTGTACAGCTATACCCACTGCCTTTAATAATGATACTTACAATAAAAAGTATTTTTTTTGTATACATACATCTTTTACTCAAATAATTTTGAGTGTACCATGCTTGATTAATAAATCAGATGGTTTATCCCCAACAACTATTTGCTGTACTCTTTGTCGTGCAGATTGTGGAAATACAAAAAATTCTTTTCAGATACGATCAACACAAAGAAGAGAATTGCAAAGTCTTCTCATAAAAATTATCAGTTTAGTAAGTAAAACGAATTAAATACTATACAAAATAAGTTATACTAACTTATTAGATTATAGAAGTATTAGTGGCTGTAGAAATGCTCGTCTTCAAATTTAAATACATAGACTTAATCGCCAGTCGTATCTCATGACAACCTTAACTTTGCGATAAAAATAACCTAATTCAGGAATAATGACGTACTTATTTCCAATTCATTTTTTTTTTTTCATAAATTTTTGCAATTATAAATCTATGTGCTTTTTCTTTTTATTTCGATTTATATTAATAAAGCCCCGAAAAATATACTCATTTTTATAACTGTAAACGTCAGCTAATGAATGTTTGGGTACAAATGTAAAATTTTACATTTATCTCGCAAAACGCAGCGTTTCTTTTAAAATACTACTTATCATTCGATATCTTTGATGATTCTCTTTCTGTCTCGATCGTGTAGAGAACTGGAATAAATAAACGGATATATGTACCTCATATTTGCACGACAGTCTTTTTTTCTTTCTTGTGCACGGTAAATTGGTTGTATTTACAGCCCTGCTTTTTGTATTATTTTGTTACCTTCCACATTACGTATTTTTTTTTTTTCTTTCCCGTTATATTTATCCTCGAAGAAAATTAACTTCAGCCGAAAACTCGATTGCCTTCTGTCGGGCGAATCCAGTTCGCGCTTTCAAAAATATATTTTTTTATTTATATATGTGTGTATATATAAACTTCTTTATTTATTTATTTCTAACTTGCGTCATGGAACTGGATTAGCGACAAAAACATGTTGAATTAAATCAGCCAACAAACTCATTTCTTATCTTCTTTCTTCTTATTTCTTTTTTCTTTACACGTACGCTATAACGTGTACGCAAAAAATGAAACATCATATGCACGAACTTTGTTCGTCAGTCAGCACAGTGCGTTTTGCAGAATAATTATAATCATACATCAACCTGGCCTACTTCCTTTTTAAGAAGCTGATGGTGTACAAACTTTGAAATGCGACGGCTCGTCAGTAAAGTATCTTTATTTGAAGATACAGAAAAGGATTTCAATTTTTGCAACACCACTACTAGGCAACGATAACCACCATCAACGAATTTTTCTTTACACGATACCAATTTCACTATGAGATTATAGAATTCAATCAGCAAGAACACCTTGCCTTGCACGACCTCTAGCTTGTTGATGATTAAACCGGAAGTACCGCCCAGGTTGGTTCGGGGCGGTATGCTGCTGCTAATGCTGTTGCTGTTGTTGCTGCTGCTGTTGTTGTTGCTGTTGTTGTTGCTGCTGCTGTTGTTGCTGATGATGAAGCATGGCCATTGCACCGGTTTCTGCAGCAGTTGGAAGAACCACCGTAGACTGTTCACTGACGGCTATCTGATGAATCTGTGCCTGAGATCCTTGGCCTACTTGTATCTGTATCTGTTGCAATTCAGATACCGATGATTGTTGCTGCAATTGGTCTGCTTGTTGCTGCAATTGTTCGGCCTGTTGTTGTTGCTGCTGCTGCTGCTCCGTTTGTTGCTGGGAATTTTGGGAAGTGTCGGCAATGTTCGATGGATCTTCCTTGATACGTTTCGCCAAATGGGACCTAGCATGTTTTCTCAAGTGATCTTTGCGATAAAAAGCTTTACCACATTCGGTACAAACTTCCGTTTTCTGTCCAGAATGTATAACGAAGTGAAGATTTAAGTGCTCTTTTCGCTTGAAACCTTTCATGCATACAGAACAGATAAAAGGTCTATCTGGATTATGACCCAACTTGTGTCGTTCTAAATGTTCTTTACGTTTCAAACCTGCACCACAAATGTCACAGATAAACCTCCTTTCTATTTTATGTCCGATAAGATGCTGCTCCAAGAGCTCCTTTTCAGGATAAGCCATGTTACATTGCGGACAACAGAATAATGTTGTACCATCGAGAGCAGTAACAATGCTCACTTGTCCTGGTTTTGGCTTCTTTGGCTTTGGAGGCTTTTTCTTGTACTTTTTCTTTCGCTTAGGTTTCGCGCCAGGCTCTTGTTCCTCAACTACGTCCGGTATAATGGCGGTTTCTCCACCCGCAACAGTAATCTGCACTGCTTGTTCACCGGAGGCAGTACTTCCAGACGCGTCTAGACCGTCCGCTCCTAGAGGACTTGATTCGATAGTAGCTTCTCGTTTTATTGTCTCTGCCGAAAATTTCAAGAAGTGCTGCAAACTAAGGGGCAAGGTACTGGCGGGTAACCTTGAGAGATAATCGGCGACGGTTGATCCTGGAGTTGCAAGGCTTTGCCAACTAGCGGGCATAGACGTAATATACTCTTCGCCGCTTTGATTCCCTTGATTCTTAATATTTCCCCTCTTTATCAATGCAACGGGCGTTGTACCTTCTTTGACATCATCCTTAGACTCTTCGATACCCTCGCGTAAAATCAAATCTTGCGGGATCTGCGCGACTACGGTTAAACCTTCGGGCGCACCTGGCAATTGCACTGTTTGCTGAATAGTTTGCTGGGATGTAGTAGTAACCGCAGTGGATGTACTTTGGGTAGTTTGATCCGACCTAAAATAAAGAGAACATTCAATCAATGTCGAACTAGAGTTGCGTAAAACCCTAAACGAATAGTAGACTCGCTACAAACTGTAGCGTGTTACATTAATATTAAAGAAAAGCGCTGTAAATGAAACGGCGATCCTTACGTTTGCGTGGTAGCCACGGTGTTTTGTGGTTGCACTTGAATTTGCACTCCATCTGCGCCTTGTTGACTATACGCAACGGTGAGAACTGTTGCTGCACCCTGGGGAAACTGTCCCAAAGAGATGGGGGCCAAATGATACTTTGGTTGATCACCGCTGTTTCCGCTCTGCGATACACTCGGGTTGACCACCTGGATCTGGACGGTTTGCTGCTGCTGTGTGCCATCTTTACCAGGTACAGTGATGGGCAACGTGATGATTTGCTGCTGTTGATTGTTACCCCCTTGAGCCACAGCGAAACCGTTCGGATCGACCGGCCTCAGATAATGAACCCCACCTTCGCCACCAGACAAAACGCCAACAACCTGACCCCCAGTAGGCAGGTTTTGCGCGAATTTGGCGGTTGCAAATTGATGAACCGTGCCCGTTGGTAGCGAGCCTGTTGTAAAGCCGGGAAACGGTGTGAAATTCATCTTTCACGATAATTAGATCTGAAAAGCAAAGAAAACCTAATTAGTACAAATTAGAGATCCGAGGTAATTTATTTTATTAGAAAATATTAATATTCATTCAAAGATTCAAGGAACGGTCGGAACGAAATACAATATTTTTCAGCCGCGTAAACGTTGACATTAAAGCAGCAAATTAGAATTTAAATGTTGATTCGTCGCGCTCTTCGGAATCTATTAAACAATTAGCACAACTGAAACGCAAGCATAAAATTAAAGCTGAATATATATTGGTTATTTTATTTTCTTAAATTTATGTTTCTTTTGAAGTAGAGCATGTTTATCATTATTAAGTAGAAACCAAAGTCTGTATCAAACAATTGATAAAAAGATACGTGTGTCACGTATCACATTACACAGTTGCACTCACTTTGACGCATGAGTATTGCTGTCGAAGTGCATCGACCTTCGTTACTTCAAACTGTTTCAAAAGAGATTCCATGCTTTCATAGAACTCACAAATACTCTTTATCCAATAATGTTTCTTCAGTAGATATGTTCCAAAGTAAAGTAAATACATCATATTCATACACGATCATGTTGCTAAATGCGAAAAACAAATTGCAAGTCAATAAACATGCACATAAACAGACTAACTTGTTCGATATACGTAACGCATTGAGAAAGATAGAGATTCAAATATATTTTTGTTTTTTAACTAATATTATACGTCAATCAATGTCAATAATTGCCATTTCAATGTAAGCTACAGGTGGTTGGAAAACCTGTGTACATGTATACATATACGAATACGTTTAAAGATTTCCGGCGCTGTGTACTCCTACGATTTACCGACGACCTCCGAAAATAACTCCCCGTTTGATACATGTTCCCTATTCACCCCCTACCGTTAACAGTATAGTATGTATCCATATATCATATGTAAATGGTCAAGATCAAGGTTACAGCCGAATACTCAGGCTTGCATCAGATGAGTGAACAATTCTCTATTTCTTCTGGAGACAGTTATAAGTATATACAGTTGAGCCGGGTGCCCACCCCCACTGGCCTTGTTCTCTTCATGTTTGAAATTGTACATTTGGTAACAGTAGCCAAACAATTTACTAGCGAAAGTGACGAAGTTAAAAGTCGCGCGACCCGCCACCTCTGTCATTACAATCTTAACTTTAGGCCTCTTGTCCATGTGTTAGAATGTGGGGGTGGGGTGAGGAATCCCCCACTTCACCCCTTTCCCCACCAGAAAGGGATCTCGGAGCAGGGAGGATAGTCGTCGAAGTGGCCCAGGATTGCACCCCACTCCACCATGATGGTAGCCACACGGGGGTAGGGGGTAGGAGCTTGACAAGGGTAGGGGGGAACCCATAGGTGGGAAAACGGGAACCCACCGCGAAATAGAGCCAGAGATTCACTCTCTTTCTCTCACACTAACTGGCGGAATATCGCGAGAATAGGACGGGAAGGAACGATAGGTCCGGTGTGTAGGTGCGTAAGCGTGTGCCGCAAGTTCGAAAGGGTAGGGGTATGTCAAGAAAGAAGGGAGACGAACCTCGACATACCGGGAACTCCCCGGGGAGGGGAACGCGAAATATCGGGAGAGAACATACGAAGCAGACATCGCGGCAGACGAAGTGGGACACACCGATGACTCTCGCCCTTGATCCACCCGCGGGTAGGGAAGGAGCAGAAAACGGGTGAGGGAGAATGAGAGAAGAGGTTAGGTTACCCGTGCACCTCTCCTCCTTTCGACACACCAAGGAGGGTGCCGTGTCGAACGGACGATTACTCCGTGCCAGCAAGTCGTTGCGGGTGGTTGCACGGCTTAGTAGAAAAACAAAAAAAGAAAGATAACCGAACGTGAACACGCATAAACGAAAGCACCACAGTTGCGTTTTTCGGCTTTCGCGGAATGGCGTGTGCGACTGACCGGTCAGCCTCGCCAACGTACCGTTGTTGGTCGCTTTTGCAAGACGCGCATGTCGTAATGGCGCCGATTCTCTTAAGGTTCAATACGTCTCTCTCTCTCGCACTATACAACTGTCTCTCTCAAGTACACGCATCGAAGAGAGCATGTCTGAGCATTCGCGGTTTCTAGAGGAATTCTAGTGTCTCGCATAACTGCACACACAGCTCGCTCGCTCGCTCGGTCTGATATTGGGGGCAGCGTACGTAGAACGGAACGGCCCTGGGGCATTGTGCAATCGGGCATGTTTTACACGCACCCAAGATAGAAAAAGCGGGCTTCTCGGAGGCCGTAACGGGACAGGGTAGAACGGAAATAGATAGACACGATAAATACTACATATTACAAAGGTTTACCACCTGATGGTGAACGAATAAACCAAACGCAATAATCTGGTTGTGTAAACATCCAAGTCGAGCGCGCGTACGAACGGCAGTTAGGTAAACGAGTGGACAAGGTTACCACGTCAGCACATACGATGATGCATCGGCCATGATGGAATTGAGTACATGGTGACGCGAGAAAATAGCACAGGTCCGCGAAACCGATGCTTTGTTCTCTTGATGGTTCTCCCTCTCTCCCTTTTGCCCTGCGTCTCTCCCTCCCTTTGGTGCTCTTTCGATCGCGCATCGGGAGACGTTACGAGGAGAGGAAGTAGGAAAAAGATCGGGCGAGTTGGCAGAGGCGAGAGCAGGGCAGAGGCGAAACGGAGGACAGAGTAGAGCCAACAGAGGCACAGGCAGGGCTGTTGTTTACACCCCCACCTCGACGGGTTAGAGGCAGCGAGATGCCACGGAGGGGCCTCCGAGACCTCGGCGGGCACCCACCACCACGCAATTTCCAACCCCACCAGCCTCTCAACCACTGTCCGCACCTCCAACCACCCCACCAAAGCCAGCTCGAGCCAAGCCGTGAGCCACGACGAGGGCCCCGCGACGATTTTAGTGTCTTGGGGTGGGTGCTCTGTGGCCACCGTTTCGCGGTTTCTCGTGCACGTTTCGCATTAGGAGTAAAGCGTGTAAAGATTCGTGGGGCGGCACCATCCGCGGACTCCAACTTGGCACTAGTTCACGTACAAAGGAAAGGTGCACGCGAGTTCCCTACGCACAAAACAATCATCCACGAGGAAATGCGTGTCCTACTTACCCACGAATAACTGTGGCTCCCTTGTGCACTCCTTTCGGCGTACTGCTCCTACTGTCGCTGCGTCGGAAGCTTCGCGTAGTACAGAGACCGTCCGCCTGGCTGGCTCGCCTGCGTCGTTCTCAATCTTCACCGCGGCGGCAGCAACTTTCTCATTTCTACGTATACGTTTGCCGTGCCACGGCTCTCCTCTGGTTAGCCACGGCTACTGCTTACGGTGCACACGTCATACGAGACGCACGTCTAAATGAACGTGTTTTTTGGCGGTCGATGAGTCGTGACTCGTGATAAATTCGCGCACTACTGGCAGTCTTCCTGCGGTAACAGCGAGCCGCGACGCGCACTCATTTCCGGGTTTACGACAGTCGAGTTCGATCGAGTATGGCCCCGGTCGGTAGGTAAGCGTGGGTCTTGGGCTGGCCAACGGGGAATGAATTCGAGCTAACGGTACATAGCCACCCGACAGTGGTCACACGTTAACTCGAAGCGCCGCGATGTCAGGCCACTCTACTGAAAACCACGAGCTGTGAAAGTAGACACCCTCCTTCTTCCTACGGATCCCAGCTTTATCTTGAATGACCTCGTCTCACCGCCCTCGTCGAACGCATTCTTGTTTTCCAGACAGTAAATAAAAATACCTTTAACCGCGAAAACTTACGCCGCTATTAATATTCTATCGGAGAAATATCAACTATGGCGGCGGTTACGCGCGGAGTATATTGTGAGAGCGAGGGGAAAGCGGCGCGTGCGCGCTTGCTGATTGAACAGTCAACTCTTATGGTACCGTTCTATTTACAGGTATTACAGTAATCTTCAACGTTCTCAGATAAACACCAACTTTCTGGAAAAATTTATAAATGCCCCCAAAAACACCTGTCCGTTGGCTCTGTCTTACTCTCAATCACTTCGTTCCTTCTACCACTACAGAGCGACACTAACTCTGTGCGCACCTAGCGAAGACTGAAGTGAGGTTAGGTCGAGAATCGATATTTCGAGGATTCTTCGATGGCCGCCATGTTTACATATTGTGGCGCGCTTTATATGAATTACTTAATCTATGTCTATAGTACGAAGTCATCATCCCTTTCGATTATTTATCCCCGCTTTGCAAATAAATTATACAATTGTAACACGATTTTGAATAATAAAAATAAATTAAAGGATTTCGGTGTTTTCTGTATTTTATAACCCTTTTTATTATAAATATCTTACTCTATACTTTCACACTCTCAACATACCTCGCAATCTAAGAAAAGTTTATAATAAAAATATAATTCAGCAACGATACATCGCTTACGTAGAAACGGCAATTTAATATAATATTTGTATATTAAACTGTAACATTAACGAAATATAAGTTACCAATAATCATGAAAATTATAGTTTCATTCATATAATATATTACACGAATTTTAACTCTATGTCTCTTTAACAGAGCTGTTATTGGACACAAGATTTTAAATATGCACTTTTCTTGTTGTATATACAATTACATTACACATTACAATTGAGTTAGTATTACAGTAATAAATAATTGCATTCCTGATATTCCAAATGTCTTCAATATTAAACATTTTAAGATTTTCAATGTCTTAATTAATAGAAATATATTGAAGTGGAATGAACAGAATGGCATGCAAGAAATGCTAAATGGTTAGGAATTAAAATTTGTAAATAAGAATATCAAAATGAGTCGGATGTTCTTTGTATACGGTCCATATACAAAGAAAACAGCAACTTGTTACTTTCATAATAGAAAGGATTTCCAGCAGCGTCCAAATCTGGTTTATACTCCGCTCTATAGCTACTTTGGCTAGAACTACACCCATCATACAGCGGTGATCCCTGTGAAAGCTCTGAATAATTTGGCGATGGCATGAAGTTTCTACTGCAACAATTTGTATCCATGTTTTCAGTCGCATTTTCTTGCATGCCTGATAAACCATTAATATGAAGATTATTAATTCTTTTGCTCAATGGCATAAATTCGCTAGCCTCTTCTTCCGCATCGCGTCCCCTTTTTCTAAGTGATAAAAACAATCAAGAATTAATAGAACGAAATATAATCGCTTATGTATATCAAATGAAGGAGTTGTGTCATTGCTTACGCACACACTCACACACATACAGAACGTCAGAACTAACCTGTTAGCTCGAGTCATCCTTGAGCTAATCTGAGATTTTAATAAAAGATTTTAATATAATTCTACTCTCAACCACTGCATATTCTGGTATTTGTATCTCCCTTTTTTTTTTGACAAGCAACTAGTATCGTATATACTTCAGCTTACATGTACATATACGTAATATACGTTTGTCAAGAAAACAAAGCTCAATTACACAAATCTGCAGTGTACTCCAATCTCCTACTGTACAATAGTTCCGTCTTCATCTGTTAGAGAGCGCGAGTTACATGTTTTCGACTAAAAATTCTATATCGTAGGTGTTGTTCAATTCTATGATATATTTGTCTTTAAGAACAATTTGGAAAGGGATAACAAAAATTTTAATACTATCTGAAGCTAGAAGTTACAGATTAACATGATTATTAACTTAATTTATAAAGAATAATCTGAAAGGTACTAACAAGATCTCCTGATTGTAAATATTGCATAAACTATTTATGCGATACGGATAATGAAATAATTGTACAGAATAAAACATTGTAATTTTTCTGATTAAAATTTGTTAATTTAAATCGGTCGCCTATTTATTTGACATGCGCCCAGTACACGTCACACGATAAGGAAGGAAATCTCTGGCGAGAAATATCGAAGGTTCTCTTTTCTGTAATGAAGCCGGATTACTTCGGATTCAAAGTTTATGTCGTTGAGATTCTTGTCTTTTATAATAAACTTGTAATCATTTTCTCGTAGCCTACGTGTATTACCTATATATGTACAATTTCTAATTGCTATTACTGGCATTTCGTGACTCACGACATAACCGTCGATCATTCAGTTACCGACCGGAAGCAGTGCCTATAAATCATTATTACTCACCCTTTATCAAAATCACCGCATGATATTAACATATCATTTAGTGTAACAATATTGTAATTTGTTCAAATTTATATTATTCCAGCTATTTTTACGCATTTATTTACAATAACCTACATGAGATTACGTGATGCCAAATATCATTCTTCAAAAACGCGAGTATGTGCATATTGATTCATTACCCATTTTGTACAATTATACATATATCACTGAAGAATACAATTCCTACTTAATTTCGCAATATTTAAACTAGTTATTTCATGTCACGATGATATGATACTTTGCAGTGAATATTAACTTTATAATAACGTAATACAATTCTTTGAAATTCTACTTGAACTTTCTTGTTGCTCGTATGCTAAAATTTAAATTTAAAGTTGAATATGTAGTCCTCATGATTTATTTAAATTTAAAGTAATTTATAACCCATTACATGTTTCGAGCAAACTAGGCAAAACACAAACGAAATAATGACAAAATATTGTATCAACTTAAAGGAATTTTCGTACTTTGTGCACTTGAATAATAACACCGTTCAGTAATTGCTAATCATCAATGATGTCACATCCATATTCCAAAGTATTTTGCGATATGTATTTATCTTACCTCTTTTCGATACGATATTGAATTACGTCAATATTTTTCTCCGATAATAACGTGATGTATAAATGTGATGTAGGTATATCAAATAATGTAGAAGTAAAATATACGAAATATTTGTCAGACTGTTCTGATAAACTGAAACTAAAATCTAATTTTAAAAGCCTGAACGTATTCACTTTTAATAAAACATTAAAACGTAATACTTTTCTATGTTATAATCTAATCGATAGACGATAAAACCATGCAAAAGTGCAATCATTTGAAATTTTTAACTATTTCTAATACAAACGAACTTCTACAAATATTATCTGACAAATTGTATTTCGTATATTTCACGTCTGTATTATTTGATATACCTACACGTTTAAACGCAGCAGTGATGATGATGTTGTTAATAATCTTTTCATACAAGATTGCTCATGGAGGATTAGAGAAAGTCGAATACGTGCACTAGGAATCGTAGATGCACAAATCTCCATTAGTAGATTAATGCTGTTTATAGTAACCGATTTAAAGCGCCACATAAGCCCTCCATATTTGGTGGCATTACACATGCTTCGCTTGGTACGTGGGTGCGAACGCACCCTCGTTATTTCTTACTCTGTACGTATCGCTCTAATTACACTGCGATACGCGTGTTGACGAGCATAGTTCATTTCAGATTTCCCGGAGAGAATGAGAGACGTCGAACGACTTTCGTCGCCTTTATTGGGAAGTCGGAAACATGTTTGTCGTCTGGAAAAAGGTTTATCTCATAGGATACCGGCATCCGTAGGATAAGGATTGTCTTACTACAGGAAAGGGAAACGTCTCCTCCCGAACACTTCACGTTTCCGATCTCCGCAAGTTCTTCAC
Source organism: Nomada ferruginata (assembly GCA_963583965.1). Taxonomy (NCBI): domain Eukaryota; kingdom Metazoa; phylum Arthropoda; class Insecta; order Hymenoptera; family Apidae; genus Nomada; species Nomada ferruginata. The sequence goes on from OY757215.1 coordinate 12,027,765, forward strand.
GCTGTGAAAACGAAAAAATTTTAGTCGTGGCTCCTTTTACATTCATCTGTCGAAATTACAGGATTTCCTAAGAGGAGTAATAATAATAATACTTCAATCCTGTTATAGCCGATCGGCGATACAGTTATGTTAATACAATCCGAAAGCAATGTACAGCGATTTTATTGACGCCGAGAATTTGATACCAGATTTACAAAATTCCGGGGTTCGGTAGTGGGTCAGAATACACTTTCTAAAAGAGCACCGTTTAAACGAAACTACAAACAGCCATTTATGAGATTAATGGGCCAAGCGTAGACACGCGGAATTAGACAGGTATTCCACATTGTCTTCCAATTTTATAATAGTAATGTTAACTTTACAATTGGAGTGTTCGCGGCTTGTTCCTTTCTACACACACGTCTGTTGCGTCTGAGAAAAGGCAGCCAACACGTATGTACGCACCGTGTACACTAAATTGTATTGAATACATATACGCGGTGGCCTTGATTCCTAAAGATGTGAAAAGATCCTGTCGTCAGGTCAATTAAACCAAGCCACGAAGTCATTGACTTTGGGTGCACGGCCAATTTCTCTTCGACCGTCTGTAATACAGCGCGTTCCAAAAAGACTTGCGTGAGGAACACTACTTGTACAACCTTGGACTCGTAGCATACGTAGTTATACATGTATATACATGTACATGTATATACGTCATACACTTGCTTATATTGGATCGCTTTTACCTTATGGCTACTGTAAGCTTCGCCAAACTGTACAACAAGTCCGCTAATCTAATAAATTGGTATTATACTAAAAACTAGGATATTTATTAAATAAATACAGACCTGTTGATATTAAGCAATTTGTGGTACAAAATATTAGAAATAACTTATTTGCATATTTCATTTATTTCGTATTGCGCAATGATACCATAATTTTATTGTTGACGATAAATTGCATTCATAAGTCGAGCACGTTTCGTCGCACGAGGGAGTTAACTAGTGGTGTGATAACGTTAAAAAAACTCCATTTATGGACGTGTGCACGAATGAAAACGATTGCTCAGCGGGTGAGTAAGATTTCAGATTATTTGGCGTGTTTATTCTTCAAAACTGAGACTACGCATTAATAAGATACGACAGGAAATGGAGCCACTCCCTTATTGAAGATACCCAAATATCACCCGCATATCCAGGCTCTGTGCAACCCTAAAATTTCATAAGCACCACCAAGCCCACCTTTCTATTTCGATCAAATACAAAATTAAGAAACCTCAGCCTAACTATAAAATTAATCTCTAAATAATACGATTAATCTTAAAATATAGATCATTGAAAACATTCTCCAACAATCATACTTTCCATCTACTAAAATCAAGCTATCCTATTTCTCCTCGACACTTCCATTAAAGAACATCAGACGTGTACATAAGTTGGCGAACACTCTGGAAGAAGGTGGTACATACGTATACATATCCGTATCGATCACAGAACAGTTTCAATTTTGTTCACTGAACATGGGCCTGAATACATATGTGGCCCGGATCGATGAGTAATCAAGTGCTCCCTTCCCTTTCTTCCGATGGATGAAAATCAAAGCTTGTTCCTTGCCCAAATTGAACTAAGTTGTTGGGTTAGGTCGACGCACGTGGTCCCTGCCGGTTGTTCCGTATATGTATGTATCCCCAAGCAAGGCTCGCGTGTCACACGTTCGTCCGGCTATGGCGAAAAGCGAGGGTGAATTTGCACGGTGGCTCGTCACTTTCAATGCCACGTAGTAGCGCCACGGGGGTGTCCCCGCCCGAACCATGGTGTCTCTGTATGGGGTGAGTCATGGTGCTCCCTCCCGGTTTGGGCGTGGTAGCCGCTGCAGACGTTCCTCATCGATCTCACCACGGCCATGAAACACCATAGACCCCGAATGACTCGCCAAGGTGGTCCTTTTAATACTATGGCCTCACGTAACGAGATACAGGACGGTGTTGAAAATATTACCGGCTGCACGATATTAAATGGATAGGAATGAATTGATATAGGTGCACGGGAAATACGGGATTTCGTTTGTAAATAAATGTTGGAGAGTATATGTATAAATAGTTGGGACAATTTTGTTGCTATTTTGTCAAGTAAGCGGTATACACTACACTGCGTTTTGCAAGTGTGAAATTCTCTTGTTTCGATGTACTATATGTTACTACTGATTTTGAGCTTTGTTCTTGCATAGATAAAGACGTGAGATGCTTCTTGATAGAACATATCGTTCCTCGATATGCATTCGTACATATTACACTTACAATTAGTTTTAGGTAAAGTTGATGGCAACGTACGAGAATCTGAAATTTCTTACGGCCTCTATGCGACACAGTGTATAATAAAGGAATATTTGAAGTTGAGGGATTAGGTGCTGCTTGTGTTGAAATTTTATTTTTTATCAAATGATATAGGAGGGAATCTTATATGGAAGAAGAATAAAACGCCATTTGATATCGGGGATACGAAAGCTGCAACGTAATCATAATGATATCATACAGTTGTTGTTATCTGTTTGTTCGAGGTAATCTTAAACGAGTCGTGCATATTTCCTTATATGGGCATAGTTGAGTTAAATACGCCCAGCATGCTATTTTTGTAATGACAATGGAATGTTTAAGTGTCTGGCCTTATTGTAACATATCTCACCTTAATTTGTATTGTATGTGAAGTTGAGGCACTTGTTTGCTGTTATTAGAGACACAAGGTATTACTGCATATAATTCACTGTACCTCTATAAACGAAATGGACTTTTCAAAAACAGCATGCAATAAACTTTATAGCTCACAAATCTTTTCGCTGTTTTCTACAATGAGTTTGACAATACACCGCTACCTGGTTGTCATAAAATTGTGCTTTAATATGTCCCAACTCTGCGCACCTTGCATTAAGCAACAAAATTTCAGCAAGTAATTGGGCTTAACAAAAGAACATAATTCTTTTTAATCATGCTTTCCGTAAGTAGTTAAAAAAAGAATACTAAACCAATAGTCCCCTATGGAGAACCAACCACACGTGGTGGAGTTCAAACGAATGACTAATATGTATTTACAAGTGCCGTAATATAAACGAACCGATAGACAACGGCAAAACGCAAGATTATCGTTTGCAGGAGCTGCTTACCACGAGCTAAAAAGATTTCTAAACATATATGTAAGTACTTACATACATACTCTTTCAAATTCCAACGCCCTCCAGCTGAAAGCTAACCGATGATTCACACTGAAGCTCGCGTGGAATTTCTGCTGCTGCGTGACAAACTCAATCTTCCAACATATTTATTCTTTAGTTTCATCATCTTTCTTATTATTAAGGGCATCGGGCCCAGGAAATTTGTGAACTGCGAGGGAGTACTATTTGAACAAAAAACAAGATAAGTCGCGTGATAACAAATACGTACAGAAGCACGCGGTTATTTATATAATTGACTACACTCCGTTCGATCTAACAATAAGATATAGTTCTAAATTGTGGAGAGAATTTAGAAGAAATATTATTGGCGCAGAGAAATTATACTGTTAAAGAGGAAACTGTAAATTAATTTATTTTCTGAACAAACGAATTAGACAAGAAGGAATACGAAGAAATATGAAGGAAAGGCAATTACAATTTTGTATGCTTTAATTTTAATAAATCGAACGGCGAAGGGGAGAAATTTTTCAGTAAATAGATTTAAAATTTCACGAAGAATCAAGGTCTTCGGGGCCTGGTATATATGTATAACGGGTCGACAGGTGTCGTGATGAAAGCAGGTTCTCTCCACCGATTCTCCAGAGGTCTTCCTCCAAATCAGTGCCGTATTTATCATTCATTAATGCATCGCGAATTTTTACTTAACTTATGTATTTGATAAATAGCTATCTCCAAAGGTTAAAAGCTAACTGGTCTAACCATCTCGGTCTCCCTATGGGAACTATTTCATCCATCAAGACGTCACTGTATCAGCAAATGAATGTTAAATGAATAGCCAATGGAAACACATTGTCAAACATTTGCTGAAAATAATATACAGTCGTCTCGAAAATACCTTTTCCTATCCTTTACCATCAGACAACTAGATTTCCCGTTTTTACTATTTTATATTTACATTCCCCTCGCATAAACCTCGTCTGACGTACTAATAAATATAAATTAATATGCAATATTCTTTTGAATAATATATATATAAATGGCGAATATATTTCACATGTTCTATTATTTCTTATATCCAATTATCAGCGCATTTATTGCAGTATTGGAAAAGGGAGCATAGAATCAAGGATACGTTCCTGAACACTGTCCCTCAAGACCCGTTTCCGTGCTCCCTCGACGTAGCCCCAAGCGATACACGGGGTCCCATTCTGTGCAGAAGTGCAATGCACCCGATAATCTGAGCGCTGTAGATACAATATGCATATTGCACGAACGCAGGAAACTTGCGCGAGAAGAGTAGCGCGAACAGAGCAGAAAATTGAATTTTTATTTAATTGTCTGCATGTTCAGAATAATAATTAACGTAGATGTACGTATTCGCGTGTAACATAGTCTTTGGATATGCGAGCACTTTTAGGTACAGAATCTATACGAGGTAAATGAATATGTGCTCCAATGCACTGATCAACGTGATTCAAATATTATATTTGTATGAATCTGTTCCCGATATGATGATCTTTTTTTCACTGAATACTTGTGCGGAATCTGATGGAAGTACATTTGCGTATTTTATAGAACGGGGAGATTGAAAGTTATATGTACTGCCAAGTTGACTTCATATTATATAAGTAACAATGATCTCAATTATGCAAGTGTTATGTTATTGATAGAATTCTACACAAATTTTTTATATCGTGTTGCATTATTAGGCGGACTTAAAAATTCATGTTAACACGATCATTACAGTAGGTGTGGATTTTGTTTCATTAAATGATACTGTTATTACAGTACAATTAAGAAATTTCTAGGTCCGTGTGAATTCTAGCAGGTAATTCCACTAGATCGCACAACTGTTACATTCTTTGTACTTGTGAATGCAAAATTATGTGCAATTTTCAGTTGTTAAAATTTCACATTGGAACTATCCTTACAAAATGAGAAACGCTGAAACAGTTATATTGGATACTCGTTTTTTACCGTTAGTATTCTTCAATCCCTATTTTTGCCTGTACGTATGAATGTACAGAAAAGATTATTTAATGGAACATTTAGATTGAAAGAGAAATGCGAAATTAATTAACCAATTTTTTTCTGGAAACTGCGCACGCGAAAATCTTTATGAATCTTTATGAAAATCTTTATATAACCATATCATTACATATTTTGCAAGTACATTTAAGCTTGAGGGCTGTGAGAAGCGAATCTGGGTGAACGCGGTGTCATTATATAAATTGCCAGCGATTAATTATGATATGCATATCCGCCCTTCCCACATCACGAAGCGGGAGAGGATAAAGTAAATTCCCAGGCGTTTTTTTCCACCTTCTTTCAAGGACTTCTTTATCGTGACCCTTAAATGAACGTGAACTTGAAGAAATGTGGAGCGATGCGTATGATCGTATAAAACTACATCCGCAGTTACACACGCGAAACCTCCCGACTAATTTTGACTCTATCCATAATTTTATTAAAAATAATTCAATTCCACTTTGTTTTAAATAATTTTATTCGTATCATTTGGGAAAACATCAGTCATCAGTTGACATGAATAGAAAAGTGAAGATTTAATAAATAATTTGTCTTGGATAATTAAACGAAAAAGTGCTATCCTCAATAAATTACCAAACTAGACGAAATGAATAAAGACAATAAATTTCAATTATTGCAATAAGTCCATAACGTCAATAAGTATTGGCTGCATATTTATTAAAATATGTCTATTTATACATTAATTAACACAACGTAGGTACTATGGAGCAGTAGTATGAATGGGAAAATCAAGATATGGGAATTCACTGTGATCTAATTACATCTCATCAACTATCACTTTCTACGTTAGATACTAAATTCTGTACCGTGGATTCAGATTCTTCATGCTTCTTAACATACAATGCAGAATACTTTTCCCTTACTATAAACTGCAAATTAATACATATTTATCACGTCTGCAATTAATTATTTATCAATACAAATGAGGATATAATTTCAAAACATTTTGTATAGGACACGCAAATTGCAGGGCGAAATCGTTTGATCGATAACGAACACCTGGTTGTATAAAGAATTACCTGAGCTCACACTATTCGAGTAAATACCAACAACTTATAAATTCGAAGGGTATGCTCCCCAACATTGAACTATATACAACTTCTATTTGTTTTATATCGTACAACTTATTCTCAAACCTGGCATTATTTCCAAATTACCTTTCTTTCATATCTTGATAATTCCTTTATGCAAATCATAATATTCTACAGTAGCTACTAAGTAATTTACCCGCGTTCGTATCCATCTAAAGATTTACATTTAAAATTCCCCCGTGGATAAAAACAACATTCAATTCACTTGAGCGTAGAAGTTGCTGATAATTATTGATGTTGCCCGATTATCATGCAGTTCTACCCTCCTTCACGGCGAATGAATCAGAGTGCACTGTATATGCGCTCTACCGTAAGTGTATCGACCCCTGTATGCGCCGTGTTCAGTATGTAGGGCGAGTTATCGGCAAAGGCCGTATTACAGATCCTACATATATAGAACTCAGTTTCTATTCTAACGACGTGTACTCCGTAAATTGTTACATACGCGTGCAAACGATATGACCAAATTAAGACTTCACACGCGAGAAATCGATGGCTACATGTCAACCAATAAATGTAAAATCAAATTAATAGGATACATAATTATACATTAGATAATAATATGAAATTTGTAACTTTTTAAACACGCACCCGAGGTGAACCACCGGCTCGTGGTACTACGGGGGACCACGTGTTGATCTCAATTTCTATTCTTGCAACGCGTTCTATATTTGGAGTATGTACTTATTCCATCATTGCCCCGGACGAAAGCTTTCTACAGCTTCTGTTTCTCACGTTAATCATTGCGAGAAGAAAACTACACCTACGTTAAATTATAACGATGTGTACATTAAATTATAAGAACGCAGCCTTTCGCGTAATTATGTTATGAAAGAAAAAAAGAGGCGCTGAAAGTAGCTCAGCGTTCAATTTAAGTTATACTGATGCACTTACGTGGCCATAAGTTTATTTTGCATTACTGTTTTATTGCAAGCGTTAGTGTTCTAGAGCGATTTGCAGTCTCGTAAAAGCAGACGCTTCGAGATGTGTAGTCACACGTGATTACAAGATATATTTGTCACGTCTGATTAAGAAAACGTCTGAATGGGAAACGTTGGACCGCCGCCAATTATAATCGTTTTATTTCACCGTCCTCAATGCGAAACATTTGCTGGCTCGACTCGTTAAAATGACTCATTCTCAGAAAACGCACGTTTGGCCCCACTTTCACGCAGTCGAATGATTCGTATGATCGTGTCAAATGCGTTTGCAAAATGTGAATAGAGAAAAGATATTCATGCCGGTGAAGTGTGAATTGCAGATCTGAAGACGCCATAATCAATTTGACAAATAATTCGACAAATTTTGTATTTTTATTTATCTTTCTGCATTGCTGTACAAATATGTTACGTGTTCTATCATCTTGTACCCCACTGTATACTACTAACCACGCGAAGTTAATAATTAGTATGATTAATGTCGCAATTAGTTTAAGGTGACGTCGACCAGATTTATTAGATATTATACATTTAGGTAGCGGACAATTTAATTTTAAATATAGACTTCGTCAGAAATGATTACCATGTAAATCGCAAATATTAAACCCAATAAATCTTGACTAATGTCACGAAAGTTATAATGATTGGCTAACCAAGCATAACGGTCCGAAGCGGTATTAAACGAAATATTATATACAGAAACTGTTTGTGATAAAATGGGAGAAAGTATCATATTAACATATATTTGAAAATTTCTATCCTTCCAATTATCATTCAAGCGAATATATTAATTTTGCAATTTTTATCGTTAGGCGTCGATATTACTCAAAGATTCTAGTGCTGACGTAATATTGCATGCACAGTACCTTCCATATTATATACCCCATAAGTAAAAGTCTATCGTGCAAGTTTTTCCTCGCCAAACCATCTGTGCCTGTGTTGATAATAATCAGAATGATTCATAGGTACTTAATTATATGTAAATAAATGTGTGGTAATCAGAAATGCAGTATTTGATAATAATGAGATACTGTGCCTCGCATAAAATTATAATTTTGAAAAAAGTAACAATGCACTTAACAAACATTAATATTCCTTTTCTTTCGGTTTTAATGTTTTATTTAAACTGTTCCCTACTTTCCATATCACTTTTGCTAATTTATCACGTACACATGCATCCAAAAACGTATCCATCAGTTGTATATAATACATTTTAAAGGAAACCGAAAATCGCAAACACTTTTGCAATTGCCCTATTTGTTCGTCATCCTCTCTGGTAGACGAAACGACCATACCAAATTTGGACAAAAGCGGAGAGCGTACAACAGAAAGATCTACAATGACCGCACCCATTATTCGTAATAACCCACACAAAATTGCAGCTTTCACTTTCAGACACTACTGCAAATTTCACTAATCGCGAATAATAATTGAAAAAATACTACCCAAAGACAAAAATGACTATCTAAATTTAACAAAGTACACTTGAAAAATGTTGGTACTTATCAAAGTATACACAAATTTTCTATCGTAAACGATATTATCATATCGCAAGTATCATAAATCACTAGACAATAATTTTTCTTTTAATAATTCCACATTTACTATGAACCATGTAGCTTACCTACAAATAAATTATCTTGGACATTGTATAGTGATTCAATCAATGAAATGAAAATAAAATTAATAGACCCTGCATCCTGCAATTACTCTGAATGGTATGGCAAGGTATCGCAACTGTAGATGAAAATACGGGTTATATTGGCCGACGGAAATCGTAAACGTTGATGATTCCATAAGCGAAGGGTCTCGAAGTTTCCAGATACGAGCCTATACTCCCTTTCTTCTTCGTCGGCAAGTCCCTCGTCCCATTCGAGAATGATGCCTTGTACTAGTACCCAGCCATTCATCCGGTAGTTTTTGCCTGTCGACTTAACGAACGTATATGTACTCTGTTCCAGTTTCATTCAACTCGACTTTTTTGCTACGACGACAATCGGTCGCCGATTACGAGACAATCTGGGATGAATGGGCGACGAAAACGGAGTGTATTAGAGTGTATTAAAAATCGTTGTATGAAAATATGAATTTTTCTTTACGTTATTTTGATTTTGTTCAATGAACGAAATGAAAAATTAAGTTTGAAATTGAATTGCATTCGAGTATATATAATTGCTAACTTCATTCTTGTGGAATTTAACTTTGAAAGGTAAATTTCAATGTTCTTCCGACTGGACTCGTAATACAGGATACAGGTAGAAAGGTCCTCAAAATATACCTCATCCTTCGACGGTGCTAAACGGCCAATCGATCCTGTCTACCTGACGAAGCGGAAATGGCTATTTATAACTACGAATGCTTCTTGAATTCTTATCTACTGTTTATGAGAAATGCTCAACAGAGAATGTATTATTTTCCGAGGGTCTTCGTTTCCGTTGAATTCAGTACGCACGACTTCCTTGCCAATAACCATACAAAAAGTACAATTTATGAAGAAATTATGAAAAAAAATATTATACAGCAAACAAATCCCCGAATCGAAGAGCAAATGGAACAATTGCTGAATAAAGTAGACCATTCTAAGACACTAAGGTATGCAAACGAAAAAAATGGCTGAAAATTCGAAAGCAATGCACGCTGCCAAAGAAAACGCGTCGAACTGAGGGAAACGACCTACATATTGCCAACGCACGACTACATTGATAGGGAACTCTCACAAATATAGAGGGTGAGCTAATTGTAATCAACTGTAACGCGCGTAAGTAAATGCTACGAAACGATTATGCTCTCCTCAGATTAATTCGGGCTTCCTCTCTGCGACACAGATATTAAGGATGACGCCAACAAAATCATCACAGACGCACTCATAAATACATATTCAGGCAAGCAACATTGAAATTCGTTCGTTGGCAATTATAATTTCTACGTTACAACCACGGTTCTTTAAGCGTGTATTAATAAAGTAATACCTGCCCATATGGTGAAGGTATCAGTTGTAGAAAAGCAGATTCTTCGCGCACGAAATTATAGGTCATTAAGACACTTAATATTTCCGTGAATGGTAAATGAAGAACGGAGCGGACCGGTTGAGCTACATAGGCGGCTGGCTAACAAGCTCCAAAGTTGCACAGATAAGGCAAGACCTTGTATCTCTGAACAAGGACACCGGTCGTCGTCTTACCATGTAGACAACATACCACCCTAGCTATGTATATATATATACAAACAACTATATACCTGTTCCACTTTCGTATGCAACGAGAACGCTGCACTTGGCCTAACGCGTATATACGCATAAATATCTCACACATGTCAGCAATATCAAGACACGTTCAGACGTGGAAACTACGGTGAACGTGAACTTCAACGGGTGCATGTGTAGTTTCTATCCATTAGCATCTTTCATTATAAGATCGTGCATTTCCTCGAATACCTCGAGCAGTGTGTGCATTTATAATAAGACTGTGAGAACAGAAAGCGGACGCGCTGAACATTTCGGTTTTTGTGCTGACGAGTTTCGAAAGAAAGTGTACCGATGACGGTCAGAAGATGTTGCAGTTTTGACAAAATAAATTGACACGGAATATTTCTTGCAGAGTGATCGATTGATTAATGACGATCGATAGAAAGTTCGCGGAGACCTGCGAAAGATATTACGTGTTATACACTTGGCAAAGGTACCGCGAAGTTCTGTTCTCGTTTACCTTGCCTGCCTAGGTGAATCTATGAGTTTGGAAGTTTTCGTGTCCGACTATTTCTCACGTCGTTGCCGGGAGTATAAGTTTCTCGAAAGGAAGCAAATCAAGAGTTCTAAACCGGCCATCGTTTCACCGCTAAACTCGACACCGATGGCAACAAGGAGAAGCTAGAATAAATTTAGCATGGCGCGAAGCAAATGAACTTGTGGAAAGGAAAAAGAAGTAAGGGCGACGTGTAAACCTACATTCGATGTGACTGGAGAATTTTGTAAAACAAATTCATGTATAAAGTAGAGAGAGTCAATTCTGTGGAATTGAAATCATTGTCATTTCAGGAATATGTACAATTTAAGGGGAACCATTTAAACTGAGAATTGTCTTGGCGTGACTATAAAATGTGGCAGTTAAATACTTTAACCGTAACATTGATGTTTCAGATAGATAATTGCTTCTAAATGTGATAGCTACTCTGTTACCAGGAAAATTTTTCATTCCGTAGCGTGTCCATTACGGTATGATATAATCTTATACGTTTAATCCGCGCACAAAGGAATCTTTTCACGTACATACCTGCGCGCATGTCCGTTCAGAATCACTAGTGCAAGAAATATTAACATTCGCGAATGATTGATGCATTACGCTTTCGTGTTCTATGCCCGTTTGTGTCGTAATAACGAGATTCATTGGTATTTTCTTGTTCATCATTTCGCGCGAACATCAGCGCAAAGTTTCCAGGAACAATTCCTGAAATCATTCAGATAAATCGGTCGTAAGAATTCCGTATTGTAACTGCTTCCTCGAATTTTCATTCTTTCTTTATTAAATATTCTATCCACGATGTAAAAGAATCCACGAATCATTTTTTGTTGTCCCTTCGTTATGCCCTTATGCAATTTAGTATGAAATGCCCGACGTGTAGAAGAATTATACGAATTCTCGACGATTGCAACCTCGTGGAATCTTTGCATGGCAATTTGAATAAGCGGAAGGACGAAATCCTCGTTTTTGGTAATTCTAACGATCCATGGCCATGTTCCAAATCCTTGAATTCTCGCGGACACACGCAGATATATACGCGCAAGAAAACGGAGTCAAGAACGCAAGTAGCAGCCGGCAACGTCTATGAACACATTCGTTTTACCGGTTGTCTACCTGTTCTGGGTCAGTCGCGTGTGCAAGGCCAAATCACAAGAATCTCCATCGTGAGTCGTCCGTGTCGAAGACGCCGGATCTTGTGTGCTGCCCAGAGTGGAGTACATACTCGTCATTTTTACCTTCGTTTCGACGACTCACCGCAAGGAAAATATGTATGTATGTACTTCCTATCGACCCTGGCGAACTTATTTTCCTACGATTCTTCGAGTTTTACTTTGGAAAATTAACAAATGCTTCAACAAATTTTAATGCAGAAAATTTGCATTTTAAACCGTTATAACTATAATCTACGATTTCTTCATTTGTAAGACAATTGGTAATATGAATTTTTTCGTCATTAATATAGTATGTAGAATGGAATTTATGAACAGAACGTGATAAAACAGTTATGTGCTCCATAGAAAAATTGAAAATAACAGAGAATTTACGAAAATTTAGTCACCTTTACTCTATGCCACGTAATTATTATCTTATCGATATCACTAAAAAACACCAGCCAGACATCAAAATCGTAATCGTAATCGTAGATATAATCGACTGTACTTTTCAAATATTTTGTTCACTGTTCTCATTTCGTTTCAGAAGCCGACACAGTGGGATAACGAATTACTAAGATATATCCTGATCAATCTTTGTCAATGTTAATGATCTGTGAGGAAAATTAGGAAAACATAACTGTGAATGAATTCCAATCCATGCAATTTTCTATACATGTAAATATACGTATATATGTAGCTATAAGTGTTTAAACTTATACCTACGTTACATGAATAAGCAACGAATGAATGAATAACAGAATTCTGACTAACGGTTGAATACTTTTCAAGAGTAGGAATTGAATCATCGACGAATTCTTGGTCGAAGTTTTAGCTTCGCGAGCGAATAACAAGTTTTACAGTCTCTGCACACCGAGTACGTACGTATATGCACATTATCATTTCTTTATCATCAGCTGCCCGGACCGACGTCACTGTTTCTCGATCTGACGAGCCATCATAAGTCAACACTAAATATAGTGATCGCGTATTATCGCGCTTTCCTGACTGGATTCCTTGAATGCTTGGCAATGAATGCTGTTGCTATGACTAGATATTAATGTCGAACAAAATTATCTCTCACCTACGAATAACTGATTGTCATCGTATTATTACGATAATTAATCGTTCTACAAAATTTTAGCCATTAAATACACTATTTGCTTGAATGAAAATTCAAGCAATTTTCGAGAGAATGTAAAATTAGTAACGGATAAGATAATTAGATTGATGATGTTCTATGTTTCCCTGAAAAGAAATCAAGCGAACCTTTTACCTCACACTTAAGAACAATTCAAGTACCAGGCATGAACAGCCACTTGGCTGTACCTTCAGGAGAACAGAAGTACCTAAGAGGGATCTTTTTTGTTCCTACTAAAGGAAGGTAAAGAAGTATCCGTGAATTACGTGTTACATGCAAGTCAAAGGGAATTAAAGAACTACTTTAAACAATGTGTTGCATGTTTCACCGTTCCTTTGCGAATTATCTAGATTTAAAGAAGTTCTGCTAGGTGCACAACTTTCGATAATCTAATAAAGAAGAATGTACAATTCTAAACCACTTTATTATACACCTAATCCTTAAGCTGTTAACCGGTTTGCTTCAAATCAGTTACTTCCTTCAAGAAAGAAATTAATAAAACGACACAGATCTTGACGACGCAGATCACGAGTGAACTCGCCTTCCTCGTTTAACAAATTAACAAACCTTCTTCATCGTTAATTAATTACGAAGAATCATCTGCAACTCATAATCGAACCACAAAACCTACGGTCCCAATGAAATATAATTTCTTAACTCGTACAAACAATCTGCGCCATTAGACATTACTACAGTCTATGCTTCTTTTTCGCCAAACAAATTTATCATTGAGGGAGCAAATCCAGCTGCTCTTTTCGACTTGTAGTATCGAACCGTTTCCCCAACTCACAGATCCTGAAATATCCACGAAAATTCAGTTCCTCGCGAATTGAAAAATCGCGAAAGGTGTGCCGTGCAAGGTCTTTGACCTCGTTACGGTGATTCCCGATAGTTTCACTGTCTGGGCCGAATGCACGCGGCTAGTCCGATGAGAAAGAACCTTAAGCATACTTCTGGTTGGGTGCGTTGAACTTACCGTCGCATTCCGTATTGATTTCGGTGGCACTGCGCGACTGGAGCCAGACGTTACCTACAGCACGTGTCCGCGTAGGGCAGACACGCCCAATCCAGGCTTTTCCATGGGATGAAACCGTGTGATCCCGTGGACAGTTGAAACGCATAACGCACGAAAATGAAGTCGGAAGTTTTCCATGCTTGAAACTGCATCGGCACTTTCACTGAAAACGACCGATGACTAAAGCGTGGACATAATCGGTTAATCGTTATGCCGATGGCACAGCCTTACGCAAGGCCTGGAAGACCTTGAGCTGGACCTTATTTGGTAAGCAAGGTCGAGGCTCCGCGGACCATTGGGTTTTCAGGCCGCCCACAATGCGCCTCCACCTTACTTGGATTCAATTCTTCCTATTGTGGGCTTGCAGAGATAACGAAGCTCCCAATCAGTGAAAGTAAATAGCGACCCGTCCCGCAACGCGTTGGGACGATAACGAAGACTGACATTGATCGTTATCGCGCGATGCTGCCGGACCGGAGAACAAATTCGTGCAGTTTTCATGAAAATTGAAAATATAGTGTTGTTACACCTTTTCTTTTATCCGCCACTCGGAAGTGTAATGAGTCCCTTATGTATAGTAGTTCACAACCGCGTCTTCATTGGCATATCTATACTTACATACATATATAAATGACTTGTTTTTTAATCGTATTTTGTATGTGTTCAATAATTTAGAGAATATCTGTTGTTCTATAAATATGATTTAGCATAATTCAAATAAGTTCAATGCGTATTACTTACATGCATATGTTTATGTTGACTTTAATGGCAGACAACCAATTTAAACAAAATAAAATGTATTTTAATAAAGAACGAATAAGTTGTAAAGGCGAAAAATTTACGACAAACTGATGTATCATAGATAAAAGAAACAAGCTGCACCCCATGTGACAGCTGGGCACCGGCTTTAGTGTTTCGAGGTTAGGTTAGACTCGACGAATCAGCCCATCCGCCCATGTGATGCATTAGTGACATGTATTTAAATTTCACACGCGTATCAAATGTAATGATAGCTTTTTAAAGGCTAATACCGACAACGCCAACATTATTCAATTCTATAATAAAATAAAATCGAGAACAGAATTTAGCGCATCCTCTTAGAGCAACGAGTGCCGAGCCCGGCACGATTTCTTATTAGGCACAAATGATTCATTGATTGTGTCACCGAAACACTGTTTCGTCAAAGGAGCGTGACAGGTGTATTTATAATACTGTCCTGTATTTTCGGCCGTGTCTTTCACAATGCCAACATTTAATTCCATCAACAAGAATTAATAATAAATAGCACACATGTTGAACACGTTTCGTAATATCGACTTTGAAACAATGTTAATTATACGCATCGATTATTATTTTATCAGGAGAGTTTAATAAAGATATTAGAGATAATGCTGTAATTGAGAAAATGTCTTGCATAAATATTTAATATCAATTATGTGAATGTCCCATAAGTATATAGATATTATTATTCTACATAACGAAAAATAAATAAATGTTTATGTGCTCAATGTGCATAAAAATAAATAAAAATATATCGTTTCATTAATATTACTGTAATTAGATGTCTCTGTTCTTCCCTTTTTTATTTTCTAACAATCTATTTATAAAATTAAAAGGGTACTGTGCCTACGATTAATATATGCGTTAATTACTAAAAGTTTTGCGTAAAAGCAACATGCGATACAGCCGGTAGTACTTTGACGTTTTCATCACCACGTGGTTTCCGTGCACATGTACGATCTACCATTGTGGACTGCACGAACACGCATATCGATTTTGAAGCAGCACTGCACTCCACACAAACACACTCACACACACGCGTCGCCTTTCCTTCAACGAACATGAACTGTAGGGTTCCTGTGACGTGGTAGTAGTCCAGTGCACCCTTATCCGCGCCCTTGAGTTTATTTTTAGCTTCTGTTTCATCAAAAAGATGCCAGAGATGACATGCACCCCACGCGATAAGTAGGAGGACAAGCATCGAATTTGAATTTCGTTTAATACGAGCTTTATTCTACGATTTCTGGACAACCATTGCTTTCCAGACAGACATTATCTGTCGTACTCTAATACAAAATTCAAGTGCAAAATACTCGTAAACTGTTAGATCTGACCTACTGACTCTTTAAATTCACTCAGGCGAATACTTTTTCTACAGGTATAATTTCAAACGTTGTAATCTTGAATCAGAATTGAGAATCGTTGATTCACTGTTATTCGCTGGAGTTAAAAATAATATTATCGCTCTTTTTCGTAAGAATAAGTGATTAATGATTTTTTACGAAAGATTGCGGTGTACAGTTACACTATACATATATTTTTGATTCTATGGCATACATATGTACGTGCATAGAATATGGGATAAAATTTTAGAATAGAAGTGAGAGTTTGCTAATCTTTTCCTGGGTTCTGTTGAATTTCTCTCAATACACCCATCTACCTGGCTAAGAACTATAACCAAAGGAAGGATAGGCAATTCGTGGAATCGCTTAAGCAATACCCGTTACTCGAAATGCCAGATAAGTGCATTGAATTAATTACACAGACTTTATTACCAATATGCCTTAGAATTTAAACAAATACGATCTGCCAATCGTTCGTTAAGTATGATTAATTATATATTAAACTTACAATATTAACTTGGCGTAGGAAAAATTGGCTGCTTTCCTTCAAATGAATGAAAGGCACATATAAAATGAGTTAATATGTCCCCAACCTATTGAAACTTTGAGTATTTTAAACAGAGGACTTCCATTAAGGATTGCGGATGAACAGGAAATCATTACATCTTAATGACTAGTATTTCGACTTCCATTAAGCAAAAGAAAATGTTGACCATTCCAAAGTATATAACAAAACTTTTTCTGACTCATACCTACTGCCGGTACTGGTTTGCAAGTATGCACACACAAATACATGATAATCTTCGCATACATTGATACGCACACTACTACAAACAGCTCTGACGGTTAGTCAGGAAAGCCCTTACGCTAGTGTACGCTTCCAGAAGGCATTATGCTCCCCGTATCGTACACTTTGAAGCGGCATTTGGAGAATCTAGCCGGCAGCCGGTTAACCGACCAATCAGAGAGCCGCTTTCGTTTTATGCCCATATATGGCAAGAGCTGTGAATCCAAGTAGTGGGGGAAGCCGGCTGGACGAATCCATTCTGAAACAGGGGTGTACATGTGCAATGATATTCCAAAATATAACTTTAAAATAAACAAATGGTCATCGTATTTTGTGTTTAATAAATTTTGCTCGCATGACGCATCGTGCGTTGTCCGTCAATTCTAAATACAAAATAAAAAACAGGTAATATGTTAGACAACTTGGAACATTTGCAGCGTGTATGCCGACCACACCTTTGGGTGAGTCCACATGACACGGTACCGGCCACGATCTCTCTCACAGTGCTCGCAACTCGCGGCTCTCGAGTCTCGCTTCGTCGTGCCGATAGTATTCTTGTGGTTCCCCTTTGCCGATCAACGATCGACTACCTCGTTGGTTATTTTCTGTTCCAAAAGGTGAGTACACGTACAGCCTAACGTATTACGTTCAAGCCTGAAATTAGTTTAACGCATTTCACGCCGTTCTGTCATAATATTAACGGCTAAAAAATCGAGGACAAACGCCGGTTCACAAGCAGCCATGATGGCAGGGCGTTGCTCTCTCCATTTTCCGACTTCTGTCCACGTTGCATCTATAGGTTCAGAGGAATCATTTTTTGAATATTATATCAAAAAGGGTGAATATAGCGGAACGATCCGACAGGTTGCCGTTACCAAGTGGTTTCTGACGTGTAAGCAGTGCGAGGCAGGTGGTCGCGACGCGGTCGTTTATTAATAGCTTTACTCTGTAGTTGCGGTGTTACACAGCACTAACCTACGATTATGCTTGCTCGTACCACGAAATACCAACGTAAATCTGTCAGCGGTTGAGAAACTAACACGCTACAAGCATACAAATTGGTACTGTTTCGTGTATTACATCCCGTAATTAAATAATTGTATTTATTCATTTTTAGACACAATGAACTATAATTTTCTTTATAAAAAAGGAAAGGTATAAAGTAGTGATTATAAAAAGTAACCACTAAATTTGTAGTTTGCAACTGGGTATTCTTATCAATGAAACAGGAGTGAATCAAATTGTTTTACGAAAGGCTTGATAAGATTACTCAAATATCTCGTTACTACAAATATTTCAAGTTTTTTTGAACGATCGCAGTTGCTAAAGTCTACGTGTAAAAAAGTAACTTTGTATGGAAATTGTATGCCCATATGATGCTCGGGAACACCGGAACAGAACCAAAGAATTATATTTCTATAATCTGTGTGATCGCAGTAAAAGTAAAAGGCAGATAATATACCTGCATGCCGGAAATAGTTATTTATTATTCGAATGAACTAAAAAAATCGGCTGACATTGAATGTAATCGAAACAGAACTTATGTCGCGGCAGAGGGGGGAAGCATTGGTAAGATCGGAGATGTGCGGTTCGGTCAATTTGGCGAATGCATTCACGAAGGGTGGTGAGACACACTTCGAATCGTTGGGGAAGGGTACAGCGGGAAAGAGGGGGTAAACCCCTCCGTGGTAGAGCACTTCCATATATGGTAAAGAAAGCCAGGATTGGCTGAGGGTGTCCTGCCCTTATTGGCCGATCGCACGAGAGTGGGGGACTCGACACGACTCTGTTCATATAATACACTGCAAGCCGGCTGTCAGCTACACTCTGTGTTTGGTGCTAGATCGGTCGGTTGTGCGGCAGTGTCACATCCAAAGACCCCCGAGCTCCCTACTTGTACATAACTTTTTTTATACGAAACGAAAAACGTAAGTCAGCATTCTAAGTTCAGTGCTACATAATATTCGCCACATTGTATAAGACTAAAACAAAAACGTAAATCAAAGTGCAACCAATTAGAGATAGTGCGTGGGCGATAATTGATCGGCGAATCGCTCGTACATCCGCACGTTGGATTTCCAAATCGAGAAGTGGGTGGTGTTAGGCTTGGGATACGCCTGTGCCTTATTTAGTGTGTTTAGTGTTACATTTTTTTTTTCTTTCATTTGCAATACTCTATAGTGTAAATCTGCTGCAAAATTTTCACATTGAAATCGGCTTCGGTGACGCCCTTCTATTGCGGGCCGGCACGAATTCTTTTTATAAGATGGTACCGGTTCCTGAAGTATTGCTTGCAAAGTATAATTTATAGGTGTAAAAATTTGGATTTTTGCCAAGTTCAAGCTAATTTAATTTCTGCTTCTATTCGATTTTGAAATCGTAACACTAAGAACATGTTCCCTGAAAACATGTCGGATATTGACCGTTCGACGCCGGGGAAGGGCGGGGCAGGGTGCGGTTGTAGTTAACGGCGCTTTACGAGACATCTAGAAATCTTTTGAATTACTACTTCTTCTTACCAAATTATTTTTAATCATTCATGAAAATACGTAGCATACAATTTAGTTGATCGGTAGAACATGAAACCTCCGTTTTACATATTTAATTTTTGCTACCTCGATATAATGCTACGTGTCTCCTGTCGCCATCTTGGAAATATTTGAAATATTGCTTCACAGCACATGGTATTTCGTAATTTTCCACTTCAGTTGTGTAATAATGTACCGTAAAGTTACAGTTTATTCTCTACTGTTTTTAGTTGAATATTTTAGAACGAAATGAATTAATAACTTAGTTTTGGAGTTTTCATTCTTCAGAAACTAATATTTACGCGAGTAAGAACTATAATTTAATGTACGAGTAATAAGTTTTTCTAATATTAGAGCAATATAAATCCTATTTTAAAGGAATTAAATATTTAATTTTTATACACGAAATGATAGAATCGAAAAAAAGATGCGCTACCCATAACACCTTCCACTTCATAATTAAAGAAATATACAGTAAAACTAACTTCCGTACCAAATAACTAATTACCTTTTTAATTTTACAGTTAAACCAACAAACCAAACATGTGTGACGAAGAAGTTGCTGCACTCGTAGTTGACAATGGATCTGGTATGTGCAAGGCCGGTTTCGCCGGGGACGACGCTCCCCGCGCCGTTTTCCCGTCTATCGTCGGTAGACCACGCCACCAGGGTGTCATGGTTGGTATGGGACAGAAGGATTCCTATGTTGGTGACGAGGCCCAATCGAAGAGAGGTATTCTTACCTTGAAATACCCAATTGAGCACGGTATTGTCACCAACTGGGACGATATGGAAAAGATCTGGCATCACACGTTCTACAATGAGCTTCGAGTAGCCCCAGAGGAGCACCCAGTACTCCTCACCGAGGCCCCCCTCAATCCAAAGGCTAACCGCGAAAAGATGACACAAATTATGTTCGAAACGTTCAACACTCCCGCTATGTACGTCGCTATTCAGGCCGTACTTTCTCTGTACGCTTCTGGTCGTACAACCGGTATCGTTTTGGACTCTGGTGACGGTGTATCCCACACTGTACCAATCTACGAAGGATATGCTCTGCCTCATGCTATTCTCCGTTTGGACTTGGCTGGCCGTGATTTGACGGACTACCTCATGAAGATCCTCACGGAAAGAGGATACTCCTTCACAACCACGGCCGAACGTGAAATTGTCCGTGACATCAAGGAGAAGCTCTGTTACGTCGCTCTCGACTTCGAACAGGAAATGGCTACCGCTGCATCATCATCCAGCTTGGAGAAGAGCTACGAACTTCCGGACGGCCAAGTAATTACCATTGGTAATGAGAGATTCCGTTGCCCCGAAGCACTCTTCCAACCATCATTCTTGGGTATGGAAGCTTGCGGTATCCATGAGACAACGTACAATTCCATCATGAAGTGTGATGTCGATATCCGTAAAGATTTGTACGCCAACACTGTCCTTTCTGGAGGTACCACTATGTACCCTGGAATCGCCGACAGAATGCAGAAAGAAATCACTGCCCTAGCACCATCAACTATGAAAATCAAGATCATCGCACCACCCGAGAGGAAGTACTCCGTATGGATCGGTGGATCAATTCTTGCATCTTTGTCCACCTTCCAGCAGATGTGGATCTCTAAACAAGAATATGATGAATCTGGACCATCCATTGTCCACAGGAAGTGCTTCTAAGCGCATCTTTGATATTCCTCTTGCATACTATCATTCCCCGAATCCCGAGAGCGGCCTCTGTCTCGTTTCGCAGGCGGACGTAACATCAACTTCCGCAATAATATTTGTCCTTTGGTCCCTCCGGGGCGAAGGTGGCTTCTTTCGATTCGGATGTACGTGGGACATAATTTAGCACAGAGGCAATCCTAAACATCTTTGCTCCATTCATTTTTCATCATTTAATTAGACACTATTGTATCTTAAACGTACTCCCCGAATTCCTAAATACCCTCCTTATCCTATCGAATCCTTTGTATTATATATTCAAATAACATTGCCTATGGTAGCATCTAGCTAACCACCCTCACGAAGAACATCTTTCTTATTGTCATCGCGATATTCATATCTACAACCGAAATAATAATTTGTTCTTTAATTTTTTTTTCGAATACGCTACATATTTGCCAATTTTTAATATTCGCAAGAATCGAGCTAGAGGAAGCATTGCGTAAGTTATTTCGAAATATCGTTTGATGCAAGATGGATCCGTTGTAGTGCTGTGCGTCTTACTAATGCGCGAAAGATCATTCAATTTTGTATCCTCCGATTAAACGCATTCCGCTACCTTTTGCTCCGCGGTATTTGAAGACATATACGTGTCAGTCTTTTGAGAATTCATCATTCCCGGCGGAGATATGCCTTCGACCTATTAATCAGTTCTTTTTTTACTGTTACCAATCGTTGAGGGAAAAGATGGCTCTTTCCTTTCTTTTTTTTTTAAATAATGGGGGAGACCGCTGACCCAGAAAAGTATCCCACAAACGCTCGCTCAAACGAATAAAAAAGACACGGTTTCGACCCCGCAAGCGTAGCCAAAGTATTATAATTTATTCCCATTGTATTGTGCAAGACCATTCACGTACACATCTTAAAGACTACTTTAGACTTATGGGATTATAAAATAAAACTCTTAAAAACATTATTGCTTTGACTTTTGTGTTTTTCAAGATTGCAATTTTCCAATACCCTTTACTGGATAAATGTCTCCTTGATCCACAATCCAATACGCATCGCAGTTAATATGTGCTACAAAAAAAGGAAATTCGTCACTTCTTGTTTCATTTAGCATGAATTCACGTACATAGTTTTATACACAACGTAGTTTTTGTACTGTTTGGCGTTATTTATTGTAACGTAAAATTTGTGGTACAGATTTATATTACTCTAAGGATTAGGTTTATATTTTCAGTCGAATAAAAGTTATTTTCAATGAAGTGGTATACGTTATTCCTATTTATAACAATGCCATTATTTAAGATTCTTGATACTACATATATGCATACTTTCCTATTACCTTAATATATTCATGCAACACAATAACATTAAATATCTGATGCAAATATCACGATATAAGGAGTACCTTTATTTATAATACAAGTTTTTAAATAGTTCGCACGTATAGTTTTTCTTTAAGTTATCATAAATTATATTGAACATTTTCTTATTCCTGTAACATATTAATTTAATGAGAATAGTCGATCGTTCCAGTTCAAATGGAAATCGGAAAAGTGCAGAGAATTATTAAAGTATTAATCCGCGACAGTAACGGAAAAATGAAGATAATTTAATAGCATAAAATTTAAATATTGTCTTTATTAGTGAGTACGTTTAAATTGCAGTTAGGTGGCAGCACAATGCATTCTACTTGCGATAATCGACCCAAACGCGATGTACCAATCGAGAATATATATTTGATACGTCGCTTTAAATTTAAATTTTTACAGATACATTTTCCACAGGCTAAATATGTAATGCTCTAACCAGTTGGTGTCGAAATAGCAACCAACAATTATCTAACGTACAATTGTTCTCAAATAGCTAATGCAAACGAAGGGAAAGATAAACGTCTTTGTTTGGGGTTTTCCATGATCTTACGTGCAGCTGCTGTCAAATCATCGTTGGAAAAGTACAAAAGCGATAGCGGTGTTAGGTCGATGACATATATAACAGCAATACAGATCGGCTCGAGCAGGCTGATTCACTTTAATTTATAACTTGAATCGAGATGCCCGAGCAAATTGCTAGTGACCAATATTCGACATGGGTAAGTTTATAATCTTGTAGTTTTCACATACGGTATCCCATAACCTTCAACTGTAAACAAAGGTTTATTTTTTTACCATCGGTTGAATAATTTATTGTTACTTTACGATTATTCCCTTTTCCACAAACGAAGTTCAATATGTACGTCTGTCTTTCAGGTCGGTCTTATATACGTTTTCAATTTAATTGTTGGCACTGGGGCTTTAACATTGCCCGCCGTATTCAGCCGAGCAGGATGGGCTCTTGGATTGAGCGTTATTTTAATATTAGCATTCATAAGGTATATTGTCTAAATTTCCATACTTTCATCTATCGTTGTCATCGGCTAATTATGTATTATTGTATGATTGCAGTTTTATTACAGTTACATTTGTGATCGAGGTAATGGCATCTGCCAATGCTATATTAGCTTGGCGGCACATTCAGCATCGAAAACGTGTATGTTTATCTCAAGATTCAACTCTCGACGAATCAGAATCTGAGGTTTTACGACTTTTTCTATGTCTCTGCTCTTTATATTCATTTGCTACTTATTTTTGTTCTTATCACAAACAGAGCAGCATGTGTTATTTTCGTTTATTTATTTTGTTACTAATCGTTTAAGTTCATTTTCTGTTTGAATTAGTTTCGTTTGACGCGAATAATTTTATATTCTAGGTACTTCAAACGTTAGGTGAATCTGGTCGCTCAAATTCGGACTCTGAAGATACCCCTCTTGTTGCACCATTCTCCAGTAGCCCCGATCGTCCAGACATGACGTATCGATATTACGTTA
This sequence comes from Nomada ferruginata, assembly GCA_963583965.1. Taxonomy (NCBI): domain Eukaryota; kingdom Metazoa; phylum Arthropoda; class Insecta; order Hymenoptera; family Apidae; genus Nomada; species Nomada ferruginata. Next base: position 12,052,000 of record OY757215.1, read on the forward strand.
TTCGCGATAAAATAGAATTGGGACAGATGGCTTCAATCTTTTTTAATAAGTTTGGCACAACTCTGTTTTACTTGTGTCTTACAATATATCTTTACGGGGATTTAAGCATTTACGGAGCGGCCGTTGCAAAAACGTTGGCTGATGTTACATGCACTTATCAACCAGCCAATTTTACCTGCAACGATACGATACCAGATACCGAAATCTGTTGGGAGGACTACACTATGAATAGACTAGATGCGTATAGGATATTTCTTGTAGGTTGAAACACGCCCCCAGGCTAATATGTATTTCGGTAATCACTGATCATTTTTCATACTATAATGTGAATATTACTTTCAGAGTACATTTGTGTTTATGCTTGGCCCCTTTGTGTTCTTCAATATTCAGAAGACTAAATATCTACAACTTTTAACATCAGCAATGCGATGGCTTGCGTTTACTATTATGATTGTATACGCTTTGAAGAATTTAATTATGCGCGGCGTACAAGGGTATCCACCAGCAGCAAATATCACGGGTACGTTGATTTTTAACGTATATAAAAAAAAATACTTTTTTTTTTCTTCTAGCTATTGACTGTTGCGTATAATATAACGATTCTATCATCCTTACGCATATGTGTTTCAGGTATACCTAGCTTATTTGGCGCTTGTATTTATTCGTTTATGTGTCATCACTCGTTACCTGCTTTGGTTGCTCCGATAGCAAATAAGTCTACTCTAACGCGATTTTTGGCATTGGACTACTTATTAATTGCGATCTTTTATCTCTTACTGGCCCTAACTGGAGCGTTTGCTTTCGAACATTTGGACGACCTCTACACATTAGATTTTAGTCCTCACGGTTCTGGAGATTGCTCTAAGAGTAGTAACATGTTTTTTATTCTTATAGAATATTTTTTGTCGCTGTTCCCAGTATTTACTTTGAGTACAAGTTTCCCTATCATTGCTATCACCCTTAGAAATAATCTACAATCGCTGTTCCTTAACGAAGACACGTCTTACTCGTGTTTGCGTAAAATCGTCTTCCCAATACTGGCTGTACTGCCACCGTATATGATTGCTATGAGTACTAAAGATTTATCGATATTAGTAGGAATTACGGGATCATATGCCGGAGCAGGAATTCAGTATCTGATCCCAACATTTTTAGTGTATTACGCCAGGCAAAAGACAAACAAAGTAATAGGACTTGGGGTTAAGAATAAATTTGCAAGTCCATTTTCTAGTAACTTTTGGCTGATCTTTGTGACCGTTTGGGCAGTCGCTTGTATGATTCTAGTATCGGTTAATTTCATGCAAATTCATTTACAACCTGCAGATATACGTTTATAATAAAATTATGAAATATGGAATCGATAATAATGAAAAGAAATGAGGAACAGATCGCATAATGGTGCATAATTAATTATTCTGTCTTTAAGGTTTAAAGGACCTTGAGCATATCCGAAATAATATCATTGGTGTTAAAACTGAATTATTTACAGTAACGTATACAATGAAAATTGTGATATTAATAAATAATTTGAACGTAACGTATAAGAAGGCAATTGAAGTGTACTAAATTTTTTAGTCACTTTAATAACGATCAACCAATGAATTTATGATATCTTAAAACATTAGTGGATACTTATGATTTAAAGCTTCGAGTATTAAATAGAATAGTCGTAGAAGGTAGCATGTAGCGGAATACTTGTCATTGATAATAAGGTATCGTTATTGTATTTCAAATGCTTTAGCACCATTATCAAGAAATCATCCTTTTCATTTCATTAAAGGATATAATAATAATATAGATAATAACAAATACATTGCGGCACAATGTGTCGCGGTAAATCGACAATACGCTAGCACAAGTCAGAATTAATTTTGTACAAGCCAAATGAATAGGCTTAGTTCAAATTTAAACTTTTGTATAATATGTTCCTTATCTTTTACATATTTTTATGCAGTAGACAATATGTCGTTGTTGACACAGTTGTTACTGTACTTAAACTGTCTTTCATGTAAGCCGTCATATTTGATGGCCAACTAATAATGTTCAGCCCACTGTTAAACGGTATGAAGGTGTATCTAAATCTACAAATACGTATAATTAATTGACGAACATCCCACTAAATAGGTTGATGCTCCATTCAGTATTTCTTATTGAAAAGAAGACCTGGTTCACGAATTTCCTAGTGTGCTTTATTTTGTATATGCACAAGACAAATTCAGCAAGTTTAATGGATATTGTTAATTATATAAATTTGATTTATATATCGCAGAACATATTTTTATATGTGGTACAAAATTACCAACAAAGTATTCGCAGTATGCCTCTCATACCGTGTACCTGTACAAGTGTAGTATATAGTACGTAAAATATGTATACATATATTTTCTAAGAGTAAACGAAAAATAAAATAAAATAAAAAATGACTATATAAGCTTATTTCGATTTATTTATTTTTTTTATATGTACATACATAATTTCTATTCATTCATAGTTGTGTGTTCTATTTAATTAGATTTAGCGCAACAGATTTTAACACGGATATATTTCTCTGTAGTAGTCTAACAACGCAAGGTGGCACAGTAAAAGCATTATATTATTTGCATGAAATCTTCTCAACTCTGTTCGTTACGAATAATTATTAAGACTCGTTTTCCTCAGTCGTAAGATACCATACAAATAATTGTCTCTGTATACATTCATTACAAAGTAGCATCTATTTTCATTTGATGTATGGAAGGAATTCCTTCTTCCGTTTTATATTTTTCTGAGCAAGTAGACCTTCATAAAAACACTTTGGGTTCCCAGAATAAGAAAAATTAAACTTTTGAGCAAAAGACATTTGTATCGTACGTGTAAATTAATATCCTAAGTTTACATACGGAATTTTCTTTGTAAAAAATTCTATGTACTTTATAATAAAACGTGATGTACAATGAATTCGTATAATGAATTGAAACTAGCATTGTAGGAAAAAAAAAGTGGAAAACACCAAGTGAATATCCCAAAGTGAACACATGTATTATTAATTGACTAAGAATTTTTAACGGACTCGTAATAAATATTTATTTCATACTTACATCAAGATATATTTGATTTTTTTGTCCTTTTTGTTTGCTGATATTAGATTATATTTTAATTTGAAGTTACTCATAAAATCTGTACCAAGCTGAAAATGGTACAGTTTCCGATTACGATTTTTCGCGGTGAAAAGAACTTTTCTGCTTGGAGATTTTAAAGCTAAAATGCTTGTACTACTCCATTTATTCTTTGGTCATCAGTCTTTAATTGTACTACAGGTTTTCGGTCAGGACTCGTCACAACAGTTAAGAGAGTTCAACCTAATTATATAGAAATCTTTGGTATTACCGGAGTTGTCGGTGCATTATTATTAATATCCTTTGAATTACGTTACTCGATAATGAACATCATTCAATGCTGAATTTTAGGATATGTCTTTTTGTTCCTTATTTATCATCAATTTGTTCAATATTCTTGAATCAGCATTTATATGTTATCAATTTATATTTATATGTTATCAAATTACGCAAATAATATTTTTTGACGATAGAAATGTAAATTTTTGTTGTTCATTATAATTAATCGATTAAGAATTTTTTCGTAGAAACCGTCTGCGAGTCAAACGTTACTTTCATTAACACCTGTTATTACTTACAACATTCATTTAACTGCAATTTATATAACTTATTTATTCCACATGAGAGTAGCATTTGATTTAATTACTTAACGTAAGAATAATCTGAAAGCTTTAACAATAGGATGATTTTTCTCACTTTCGTCAAATTAGGTCGTTAATCGTAATTGTTCAAGTATGGACAGGGCGCATCGTCATGACCAATGCATTCTATAACGGGGTCATGCGTGCTATCCCACATTCCTGGGCCACAATGACAGCAAAGTCCTGCCAATGTGCACGGTAAACGAACAAGCTGACGGAAATGATGTAGTAGGCCTCTTGCCTTTCTCAATATAAGATTTCCCTCCATATACATAGCTAAAGAACTGAAATGCAATAGCATTTCATCTGTCCTAAGATCTTGTGCTACTACGTCGTCTGCATAAACACACATTATCGCAAGGCAAAGAAACAAGTGGAAATGATCCGTTAAATAATTTACCCAACAAGCTTCCCACATCACCAAAGCCACTTCGGTAGGAAATTCACGCTTTAAACATCTGAAAAATATATACTGATAGGGAGAATATTGCTTGAATGAAGTTTAAGGAATATCTGTAAACCCTATACTTACAAAAGTATCCATCTATGACAAAATAAAAGTTCCAAGGCATCTGTATGTTTTTGAAGATGAGCATAAAAGTCTGGTACCATTATTCTAACTAGTTCTCTTAAGTAACACAAATTTCTGTCCATATCTACGTCAGTTGGTGTACATACTGCTACGGATCTTTGCATTAACCCAGCAAAGCACCAGAACGCTTCCATTTCGGAGTTGAGTTCCGCCAACAGTGGAGCCAATAAATCCGACATACCTTGCGTGTATCCTAATGGTGAATTGTAAACAGCATAATTTAATAGGATGTTTCTGGAAAACGGAAGATATGATATTAACGGCTATCAATGAAACATTAGCAATTGTCATCAATAAATAATTATTAAATATCGACGATAACATGACATAATTAAATATACATATGAACGTACTTCATTATTTCAATATTGGGATTATCTTCTCCAGCATAATAAGGATTTCCTCTGTCCGTACGAACTACGTCTTTTTCTATGATACACACCACATTTCGCCAGAAATATTCCGCGTGCTCGGGATTCATGTTTAATCTACGTTTTTTTATATCTTCGTATTCTTGTCTACGAATGGCGTCGATTTGTTCCCTATCTTCGTAAGTGCTTTGATATGAATAACAATGAAGAAGGAAAGGCCATACAATTTTTCGCAACGCTGGTTCCAATCCGCCAAAAAATATTCCCCTGCGCAAAGCCAGGTCGTCCTCTACCTGACCCCTTTGGTTTAAAAGATCTTTCCAAGCCAAAGATGTAATCATTGCGACTTGCCCTTCTTCCGGATGCAGTTCGTCGCGACTCACCTCTGGCCGACATACCATGAAATGCCTAAATAGTAACAATAGATCTGTTAGCGTTTCGAAAAATATTTCCGCCCGCGTCCTACTTTAATTCATACTTTACCTATATGGCAACGATTCTTCGGTGTCCGCATCCAATCGTGGATAGAGCAATTGATGCCACTGATGCAAAGTGGCAGCCAACCGATCTAAACCACCGTGATGGAAATGTAGGATCTTATATTGACTCTCTCTACTCGCGACTACTAATTGACCAGACGTGCAAGCCGGATCCGCGAAAAATAATCTGAGGGATCTCATTTCACTGAGATCCACGGAGAAACGTCTACATCTGTGCGCTCTGCGTAGCGTCACCGGTGAGGCTGTTGCACTCTCAGGGAATGTGAGGTTATGCTGCAAGGCCAGAAGTTCAGGCGACCTCATCCACGTTGGAATTTCCTCAGCTACGAAGTGATAAATTTTACTCGTTAATACATACTATGATACAACAATCGTCATGATAAATCGATTAACCACCCTCTGAAGATACGCCGACGGATAGGCTGCACGTTGAGGTTAGGGACATACTACGACTTTTCAGACTGGTATCATCGCAATACGGATATCTGAGCTCCTCGTCGATGCTTTTTCCATCCCCTTCGGACGTTTCGAAATTTTTCTCATGCTTGCACCGTTGACTTTCATCGTACTTCGAGCCCAACGATCCGGAGCGCAATCTGTTCAAACTGATACTGTGATCGCTCTCCTCGTGTATAGTAATCGATGAACTGTCGGACCGGTGATCATTCGCTTTCCGATTAATGTCAACATTTGCGGTTTCCTTAATTCCCGATGCCAGTACACTCCCATCTTCGCACAAGCCTTCTCTGTCATCTTTCTTTGTATCGGTGTTCCCTTCGTTTTCCGGACGTGCACCCCGTGCAGAACCACCGGAACAAACCCGTTCGCAGTCCCCGCAGTTGATAGGCTCTTTTACCTCCAAGCAGACGTCAACTTTTTCGCCGGTGTTCTCGTAGTTGCATTTCGAGTCACAGTTCTCCTCCGATATCTGAGAACGCTGAGAACTTGTATCAACGTCCCGATGAGAAGCACAATCCTGTTTTCTCGCGTTTAAATTTTCCAACGCCGTCGGATGTTTACGAAGCGTACTATTTGGGATCCAACTGAGATGCAACGTTGGTATATTCGAGTTTTTATTAAATCTACAAGTTATGGCCATGTATCCGGGATGGTGTATCACGTCGGAGTTCTGCCTCATTAAGGTCGGCGGATGTACGCAAACATTATTCTTGCAGAACAATGCCTCGCCATCCTGGTATATGGTGCGACGATTGTCCTTGTTGCAATCGCCTAAAATGTAATTGCTTGCCTTTTTCAATATATTTGGCAAGGGCATTTTCGTCTGAGGCACAAAGGTGCATCCAAATCATTTAGTTAATTCGTACGAGGGTCGTCGGTGCGATTAGGTTTTCTGTGTTTCCGCACTTTCCCCCAATGCAATTTCCAATCGTGTTTGTAGTTACAAGAAGACCCGGATGACGATCGTTAAGGAGATTACGCGTGGTATCATCATATGCAGCAACGATGTAACGAATCCATACGAGTCTGCGGTCTTGAATTACATCGGACAGTACAGTGTTCGTTTGACGGTGAAAAGTTTCAATTTCACTATTGTCTCTTGATGATTCTTCCGAAGAATAGTTAAAGATACTCTGCTCAGATGTTCCTATAGAACGTCACAGCTGCAGAAGTCAAACATTGTCGCGCAGAAGCGCGCGAATAAACCTGCATCGGAACGCTACGATGAACTGATTTCTCTTCCTGTAACATTTCGTGTTATCGTCTGTCTGCTTAAGCATGCATGCATGTTATCACACCAATTAGCTTTGATATATACACAGGGCCGATAAGATGCGTACACATATGGTCACAAGCATGCATCTCAATTTCACTGTTCTTTACCTGCTTTTAATTGCACGGGGGGTGAATTCATCGTCAAATGTTTTTAAAACATGAGCAGATTGTCGGGATTTCATTGGACGTGTTGACAAAACATTTGATTAAGTTAACTTTCATTTGAATGAATTTATGAATGAAAGATGCACCGTGGGCATGTCACTTACTCGTTGTAGATACGATCAACCCTTGAATGAAAAATCGAAGTACTTTGATGGTAGTACAAGATATATCTGTTACGATCACATGTAGTAGATCACTATTACGCGACGTTCGTTGTTGAATTTCTAACGATAAAGTAATTATAAATCTAATGACGTGGAAACGTCACTGCTCAATATTGTAGTAAAACGTGTTTGCCAACAGACAGAACACAGATGCCCCTTATCCAGGATCAATATTTCCATCTGATCGTGAACCTGGTGGTTGGCATACTATCCGAGCCGCCGACATAGCGTTGCCGAGCGTCATACATACCGCTTTTTATTGATTTTTCTTATTCGTCGCATGTTTAAATCATTTTTCTCTGTATTTCCTTTTACAACATTACTTCCATTAATTGGTCTCATTTTAAGCCCTCAGATGGTTTAAAGCTGCTTTCAAATCTGCGTTATGCAATTTTATTGTAAAAAACACCGCGTTTGGCGGGACAAGTTTTTCAAATTATTTAAACGAATGTTTGGAAATGTAAATACTGTATTTATATATAAAAATGTTTATTTTGCTTTAGAAACAGCTTTTCCAATGGGCATCAATCTTTTTCATATACAAATGTAGAAAAGTTGCAGAATTTTACAGTACAGTCACAATTTAACAATTATATATTACAAATATGATTTGCAACAAATAATCGCCCCTAATAACACACAAGATTATAACGGATTGCTGTTATATTAAATTCTTCAGAAAGGAATTTTATTTAATATTTAATAAATTATGGCGTTATGCTACTTATATTTATATGTTACATTATGTACACAATTAACAGCGCCCATAAGCTTATGACAATATCCTATTGTTTCATGATTATGTACAATAATGAAGTGACTACTATATCACAGATTTTAACGTATTTGTATACATTAGTGTAATTCGTAATCGAAGAGTATTTCGTGTTTATTGCCAAGAGCTAATACTGCTTTGGGTCCGCGTTTTAAATACGATATCGTAGAATATGCCGAGAAATGGAAATCTTCCTGCAAATAACCAGTCACAAGTAAATGTCCTACTATAGCTTCCCCTGACTCTCTTGTAAATTTTGGTGTAGGCACAGAAGCTACCCTTAATGTCGTAGCGCCCTTACCATACCAGGCATCTATAAGTTTCAAGGCAGTTAATCTCGTTTCGCATTGCGCTGCTTTGATCATAATCTCATACAATTGTCTACAATACAGAGCTATGTTTACTTGCTTACTTTCTTTAAATTTCCGACAGTGATCGCACATTTCTGCACAATCGCTCCTAGTCCAAGTTTCTTCAAAGTGGGTCGCAATTAGACTACGTCTACATGACGATTGGTCTAAACAATATGCTACCATTCTGTACAAATTTTGCAAGCCAACTTTATCTTGAAATACCATTGTACTTAGTTTAAATACATCTGGCAGTCTATATAATACTATACACGCTGACTTTTTCCCATCCCGTCCAGCGCGTCCGCTTTCCTGATAAAAGTTTTCCATCGATTTTGATATACAGTGGTGAATAACAAATCTCACGTCTGACTTGTCGATTCCTAGTCCAAATGCAATGGTAGCTATTACAACCTGGTATTTCCCAGATATCCATTTAGAATATACTTCTGACCTGTATGCAGACTCTAACATTGCATGATAGCACCCAACTTTCAAGCCCAGTGCTCTCAAATCTGATGTCAGTTGCTCTGCATCTTTAATTGTAGTTGTGTAAATTATTCCCGACTTATCCTTGAATCTATTTTTCAATAAATTTTCTATCATAGCAAGGCATGTATTCTTATCTCCTGGTTTACGTCGAACCTCATAGAGCAGATTTGGCCTATTGAAAGCAGCCCTCAAGACTAGGCAACCCTGAATATCTAGCATTTTTTGAACGTCCACAACAATTTTAGCTGGAGCAGTGGCTGTCAAACCTAGAATTGGCACACCCGGAAACATGGATTTGAAGATGCCCAGAAATTTATAATCCGGTCGAAAATCGTGCCCCCATTGACTGCAGCAATGAACTTCGTCTATTGCAAAACGATCCAAGCGTTTCATTTCGAAGGCTTTCTGTAACTTGCTCATAAAGCGATTGGACTTAGCCATGTATTCCGGTGTAACGTAAATTAACTTTAGATCTGATTTTTTGTCCACCAGCGCATTCATTATGATCTTTACATTTTCTTTGTCTGCTTTTGCGCTTAACATCTTGGCTTTTACATTATTCTTTTGCAGACCGTGTAACTGATCCTCCATTAATGCAACTAACGGCGAAACTACTATTGTGATACCTTTGCTAATAACAGCTGGCAACTGATAACATAAACTTTTTCCACCACCAGTAGGCATTACGAGTATAACGTCCTCGTTAGACAGAACTGCGTTCATAGTTGGCAGTTGCAGTTCTCTGAATTTCTCGATTTTGAAAACATTCTTTAGCGCTCCCTTCAGATCTTTCGACCAATGAAAGTTTTCTTTGCCCCAATCTTTCTTAGATACAGTTAAACTCTTCTTCAAAAGTGCATCGTCCTTTAATTTCTCTTTACGTTGAGTTAAGATCATTTTCCGATCTTCCAACGTTTGCATTTCATTCTCAATCTGTTTTAATTCATAATCAATCGCAGCTATTTCGTCCTTTTCGATATCTAAAAAACAGAACGAAATTAATAACACCGAAAAAGTTACAGTTTCAAAATACACGCATGATACGAATATTTCACACGTATAAATATATTAATTTATATTGCATACGTACAGTAATTCAAATTATAATGATAGTTTAGATGTTTATACAACGTTCTATATTAATTTGGACGAAACATTTGTCCTTTACATATCATAAATCGAATAACAAACCTGGATCATCTATTATCATAATTTCTCTCGAACTGCCCGCGGACATTATAAATAAATTAGAAGATATATATATATTTACATAAGACGATTATAATAAGAATAGTTTTACGATAGGTAAACTATATGCATGGATATAGTTAGTTATACTATAATAATAAAATGCGTGCATTCATATGTCAACACTGGTGCGAATATAACCTAATGCTTTCAGCCGGTGTTACAACGTAAGTAATACATGCTACTTATGTGTGCACAGATCAGCTGTATGTGACTTGAGTGTTTTCTAGTGATACTACGACGCTATCAGGCAAGTAACATTGCCACAGACGAGATATAGGAATAGACAGGACATCTTTTGGACTTTCGTGGCCCAACGTGACGGCCATACCGACTCAGAAATCCGACACTGATTTGAGCGTCCCCTGCTCATGAACAGTGAACACTTGAAGAACTATTATTTACTGAAGTAGTGGGGCAGGACTCATACGATTGTGTGAATATATGTGAATGCTTTGGGGGAAAACAGGATAGCTATTTCTCGGTCAACGTTTCGGTAGGAAAATTGAGCTACGGTCACAGACGAGATATATGAATTTTTATATCTCGTCAGGGAAATGATCTCTTATATTTCGTCTGTGTGAAAAGATGCTAGAAAACTATCTGAACGCTCACAACGGTAGGAATTTTAATTTAAATAAAGTTAAAGAAAAACAAATATTAGTTGGACGGAAATAGTTTACTTATTCTATAGTGCAACAAACATTACAAACATTTGATTACACAGATGCGTTTGTTATTACTAATAAATATATTTGCATCCTACTATTCGACTAATATCCATACTGTAACACTTGCAATAAAAAATATTCAGTTCGATATGATATTCAAAAACACGCGCCGTAAGGAAAGAACATCACCCCCATCGCCCAATCAGCTACGAGCCAATCAGCGCAATCTAATTCAAAGCTCTCCTTCTTTCGACCAAGGGATCTCGTAGTGATTAGACGTGTTCAGAGTGCCCGTCGAATTAAGGTATGTCACATAGTCTAATATATTCTTGAAGACAGGAAATGATATACATTGTTTTCGTTTCCCTGTCTTTCAAGTTTTCTGTGGTTTCTTTGTTAATATTAATGAATATTTTGCAAGAAATTAAGTAAATATTGTGCAGTGAACGGAATCACACCGCGCGGCGTGCATTTTCTAATCGACTCCAGTATGCATATACGTATTATCTTTGACGTATGCGTATACGTATTTCACTTCTGAATTCCATTATCTTGCAATATATTCTGCAGTTTTTAGCAATATTACCATGATATTGGTGATTCTTAATACATTTATCTCTGATTTCAGTTCGATTCTGTTCCATGGCGTCTCTTTTGCTTGCTTCGAGAATCTGACAGGCGGGAATGCGCAATAGAATAGTGGCACCAAGTCATGCCGAAGTGTCAAATGATCTAGTTATCAGGTAAGGATTTCTCAAATTCCTGCTATAAATAAATAGAATTGTACAAATACTGGTAATATATCTCGATTAAATTATTATTCGTACCACGTATAAATCATTTATCTCCAATTTCAATTTAATTCCATTGGCGTCGACACGATATTCAAAAAACATCGGCCTTAAAGAAAGAACCCCACCTCCCCGCCGCCCCCCGCCACCCACTCAGTTACCAGCCAATTAGCGCATTCTATTTCAAAATTCTGCCTCTTTCGCCCAACGGATCTCGTAGTGATTAGACGTGTTCAGAGTGTCCGACGAATTAAGGTATGCCACATAGTCTAACATATTCCTAAAGGCATAATATTATATCAATTGTTTTCATTTCCCGTCTCCTGAGAGTTCTGTAGTGTTTTTTGTTAATATTAAGTCATATTTTAGTAGAAATTGAGAAAACATTGCGTAGTAAGTGGACTCGCCCAACGTTCATTTTTTTGTATCTAACGCTACTTCTACGTATAGATATACATATTTCAACTCCAGATTCCATTATCTTGCAATATATTCTGCAGTTTCTAGCAATATTATTATAATATTGGCGATTCTTAATACATTTATCTCTAATTTCAGTTAGATTCTGTTCCATGGCGTCTCTTTCGCTAGCTTTGAATCAGAAATGGCGCGAACGCGACACTTTCAAACGGGAATGCGCAGGAGCAGAGTGACGCGGCGCCATATTGTTAAATCAACTTCTCGCCTACAGGTAAGCATTCCTCAAATTTCTTGTGGAAATAAGTAGAATTTTAGTAGTATGTCTCTATTAAATTATAATTCGTACCACGCATAAAACTTGTATGATATACAGTCGCGTTGTAGGTAAGTAGTAACATAATAGCAGCCATTATTTGCGGCTATATCTTGTTTCTGCTTGTGGTCGGGAAGCTTGTTTTTCGTGGAAAATATCAACAATATATCGCGAAACAAAAAAAGCCACTTATCAAGTAACGTGTGCGTTGAAATATTTCTAGGAAACACAAGCGATCGTAAACAAAAATGGTGTTTGGTTTTAGTCGGATGTCGAACATAGCTCAACAGCAAAGGGCGATGGCTAAGGTCGTCATTCTACTACTTGACGCCGAGCTGACAAAACGTATGGTAGACATCTCAGTGAGGTAAGTATCGAGGTGTGTATAATTTGTGACTGGTACTAAGATGAAACAACAACAGTTAAAATACTTAAAAAAACAAATAGATATCTATATTTGATAACAAACACTCGATAGGATGAACATGTTCTATTTCAGAAAATTTTGTGACCGCGCGCAATGCGGTCAGTAGAGTCAGTGGTTTCTCCGCAGTTTTCTAGTATTTCCAGAGCAAGTGGCTCTGCTTAAATTTTCGTTTACAGTTTACCTACACGCGATTGTAGAGTCAGTGTTTTTCGCCCAGTAGTTATTAATTCGATTATCGGAGCACCGGTGCTCCTCTTCAATTATTTCAATCGCGAAAGTAGCATCTTGTTCGCCGATGTAATTTGCGGTCGCGTACATAGTCTTTTATTTTTATTCTTGTCTTATATTCGCTATCGGAAGCAGAGTCAGTGCATCACTGAGGGGGATGTTTTATGCGACACTGATGAAGTGAGAAATGTAAGTATTTTTAAAACAAATCTCAGTTTTCTATGAAGAGTTAAATTCTGTAGATTTAGCAGTAGATTTTAATGTTTTTTGCTTTGTTGTTTACTTACAGTTTGCATACTTCCTGACGATTGAGTTCAATTGAGCTGCCCCGGTGATGTTCCTGATGTCTTCCACGAGTACTTGCTCTACTTTTGCAATCAACGAGTTGGTGAGTCGCATGTGTTTTAGTTCCTCCGGTCCCCAATCATGCCGTAGGACGATTGGTCCGAAGCGGCACGGGTGACTGGTTGTATTTTTTAGTAGTTTTGCGAGCATAGTGACTACGGGAATAATTTTTATACCCGTTAGTTGTGATGTCATTTTCATGTGTATTATTTCTTATACGAGGTTAGATCTGCCTTCTTGTACTCCGCGTTTTTTAATATAAAAAGATTAAGGACCATAGAAATATTTCTTACGAATAAATATTTGATCAAAGAAGCACTGATCCTGTAGGTTCCTCTATTTCGATAAAAATATATGATGACAGTAACAAATACATTGCACAAATGTACATATATTGAGGACATTGCATATTAAATTTGTAATTGCATTTATAATCAGTTGAAATTTGTTTTCACTGTTAAGCAGTGCAGAAGTCGGATGCCCCCCGACTTCGTTACTGCAAGTGCTACATGATTATAACAATCATGTATTAAAGTAAATAAATATAACGATACGTTTATTGAAATCAGCATTGAATATGCATAGCCAATGATAGCATTTAATATTAATTTTCATATGCTATAGTCGAGTCCATTTCGAATGAAATTTATTACACATTATGTACAAGAAGGCACTTTGTATACGGGTAGATTTTCAAATCGGAGTAACTATCTTGAAAACGTTACTTCGATTAAGGAATCACCTGAGGCTTATTTAATATCTTGTCTATTTTCCAAGTAAATATTTAATTGCATTACTTATTCTAGTAAAATCAGTTTCAATGACAGTCATTTCCCTTAATAAATAAATTATTTATCAGTAATTTTTGAGTCTTTATTGATATTTCATATATTACAAAGTCGTGTCATGTTTAAAGAGATTGAAAATAAAATATATTATTAGCTGTTGCAATTTTACGTGTACTAATCATCTTTTTAGATCAGGATTTTCAGGTTTAATCCCTTCCGTGTTGATTGCCAGGAACTCACTCACGTGCCCAGGTGCTACTTGGGTGAGTGAGAGGCAATGGGCACGATGATCATATGGTTTTTAAATTTCTAACAATGTTTGGCGGCTGACATTTGCTAGTGCACCGTGCACGACGTATTTTCCACACCGTGTGTGTGTGTGGGTTAGGCCGTGGAATTGCGTCGGCTCGGGAATTTCATAACAAATTATAATACTATGATATCATAAATAGCAATATGTTTTACAATTGCAAATACACATTGAATGCCGTAACGAATTATGAAAATATGGCAACGAATAGAGTACTATACAAACCAAGCGTACATAGTAGAAAGAAAATGTACAATATACATATTTGAGCAATCAATATTTCATACGAAAGTAATGCATAAGCATATACGTTTGCGCAAATTTACGCAATGGTCGCTAGCCTTTGTCAGCCGATTTCAGGAACTGGTACGTACCCTTAGAGTGTGAATGATTGTATGCCAAGCTCGGGTGTCGGAGGCGTCCCGGGACGTCTCTCTAGTGTAGGTTCATGCGCCCGAGTGTTTGATTGAGAAACGTTGAATGATGTGTGTTTGTGTGAATGCTTTGCCATTTTTTAAATATAGGTCTAGGTAGGATAGGTAGTATACCTTCTGGCGTGCCTGATAGATATAAGTAGGTAGGGCCGGGCAGGTTGACACAGTCTCTGATCGGGTAGGCACTCATTCGCGTGTTCAACCTGTTTCAGGAAATCTGATTTGAAAAGTCGACGGCGAAACTGTGGCGCGAACGAGAATGCGTTCGCCTCTGGCTTTGCCTATCGATTTTTCGAATTTTTCGCGGTCGCGATCGCGATTTGGTCTCGAAACGAACGTGTCACATTATGCTCGAGGCTGCACGTGTAGGCGATGATCGATTACAATTTTAATCGCAATCTTTACGATTTTCAGTAATCGCAAATTTCACGATTTTATTTGGTCGTGATTCGTCCACGTGTGTTCCGTTTAGCTACGCGATTTAGCCTTTTATTTAGTTTTGTTTGTTTGCGAATAGAGTCTCGAGCCTAGACTAAGTTTCAGCGAGCATTGCGCCCGAAGAAAAGAAGAGGCTAAAAGCCGAAGAGGCCCGACAAACTGTCTCTCAAGAGGGCAACTATCAATGGCTCTGCATCCTTCGGATGGAGAGTCATTCTTTGTTACTATTTTGTCACTATGCTCGCTTTTGTATGCCGTAGTTGTAGTTTATTGTTTGGCCGGCAGTATTGCCTGGCCCACCGTCATCGCATTGGGCAAATCGCGATTTTTATTAGCGTCGCGTACGATTGAATACGGTTTG
Organism: Nomada ferruginata; assembly: GCA_963583965.1. Taxonomy (NCBI): domain Eukaryota; kingdom Metazoa; phylum Arthropoda; class Insecta; order Hymenoptera; family Apidae; genus Nomada; species Nomada ferruginata. Next base: position 12,067,653 of record OY757215.1, read on the forward strand.
CATTAGAGTTGCGAATAAAATCACATCGCGATTGCAACTAGAGTTACGGATAGACCCAGGTCGCGGCATTTTTTTTACAGGTGCGATTAAATATATCGTGGTTTGAATTAGAGTTGCGAATTAATACAGATTGCGGCTTGAATTAGAGTTGCTTTTGTATTAAATTGTACTTGCGATACGTACTTGCTTTTAGCGTTGCGACAATAATTTTCGCGTTCCTTTCCTACACAGGTTTTAATTAGCACTTACAGTGCTGCGATATCTTTCTATCGCGAATATTTTTCTTAGATTTTCATATAGTGTTGCGATGATAAATGGTCGCGATTTTTAAGTAGCGTTGCGACCACAATGAAATGCCCAACGTGGTTCCTGAGTCACGAAAGGCAGCTACTAAAGCTGCATAAGGTGATTGCTGCAATCGTAGTCTTGGATGCGACTACCACGACTCGTTCGTTATTAGTGTTGCGAGTTAAAAATGATGGGTGCAGTGAATTATTTTTTCCTATCTATTTTAATATATCCGAAATACTATATTACAGATAACGAAGCACCATACGCGATTGACTTTGCAAGTAATGCAGTTAATTAGGGTTGCGAAGGAAAGAGATAATCCACTTACGGGTTTCAATCGGGTTTATAATAAGTGGACGATAATTAATAGTAGAGTGCCCCTCTGGCTATTGAGTTTGTTCAATGTTCTAATTTATTATTCTTCTTCGCCTCTCCCCTTTTTATTAACATTAAAACGAGTTGTTTCATCTTAGTACCTATCCAAGTAAATGTTTGTATTTGTATTTGTAATTGACAATTATTATTCAGCATATTTGCATTTTAGAAGAACATGCTCCCTTTGTACTACTGTACTATTTTTTCACAATTACTATTCTCATAAAAAAGTCTGTTACAGAATTGTTAAGTTAAAGGAGATGTCAAAGGAATAGAATATTGCCTCAAGTACATTAAATAACATACATTGCAATATGTAAGTAATCAGAGGCTCAAAGGTGATGTTGTATGGATCAAATAAATCGAAGGAAATCATATAATACCTACGAAATATCACGAAATTCTTATGAACTTTGATCTGTTTCAGGTTACGCGATCACAATTTTAGCGAAAGAAGATTCATCATGAAATATCCCTTGCCCCCCCCCCTGTCCTTTCAGATTTTCAATTAGATATGATATTTCCAAATTGAATTAGCTTTTTAGTCAGGTAGGATGTTTTAAGTTAAGATTTAATTTACCTTAATTAAAGGTAGAATGTATTTGAATTACGTGCATGCTAATTTATATTATAATGCTTATTCTTTGGTTTTAGTCAGGTCTAACAGAATTTTTATTTTCAGCTTTCCCCATAATAAATAATTTTAATACCTCCTATTTACTTAAACTAACTATAAGTTAATGTGTATTACAATCCTTATTTTTTATTTCAAAAGGTTTAACAGAATTTTCAGAAATAATCAGATTTTCAATTAGATAGGATACTTCTAAATTGAATTAGCTTTTTAGTCAGGTAGGATGTTTTAAGTTGAGATTTAATTTACCTTAATTAAAGGTAGAATGTTTTTGAATTACGTGCATGCTAATTTATATTATATTGCTTATTCTTTAGTTTTAGTCAGGTCTAACAGAATTTCTATTTTCAGCATTCGCAATAATGAATAATTTTAATACATGCTATTTACTTAAACTAACTATAAGCTAATGTGTATTATAATCTCTATTTTTTACTTCAAAAGGTTTAACAGAATTTTTATTTTCAGCTTTCGTTACAATTATTTATTTTAATACATTTTACTTTCTCAAACAATGTATAAGCTAATTTATATTATAATGTTGATTTTTTAGTTGATTTAGGTTTAACAGAATTTTTATATCCAGTTTGCATATCAACCGCGCTGCAAATATACATCAGAAGGAAGTAGCGTTTAATTTGTAAATAATAACTTTTGTAATTTAATGATGGTAGGTGCGCGGCTGCGGCTGCGGCCGCGCGGGTCTCCATTCGCAGCAACCTCCACGTGGTGAGACCTGGGCAATCGATTTTATTTACCATACAGTTACCAATTTTAACACTTATACTTTTGTGATTTAATTGATAATTATATGGTAAAAATGTCGAGCTAATTGGTGGGGTTTTTGTAAATTTCACCTATTCCTAACATTACACTTAATTGCCTTCTTGAGTTCCTCGAATATCACCGCGGTTGACCGCGGAGGTTTATTTCAGGTCAACGTTTTCACAGAATGCTATTGTATTGTATGCCCATTATATTATAAGATACCCATGATTATTGTAGTATGCTTTTATGTTTTTAAAGAATCAGGCAATTACAGAACCAGGTGGTCAAAAGCGTGTCTCCACGGCTCGGAGGGATCGAAAAGCGTTTCGCCTCGGCTCGGAGCGATCGTTTTTGTTGTCATTTTTTTGTCATTTATCAGAAAATAATGTAAAGTATAACTTTAAAAATTATTTCATTTATTGATAGTACAATTGAAATAAGATAACTTGTTATCATGTGTTTCTTTAATTAAAAGCTTTTCAATTAACATTAAATGTTTCATATCCTTGGTTGCCTCTCATTACGGCAAATGACAAAAGAATTCTTTAAAATTATTTAATTTTTGCTTCGTTTTCTATAATCTGTGGGTAACGTTGCGAGTGACACGGAAATGGTAATGGGTCCCCGGGACCCAGAAATCGTGACCGAAAAAATACATTGGATGACTTGTCTATTCCTATATCTCGTCAGTGACATTGCGTTCAGTGCTTGATATTAGGTAATGCTTCGCAAAATATTGTTAGCTCTCAATACGTAAGTGTATTAAAGATTATGTTAAATGCAATGTTTCGTGCTTGTCCTACTTGGCTTGAAAACACGTTGACGTCTGTATATTTCAAGGGTATTCCTCTTTTTTTTTATCATACATCTTTAACGCTTCAAATTATATTTTTATTACCTTATTTCCATTATCACTTTAAGTTCTTATTATTCGCATAATTCTTATTTGCAATTCTTTGAATACATTCGTTTATAAGAAAGATTGTATTCTAATTTGCATTAAATTGTAACATTTTCTATATGCATACATATATGTAATATATATTTTTCGTGCTACATATGCCGATAATAATTTTGATATTGTGATAAGAAATGTTACATAACATTTCGATGGAAGTATATGTTAGAGTACTCCCGTCAAAATTATATGTAAATAGAAGTGTCAAGAAATTATTTTTATATTGATTCGGTTATTTACACCTTAACATATGTGGAGAAAAATTTTTACTTGAAATTTCAAGTACACTTCTGCTTTTTAGACCTTTGCAATTAATAATAATTTATTCTAATATTTTTCATTTCTTTTTTTAGCAAGAAGTATTTCTGCAAACGGCTTTTATGCAACACATAGTACTTCTTGTATAGTACAACAGCCCAGCATGAAAGTCCAAGTATTACCAGCACTTCAAGACAATTACATGTATCTTGTGGGTATTTCAATTTTTTGTAACTTACTATTGCTCATGTTGCTTATGTTTGTCCTACTATTTAATATGATCAATTATTGTGCCCATATAATGTCTACAATAACTGAAATTAATTTAATATGAAATTTTATAAGATTATCGACGAGGCAACGCAGGAAGCTGCAATTGTGGATCCTGTCGATCCTGAGAGCGTTGTCTGCGCAGTCCAACAAAACAATGTAAACTTAACAAAAGTTTTAACTACTCACCACCATTGGGACCATGCTGGAGGCAATGCAAAATTGTGTAAAAAATTCAACAACCTTCAAGTTTATGGTGGCGATGATAGAATAGAGGCGCTTACACGTCAAATAAAACACGACGACACCTTCAACATTGGAAAGTTACATGTTCGATGCTTTGCAACACCGTGTCACACTAGCGGACATATCTGTTACTATATTACAGGTGACGAACATCCTCCAGCAGTTTTTACTGGTAAAGAAAAGAAGGGAATTGCACATTTACAGATATTGCAAATTATTTGATAACTAATTAATATTATGATATAGGAGATACACTTTTTGCTGGTGGTTGTGGTAGATTCTTTGAAGGTACTGCAGAACAAATGTATAAGGCACTTATCGAGATTTTGGGATCGTTACCAAATGAAACTGTAAACTCGAGATTACATTTATGTTTCTAATTAATATACCTGTTAGGAAGGAGGAAAGGAAGGAAGTAAAGTATGATGTTTTATAGAAAGTATTTTGCGGCCATGAATACACGGGAAGTAATTTAAAATTCGGCAAACATGTGGAGCCAGGAAACGAAGCTATTCGTCAGAAGATAGAATGGGTTCGTATACAACGTGAAAAAAATAATCCTACTGTGCCGAGTACTATTCACGACGAGAAATTGACAAATCCGTTTATGCGAGTTCATGAACAATCTGTTATGGATCACACCGAGCAGAGAGATCCAATACAAACGATGGCATTCCTTAGAAGGGAGAAGGATAATTTCAAAGGATAAATTTATTACTCTTACAAAGAAGTCAATGACGATCACATATTTTTATTTTCTTTCAATCAACATAAAATGTTTTTCCTAAGCAAAATTTTTATTAATTTTATTTATAAAATTTTACTGACTTTCTATACATAAATATTGACATATGTGCAAATATATGATTATAAATTACGTATTTACAAATATCATTTGCCTCAAATACAAATACTATGATATATTTAAAGACATTTGATTCAGTGTATCTTCCGACTTTTTATTATAAATTTGCATTTCAGCAACATATTTTTCTTTGGATCGTTCGTACATGTCGTAATATACCTAGAAAAGTGTACATGATAATTTAAATCGAATATTAGAAGAGTGCAGATGACCTTAAAGAATTTATACAAACTTTTTTATCTTCCGAAGTAAGGGACTTCCAAGTAGTTGCGAGTTGTCTAGTAAGTTCTTGCTTGCTGGGTTCTGGCTCTCCAGCTAAACGTTCCATGACGCGAGGTCTCTGTTCTTGACAAAACTGAAAAAATGGGTTTGCTGGTCTTTTCGGTGCATTGGGATCTGTTTTTGCACCTTTTCGTTTCGTTCCTTTCTTAGTCTTTTCTTCTTTCGAGTTATGGGCAGCAGCTTTTGGACCTTTCTCTTGTTTCGGCGTTACTTGAAACACATTGTTTTCTTCGAGTACTCCCATGGGTGCTTCGCGCCACCGATCACCGTGTTGATCCAAACGATCAATTAAAAATCTGTAATATACGAAATATTTGATCAAAAGCCTTTCAAATTGTGCTTGATGAGACATTAACGCGTGTATTGTTTGTTATCAAAAAATAGCGAATACTACTGTGGTAATATTCAATACATAACCTAGAAATTGAACTAACTTTTTTTCCTTTCTTGTACGTTTTACAAGTTTTCTAACTCGTTGAATGCGATAAACCAGTCTTTCATTTTCCTATAATTAGAAATAATTGATTAGTGTATTTAAAATCATTATTCAACAGTACGATGTACATAAGTACTGGAACCAAATATAAACCTGTTGTAAAACTTCACATCTATCTAGTAGTAATTGGTACTTTCTTTTATAAATATCGAATTCTTCTGGCTCTACGTCGTATTCTGACTCGTCTGACATTTTTATTAAACGTATTAATTAGGAGGAGTTTATATATCTTTCACATTGTTTTTATACGATGTAGACAGATTTCACAGACTTATTTACCATAATAGAACAGCAATATGATAGATGCCGCTAGTATAAATATTGCTTATCAGTGATATTTTATACAGGTCCGTTTCTTCATAATTTGTCAATTAAAATTGCATTAATTATAATATTCGCTTAAACAAATTGATAATCTTACCATTAATTTATTCAAAATGATGTAATTTTTACATCTTGGTTAATAGATGCAACTAAATCTAGAGTTTAAACTAAACAATCGAAGATTTATACGTACGCGTAAACAAAATGTGAGATAAATACAAGCATACAAAATATAGAACGTATATATAAATTTCTTAATATAATTGTGGTATTAGATCTTTATAAGAAAGTTAAAGACACTTTAAATTTTGAGAAGTACAATATTTAGCTAAATAATAACTTAACTAGTGTCCACGTTATTAGAAACTTGTTTTATCAAATAAAGTAGGAACTACTTTAATAATTTTTCTAATATAATCTGCTCACCGTCATAATACTATCGAATAGGAAACACTATTTCATTAATTGATTTTTATATACAAGGTGGCCACCTTACCATGGTATACACAATATGACAAGGTGAGTACAACATCTAGCATTCACTGAAGCAAACGAAATGAACGTAAAGAACTATAGAAAAGTAATAAAACAAAAAGACTGAATTATAGAGTTCCGCAATTATCTTGTCTCTTTCTAGTTTGCACCCCGAATTGCGTCGTCCCTGCCTCTTAAATCGACCAATGAAAGTTGCGAAAGAAGGGTTGCGTCGATACACATGCGCAAGTAATCACAATTCACCCTGGACTTGAGACACGGTCAAAACACGTATCGGTCTCCCTGTCGCGTTATTCCTTTCTTTCGCCGCATCTCTAAATCTCGCATTTTACATTCTAGTGTCGGTCAATCTAACGTGACTCATACGTGCCGGTACACGTGCCACTAAGTTTCGCTTCGTTCATACATCGATACCGTTTTCTTTCTGCCCGTGTTTGCATTCCTCCTGTCTATTACGCTTGTTTTTAATCAATTAGTTATAAGCTACTGTTTCCCGCGCGTATTATGGAGTGCGTTGCAGTTTTTTAGCATTGGCTCCAGTCTGGCAGTTCGACTTTTGGTGAGTACCGTGCTAAACATTTTATTCATCAGCTGCCAACGAGCAAGAAGACGTTAGGCGAGATTTAATCGCGTGCATTAAAACGGGTAGAAGGGGTTTTAACGCAGCACGCGCGTGCGAAAGAGGCTTGCTCGCAAGATCAATAGCAGCCATTGCGGTTATGGTAACACGATCAGCTGATCAGCTGATGCTTATTTTGTTTACGATTGTTGTATTCGCGATTAATCACCTTAAATACGAGTCATTGACGTTTCTGTAATTTCGGCAACGGTATACGTTATACAAATGATTGATGTCAAATTATTTGGTGAAGGAAGAATGCTTTTTTTTTTATAGAAACAATCTTGTCTTTGCATACCTTTTGGGGAGCGGACCTAAACATGTTAAATGACAATATGACCTAAGTAACTTATATTAGAAAGAAGTGCAATTTCTTTTGTTTAAATGATCCTTAATTTGGCACAATTTAATTGTGACATAGACTTGGAGATTATTTTGATCAAGTGCTATAATTTGTGAAACCTTTAGTGGTAAATGTAGTTCCACTGATCGAAATAAATAGTCACGTTACTTTGGTGGTTACTTCATGACATTTAGCGGCTTCCTGTTAAGTTTAGGCGCGATACATTTGTATCGACAGTTTAGTATGATAGTAAGATGAAAGAATGAATCACATGTACTTCCTGTCTCATAAATTGTAATTCATAATTGAATACATGAGTGAATAAAATAAAAGTTTATTCATAACACTAGCTTATTTCGCAATAACATCGAATGCACGCCATGCTATATTTTGCAATATGTATTGTTTATTTATAATTGAATTAATTTCATATTGGTCAAGAATTTAAGGTTCTAATAATAAAATATGAAATTTATTTGTGGACATTTGCGTTATAGTACAATTTTGCACAGTATAAATTATATTTTGGACGAAAATGTTTGTTACGTTTACACGTTACAAATCGAGCGTTTGTAATCTCTTTAAAAAATTTACAATTAGTCTGCCTTGTAAATTTAGAACTTTATCGAAAATTTCTAATTGTTCATGCATAAATTTATAATGCTGCGATTATTGTATTTGCATTCCTTATCTTGCCATCTGATCGCGTTGAGAATACGAATGAATTAATATGCTGTTGTGAATACGCCAATACGTGGTTTAGCCTTGTATTCTTCATTCATCCGTTAACACTACTAACTGATAGCGTGTGTTTTTGTATTGTAATTGAACATATTGCCGCATCCTTGAATCTCTTTTTCATCAAACTATTTCGGCTAAATAAAAATTGCCTTATCTGTTGAAGATTTAGAAAAATTCCTTATCAAATTTCGTAATTCTGTTCTTCTTTTAATCTCTATGCACTTTTGTTTTGTTAAATCAGAAAATTTGAATTTTCCTTTGCATTTAATCACTGACGATCTATGATTAAATGTTTCACATAATTTAGTTAATAATTGTCTTTGAAATTTTATTAATCTGATCATTGACATAATCATACCGGCAAGGAAGGAAAAGCATGTTTTCTGTCTTTACCCTTTCTCTGCCTGAGTAATAAATGTACCTGAAGTCTACTGTATACGAATCATGAGTACAGGAGGAAGTGCTGTTTGGTATTCTTTTGTTATAAAATCGTACTTTTTTAAAAAGGCAGGTCGTGCTGCTATCGTTTAGAAAAGCAAATCGGTCTTTCACGAAGAGACCTGTTTTTTGTTGAAATTCCTCTTCCAATTATTTAAATCAATATAAATTGTGCTAATCAATCAACAGTAATATAGAAATAAAAGTAAAAATACGATATCGAAACAGACTTTCGAGTTGCGTACATTTTTGTACCTGTAACTTCCAACACTACTATAGTTTGGTTATTATGTACTTTTAAACGTTTCAAATATAGAATCTCCTTGTTCAATTAAAAAGGCAATTCAATTATGGATATTATAACGGGAAAGAAAAAATTGGAAATTCCAGTAGAAAGTTCTATCGATTGTTAATTATCCGCACAATTAATTGATTAACGTCGTAGTTATTAATAAACGAGAATAGAAGGAAAATTTCACCAACGCTCGTGAAATGTTATAAATTCAGTTCGCGCTTGTTGTGCAAAAGGAATAAATTTCCTCTTCCCCCTTGGACGAAGAATCACGATGTAATAGCATGTCCCATACGTTGCGAAGGTCCGCAGTGCAGGCTTCTCGAGGCATCTTCATGTTCTTTTCCGACGAGAAAGCCTTTTTAAAGGTTTCTAACATTCTCTCTTAGCCACGGCCTAATTATGCACCGATGTTTCACAGTACCCCACATTGGATCGCAATTTCGGGATCTTCTGAAAGGAAAATGTTCATTTCCTTCAATTAGAAAAGTACTTGCTATATTATTTCTTATTGGCAGACGTAATTGTGCAGTTCTTATATTTCTAATTCGAGGATATTATGATAATTAACATTGCTGTAATTTGACGATAATGATGCGATAGTTGAATATTCATTTATTTCAATTTCTTTTTTATTTTAGAGATATTTAGTACAATGCCATTTTGGCGCATTGAAGTTTATGTTTAATTTAGCTGAATTTTATATATATGCTTTATTTATAAGTACTGTTTATTTTCGAATACGGAAAATACTGGAAAGCTTTGAAAAGATTAGTGCAACATTTCACATTTAATAAGAATAAATAAAATAATTATTCTTATATTGTGGCCATTAGAATTTTAGATCATATCTAGGTGCATTACACATCGTCTCGTTGAAAAAGAAAATAATTATTCTGCAAGAGCACACGAGCATACCAGAAATAATAAATTTTCTTCCCCAAATCACAAGATCAATGTTTTAAAAAGTGCACTACATAGTCAAAGTTCGTGCACAAGTGGATATCCTCGTTTCTTACTGCACTTGTAATTTCTCTTTACAACGTTAGTAGAGTTACAGGTATATTTCGACAAATTGTATAGGAATTATAGTAATATGTAATGCATTTCCTATAGTTACTATAGTAATCATAAATTGTTCAGCATCTATGCACTATTCATACCAAATTAATATAAATATTAATACAATATTAATACAATTTTAATAATTTCGTATGGATTTTTAATGTATAGAAACAAGATAATTTCATAAAAGTAACATTTGGAGAAAATCAATTGTTTTGAAATGATAATCAAAGTTGCTATTTAAAAAGATAACTTAGAATAATTTAGGACTGCGTTCAATATTAAATACCATTATTGATACTTTCCCCCATTAGAATATGTTGCATGTATATTATCTATAGTCACTGTATGTCAATGCTTGTAATCTAAAGAACATTTTTTAGAAAATTCTTGGCTTCTCATAGAGTTGTGTACGTTCCTTAATACATCAGAGGAAAGTTCATTATGGGACGTGTGTATATGCCAAATATTGGCAGCATCGATTATAAATATATCAGACGTTTTGTGTGCACATCGCAGATAAAAGTGTATAGTTAGAGGAAATTGTGGAATGCTTATAGTAAAGTTCGCTGTCATGAGTTATCTTATCACGCGTTTAACCTTTAATCGAGGCTGTCCTATGCTGCTCGAAATACTGTACGTTTTTATTCAATTACAAGAGACACGTACCTACATACGCTGTTGCATTCATTTTCTTCGAATAATAATAATTTGCAGCAAACATCATTTTTATCTGTCTTGGGCTCATCGTAACACATTGGTTCGTGAACTTAGAATTTCTCGCGTATTGTTTTAAATAATAGTTAATGCTGGTAATAGATAATGATATATTAAAATTAGAAAATTAATTCATTTAATAGAAAATAAATTTTGATTCAATGTACCCCTTCTATTTATTTTCAAAGCTATTCCACGTGGGTTTGCGAGGTGCAATGATTATTATCTGTTTACTTATTTCTCTGCAAACAACTTTCTATACGATATACAGGAACGAAGACTGTGATCTATTTTTTGTATTGAGCTGCGTGAGAGAAATTGGTTTAATTATTTTTGGAACATGAAATAGTGGTGCACGCTACCGTGGAATTCTGAAATTTTTATCTTGGATTTCTACTGGTTGCAAATTTTATTGCACAATTTTGTTTGATCGCTTAATTCAATTATCTTTTCTTATCGTTCTTTATTATTTAATATTCTATATGTGTTCTATCCACACAAAGCTTTTTACTCATTAGCAGAATTAAAATTTTTATTACACAGAACAGTAAATATAATTGATTAATCCGACGTATGTATACTATTACATAGTCTAAATTTGTGATTAAAGAGTCGATATTACGTGATATCGAAATAATATTCGAGCATCGTATGTTTGTTAAACGAATGTGCAATATATAACGAGTAAATACGTTTCATGAGTGCTGTCAAAGTCAGTGGGGTTCGAACAAAATTACTCGATTAAAATTATAATGCTATTAATCGTTTTCTTGTTTTTTAGATAAGAATTATTAGATACGATTACAGTAATAAGTACTTGAAAATTGCAAGATATAACACATAAACTATTAAACGGCGTTCTAATTAAAACGAGATTTAAAGATTTCTGAATGAAGCATGCAAACGATAAATTATTTTTGAGTTGTCTCGAATATGTATTCTAAATATGGATCTGTAATTTTGTCTCAACATACAAGTCTTTTGTCTCCTGTTCGTAAGAAGTACGAAAATATCGTGTATCGCGTTATTATTTTGAATTCTAAGTTCTTGTCCATTTAAATTTTTTTTAATTTTTATACATTCACATACAATTAAATCACAAAATCTGGAAGAATGATATAAAACTAGTTTGCTACTATGTTACTCGTAACCATTCCTCTTTTATATACCCACTAATTAACTAATAAAAATATATTTAAGACTTCATTAATGTTGCACTTACAATTTAGAACTTAAAACGTTGAACAATGTATAGATTGAGTAATTAAAGATAATCATACATATTACTCCAAGCATACCAAACTCGCGCAAAGTGCAGTTTTAGTCATCAAGAGTATACATGAATCGACGTTCAAAGAAATATCCCGTGAGTTCTGACTTGAAGTTTTAATAGTAGTAATAACTTTAAGCATAAATAATAGTCGTAAAGGTTGCTTACGATCATTTCAAACTTCAGAGATAAAAATATTGGTAATGAAGGTGGCAGGTGATTAACAAACCCGAGGTTTAATGTTATAATTGCTGGTTCTATTTTCATTTGCTGAAAATATTTGCTCAAGGTATTCTATTCCATTTGTGTTTACAAGTTACCATTTTGTTAAATTTTTCAATTTACAATATTTCCCTTTTTGTGATTAACAAAATATCGTTGACTCAGCAATTATTTCTTAGTTGATGGGCGTGAGGGAAAACGATGAAGAATTATTAACAATTTGCATGATAAATCTGTTTCGTGTTATATAATTTGAGTATAATTTGGAGTACTTCAATTTTTCCTCTATAGCATGTTATAATTACAGTGCTCGATGCACTTACGTATCACGAAATCAGATAATAATCTTAATAATGCTATAAAATGCATTCGTTGACTTTGAAATTACGCACATCCTCGAGTACTAGTGTAATCTTCACAACGTTAATGTGCATGCATTAACATTTTCATGAATAATCGGATAAAAAAATTCGTTGATTTTATTGGACGAATAGTGGAGTAAATTGCACGTATGTACTCCGTATGTTTTCGTGATTTTTCTTCGAAAATTCTCGTAAATCGATGCCCAATTTATAATAGTTGAAAGACGAAATTTCCATCGTTCACAGTCTCGGTTGTTACACCTCCGCGTGGTCATGTCCCCTCGTTGAACACGCAGAAGACACGATTGTATATAAAGGGAAGTACACGGGTAAGAGCCGAAGCGAACTCCGTATCTTGCAGGCAACAGTCGTATTCATTGGCAAGAGCATTGCCAGCTATCAGTATTAGTTCGACCGTCCTCATGTGCGCACCCAAGGCGCTCAACGCGACACTGTTACGACGATTTCATTAGGGGAAAACGAACTTTCGCGTTGATACGTCTAGTACACGTTCCTCTGGCTCCTCGTGTCTTTGTGGAAGTCGAAGTACAATAGAAATAAATACAGTCGATGTGATCCAGTGACTTTGATCGACATAAGAAAAAAAGAGAGGGAAAAAAGAAAAGAAGCAGTAAAAAGGACAAAAGGCAAAAATAATGATAATAATTTCAAAACATGTGAAGACACTTTTAAACGCAAGTACCACGAAAATAATAGTGTTTCCCCGTGTGTCTAGCGGTCTAATGACATGGTCGTATATTATGTTTTGTTTGTTTCTTTCAACCTTAACCACCACTGGTCGATAGATGATTATCAATATATGATTGTACATTCTTCCGAATAACGTGAATGAGAAAGAAGCATCGATGAAATTGATCGCACGTTGATTATTGATATTACGTAAAGGGTACAAACGCGTGGAGTGTGCCGCGATGCGACATAAAGTTAAAGAATAACCCGAATTAAATTAGTTTCACTCGCGTAATTCTCTTGGACGCAGCTGCCGTAATCCATTCGAACTAAGTAATTCGCGAAGCCGTATCGAACAGCCAGACATTTTTTTTTCCTTTTTTTTTTCCCACCCTCATCCTTTGCCACTGTCAACGAAGGAAACGTGCACGCTGTTGTTTATTGTTCGCCGCTTGAGAGGGAAACAAAAACATTTAGTTCGACCGGTCATTGGTAACAGAAATAGTTTTGACGAGTAAACGAAGGCTGACGGTGTCTATCTGTACGTGCATGTAACGGGAACGGAGATCTTATCGTTAGCCAATTTTATTGATAAAAGTCGAATTACGTCGCTGTATTGTCGGAGATTAATAAAACATCGACTTGCATCTGAATATTTCGTGAAATGTGCCGTATTCTTGCATCCGTGGTGGCGACGAGATTTTGCAGGACGTCGAAAAGTCGCTCAACGGGGCTAGATCTTAAGTAAAAGGATTTATCGTTCGGTTTCGAGACTCTGTGAAGTTCATTGCCTACCCTTTGTTAAGTGATTAGTGAAATGTTGAGAAATATCTGCAAAATTAGTATCGACCAGTGATAACGTGTAATCGTAGTAAACTCGTTGATAAACCGATTGCATTGTAAAGTAAGTCATTAACTTGGGCGTAAAAAAAAACACCAAAGAAACTAATCGGGGTCTAGCCTACACTAGCCCAGCTTATTATCACGCGTAAAAAGAAAACGGAAAAGAAAGTGTGTCTGAAGATATATATTAAAGAATTCGGTGCAATCTAAGAGTTTGTAACTGGCCGGTTAATCTACTGTGTTTTCGGTCCATTGAAATTTATCGTGAAAGAATGACTTGAATTTTTATGAAACGCGTGGGACTATTTCGAATGTTGATACATATTGTGGAACGCGACGTGACACGTGGTACGCGGTGAATGTTTTGACACGCGAGAGAAGCTTCTTGATACTTTCGAGGATCATTGCCAGCGTCATCTTTTATCAGGATTAGAGCAAGTGTAACGTCATGGTATGTTTCTCTGTGTTTGTATTCTGGGCACAACGCCATTGCCATTATTCTAAAACCGCGATACGATTTGCGAATTATCTCTATGGTAAACAAGGAATACCATTTTACAAAGGAATCCAAGAGTTACCCGGTAATAAAAAAAAAGGTAAGGTGACATTCTTTGGGACACTTCAAAGGTTAGCCGAAAATAGTTCCATGGATTACTAATATTGTTGCTCAGCTAATATAGAGTATAGATGTACATGTGTGCGTACAATGCTGGAATATAACATTTAACTCTTACTGATACGCGAGATTAATTTTTTATCTTGAGGAATTTTCGTACATGATACATGGTAAAATTGATGGAGATTTGATTGGGACTTTAGTGTGGTAATAAAAATAATGAGAGCAAGTTCTTGTTCAGTTTGATATAAATTTTGTTAACAAGATACGATTAGGAGAAATTGTATGAAGAATGCACGTATCAATCGCGTATTGTTCTCATTATATTAGCCACTTGTAGGACGTGATCAGAAATACATACCGTAATATCGAGTAAAGTTATCATCAAGAAAAATATAACTCAGTTTTCTTTCCCTAAAATTCAATCGTGTACAAGATAAAATTATTTTCTTGCACTGTGATAAGTAATCTAATAACGATAATAGCATGGTCCTTTATTGTAGTTGCTTTTTTATTTTCACTGTAATAAATATAATTTTTAAGGTTTTTTTCTGCTCAACCACACATGAAATTCTTCTTCGGCCCTTCTACTAAGCAATAAAATATTAATAACGATGGATTTCTCCCAGCTACCCATATTAATGTTCTTCGTCTCTTAATAATCTTTTGCAATCATTTTTGTCACGTGAACCTTGAAATTCGAAAACATTTGGAAATTCAAAAAATCGTAGAGTCAAGCTCAAGAATTCAAATTAAAGTAAGAAAAGGAAAACTAAACGGTCGAAGTAGAAATGTTTGAAATATTGAGCAGCGATATCCATATATAAAATTTAGATTATGGACCGTAAAATACACTCCAAGCAGACGTTCGTCATGCACGTTTCTCCGAAATCTATGTTTCGTCCACAAAACACTGATACTCTTTTCAGCTTAATAAAACACGATAATTAAACGGAGCACGTGGTGCCATGAGTTCGTTCTCCTTGCGCAGTGATAACGAAGGTCCATAGTTTCCCGGTCAAATGTTGGTCATTCGTTTGATAAACGATGAACTGTCATTTAGGCAGAAGCACGTGCTTCACGGCTTCCCTGTTCGGTGACGATGAATCATTACGTTTCTGAATCTTTCAATTAGTAATATTAACCGATGCATTGAATCGACTGAATCGAACGATTGTACGAATTGCAACACGAATCGTTTTGTTCTTTTAGAAAGCAATCAGCGGTGAATATGAAATAATTGGTGGAAATTTATATCCATGATTCAGAGCTGCTTCTAAATATGTAGGGGAAGTTGGTATTTAAGATGAGTAGAATTGTTGAGATGCCACGGACAATTTCATTTCCTTTTTTCAATGAAATTAGCTGATTCATTCAACCTGCTTTTATTCCAAATATGGCAAGAAAAATTTAAGGGGCCAAATGGTTAAGGTGTACATAGTATATATAAAATAACTTATATTTTATATTGTATGTGCATTGTTTACGTTGAAATATCTTACTTGGGATAATGTGGCTTGGATTAGATAAATAATGTAACAGTAGTACAACGACATCATTAAGTTCAATGACCTATCTGACAAAATGAATTAATTTTACGTATAACAGTGCATGTTAATAAAATGTTGAAAGTTCATCTTCACGATAGGGTCGAAAGTCGAAGCTTTTGTTATCAGTAGTGATAACGTAACATTATATTTTTCTGATCTTTAATCACTGTAAGCAGTGATGATTAGAAGCGTGTCGTTCATTTCTTTTATTTCGTCATGTAACAATCATTATATTTTACTTATGATATTTATTTATAGCTAAAACAAGAAAAGTATAAAGAAATTGGCAAATATATTTTTATGTACGAAATAGTATAATTCACTTGACATTCATTCTTAGAGAATATTGATGAATTACAACGGAAATGTTAATATTATACAAATGATATATTTGCTATTATTAAATTCTGTATATCTGCCGCTACTTTTACTGAATATTTTTATTTTCATCCGATCTTGATTCTCTGTGATCCGCTCAGTCTAAAACGTGTTCCTTTGCAACAAAGCATGGATGTATGTACTTGCTCTTTTATGCCGTAGTCGCTCTGAGCGAGCGTATTAAAATATCTTTTGTAGCCTCTGAAAAGTAAACGCATCAAGCTGAGCATTTTGTCGCGACAGGTTGGACACTTTTAACAGCTACGTCATACTTCCTTCTAACAAACCCCTCTCCCCATTCTTCTAATGTTATTTATTATGTAATTATGATTTGAGAAAAATTCTCTTACATCCAATACTTTCTCGTTAAGTATCAAACAACAACTAACAATTGCGCGAACAGAGCTATTTCTTTTAAGATGAAGAATAGGATATATTTGATTTAGAAATTTATTAATCATCAATATACTTTCTCATTAGTATTTTATTGCATTTTAATTATCTCCATTATGACCATCGGGGCAAATATATTTTTCCTAATAACTCTATTATTATTTATGCTTTCAGACTTCTTTCTTAAAATTATTCCTGCTCGCAGTAGAGTCCAGAAATAAAGTTTTTATTCGGTAAAGATATTCTTCTCTCATTACTGCGGTTAAATCAATGGAAAAACAAATCAAAGTCAGAAAAAGCGGGTTTAATAGATCTATTTTAATTATATATTTTATAAATAGATAAAGAGGGAGATAAGCTGCTCCAATCCTACATGTACATTCTAATGACGAAATTTTCTAAATCGACGTTTTAATTTATAACACCTACGAGGAGGGACTTCCTAAAGCTGATTAACATCGAAACATACGTGTATGATGTAACCTTTTCGTGTCGCCCGCCTTTTCTTCTTCTTTCAATCGCTAATGTAATTAAGGTAACAGTAAGCCTTTTTTCCGCGAGGTTGGCTGAAGTTCACGCGACCAAGACACAAAAGCTTTGTGAGATGAATTTAGCCCTCGAACAATCTACGGGTACAGTGCCAGAGTTGCGGAAAATTTTGTCAACCATTTTATCGCATCCTTATTTTGCAATTGGCAACACGGCGTTATTCTATAATTGAGGCTCGTTAATTTTCCCGGCGTTCCCACAACTGCGTTCCGTCTGTGGACGAGATAGAAGCTGTTACTCATAATTTTTGTTTCCCAACGAAACTGGAATTTGTCGAATATTCGATATTTTTCAACCTGCCGATATTTAAATGCCACAGTCTTGTTGATACATATATATATATATGGCGAAGTAGAAAAAATTCGGGTATTATGGGTAGGTTGCTGAATTGTTAAACTAAAGTTTGGTTGACCGATTCATGCATTTGTTAATTATTTTTAGTTAGCAATTATTTTGGTTTTATTTGGTATAGGTAGGGTTTAAAAAATCAAATATAATAATTTTTGATATAATTTATTTTATTTTACGTAAACGGGAAAAACCCTATTGCTATACAAAAGAATAATAGCAATGTTTACGGATAAGATAATTAGGGTAATTTTTCCTGCAAATCATGCTGATTTACTTTTAGTCAGAACATGAATTACTTGCTAATAATTCTATTAATAACTGTTCGATACTGCATGGAAGAAATGCAAACAAAATTCTGTTTTCATGTGCAAAAAGAACAGTTGTTTTATGGAACTCCTGTTCAAGTTACGAATTTCTTGATTCACGTGCGGGTCGCAAAAGTTAAATCGTGCTCTTCCTTGAGGCTTAGATTGAGGTCACAGCTAGACTTACAATTATTTTGACGAATTAGGAAGAGACATTCGTGCAGCTTTTCCTGGTCGCTACCTTGAGTTTTCACTAAAGGTCGCAGGGATCGATGCTACTCTAGTGTGGGACCCGATCTTAAAATATTCAAATGAATAGACTGACATTTTTTCCACAAAAAAGGGAAAAGATGAAAGTAATAACAGGCCTACAGAAAATGATGTATTTATTTGTTAAAATGTGTGATATATGTACATAAGTGTTACGTACTTAATATAAATATCGATAATTAATAATTAAACTTATTTCCAATCAAATTGAAAGCTGCAAAATTCAACGGATCGAAGATACCTGAAACATAGAAATTTAATCTTTAAGCAACTACAACTCCACCTGTTCAAAGATTTGAAACTGTAAACATTGGAGTACAAAAATGCAGAAATTTCAAGTCATCACTCTATTTAATCTCTATCCTCTTTAAAACCCGAATATCAGAATTCTGATGCGATCGTGTAATTCCAAATTCTCCAAACGTATATACACACAAGCTATCTACAATATTCGCCGATAAATGGAAAGTCTTCCAGGAAACGTCGTTTAATTCGCAGCATCTGATAACGGTGGCCGTAAGGGCGGGAGAACAGGCGTGCTCCAATTCTACACTACGGTGTTCACACTCGGTTGAACAATCGTGTATTCGAAAATTTCCTCGTGCACCAACACAATATGTCACGCAGTTCTAACGCGCCAAACGGTAGCATCGTAGATAAGGTTTTTCGTTGTTGCAAAAGTTCCTTGCATACACGCTATTGACAAACATCAGCAAAGATAAAACCGATTCAAGCTGAGTACCCAGAAGCCGTAATAGAAGATGAAAAAGAAGAAGAAGAAGAACACGACGATAAGGTAGAGAAGAAGAAGAAGAAGTACTGGCGGAAGGAAAGACAGAGGCTCGCAAGATATGCACGTGATCATCGTGGCCACTGTTAAATTGATAGCAACTCATACACAATGAACTTCATTTATAATCGCCGACACTAACTCGAGCTACTTCGGCTGGTTACGAAGTGGCAGAAGCAAATCCAACGTCCACTCGCCTATCTTTCTTTCTCTTTTCCTCTCTTCGTGTCAAACGTCGAATTTAGAATGACGACTTGAGAATTCTACTTCTGACGTGGGTACGTGCCTGCCATTTCTGTTGCTCGAACTTTGCGAACTTTCTTGTCGACATTGCGACACAATCACTTTTCAGAGACTACCAGGCATCTTTCGATAGAACAATTTGATAGAATTGAATGCCAAACGAAATGCACGTGTGGTATTTAATCCACGGATGGATTATGCAACAGTCTATAAATGTTCTTTGTTTAAGCTTGTAAAATGTACCACGTTCATGCTTTGCGATGCTGTACATTATGTTCCGCTGTAATTGTACTTTAGGTGAGATTCGTTGGCAATTGAGGTCACTGTGCTCAGTTTATATTTGTGTATAAAGATGCTATATTTCGGTGATTCATTTTTCCTCAAAGAATTTGTGAGTCAAATTGATCCATACTACAGCTCTATTTTTTTTCTCTTTTATTTTTTCGGTTCGTCAAGTATGCAAAGCATTATGTAGATGTTTGAGAATAAGTTTACAATTTAAGTTGGCGCGAAGAAAGAATGTTTTATAATAATTATTTTTAGCCGACCTTGTTTGTGAATTGCTACTATTGTTGCGATTCACTCACTCTCGTTATGTATTAACTAATATAGCTGATCTCATCTGGATGTGTACAATCAATGCTCGTTCGCGTATCATGCGAAGATCGTATCGACTGGTGGACACCCTCGCAATTCTTTATGAATCGTTTCAGTTCGTTCTAATTGATACGGCACAAAAACCGGGCGCAAACTTGAACACAAGATCGGATGGAACGAACGTTTATGCGAACACTTTTTATTATATTAATACGTCCGAGCATAATTATCAGGCATTATACTTGGTACTCTTCGTACTGGTTTGGGGCCTTTGATACGATGAATGCATTAATGATCAATATTGGTACGAATAAATGAATCTGAAATTGATTTAAGCAACATTTAACAAATCTATAGATGTTTGATATTTATGGAATCAGTCGTAGTGTATGCATTTAATAGAAGCCCCATTTAAAGGAAAAATTTATAGAACGGAATATTGAGGTAAATGTATATAAAAAAAAAAGTTTTGAGGTAAACATAATTTCGATTATTTTTCGTAGTAGACGTTTCCAATATGTTTGTTATTCAGTAAAGTATTCAATAGTTTGGTAAATACCATGCAATTATAAAATATAGCAATTGAATGAAAATATAATTAATATTGCTAAATAAATTGGGGAAAATCATTTTTCTATTAATCATTTTAAATATACGATAGATCTGTTAAATTAATTTCTCTATTCCATGGTCATGTCTCATATATTTATCTGTTTGGAGTGATTAGGTGGAAGTTAATAATATATCAAATATGCCACGATGATTGCAAAAATTTCCATTGTATCGTAGAGTTGAAAGATATAAAAAGGTGTACACGGGGTGATGGGAACAGGGCGTAGAGTAACTATTAATAATAATTATAAATATGAGATGTTCGGAAGGCATAATAAAATATGGAATATCGCTATTAATAATGGAAACGATATTGAGCTTACGAAGGATATCGATTCGCATTAGATGCTTTCCAAGCTTTTATAACCACGATCGACCAAAACTGTGGAAAGTAAGTTTCATTGAATGGTAAGCTGGTATCGAGAACTGAAAGATATTCTCTCTGATTATCAAGATTTCCGTTTATTGACCGATGGATTAATTTAAAACGTATCTCGCGGCGACGATCGTTTTAGACAGATTAAGGCTAATCAGATAATGCGTTTCATTCCGTACATGAATGTATAAAGATATTCTGATTTAATTTAAATCTGGTACCTAATGACCAGAATTATATTAAAATATATCTGGAAGAATTTCATTTTGTCTTCAATGTACATACACGATTTTCTGACGATTTCTCTGAACGAAAAATATAAAAATTACTTTTATATCATAAATGGAGCATTTCATTGCATTCATTGCATAAACGAAATTGTCAGCCAAATAAATTATATAGGCAAATGTAGTACAAGATCACATAACAATGAAGTAGTCGATACATATAACTGAAAAAACGGATAATACTACAATTATGATCACAAACCATGGTTAAATATTATTTGATTAAATAATACATAAAATCACCTTAATCAAATCTTCACGAATTCTACTACAGATATTTTCATCATAAACTTATACAAAGTGTCTCTAAACCTCATCACATCTCACAAAAAGCAGCAAAAATTTCAAGCAGTTAACATCCTTCTACCTTGACGTAAAAAAAAAAAGAAAGAAGAAGAAACGCTTCCTTAATTCTTTATGTTAAAACGTTCAATAATGAACGCGACGATGCATCGCCAATAACAAGCAGTAACGCATTATTTTTATCACAGAATACACCGCAAGAGCCGAAGCAGTACCGTTCGCCGTATGGGTGCCTGGGTTGACGATCGTTTCGCGGAGGAGGAGTTGGTCCCGATTAACCAGGGCCCGAAAAGAAGGAAAACTTCGCGCATCCTGGGCCACGTTTGCGATGGTGGCGGTCCAGGTGCGATTCACAAATGCACCTCGTGGAACTTTAAGAATTCGTCCAGGTCGTCAGCGTCTTTATTGTCATTACGCCGCCAGTTCACCAGACAGCTTTACGAGTGGCCGTGTTTACCGTTGTTTAAATCGAGGACGAAACTAGATCAGTTTTGAATCGGTCGCAGGAAGGCGATTTTTCGTGCGACATAACTCTTTTTCTAGCGGTGCGTGTGGGTTTTGAAGTGCTTCAGAGAAGAACAGAAACAAGGAAGACAGGCAAAGGGAAGAGAAGGGGAATACGGGATCTTCGTTATACAATACGGGATCAGAATTAATATAAATCGAAAATAGCAGCTCATTGGTAAACAAGGAGGGTAGGTCCGATGTGGTTACATTGGCTGCTCGAGGGCTGCGTTTAAATAGCAGACTCCTCCTTATTCTTGGTACCATCACCATGGCCGAGTGGGCAAAGTTTAACGGTGAGGAGAAGCTGACCCAATCGGGTATCACAATCGATACGGAGAACAGTAGGAAGGAGGACGTCAGTAATGATGGATCGCGTAGCGATCTGAGAAACGGCGAGGTGATTCCACGGAAGAACGACGAAGAGCTGCTGATTGAGAGGAAGCGTTCCTCCGTGAGCAAAACTCCCCAAGAGACGCCGCGTAAAACGGAGTCGAGAAAAGAAAGCGATACGACGTCGTCGGAGTTGAATTTATTAGCGAGAAATGCCTCCAGGCTGAGGAAAAATTCAGATCAGATCGGTATCTTGTCGGAGGAGCAATCCAAGACGTTCAGGGATCAGAGTTACGAGAACGATGCAGCCATTGTTAAGGACGAAGAAGTTCAAAATTGTTTGGAGATATCGTACGACATTTACGACGAACCGGGCTCGAGGATTCGGCAGGAGGCGCGTCACGATTTGAACGAATTGTTGCAGAACTCTGTAAAGAAGCCGGACAGTTTGTACAAGGACAGCGCGTCTAGTCCGCCGAAACGTAGAAGCGTTTTCGTAGACAGGAACTCGATTTTCGGTTCACCGACAAAAATTCTGTCATCGAAGAACCTTTCGCCGTCTGAGAAAAGCACCGAGAAGTTGGTCAATGGGAAATCGCCACGCGAAGAGAAGCAGCAGCATCATGTACAATTCAATAAAGACTCGAGGAAGCAGCAGCTCCGCGAGGATGGCTCGCAACCTAGTCCTTCTATACCCCCGTCGACCACCAGCAGCTCTGAGGATAATTCCAGCTTGGAGCAACTGTGCGAAGCTACACCGCCTGACGGTGGCTGGGGTTGGGTGGTTGTAGCTGCTTCGTTCATGGTGAATCTCATCGCCGACGGTATCACATTCTCTTTCGGCGTGATCTACGTGGAGTTTCTCAATTATTTTGGCGAGGGAAAATCTAAGACCGCGTGGATAGGCAGCCTGTTCATGGCGATGCCGCTGTTGTCCGGTCCGGTGGCTAGTTTTTTAACGGACAGGTACGGCTGCCGAAGGGTCTCAATAGCTGGAAGTATACTAGCTACGGCTGGCTTCGTCATAAGTTCTTACGCCAATTCTATGGAGGTCTTGATATTCACTTTCGGAGTTCTCGCTGGTTTTGGTTTATCCCTGTGCTTCGTGGCAGCCGTGGTCATTGTCGCGTACTACTTCGACAAGAAAAGATCTTTCGCGACAGGGTTGTCCGTATGCGGAAGTGGCATAGGAACGTTCATTTTCGCCCCAGTTACGCAGTATCTGCTGGCTGAATACGGTTGGCGGGGAACCACCTTGATCTTAGCCGGATTGTTCCTCAATTTGGCTGTGTGTGGATGCTTAATGAGAGACCTGGAATGGACCACCACGAGAGCCAAGGCGAAAACGGAAGAAAGACGGAAGAACCGTGAAAAGAAGAGGTCCAGGGTACAAAGCTCCAGCGTGGAGTCGTTCTCCGCCAACAGCTCGCTGAACACCCTTAATATCTTGGAGAATCTTCGGATCCAGGACGAGGAGGAAGACGGGGAGAAGCTGTTTTCCAGTCTGGTGAGCTTGCCGACGTTCGTCAAGAACGGCGAGAAAGTGCCATTGGAGGTGCTGGAACTGTTGAGCACCAGGAAAAACGTATACAATGTGTTGCTTCAAAATTATCCAAGCCTGCTGGTCTCGTCGCGGAGTTTCAGCGATTCTGGCCAGCTTCACGACCAGCTCAGCACACCATCGGCCAGGTTCGCCGCAACCCCGAGCTCGTTGACAGAGTTGAAAGGTGAGGAGAGCAAGGACGACAAAGCGTTGACGAACGATGAGCAAACTGTTCGGCAACAGACGGACGCCGCATGGCGATTATGGTGGTCGAAGAA
Organism: Nomada ferruginata; assembly: GCA_963583965.1. Lineage (NCBI taxonomy): Eukaryota > Metazoa > Arthropoda > Insecta > Hymenoptera > Apidae > Nomada > Nomada ferruginata. The sequence continues at coordinate 12,091,795 of OY757215.1, forward strand.
GATCAATCTGGACAGTTCTTTGAGGAGATCCAGCACCATGGAGCATTCCAGAAGGTTACCGACTGCTTATCTGAAGGACATCAAGGTGCACAGGCACAGCCTTACATACAGGGGTGCCATGTTGAATATAAATCGATACCGGCTCAGGGCATCCAGTTGTCCGGATATTTATAGGAACTCGATGACCAACATAGCGAAAACTAAACTCGTTTGGTACGCCGGTCTTTGGGAATTCTGGGACGTCATCGTGGATATGCTCGATTTCTCTCATTTTGCCGATTCTCGCTTCTTACTGTTCGCCATTAGTAATTTCCTCCTGCACACTTGGTACGATGTACCTTATGTATACCTGACGGATAACGCCATAGAGATGGGCTTCAGCGAGACCGATGCCTCTATCCTGATATCGGTGATTGGGATATCGAATATGGGCGGCGAGGTAAGAATAATTGATTTTTAACGTTTCATTTAGCTATATTTATGTATACATTCGTTTCGAATAAAGCTTTGCTCGGTCGATTAATGGAAAAGTATTTATTAGACGTGAATGAAAAAATTAATTATTTGCCAATTATGAAAGGCCCTTCAGAGTATGGGAAGGTAATTTACAATTCGTTTGGTCTTCTTGACGATTATCTAATTGCGAAACAGTTACTATAACTATCCAGATATAATTATCGCGAGTAATATAAAATGTTTCGATGCTGACTTATCTATTCATTACTTTGTTCCGTACGCATGCATTGTGACGTTCATTGATTTATCTGGTACAGCTTCAATTGTAAACATTATAATGCACTTTTCTTTCCATTTCCGTGTGTATTGCATTTAATCATGTTATTGCAATGACGATTGTCATTATGGGAATGTAATAACTGATGACACGTTAACGTGAAGATCTAACAATGCGCGGCAAGTAAATGCACTTCGTGTTCTTTAATGTTGGCATGTCACTGTGCCGAGATGTCGATAATTTCGAATATCGATGTTTATTGTCCAACGGGTTCTCCTTTGCACCATTACCTTGTTCCTTTACGTGTTCCAATATTAGTCCGCCTCACCGCTATTTATCGGTCAATAAAGAATGGTTATTTCCACCTGCTCATTCACTCAGGCATCACTTCTGAAAGGGGTGTTCTCCATTTATGAGTGACATTTCTGGAAATCCAAATACCGTAATCGCTTTTCACTTTTACAAGGCTTCGACGTAATATTTAAATGAAATCCAATGAAAGATGATGTAACAGATATGTAGGGATCTTTACTTTAAGCTTGTAAAAAGGTCTCGTGTTAGTCTGTTATATATCATAATCTGTGCTAATCGTTAGCAATTATAGTTCGGCATGATTCAACGTTGTTTAAATTTCAGATTTTAATGTTATTCATCTATGAAGATTGTATTTTTTTTTAAAACTATCATTTCTTTCCAAACGTGCTTCATTTTACTGCAATCGAATATTTAAGTGGAAAATTCGAGACTATATTATTTATTTGTAGGAATGATGAAGCCTGTCTTTAAGTTTTGAAAGTTAAAAATTTGTTTCCTCGTGAGGATTGACTATGATATACCTTTAACATAAATGCTCCTACAAATTGGCATTTATTTGGCATTTATTTTGTCCTCTAGATTTTTTTTCTAAAACAATTTAAGTCGAAAAAGCTTTTTAAAATTTCGTATTACATCAATCCTGTCTTAGGTCACCCTGTGACGCGCCAGATTATTTCCCTTCACACACCCCTGATCCCATTTGATTCTCAACTCCCTTTGACCCTGAGTTTGCATCACGCAAGGGTTACGCCAGATCCGCGTTGCTGAGACTAACATAGGAATAATTCTGAGGAAAAATATCGCTCAGTTATTCGATAACATCGAGCCCGTATGGGGTGTAAAAATATATGCGTCTGCAAACCAACCCTCCTTGAGATTTAATTAAATTGATTAGTTTCCTCCTGATATCTTCTCAAATATCAGTTGAAATTTATTTGCGATCAAAATCACGCAGTCTTGAAGCAATTTTTGCACGTCAAACATTGCAGTGTTTAAAAAGCAAGTAACTTAATTAATTGGAACTCGAATTCAAGTGTTAAGGACAATGGTAATTATTTCTTTTTGTACAAGTACATCAGTAGTATTTAAATTGATCTTTGTATCATAATTTTTTGTTTATGTATGATTGTATCGTCAAATTATAAAGTCAGGCACGTTTAGTATATTAATAGTGGTATGTAATAGGCAAATATTCATAAATATTACAAATACTTGTTTTTTCCAGATTCTACTTGGTTGGGCAGGTGACAGGGCATGGGTAAATGCATCCATCGTGTATGCTGTATGTATGGCTCTCTGCGGTGCAGTGACGGCCTTAATACCCGTGGTAGTCAGCAGTTACTATGCGTTGTGCGCAATCTCTGGTGCTTTTGGATTATTCATCGGGGCAAACTACAGCCTTACCAGCATTATACTCGTCGAACTGATTACGCTGGAAAGATTCACAAATGCTTATGGCCTTCTGCTTTTGGTACAGGGTGTTGCCAATCTTATGGGTCCTCCGTTGGCTGGTAAGGAAACATTGTCGCAATCGTTTCGTGAAACGAAATGACAGGATAGCATAAGAATGAATTAACATCTGTTCACTGGATGAAACAGTAACAAGTTTAATTGAAGCAAATGTTGCCCGAAAGTATTGGCGAACGAGACATAACGAAGTAATAAGTAATTTAAGATGTTCTGACGTCTAAAAGGATATTAAAAATGTTGGAAACATTAATGGAAGTTTAACATTAGAGTATTTCATTATAGGAAGATTGTTTTAATCATAATTTTAATATTATACACAATTCTTACGCATCTACGATTTCTTCGATCTTCTTTGCTCGAAGCGAAGAAATATGTTTGTCCCCCAATCAATGATTTTACATCCAACAATATACATATGAACAAAACGCGACACAATTTTTTGATCCAGTTCGAAATTTCGATCTGCAGTTTCCAATTTCATAACACGTGTTACTCGCATTGTTTAAAGTGATACAAATTTAGGCAATAGAACAATTGTGCGCACACGTATGCATAATAACTTTGGTGCACACAAAAGGTCGGGGGGGCATAAAGGCCAATTATTATCAACGATTGCGCCCAGGGTAAATCGGAAGTTCTTTATGAATTATACGACCGTAATGACTTTGAAGTTCCGCGGCCCAGATGGAGCGTTGCGTAATTACGGTGAAAGTTTCATTGTCCTGCAATGGAGAAAATTCGGTCATATGCAGCCCCTACTCTGCGGTATCTATTGACGTTTGAATACGCGAAACGTGTTTTCATTGTTTCAGGATGGCTCTACGATATCACGGGGACGTACGATCTGTCATTTTACTTGGCCGGTTTCTTTATTGCATTGAGCGGAGCATTGCTATTGGCCATGCCGTTAATTAGCTTCTATCGGAAATGCTTGCACGGATCGAGGAAGGAAGAAGCGGACAAAGATTTCGCGAATGTGAACACCGTTTGAACGGACATGGGCGACCAGTCTGGTCACTTTCGAGGCAAAACTACGATCAACGATCTACAATAACGATGTACTCGATGTAATATCGATCAAACGGAATTTGTGGAAATAACACTTCCAACCATAAGGAATTGCTATTAGCAGCTGTGCAATTAGTTTTACAGCGTATTACCTTTTGCCCCGCGGTCGCGCAGAAACGGTCGCGTGTTTTACATTCGATTAAAACGTTCGTGGTTCCTTCGTAGAATAGGATACGTGCCAGGTTATTGAGATTTAACGACGCGTGAAAGGCGATTCAACAAAGAATAAAAATAATAATAATAATGAAAAAAAAACAATAAAAAACAAAAGAAAAAAAAAGAAATTAGGTTTTTCGAGGGATCTTTCATCATTGAAGATTATTTATATCCTTTAAGTTTCTCACGTGTGATCGAATTCGATGGATGATCCATGAAATCTTTATAATGTAGAAGTCAGCGAGGTCGATTGTTGATTACGATGTCCAGGCATGACGCTACGAGCGAACAGATGAAAATTTATACCGATATGTAAACTGAATAAATGGTGGATCAATGGAGTTCTATATTGTTGCCGTTTGTGATTGACACATTTCATGATATTTACAGTCACCTCGTATTCAATTTGTACGCTGCAAATTAAATAATCAAGCTAGCGATCGCGTTACGCGAGATTTTGGAAAGAATTTTGCTATCCTCTCAGATGTATCGAGCATCATAGCCGACGAAGAAGTAAGGAACAAAAATTTACAATAAGTCATAGACGATATCGCAATAAAGTAATAGAAGCCGAGATAAGGCGAAGCTTGCTTAGTTAGTAATCAAGCACACTTTGGGAATGCGTTTCAACACTGACGAGTGTGATCAATAATTAAGAAAAGTTTGAATCTCAGGATAATAAATAACGAAAAAAAAGACATAAAAATAGGAAACGATAATTTTCATGAACGTTCAGACAAAGTCTTATTCCCTTAGGGTAAACAAGATCCATCTTGTACTATTGCACGATACATTCTCATCGGAAAAGAAGAAAACGAAAAAAAAGAAGAACAACGTTCCTTTCGGCGTAAATCCTTTCGTTTAATTACGCGTGAAAAATTGACAGGTTATTTAAAAATAACGCCAAAGACATCATTGTAAATATACGTCATGCGTGATATTATTCTCAAAGTATAACATTCAAGATATATTCTTAGTCAAACACTTTTGTCGTTCTGTTGATTTTATTGTTAATTATGCTAAAAGAAGCAGGGGGGTCGTTCCCACCTCTTTCGTTATTACACATGATGAAATATTGTATGTATTTTTGTATTAGTTTTAGTCGATCGACAAAGACAAAAAAAGTGAGATTAACCGAGTAATTAAAGAAAACATGCTCGATTTGCCGTTTCAATTTAGTTTCCATGTTTCTTTTCCTTTTTCTTTCATTCGGTTCGTGTACGTTTGTGCATGCAATATTTTGAGAACGTGTATGTAAATAGGCGTATACAATATGTATATAATATATATAGCTTTTCTGTGATGATGAACCTAAATTTTATGAACTTTTCAAGCTACAAATAGATTAACACCTCCGTTCCCATAGCGTGTGCGTGCGTGCATGTACATTAATTCTAACGATGCGTTTTCTGTTCATTTGCACCGCTATTATATTTCCATCTTGAGTGACATGAAGCAATACGATATAGCATAAATGACATCATACAGTCGTACAGGGATATATTGACAATTGTCATTTTTCCCCAATCGACGTAACTTATTTATTGAGATATTAACTGAACGGAAAAATTGGGGAACTGCAATTTTTCAAGTCCGTTGTTTTAGATGTTCGATTGGGCCAACAAGGATAAGTCGATAATATAACAATAAAATTTATGGAAACGAATTCAAGTGCACATTATCTCGCGTTATAAGCAATTTTTCTAGAAAATCGTGTCATACAATTGAAACGAGTTAATTTCAAGACTTTTACTTAGAAAATACACTTATGACTGTACGAAGCCTTTTCACGAAGAATTATCGAACCATTTTTCTTCGGACAAATGTAATAAATTTCATTCCTCGATATATACAAAATGAAAAAGGAAAAAAACAGAGAGAAAACAGGATCTCTATATATGAAACGCTGTTTCCCTCGCCTCTTAATATATACATATATAAAATTGTCGGCACGTTTTGCCACTCTGTAATAATTTATTGTTTCATTGTGGTACAATAACTAGTTATGCAGTGCGTGTGCTCGCGTTATGGTAGCGTCGATTATGCATACGCGGCCTTACAGGCGTTTACGAAATGTATAAAGTAATATTTTATTATGGAAACAAACAAACAAACATTGCATTTCAAATATACGAAATCGAGTCTCACGGCCAATTCGGTCAATAGATTTTCATTAAGTAGAATTAAGTAGATGTTAAGGCGAGGTGTGGGATAATAATTTTTGTGAAAGGATTAGTGAGAACTTCTATGTATATTACTTGCTGGGGAAGAAAGTTTACGTCTAAGGTGGAAAGTTATAAAAGTATGCGCTGTTCAAGTCCGAAGAGACACGACTTTAGTGCAAAGAAAAATTTCGTAAATCGAACTAAGCAACCGAATAAGCCTGTCCACAAAGTGTATCTGAAGCATTGGATCTCCTTCTCGAAGATTTCGCTTGTTGACTGTTACTCAATAATCAGAATGTTCTCACTACCTCTTTATTAATAAGATATCCTATTACCCATTGTTGATAACCTCGAAACAATCTCTTGAACGTTTGAAAGTGGCTTACAGTCTATGCAGAGACATGAAACAATGAAAAAGATGGGAATTCAGAACGCGGTGTGATGCGAACGCGGGTTTAGCGTTTCTTTCGAGCTATAAAACAAGAAAATACGGGCAAAACCGTTCTTTTAGTTTTATATGTTTAGAACTAAGCCAAGTACACTACAACTGTTGCTTGCTACGTGGTCCAAAAAACAGGTGGTCCTTGTGATCGCTCGTTGCCTGGATTTTCGTGAGCGGCCTTCTTATTAGAAGTAGGGCAATTACTAAAAAGAAAACTGGAATGAAATATAATTTGAATCATACGTACAATCAGATAATTTTGTCGGATGATTTATGTGCATTTGTGAAAGCAATAATATTATCTAAGTTACGTTTTGTTCATTTATATTAATAAAAGACCAATAATACGAATGTTTTATTTTTTTAATCGAAAGCAATTTCAATTTATGTAACATGGTGTAGGCGTAATGATGTAGGGTCTTTAATCAATTTCTATAGGATTCGCTGCCCACGATTGTCCCGCTAAAAGAACGGATTTGCCATAGTTACAGGCAAAATTGTTCCACATTGAATGGAACATGGAGACTTATGTTAAGACTCCTTTTTAGATTTTACTAGGACGACCCATTTTTTAATTATATATAGTATAAAATAAAAGTGTATAAACGTGTATATGTGCATACAGCTACACGTACTCAGGCACACATACATACACACATTCACGTATAAACGTCTACTATTCACACGTACAAAAGTATGAAAATCTTATTTCAACTAAAATAAAATAAAAAGTAAACTACGAACATACATTTTTTCCTTTCCAGGCTAACATATTATCCCCGCAGGAGTTTCTGGATAATGTTTATAATATTTTAGAGAAACCAAAGGGAACTTATAGTTTCACCAAAAATTTGCTTATTTAAAAAGGACAAGCTCATTCTACTTCGATAACTAAGACTTATATTTCTAATGTATAATAAAATAATTGCAACTCCATGTTGAAAGCATTTATTCAGAGCTGATTAAATTTCAAATTTTTACAAACGCGAATTTTGCGATGCAATGTACTGTTTTTTTTAAATTCGCTAATAGTTACACGTTTACAGCTATTCTTAACATACGACGATTAATTGTTTGTGATAAATAATAAATACAGCTGATCAATCGAATGCGAATGATTATCTCGTCGATCGTATTATTAAGCAAACATGAAAAATATATTTTTCAAATATGCCAACTGTTCTAAGTACAGTTTAAAAAATGATAAACATATCGATATCAAATTCGAGCAACCTTTCAAATCAATCTCCACGAAATACAATGACTACATGGGTAATACAATTACTGCATGCATATTCAAGGGTAACTATAATTTAATACGATATTATATTGTAATACAAGTTATTATTACTATTTTAAATCTAATAAATGAATCGCGATACTATGCGCGTAGGTGGTCGAAGAAATGACTTGCGCCCTCTTTCAGGCGCAGGTGTATTCGAAAGCGTTTCAATGACGCACACCAGCGCTCGCTCCTCCGTTTCAGTGCTCGGGGCGCGTTCAATCGAAGTGGTTATGCACAAGTAATAAAGAAAAAGTTCGCATTTTGTGACAACACCAAACGTCGACAAGTGCTTGATATCGATCGAAAAGAATCGCGCGTCCAGTGCCTGACGGGTGGATCCTTTGCGAATAAATCTCATTCAGTGATTTTACCGATTTTTCGGCGGTTCGTGTTCACCATAAACACACCACGAAAATACTGAGAACACGACTCGTGGGTAAGTTGATATTTGACAAATTTTCATGTGTGCAAAGAGTTTCTATTACCTGAATCGTTTGTCTATTGTTAACATTTAAGGTAGAAGGAATGCACGAAACAGATAATTTAGTTTTCTTTGCCAATTTTATCACGCATCTAGTTGCGACTGTGCGATCACACGCTGTCTTACTACTTCGTACACTTACCAATATACATTTTTTATTTGTCTTTAGAAAACGAATACAGTTTAAGGCAAAATTTGTATTCTCCTATCCAGTTTTTAAACAGTTGCCGGTTGTATGTGGTTCGTTTCTGGTTTACCCAATAAATTCGTGTGAAAGATACATATGAAATTGAGTTATTAAGAACGTATATGCACAGGCTTGTAGAAGGGTGCATAAATTTTAAATTCGTCATTTTCATTATTCAGTATTATTCATAATTCAAATAACACGCTAGTGTATTAACAATTATTTACGCTATCTTATTCTAAAATAGTTTGTATATCGATTTTATCTAAATATTCAAACTCGCGTTCGTAATAAACAAAACGGCGAATTGATAGATATCAGTATAAAAGATACTTATTGCAACCTAAATTTTCCTTTATTTTTATCACGCAAAATTCGAATTAAAGATTATACTCATTCCGTATACTTTTTCGTGTGGATACTATAATTATAACAAAAAATAATAATATTTCACATGTCAGTTGTTCCATATACATTACTCCTGTATGATTGACTAAAAAAAGATTTTAATCGATCATAAATGTTTAAACTATAGTCTCCAATTTAGTGCGTTAAACTTAGTTGACAAGATTTTGAAAATAGATGAATGATCGGCTATCATTCAATCCCATTACTTTATCGGTAGGTCCGCTGCTGTTCATTTTTGTTTTCGATAAGGGATCGTTCCGCAAGAATATATATTTGGTTAGAAAGGAAACGATGCCCCTTCGCGTTTCACATTGTTTCCCCCTTTTGAATTACCAAATACATAAGAAAATATCATTTCTTTGACCTAGATATCCTTGCACGAAGGAAAGTGTCACTTCACGTGATCCAGTATACTATAATATCGATTACAAAGCGCTAAATGTTCACGCGTTCCAGAAAAACCAATTGTAGCTGTAACTGAGAATAGAAAAATGTGTTCGTATTGTATTTACGTGACACTTGTAACTTAATTGGACTTAAAGTCATTGTATTATAAGCTTAACGCAAGCAGGTTATGTCATGGACCGAAAATCCATAACAAACATAGGCGTAATCCACAATGTGTTTGATAATATAACGCCAACTTAGTTCTTTCATTTCTCGCGAAATAAATTGATTAATTATATAAATCTGATATTAGTGTTGATGTTGACAGATTTAAAGAATTAAAAGTTGAAATAAATTATTGAATATAATTGTGGAGAAATTAAGAAATAGATATAGTAGTACCAATCAAATGTGCAATATAATAATATAGGGGATGATATCTTTAAAATCTTGAAACGCATATTTGAAATTACAGCAGAAAGGAAACGTTCCAATAATAACAGACATTGACATTCGCGTGCAGCATGTGATGAGTGGATGTTGCTTTTACCAATGTATTCAAGATAATTAGCTGGAACGATTGCCATCTAAAGTATTCGAGTAACATGATGTAGAAGTTTCGTAAATAATCAATCACCTAGATAAGAATTCATTGTTTCTGCTCGTTTTCTCAAGAAATCTGACAACTTATCGATTTACTACCATGTTGTCAATCTGTTATTCTTTCAATATATTTTACAAACATTTACACTTTCCCGTTCATGTCTTTCATTTTATTTTCGAAACCACATACATATAAATTTGTCGGCACGTCTTTTATCAAGTTCTATTAATCATTTATATCAAAACAAATCATTCAATTCGTACTCTTATATTCAAATATTTCGTTTACTATCAAAATCGTCGCAGCCATCTGGCGGTTCATATCGAAATTAATGACAGACAATTTACGCAAACATCCACTGTAATAATGTATTAAGCGTTTACTCATTATTGACGAAACGTAATGTTTGAGAAAATGTGTTGCAATATAAATATGATAGAGAAATTGATTACCGGTCGCAAATATTATCTTTACGATATATATGCAACGATAATACACCAGGTTATAGCTTACACCTGCAACAATTTACAGACCTATGTACATTTGTACATATTGTCGTCCGATATGACGCGAACAAATCGATGAGTTTGCGCGTGCAGTATGAATCAGGGAATTTTCGCAAATATTATGCAACGTTGATTAATTGGCAAATGGATCACACCAATGCAGGATCTTGCTTGTTGATTTTCTTCTGTCAGATGAGAGACGTTGGAATCGACCAGGCGGTCGTCATGGTGACTCCCCTCGATCACCCACCTTAGGCGCTCCTGAATCGTCCTGTGCGTACACACATTCCTGTAAACCGGCCAAAAAGCATACTCGTGACCTAATCTCCTTATCGTGACAAACTCTAGATTGCCCTCCAAGTTATATATTTTATACCTAACTCTTTTTTATCATTCTTAGAGGCATCGAAAAAAGATGGATATCATATTTAGTGTGATAACAAAAAATTGGTGATACAATTTTTCCATTATACTGGTAATAATATGTGATCGATAACGGGATTTGGATTTAAGGATTGGCTTCAAGGAAATTATTTCCACTAACGCCACCATTCAATTTTTCAAATTTGAAAAAGGAAAAGGTGTTATTTGTATTTTTTTCAGTGGAACCATTGTTCTTCTTCTTCTTTCTTTCTCTTTTTTGTTTTACACAAAATTATGCTAGTAATATAATGTTTGATTTTACCCTTTGCACCCTCTTTTCAACAGAACAATGAAATGTAAAAATATGCAAAGTAAGGAGTATATGTACTTGGTTTCGTTTGCTACATTGTAAATATACGAAAATGATTTATTAACAATTGTGCGTGATAAACGCAATGGTGATTAAGAAACCATTGCGTGCCTGCAAATAATATCCGTTTTGAATTTCCTTCCTGATAAGATAACCTTAACGCTACGGCCACACCTTGTAGGTGAAGGTCCGCACGGAGCCAAAGGAACAATCGATTGTCCGATACTTTCAGTGAAAAATAACTACTCTACAGAGGAAGACAATAAAAGTAGAAAAGTACACAAATTCAAGACAATGTCGAGCAAATTGTTATTTCCGCTGCATTTTTCTTTTAATCTCTCTTTATCATCAATACATATATCATTCTGTATAGTTTCAAAAGATCTTTTTTTATCTGTCTAAATATTTGCTACTGTTCGCTGCCTTGTAGAACAAACCAGACAGTTCAAATGGTATTACACGACGAGATTACACGTACAAGACTGATCTGTGTCATCAGATACAACTCGGTTTCAATTCTTACAACCCCCACTGTTCCTTTTCGAACAGTGTACCGAAACACGATAAACGAGTTATCAATCGCATAGTAAATCACAGAAAGATAAAAAAAATTTGTTAGATATCGGGCGGATAAGAATTCCCAAAACTTTGCCTCCGTCACTGATATCGAGATATTGACTTTGTCCTAATCGCCACGTAATTAGCCACGCTCTAAGTAGACTGAGATATATCATTAATAATTCACAGTAATATAATTTTCATTCGATCTTCTATTCCCGTCTGCACAAGAATTTCCAGTTCTCTCCGATAATGGCAACCTCTCTACGGAAGGAAAAATCGACAAGGGCAAATGTACCAAAAATAACCCGGAACCGTATCGATTGCACCTTCATTGATTCTCCTCTCATAAAACTATAAATCGTGTGCTTTAAGTTGGATGGTTACTTTTCCTTTATGAGAATTCATTAATCTAGCAACTCCTAGATGTACTTCTTACAAAATAATTCTCATATCGTACATGTTCTATCATGGATTTCGTTAAATGTAACTTAACAAAATTAACAGGAAATATTTAAAATCAAATAGTCACGACATTAGTTGAAAAAAACAAAAAGAGAAGAAAAATAGTTTCATAATTTTATGGATGTTAGCATACCGATCAATAGTAGCGAAACCCCGAACTACTATTTATTGGATCACGCCCATATAGCGTATATGTGACCTTATTATCAGTGTTTCTTTTTGGCAATGTGCGGTCCAAATTGAACGACAGTTCCATGATGTTAGTTCATTGATTTCTCTTCAAATCTGAAAGGATTTCATGGAAGAGTACGCGATTACGAGTTCGTCGAAATGAAACGTAAACGGGAAAATGAATTACGCACGGTGAAGCCTGTCAAAGGCTGCTTAACAGGTGATTCATTACCATTTTTTATCAGAACCCGGGCAGATACTTAGCACAAAAGTCGACCTTCTTGTATTTATATAAGCGATAATTGATAAAACGTTTTAGGATAATGCTATTACACGCTGGCTCCATTCAGCTCGTCGGATGTGTTGAGAACGGTTTACACGAAAATCTTATTTTTTGTTTTTATTAACGTAGAATTTTTATGGCAGAGACAGAGAAGAGATAGAATGTTGCTTTGTATTAATGCCCTCTAATCGAACGCTGCCGTTTCATTGCTTCTTTAGTGAAACGAGATAAGACCGCGAGAAACCGCTTGCAATTACGGGGCGCATGTATTTTTTTAATCAGAGGACTGATTTAAACCGTGGAAGCAAAATGGAATAGGATAAGAACGCGTAGAAGCTGAATCGTTGTTGTATCTGTAGGGTATTTAATTTATTTATGAATTAAAGGTGGCAGCATAGTTTAGTTTTACGTGTAAAATTTGGACATATTGATGCAGATAGAGTGATAAGAAATAGTACACTAGTGGAGTATTTTGTATTATGTCTTTACTTTAAGTTTTTATTAAAGTTGCGTTACTGTTTACGATAACATAGGTTTAATTATTTCCTTTGATGAGTGATAAAGGTATATATATATATATATATATATATATATATTGTAATTACGTATGTAAAACGTGTGCCAGATGGAATTTTATTTAATACTTTTTGTATAATTATTTTTATCTTGTTTCAGGAATTTTTGTTGCACTTTGACAATGACTTGTAAATATTTTCTTCCACAGCTTCCTAAGTTTTCTAAGTGGCTTACACGCTTTGCTTGTTTTAGTATACAGGATTAGTTTATTTAATCACTTATGATTGTTCGCAAATATAGGCCTCCTCCTTTTTCTATCGATTTTTTTTATTTGCTCACACCGCTCAGTGTCGTATGCACATTCCTACACCTATACACGCATGTACACCTGTAAATCATCTTATATTACCTCAATGGTGAGTAAATATTTTCTTTTTGTCTGTTCCTAATTATGCACCTTTTATTTTCTTGCGGCTTTTAGTGGCAAATAATTATTTCGTTTTATTTTGTTTATGTACTAAACGTGGAATACGTTAATTAGGATTGTTCAACTTTTATTATACTTTGCACTGATACCTTTCAACATTTTTTGCAAATTAATATTTATCTTATATTTATACCTACTTTATAGAATGCTTGATAATAATTTGTAGACATTGAAAACATTAACGTAATTCGTTATTTTGATTTTATTTTTTATTATTGCAATTTCATTTTATTTGTATGATACAAAAATCGTGTCTGTAACTAATTACTAATTACAGTAGAAGAAAAACTACTCATGATATTAACTTTTGAAATGTTATGTATTTTATGCAGAAATTATATTACCATTTGCACATACTCAACACATTTTAATAGTTGAATAATTAATCGAAAAATATGCTTAAACTCCATAATTCTCATATCAAGATTCAAGTTACCACTGTAGATTTTATATCTAGGTCGAGCCGTAAGTAAAATGAGTTTGTCTGTAGTCAGACAAGTGTTTCACACAAGGGACTTTATTTTCTAACAAAACTCTCCTTTCGGCGCTATTAATATTTCAAACATCATTAAACATTAATCCAGCTATATTAAACTGTAAATTACAATTGTTCGTGTATCGTTAATAATTATTCGTAACAACAATTTCTAAACCTCATATGAGGCCGTAAATTGGTTGGCATAAAAATTATAAAAAATTCTCTCCTCTATTACACTACATATCTATCAATAAAATAAAATTATTTTTCATATAAAATAATAAAGTGCCCTTCGGTGATGTACTTGACATAAAATTAATCATTAACAAAATATATTTAATTGAATATTGTGCGAATATCTTTATTATTATCAGTAAGACACCATCCTTTCTCATATTTCTGAAACTAGATTTTTCCACAGGACAAAGGAAGAAGACGAAGCGTGCATGCTGAGGCCAGCGACGTTTAGTGACCCATCCAAGATCGGCTGGGAGGTCCTTATGGTAGCTGAAGGGCGTGGGCGATCCTTCCCGAGCGAGATCCAAGGGCTGAAGGGCTGGCCCCGACGTTGGATCCACTCGGCTAGCACTTATATTTAGAACAACAATGACCGACCGTAACGAAAATGTATTATGCAAACCGGAGAATCAATCGAACGGGCAAGCAAACTCGTACAAACCTGTTTGCAATTGGAACAACAATATCGATGCCCACGATAACGAGTCCGCAAACGTGATTGGGAAAGATGGATTGAGCGTAATCAAGGATGCGAATTATTATCAACGATCGAACAGTTACCAAAGGGATCAGTCGAATTCGAATTGCCGTTTGCCAAAAAGAGCGCCGATCGTTGGCTGGCAAAATGGCAGTCCAACAGTATTTCCGAGCACGCCGTGCAGCATGCCCGATCCAGATATCCTCGGCCAGATTGATTTGTCACGTTCATACAGTGTCGCGTCCTCTACGAAAAGTTCCGGGATCTGTCACGACTCAGGAAACACCGAGGACCTGAGCAGCTTGGCGAACGAAAGACTTCTACAGTCCACGCCCGCTCGCACCATCGACAGAAGCGTGGAATCGTTGACACCGGATAAGGACACATTCTTGACCACATCGCCAGAGTTCGGCAGAAGTAAGGATCTAAGTTTAGCCGACGATCTAGAGGACAAGATCGATCTACTGAGCCCCGGAACCGATTGCACAGAGGACAGAATACCGCCCACGCCCTTCGATACCAGCTACCTGACCTCCCCGAACCTGACGATAGGACCAAGCCCTACCAATAAAAGCGATCTAATAACCTCCTTCGACTCACACCTGTACGAGAGAAACGACGAAACAGGCAATTGTAAGAGATACACCCAGAACAGAGCGATAATCACATCGAATCCGGGTTACAGGGATGACGATACACGAGATTCTATCGATTCTGATAGCGTCTCAGAGTTGGATGACGAATTTACATCGATAGCAAAAGGAAATATTAAACCCAAAGTACCAGACGGTGGATGGGGTTGGGTGGTTGTATTGGCATCCCTGATCATCTCAATGATAGCGGACGGTGTATCGTTCAGCTTCGGTTTGCTGTACATAGAGTTCCTTCAAGAATTTGGAGCGTCCAAGTCGAAGACTGCTTGGATCGGCTCGCTGTTTATGGCTGTACCCCTTTTGTCTGGTCCCATTATGTCAGCCTTAGTAGATCGTTATGGTTGTAGGCATATGACCATCGTTGGTGGTCTTATAGCAGGATTTGGATTCGTGCTGAGCTGTTTCAGCAACACCATCGAGGTAATGTACTTGACTTTTGGAGTCATCGCGGGTCTAGGTCTGGGTCTGTGCTATGTCACTGCGGTTGTGAGCATTGCTTATTGGTTCGACAAGAAGCGAACGCTAGCTGTAGGTCTGGGTGCTTGTGGCACTGGCATCGGTACGTTTTTGTACGCGCCAATGACCACGTATTTCATCGAGGAATACGGTTGGAGGGGCACTTGTTTACTATTAGCTGGTACATTCTTTAACATGATCGTCTGCGGCACGGTGATGCGTGATCCCGAGTGGTGGATCATGGAACAGCAGAAACAGAGCGGCGCGACGCCGAAGAAGTCCACCACGAAGTCTGAATGCGATAGATCCACCGGAAGCCCCGTGGATGAGTTTCCTGGGGTCGACGAACTGAGGAGGATGCTGAAGAGCGGCCATACGCCTGAGTATCTGTTGCAGGTCCTCAGCACAACTACGGAGGACCCGTTGGCGATGAATGGAGACGTGAAATTTCGAAGCGTGGTTAATCTGCCTACTTTTGTCAAGCACAACGAGAAGGTGAGAAGCTGACCTGAATATTTCCTTTCGTTAAGATTGCTAGGGATGGAATCGAAATCGGTTTTGAACATTTCTTTAACCAAGGAAGTAACGTTAAAGTAGCACGGAGAATTCGGTTATTTTGTTGAGACTGACATGTCGTTAAGAACAATAGGGAAAACAGAGAAAGAAATTTGATTGGGAAATTCATTTGGAAAGTGTGATGTAAATTGTACGTTTTTGAGGATTGCAGGTGCCCGTAGAAGTATTAGAGTCGCTGTCCAGTAATCCGAGGCTGTATAAGGTGATTTTGGAGAACTATCCCAATCTTCTATCATGTAGAAGTTACTCGGATAAGATGCTGCAAGATTCTTCAACAGAGGCCGGCAACAAGAGTGTTGTCACTATGTCTATGAGGTTTTAACATTGATCTGCGACTAATAAACGTTTATTATTATTTTTATTTATTTTCATTTCGTATGTATATAGCTTGTTGAAGCTTGAAATGATATAAATATGCGATACAACAAATCTTTCTCTTTTAATTACAAGGATCAAGCAAGCACATAACGAACCGAAAACCGAAGATTCACATGCAACGAACAATATTCATTCTGGATCCGCGAATAACACTATAAAAAATCACATAACTAAAAAGCTATCTAAAAAAGAATCGGAAGAAGCTAATCCTCTGCTGACCAAAGAACTTGAACACGCAGTTAGTAAATTAAAATACAATTCGATTCATCTACTGCGTTATTATATTTTTCCCAACGATCCGTATTTAATTTTTCTTCAGATGGCCGAAGGACGAAAGTCGAAATCAGTATCGAAGCAACGTATAGGAGAACTTAGTTGCGGGGTTGTGAGGACCGACTCCCTACCGTGGTTACGCAGACAATTTAATACAAATACTCATTATTTCAAGGATATTAGAGTTCACAGGAACTCCGTCATGTACCGTGGTGCTGCCCTGAATCTACACAAGTACAGATTAAGAGCCAGTAGTTGTCCTGATATTTATAGGAACAGTATGACCACGTTGGCCAAAGAAAACGAAGAGGTACGACAAATATTATTTAAAATTACTATAAAAGAGATCGTACAACAATCGTCCCAAATTCATTTTAAAGCGCAAGGTCTCTACTTTCAAATCCCCGAGTTCATTTTTTCCCCACGATTTTTTTACATCGTGTAGGTCGTGGGAATGCGAAGGTACTATTTTCTCTCGGAAATCTTGCAAATTCAAACGTCTCTGCGAATCGTGAAAAATTTTCTGCACCACTGAAATTACCATGTATTTGAAGACTGAAGTATCCCGTTTACAACGAACACAGAAAAATTGATGTACGATTTTTGTTCGCCATTTTATCGCATTTTTAATGAAAAGCTGCCCGCCTTCATTAGATTAACCCGATGTACATACAACGCTCGCCTGATTATTATATTTTCAGAAATGGTATAGCGAATTGATAGACTTACTGAAGGGCATGACTGACTTCTCGATGTTCTTGGAGCTACACTTTTTATTCCTCTCCTTGTCGACGATCTTACTGTTCACTTGGTTTATCGTGCCTTACTTTTATCTTGCCGAGCATCTTACCAGAAACAGTTACACTGAGTCTGATGCTGCGAATCTCCTTAGCGTTATTGGTATTACCAATACAATTGGAATGGTAGACTAGTATTTAATCTTGATGTTACATTACCGATACTGAAATGAAAATAACTTTATATCGTTATATTTTTCCTTAGATCGGCCTCGGATGGGCGGGAGATCAACCCTGGATGAATGTTAGTAAAACATATTCCTGGTGTCTGGTTGCATGTGGTTTGGCAACAATTTTAATGACGACGTTCACTTCTTCTTATTATTTGTTGATGGCCACGTCGGCAGCGTTCGGTCTCTTCTTCGCGAGTAACTTTAGTTTTACACCTGTTATATTAGTAGAATTGATACCATTGGAGAGATTCACCACTGCCTACGGCCTTAGTTTATTATGTCAAGGTATAGGGAATCTTCTTGGTCCACCACTGGCTGGTTGGTTGTTCGATGTGACTAATTCGTGGGATTTGTCGTTTTATATGGCGGGTGGTTGGATCGTACTTTCCGGCCTTTTGGTAGGACTCATTCCATATACGAAAAATCGAAAAATTTGGGGCAAAGGTCCCATTGAAATGGAACGCGAGAAAGATTGTTTAGCTTGAATTTATTACTGATTTCCATTTCGATGGAGGAATAGAAAATGGAATTGTTGATTAATTGTTTAGTACGTCTTTTTCGTTTTAATAGGTATAAATAGGAAAGAATGAAACGAACTTGAGATTAAGGTAAATTAAGGTAAATAAGAGAGATGTTTATATTTTCTTCAGTTTGATATCCATTTATTATGGATAGAAGTGTGGAACGGGTATATACAGATATGTACTATCTTTGTGTCTAAATCACACAATTTTGTTTGTGTAAATATTTTAACGATTTACTTTGATAAAAAAAACCGGTGCATTTGCAATGCGTAATATGCCATTCGGACTTTATCTGTTTCCTGTCGGAATTGAATCTATAGAAATTAAACTAGAACAATCCAACGCTAATTTTCTATAAGAGTGAAGAATAATTTTACTCTGAATTAATTTCTAATAAGTCTGTATAGAAAACTCGTGACCATTTTCATTTAGACACTCTGTATACATAATAATAGAACTGAATTTTTTAACTCGCAATAGGATATAGTCAATTGTGTTCTGCATTCATTAAAGGAAACATAGTCATTCATTACCCTGAAGTCATGTAACGAAAATAACGATGTCTAATAAATTAACAGAAGGATAATAGGATATGTTTTAATATGAAGATAATTGGATCGTGTTATATCCAATTGAGTACTTTAATTTCTAATATAGCGACGATTAAAATAAAGTGATGTTTTATCTTTTATCGAGTCAAATGAAATACCTCATTTCGGTAAGATTTTATTGTTCACTAAATTCATTGCGATGAAATACAGATAAAATCTTATCTCTTAAAGTGCAATTTCATTTTTGTTATCGATATGTGTTGTACGCGTGACGTGAATGAATGACGATGTCCATAGCCGATTAAACGTAAATACCATTATTTAATTTAAATGTATATTCATTGTTCTGAGAGTACAAAGTTTATAGTACATACATCTTATATAATTTAATAATTTATTTTATTAAAAAAGAATGGTATACTATTTTACGGTCAATAGTTTTTCCGTAAGACTAACAAATCTTTTCGTTTAAATAAGAAAACAGCAACAAAAACATATTTCAGACAGGTGTTAGGATTGAACAAAGCAATCGCTTTGTTAATTATTTACCAAATGCCTATATAAGTGTATTATTCGATTTATGGTAGTTACGGTATTACTCAATAGGTAATTATATTTAAATATTTCTGAACAAGGAACTATTCGATATAATTGAATTCGTATACTCATGAAAATGTTAATTAATAACTTGCGAATATCGCTAAGAAAGCTGGAATATTTCTAAACTTTTGCCTTATAACGTCCAGTATAGATTAACAATTTGAGAAATCAAAAGTCTGCCATGCGAATGAAAACGATGCATGATAACTTTTGCATTGATGTAACAAAACGTCCCAACTGTGATCGTAACCAATGTCAGGAAAAATGTAGAAAAGTTTTGGAATTAGCGAGCGTATTCTAATAAGTGGGATAGGTAATAAGTGGGGCTTAAACGTATAACTATACTAATGAAATTTTTCGAAGTGCAATGTCACCATGTTATACATATACTGAAATTAATTAATAAGACAGTTAATTCGATAAATTCGTTCACGTTTTAGAAACTTCTTTACAGCTTTTGGAAACTTTTAAATAACACATTTCAGAACAGAACAATATTAAGATATTTCACAATGATGGAACGTTTGTTTCCACTGTGCACTCATATTTTTACTTAAAAATGTACGTTTCTCCCGATTGTTAAAAACAAGATATTGATTATTTTCAATATATTTTGTTAAATGTTACTAGGAGATTTTATTATACTTTCATATATGTATATGTATATATATATAAACTATGTTATTAAAAATCAGTATGTATATAAATGATTGGGCTTTACGTACAATTATTGTATGAAAAATAAAATACGTATAATATGCTTCCAAGTATAAGCTAGTCAACGATGGCAATCAAATTGTCGCATTAACTTCTCTAGCGTTGAATCGTTCAGAAAATGGAACGAAAGTTATAATCCGTGAATGAACATTTTTTCCCATTCACGGAAACATAGATTTGGAAATTAGGGAAATTGATTATACTTGCAACAATTTATGACGTATGATGCCTGAATAAATATTAACCAATGTAATGAATAATAAGAACAACTCGTTAATTTCGTTATATTTATAATATATTGTGCGCTCTACAACAAAATAGATTGTTAAAACTGTACGTATAAATAGATACGAATGTGTATATTTATATAAATATATACATACAATACATTACCACATAATTCGTAGTATAATTATTATATTATCATCCGAGGAGCATCATTTAATTGAATGTAAAAAGGACGGGGACGAATTCAGTATCGCGAACGAATTTAAAAAACCTGTTTCAATGCAACTTCTGTACGTCCCCGAAATTCAATCGAATCCCTCTAAAACAAACATTGGGACCATGTTAAATAATAATTCAGACTTCGATTCGATCCTTACCTGTTTTACGTTGCCTCCAAATATTTTTAATAACCCGGTGAACTATTACGATTAACTGGGCTGGGAGTGGAGCTTCTTCCGAAAATTCTTGAAGCACCAACAACATTGGCGAGGTTCTCCACGCTTTTCGGAAAACTCCTCGTGATAATGGCATGTTCAGGGCCAATTAAAGCGTCGCCCATCACGCCCAACCGCACACCTCTTCCATACCTGTGCAGTGTTATCGACATATCTAAAACACAAAAAACAATGACGAGCACGCAGCATCCATTAATGAGCAGTGGGAAGAAAAAGGAGGATGCACATCGGCAGTATTTAATGAAGTGAAAGACAATTTTATTTAACTTGAACAAGAAGAGCGTCACCCATATTTGGGCGACGGGGCGCCGAACGTGTTAAATTTTGTACATACTGTGTACATTATACAATGTGTAACTAGCGTTCGCATCGGATAACGAGGCAGTTAAGAAAATGAAAAGTTTGTTGGTCAAATATTTACTGCAATTGCCTTGAGGTGGTCTCCAATACATCACCGCGTCGACTCCTTCCAGGGGCAAATCTCCGTCCACGTGTGTCAAGGACAGGGAATACCTTCTCGTTAGTTGATTTAGTATCACTTTGAGCAACAACGAGGGCAAACAAGAGGAAATCAATCCATAGGACGACTCGGCTGCCGTGATGGCGTACATCGCGCTCTGCTTCGATCTTGCCTCCCGTACATTCTTCTGGATTACCTGAAAATAGAATTGTACCACAGTCGGCCATCCAAATAACTGATCCTTAAATTGCAAATATTCCAACGGATGAACCCGTCAATTTCTAACACTTCAGGAACAAAATATTTCAAGCTTGGAAGCCTCACGATTCACTGCATATCAATAATGCTGAAAATTAATAGCAATATTGTTCTATGTTATTGGACAGTCCTTATTCTTATCATTCCTGCACAGTGGAGAACGTAAATGGAGGGAGCACGATGGAACAACAATGGAAATACAATATAAACGACGATACCCCTTATTGAAGAGATTGCTGACCTGCGATGAACAGTGGGATTGGAGGAGAACGGTATTAATAGTATTATTGTCCACGATAACGAGCATAATACATTGTTGAATCGAGAAAATTGGGTCAACCGCGAGGATGCAACATCGTGATGTAGTTTATTTTGTCCCGCCAGTTTTGCATCAATTTATTAATGTCTATTTTATCTTGTTCTCTCACAGCTGCATAGCGAGAGTTACACGGCGGTATTGTAATTACTATTATGCATTTCGCGGCTTACCGTCGTATTCTGTAACTAAACGTTACATCACTCATCGTACGTCCGATAATTTAGAAATGACGGAAAAGAAATTATTTCGATCAGAATTTCAGCGCACCTGGACTTCTCAGAAATGGAACCAGCGCACTCTGAACTCTGAACTCTGACAATTTACAGAAGACAAAGAGAATCACGCGAAAATTCACACTACATACGAAGCTATTAATTACCCGGGTAATTGGGTGGAGAGTTCTATCTAACAATTCAAATCAGAACGAAACCTAAGCTGCCTCACCGATTAATCTAAACGCCAGAAACTCTGCGTACCTGCAAAATTTCAACCAGATCATCTTGAAACAACGGTGTGCTCGTAGGCAGCGCGAGACACAATATACCCCTTGCTTCGTGATTCTGCAGAAATATTGTCCTCTGGCGAACAAATTTGCCGGTGGCGAGCACGTCATCCGGTATTCTAACACCGGACTGCCGGAAGTACTCCTTGAGGGCGTCGACCGTAGCAGCCAATAATATCTCCGCCTCTGTGGCACCTGTTATGTTGGAAATCTTGCGAAGAACATCGAGTTCGACCTCCTCGGACCAAGCAACCACCTTACGACCACAGGGTGACGTGGTTTGAAGACGATTCGCTTGCGGGTGCTTCAGGAATAACTCTTCGAATATTGTTTTCGGTGCCTTTATTGCGATCCACGTGATTGAAAGCATTTCTTTGATGGCTTTGTGTATCAGGGGAACGTAGCACCATAACATGTAAATCAAAGTATCTGGGTAGTAGTGTTTGTGTTGCGACTTTAACGCTCGTAATTCTCGGAGGAATAATATCGGCGTTTTTAAAGTTAAGGTGATTGTTAAATACCAGTTCCATACAATGACGCCGTATACGATTTCCAGAGGTCTTAGAGACTTCATTAGTGCGTGTAAAACCACGGTGTGACCGAAGTTTCTTTTCCTGGCTTCTCGTTGGAAGATGATAAGGATGTCGAGGAACCTGGGACCCTCGCCTTTTCTATAATACCTGAAGATTAGAAGGAACGATTGAAGTATTGGAGGAACCGTATAAAATCGAAATTGTCTAAAAAGTTACGAAGGAGAGAAAATTATGGAACAGAGTGGGAAAACATTATACGAATAATTACACGGGAGAAAATGAAAGAAGTAATTAATACAATTAAGGGACTCGAAACAAACTGAAATAATATATATAAAGAGTCTAGTTATTCTAGATTCCTGGAGTTTCTTGTCAATCTGACTCTCGACTAGAACACACTCGTATCCAAAGCTTTCATCAAAGTATCCGACATCGAATAATTATGACTAAACAAACCAAAAATCAATCAGTACTAACAAATATAAGGAAGAAATATACCTTGTCATCTCTTTCAGAGAAGCAACAACAATGATCACTCCAATTTTTGAACACTGGAAAAATCCAATCTGTTTCTTCAGAATTTCCGGCCTCTCATTCGGGTCGTTATTGCACAAAAACTCGTTCCAATAATTGCTGAAACTCTCTGTGAGCTTTTGATAGAGTTTGGGCAGTGCGGATGGCTCGGCGTAGAGATTTGTGAAAGGTGAATTCTCCTCTTGGCAAGTCCAGCTGTCGGTAGAGCATCTTAGTGGTAGGAAATCGGCCAACGCTAGATGCTCCTGTCGAAGAAGCAAGTGATGGACCCTCACTAGACAGACTTGGTATTGTTCTCCGCGGAGGATACAATTTATCACGTGCACCTGCCACGGTGGTTGTCCCGTTGGCAAGAATTTCGACGTGATATCGCTGACATAGTCCTAAAATGCACGAATCCACTGCAAATAGCTACATTACAGTTTGCAACGATTTAAGTATTGAAACGTGCAAATAAATAATAATATTCAAGTGTACTGAGAGCTGCGAGACAATGTAATTGAAAAATAGGACAGGCAAAGGGAGGATAAAATAATTATTATACATTGCGGAACGTCGAGAAGTACAGGGGAAAATTGTGACGAATTGAGTTGGATTTAAGTTTCGCTACATAGTGCGCAATGTAACATGAGGAAGTTGTCGAAGGATTGAATTTATAAAAGATATACTGTTGTATAAAACCGACCTGAATATTGGTTTCTGTGACGGATCGACCTCTGAAAGAACACGGCGGATTTAACAAATGATTGTCCACGTTGAAATAATCCAAATCTTTCCACACGTAGAGGCCCCATCTTGTGAATAAACTTGCACGAAGAAATCTTTTGGAAGAGGATAGATGTATCAGATGGCTACGGATATTCTCTGTGATCGAACGGCCTTGAACCAGTAAAGTATAAATCCCCTGAATTTTCAAATAGAAAGGAGGCGCAATTCTAGTGCTGTCGTACTTGAAAATAACGTGCGAAGAAATTCTTTTACACATACGTGGTTTCGGAGATGATCCAAAATCGTACGAATGTTGTTCTCCTCCACGACGATGACGTTTGGATATTTCCACTTTACGAAACGGATCCAACCCTTTCTTGACCACGCCAATACTTAAATTGAACGATACACAAAATATGTTTTAATGCTTTACATGAAATCTAATTTAATTTGTTTTTAATTACTTTTACAAATGTTTTCCGACGATCGTGAGAAAATTTATCTTTCCGAATTATCTTTGACCAATTTTTTTCATTTGCATACAGAATTTCAATTTGTCTGCTTACTTTTAAAGCAACCTGTATGATATTTATCATTTAACGTTAAAATTGTCCATCGCAATTTATCTTTTAATGGTTAGACTGATATCTGTATTTAAAAAAAAAAGTCTGATGTTGTACAAGTCATTTCCTATCAATTGTCACGAATTTTTCAAGTATCCAAAGTGCAATGTGTAGCGATAATTAACTGGATTGGAAACTTGTCTCTGTAGAAATAAATTATAAAAGCCCACAGTTTATAGAAAAAGAAGCATACTTATTAACGATTTCGATGAAATAGTTAATTTGCTTAAATAAAAATACGAATAACACTTTCCCTTTCACAAAGAAATAAAAGACTCCACACAAAATTCGCGTCCCGAAAAACGTACCATTTATTTGAATTCCAAGGAAGAATCAACGAAAAGGACTTTAAACACTGCAAACCAAATTTTCCATCACTTCTTACTTTCTCTTTCACAAATGTCTTTACACCAAATTAAACACGTGCCCCCAATTACCATCCAGCGTTCCCATTTCTCTTCGCCACCATCATTTCGCGATCGTCGCACTAACAAATACAAATACCTTAAGCGACAAACACAATCGAGAAAAGAAATTTGTTCGACTATAATTACCCGGATAAACAAAGAACAAAAACGGCACCAAGACGACCAACAACAGCAGAGTAAAACTCAGGTGTATTAGCAATGAAATTCCCAGTATATCCATAATGTTGAACTCAGCCATTGTCCTCTGCAACAAGCCCTCGACACTTCCTCCCTACAACCACTCAGAGCCGGAAGTGAGACGACAATTCTTAAAATTCAGTCAGCTTCACTGGTAATTATATAAATGGTTGCATGTTCGAGAATTCACGGTGCTACTGACTGCTTCTGTAGATGATACGTTCCGAAGACCTGACCCTCGACCTCATTGCAAAAGGACAGCCAGACGGTAAGCCTGACGATATTGTGAGCCACTGTCCTCACTGTCTGGTCGCCTCCCATGACCCCTGACAATCCTCTGGGATCCGTGATATTTACCGTGATACCGTCGAATCCAATCGCGGTTTGTTTAATTATAGGCGACCAGTCGAGATAATCGATGAGTCTTTCAGCCTCTGGTCCAGATTTTGGAATTGTGAAGAGTATACGGGGTAATTTGGGAGTCATTTAACTAATTGGAGGGGAGTAGAGATTTTTCATAGGAAATTCTTCTGTGGCACAAAGAAGGTCAACTATTTGTTACATCCAGTAGATTCTATCGAGGAAACTAATTGTTTCTGTTAATGTAAGCCTTTTACGTAACTGTTTAAAACGGTTCGCCTTGAGAAATGAGTTCGTGATAATTTCTTTTCCAATTGTGAACGCGAAAAGTATGTAACTGTGGTTACTGGAGTGGTAGATGTTGTGACGGGAGATTGACGGTTGGTGATTTTCAATGTCCAGCGATATTTCATACTTTGGTGCGGTTTGCACTGGTTTCAAAATATTATTTTCCTTCTGGTATTTATTTAATGCAATAATGATCCACACACGATACTAGATTATTTTTGTATCTTTGTATAGAATATACTAGTGGGTATGAACAAAGTGAAAGAAAGTTCGCCACGGAACAATAAATAAATTGAAAATTTATAATTCTTACCGCAATAAAAGGTAATATATATTTTTCTTTTATTGATGTATGTGTACATGTAGTCGTGATATTTGGAAAGGTATAGAATAGGGAAGGGATATAGAAATGCCGCCGATATTTTTTATTAAAAATGTATATATATTTACAAAATGCTATATTAATATACATATATATATTTACAACCGATTTCTTTCAAAAAGTAGCCTGCTTTATATAAAATATGCAATCGTTCCTAAGTTCTAAGTGTCTCTAATTAATTAAGAGAATATCGCGTTCCCCGAAATTCATTGGGGAGCTTTAAACATCCTAGTTACCACACTAGACGTAAAGTAAATAAAAAGTATTAAATACTTGAATTTTTATATATTTCTTTCGTTAGTCGCGAGCAAAACTTAGATTTTGCCAGCTGTAAATAAAATTGTGCCAATAATATCGCATATTCTATGCAACTACAGTAGCGCTCCGTATAACGCGTATTTACTTCTAATACAGATTTGAAAAGTGCCACTGAAAAATTCAGCTAGTGCTCATACAACACGGTGTAACAGCCCCGTAGTACGGTATACAAATATAAATATTACATTTTTCCATTCTGTCGTTTGAAATGTTTTATACAAAAGTAGCGCAATATCGAGGATGATATGTACGTGATAGTACAAACATTTCTTCTTTTTTTTTCATAATCTACTTAGTTTCGAGATATCGAAGTAACCGCAGCATTTTTTTAATGAAACGCTTACTCCTTTTCGAAAATTTAAAAGACCAGTGAATCTTCCATGGCATCCGAAAGTATTTGCAGCGTTACACGCAGGGCTACTGTACTTTATGAGTTGCTATGCTTCTAGTACGATGTAACAAAATGTACATTACAAATTTTGATGTCAATTGTTCCGTTTCTTTTTCAACTTCATGCACCGCCGTCCACGAGTGGTCTAGTGTGTTTATCTCGTTTCGCATTGTGATAAAGATACGAATGTACACGTAGACTGTTGCTGTTCTTATATTTATTACCACAAAGTTTACACGTTAGACTTTCAAGTGGCCCGTGGATGTATCGAACGTGTAGTTTGAGATTCTCCTTACGCGTGAAATGACGAAGACACCATGGGCACGAATACATCCGAACAACTTTGCCCCTTTCCATACGCAATGTTGGCCCCAGTTCAGATACAACGCGCAAAGTTGTTTCCAATGGCAGGCTATTGTTGGAAATACCTTTAACAGTTCGTCGACCTTTACTATGACAACCAGTTTCGTACACGAATTCACTTTCAAAACCAGTCATGTTACTTAAACCTAATAAATGGACATAAATAAAATACTGGCGATAATTGCGATCTTTTTTAATGCTTGAGAAAGGACTCGAGTAAGAAACTTTGAAAGAATATATAAAAATATAAAGAGTGAACGTTGTAAACGTAATG
Source organism: Nomada ferruginata (assembly GCA_963583965.1). Lineage (NCBI taxonomy): Eukaryota > Metazoa > Arthropoda > Insecta > Hymenoptera > Apidae > Nomada > Nomada ferruginata. The sequence continues at coordinate 12,119,707 of OY757215.1, forward strand.
TATAAATTGTTGACGAAGAAGAGGTACGAATTATAAACTTACCAAATGGTTGTGTCTGTGTGCTCTGATTGTAAGGGACTAACTGCATATCGGGTACGAATTCTGCAAGACATAATATATTTTGTTTCGTATAAATTTTATGCGATAAATCGTACAACGGAGCAGAATAAAATTTAGATTTGAAACACCCAATAAATAAGCATGCAAGTGCACGTTTGATTTCATCGAAGAATTAATTTGTGGTATGTATGCTAAAAAAATTTGTACAACTGCATATCCATCGACGAAAACACTTGAGTGTGTCAAATCTTTAGCATCTCGATAAATCAGCCAGTATCTGTAGACTCTCCCCGTTAATTTTAATCATCTTGTTTTTGGATTATGCATTCGTTTAGTAAGTGTAATACTTTTCATGTCCAAATGATTTCTTTCTATAATCATCAGCCTACCAATGACATACTCTTTCTTTTTAAATCTTTTACATCATTTAAATCAATCAAAAATCACATAGAAATAATACCTTTTGTCTGTAAATTTTCTTCCGGCTTGTAAAGGGACTCATTGGGTAAAAACGTCTTATATCCTACATCCGTGTCGATGTCAAGAGTATAATCTAACGGTTCGTGTTTTGTTGATTCTGTATGGCCCACATCAGCAGTACAATCTAACGGCTCCTCTTCGTTGCAATCTGTTTCTACAATTGTGGAAGTGCTTTTCTGTACCATATGCATATCGTGCATATTATAAGTCGTTTCAGAGTTAGAAATTCGTTGACAACATGTATCGCTCATGTTTGTGCTTTTCTCTACGTATTCGTTATTATGAGATTCATCATTTAACAAAATGTCTTGCTTCTGGCTCTGTTGATCCTTCTGTACAAAATGTTTCTGCTTCTCAATGGCAGCATTACTTGAATCCGATATAACGGAATTAATACCGCTCTTCTCTGCGTTGAATATTTGATTCAAGTCTTCCGCACCTTTTGTCAATGTTTCTCCCAGTTTCTACAAATAAAACAGTATTCCCTTTATCGGACAATCAAAGTGTTAGTTCCGTCGTATCCAATCGAATGTACCTCTTCATTTTCCGTAGTTAAACCTTTTATTTGTAAAGTTTCGGCAACTTTCAAGAAACTTGCAATATCTTCTTGCTTGATGTTCACTTCCCCTTGGTACATAAAGTGAAGCATCGCGGACAAATCCCGGTAATTGACATCTTTTAAAATCACTATTGGATGCTTGCACGAGTTACCCTGTAACGTTAGTACAGTATATTAACACTACGGGATAGTGATAAATTATATTAGACATTAAATACTACAGACAATGAAACTTATGTACTGTTTGTACAATTGTTCTTACGTTGTATATTAATAATGTAGAGGTCTAATGTAATCCAATGACGTTCTATAGTAGCCAATGGTTAAAGAATTGAAATGTACCTTGAACAGTTCCCTGAAGTATGTACTGCAAACCGACAATATCAACTTATGCGCACGTAATATTTGACCCTCTGCAGCTAATGTTACGTCGACTAATTGCTCATCAGTCAGTAACGTATACAAACCGGAAGATAAATTCCTTGGGAAACTATTCCAAACAAGCGAAAACTGTTCTCCAGACATTATTTCGTCGGAAATGTTTGAACTGAAAGCTGAAAAATAAATATTGGCAAATTGAAATTATTATTTACACGAATATGCAGATTGGTTTTCAATAGATTTACTTTTAAATAATGTTAAATAATTGTATAAGTTTTGTTTACTTGTACATGCAACTCGAGGAAACAATTGATGTTTGTATATTAATTTACAACGGAATAAGATGTTGCCCTTTAAAAAATAAAATAATATCGATAACAGTAGAGGATACGCTAATAGTAAAGGTGTAATAAACATTAATAGTCTATTTAAAAAGTTAACCTTTATAAAAACGCAATTTGACGGTCTGAAGAAATAATCCACCAAAAGTTGAAGGCAGTTATGTAAACAATGCGATTTTAATAATCTCGGTGCAAACTGTGCTTAAAAAATGTCAGTATAATGTCATTGTCACCACTTTTCTAGACGTCTCATAGTACTGCAAAGATATGTTTCATCAGTTTCCAAACAGTTCGTGTCTAATTTTAAATTACAATTTATAGTTTATACAATATAAATGTTTCGCGAATCAACGAGTGTTTAAAGCGGTGTAAAATGGACGAACGCGTGTCACTTAAAGATAAATTATCATACGTTTTTAAACGCAAACAAACTTCAATCGTATGAACATTATTGTACATTTAGAAAAGTATAAACTCCGACGAAATGTTTAAAATATCAACACGTACTGTCACTTTCTACGGCCCCTATTTGCGCGTCATATTATTTAATTACGCCGTATAATAAATGACGAAACAGCCATTTTGGTGGCAGTTGCCCGTAGTGTTCCGATTTTACGATTAGTACGTGCACCTATTATTAATAATCGTGCATTTTTCTACGCAACTCAACAAAATTCACCTTATATAAGAGAAACAGAGTTGTATTGGTAATTCATTGATTATTTACAATATCACATTGCCACGTAAAATTTACTTTTATTCGCAAGTACGTATGTATGCATTATAGAATTCGGTACATATTTATAGTTCCTGTGCATCTTCATCATTCTCACTTAAACGGAAACACTTCCACAAACCGTAACGTGCTTCCCAATCTACAAAAAACAATTCAGGTTTGTTCCATTGAATATGATGTGCCGCAAAACTGTATTGAGACTGTATGGGGGGATTTAAGTGCGGTGCCCATTGCGCTCGTTCCATCACTATTTTGTTCATATAATTGTAAAATACCGTAGCTTTGTGGATCCAACACAAAAGGGACATAACTGCTATCACGGTTGCATGCAAATTATAAGATATTTCGACTTGATATTTGTTCTGTTTTAAAGTCAGATCTTGTAGATTCATTAGGAAGCAGACTAGGGCCGCTGCTGTAAATCCACATGGAACTTCTACGGCAATCAAACAAATTGTGCAATAAGTTGCCTCTAAGTTCATACGCGACGAGCAATGATTTGTTATGCCCTTTAAGAGGCTATCATGCAAAACTTCCCTGTGAAGCTTACAGAACAATTTATCTTCTTTGAAGCATGGGCCTATTTTTAGATCGAACTGAGTATTTTGGAAAAATATTTTTGGTGTATCAAAATTTATTCTATTCTCTCTTCTATCGAGCAAATATTGTATTACTCTGTTACCTAACAAGTTAATTATTTTACTCGACGATGCTATCATTTCCATTAGTAATGGAAATATCTTTGGCGTTAATGTCTGTTCGTATAATCCAACTTTGTGAATGTAAGCTGTATATTCAAGCGTACTACCAAATTCCAGAATAATTTCATCGGTCATTCCTTGCTCGACGATCCATGAACACATGTGCTGAATTATAATAAGAAGATAGTCATTGTGCACATGCTTTGCTATATTTATAATGCATACTTCTAGACCCTTCTTGAACATTGGAAACGGCATGGCATGATTAGACGATTGTGTAGTTGTTATACAAATGTAAAAAGAATTTAATATTCTTTCAATAATTGCTACTGTCTCGTATGTATCTGGCCAATCGTAAACATCTAATAACTCATACATTATTCTTATGACTCTTCTTGTATCTTCTACTTCTGCATTTGGAAGTTCGATTTTATCCCATACAGTGTTAATCAGCAACAATCCACTAATACCAAATTGTAATAGATTATATAGAACTTCGTAGCAAAGGGTTTCAAACTCCCAGAGCTTGTCAACATAAATCGTACTAAGTACAGCATGAAGAAGTGCCATTGATTTTATAGGGATGTACATCTGCAGTAAACTATGGTAACACTCTCTTGCAAGGCGACGTTTCTTTCGTCGTTTCCATTCGCACACGTTATCGTTGTGAAACAGAGTTTCGTTATAATAAAAGACAAGTTTAAGGGTACATGTAACAATAGCATCTGGATTGAAAGCTAGCAGTTGTTCTTGCGAGGCACATTTTATTACAGTTATTATGTTATTAAGCATTTTTTCTTGATCACGTTGCGCATATAGAGATACTAAATATATTTGATACATGTAATCCATTTTAGACTGCAGCTCTTTCTCGGTTATCATTCTTAAGCAATACTAGTCTTATGCAGAGGAGAACAGTACTAATACAATTTTGGTTAGACAGATCTTCGAAATAAATACAATTGAATTTACAGCTTCTTGATAATCGACTGCTCCTTTGTTTTTCTTTACAAATTTCGTACAAGTGAACACGATATTTGAAAAACAATCACCGTTTATGTATTTACATATATGTGTACATTATATTCGTAGCTTGCGTTGTAGAAATTTGAGCGTATATTCTACTTTTTACAAAATCGTTTTTAAACAACATATTTATAATTTCAAATATTGAAATTCAATTATTCCTATGAGAAATAAATATTTGGATTTTCATTACATTCTGTAATATACATATACAAGTCTTTTGATTCCAAAAATAAACTATAAAGTGGTATTATTACACGAAAGAAAAGATTTCCTTAGAACCACAAATCACCACCAACGTCCTCCTCCGGTTGCGATAATTGCTGCGGCGTTTTTTGTTTTTGTTTCGCATTACTTTCTGTATCATCGTCGCTTTCAGAAACCGCTAGATCGTCCTGTATCTTATTTTCATTCTTTTCATCCCTCGCTGGCAAGCCAGCCAGTAAGAAGTCCGATGGATCATAATTTGGATCAACGTCCATACTTTCGTCTGAAATATCAGAAAGATACAATTTGAAAATTCATCAGCCAATAAATACTGCAAATATCTGTTGATACCTTATTTGCCGAATTACCAACCTTGCTGAAGCAATTGTTGGTCAGCCATATAAAAACCGACATTACCCAATTGAACCATTGCTTCTGCTGCTTGTTGACTATCGTCATCCGCCAACACTACTCCACCTTCTGTACCTTCTCTAACTTCGTTTAATTCGAGCGTTTCCATTTCAGCATGCTCAGACTGTTCATCCGCTCCAAATGGTACCTCGTCGAATTCATCTTCACTAGAGAATTGTAAATCTAAAACGATATTTATTTAGTTGAATGTCTTCCGCACGATAAAAATAACAGATGCGATTGAAAAGGATGATGTAAAATCTGCTCTACCTTCTTCAAGTACATCTTTCTTCTTTGAATTTGCACTTCTACTACCATCGCCTTCCATGTCTCCTTCTACATCCACAAAATCGAAATCATCCATGTTCGATTTTCCAAATGGATTTTCTGGCGAACTCGTTTGGCTCTATAAAAATTATTACAATATTTATAAAGTCTAAGTAAAGGTAATTTAATAGTTTTATTAATAGTCGGAAATAGTACCCCTCTAAACTCTGGTTCGGTAATGGTATAATTGTCCTCGTCTGTCCCAAGCCAAGAAGGATCAATATCTGCTTGTTCCATTGCCCGTTTTTGTACCAACAATATACTGTTTTCTAACTGTGATAGGTGTTCGTCATACTGCGAAGCGTATATTCGATTATGAGAATAAAATGCTAAGTAACGGGAATAAGTTATGATAAATACGTAATAAAACGTCCACAATTACCTCATCTAACGTTTCTTTGCAAACTTTTACAAGTAATTCTGCTTTTTGTGTGAACGGGGATTCTTTTCCATTGTATACCGTACAATTTTCCAAAATTTGTTGGATATCTCTAAGGAACTCATGCCGGTTATGATACTTATGCGCTGAAAAGAATATAAATGCGGTAAAGTACTTGTTACGCAATTATAACTGTTGAACCTCGTTAATTATCCAAATAGACCTACCAGACACTTTTTTAGATATGGTTTCCAAATCCATGGGTCTTTTAATAACATTATAGTAATCCTTCACCAATTTCTTATTTACTGGCTTTAAGAATGGCCAAGCTTCTGTCATCGATTTCAATTTATTATTAACGACATTATCCAAAATGAAAGTAAGTGCAACTTGGTCATTGTCATCGAGTAGAGGATTGATTGCTTTTTCGAGTCTCATTAGACGATCCTCCTTTTCGCCAAGCCTCTCCACACAAGTCTCTAACATTCTTTTAGCTGCTACTGTTAGCGAACTCTTCGATCCATTATATAATGTAGAATTTTCCACAATTTGATTAACGTCCGCCAAAAATTCTTCTCTGCTTTGATACTTCTTTAATCTCAGATTTTCGCGTATAGTTTGCAAGTCCATCGGTCTTTGCACAATTTTATAATAATCGGGAACCGCCTAAATAACGAAACCAGGATATCAATACATAAATTCTAATATAACAAATAATTTTAGAATAATATAAAAATCATGAATAAATTTGAAACATACTTTGGCATTAACAGGAAACAGGAAAGGCTGAACATCCGGCAGGTCTCGCATTTCATTGAGTATACTTTCCAGCATTGTAGACATAACAACAACAGGATCTGTTCTACGTCTGTTAGCAGGTCTCTGTTGTCGTTTAAGATAATCACAGTGGTCGTCCCCAGTAGCCCTTCTTCGCTTCTTCGAGTTTACCGCCTCTTTCGGCACTTTCAGCAATAATGTACGTCTCTTCATTTCTTCGGCGTGCTACAAAAAAAAAAAGAAAAAAATTACATTAAACCTTAATATCCTGTTTTATTACATCGGACCAATCTAACAAACTATTATATTTTACCTTAATTAATTTAGACGACAATTTCACTTTAGTTCCATCTACGTTAACAAGATCTTGGTCGTCCGTATTCAATTGTTTCTCAATTTCTTCCTCTTGTTCCTCCGTCATCGCTACATTCACCGGCGCTGTAGTTATACTATTCTGATACAAGGGGCAAGCTTTATTCGTACGCATGTGACCAACGTTACCGCAAGCACCGCATTTTAATTTAAGATCTGGTTTAAGTTTAGGTTTCTTACGCTTGGAAGGAGATATTTCAGGTTTAGGATGTTTAGAGGCGGGAGAGGTAGATTGGAAAGAATTGCAAAATGGAAGGATACTGTTTGAGGATGTAGTGGTTGGGATACTGGTGTTACTTCGGTCGAACATGTTACTCGATGACGCATGGTTTCCTGACATCGGACCACCAAGCGTACGTTCACGTTCTTGATTTCGTTTGATTCTACGTAATTGCTCTTGTATTCTCCTCTTCTCTCTTTTCATTTCTTCTTTCTGAGCCTCATCGAGCGTGGCAAATTGTTTGATAAATGTTTCATCCTTCGAGTTCCTAATTTTGATATACGTGTCTATCACCGCTGGCTTTCTCACTAATTCTACTCTAGTAAATTCTTTGCCCTCTGGATTTCTAAACGTTCGATAAATTTTCAACACTCTACCCTGTTGCGCATTAAAGTTATTTACAGGACTGTCCTCTTCCTCCTCTTTCTTCTTCTCCTTAGATTTCTTATCTTGCTCTTGCGCTTCGCCCATTAACATTTTTCGTAATTCATGTCGCTGTTGCTCCTCCCGTTCGAGAGACAATTGAGTACTAGTTTTCTTATTGGAAAGCATGTTTTCTATGTTTTTACCCATTTCCTCTATGTCAGAACTATCTTCCTCAGAGCTCTCACCCTCGTCCGTACTCAAAACTTCATTGGATGATAGTACTCGATTTTGTAAATCGAATATTCTTTGACACTCTTCTTTGTACCTCTCCTGATGCTCAGCAATAGAAAATCGATTCCCCCGGGAGAACTTTGTCATACCCTCTTCTCCGGCTTTAGCCTTTTCTGTGGATAATGTTCTAACTACGTCGATTACCTCCCATCGAGATAATTTCTTAATCTCCTCCTCAGGCACACCGAACTTTCGGAGCAATGCTTTTGCGTTATTCAACGACAATCTTCTTAAATCGGCGTCTGTTCCAGTTACAGTCCTTTTTGGCTGGGCTTCTTGCTCTTCCTAATGTTTGGCATTATAAAATGTGCGGTTACAAAAAGGATAAATAAACAAAATTTACAAAAAGAAAAGAAACATTAAAATTAAAATCAATAGATTAGATGCCTACCTTACTGATTGTGGGTTTATTAGGTACACGAACATAAGAAAATCCTTCGCCACAACCTGTGGGATCTGCTGGACCTGCCAGTTGTAACAAGCATTTACCCTTCATAGCTTGAATGTAAGCACGTGTTGTATTCCAAGGTGCAACTTTAACTTCATCGTCCATTTTTAATTGCATTTCTTCGTCGTCGTCATCTTGAGGCGTAAACAGAAACTTTTCGCCGTAACCGGCATCTTTTAATCTCTGCTCCGCTGCTATCATACTAAAGTAAGAGCAACATTGTTCCGGAGACACCATCGCTCGAATTTCTTCTTCTGTTGGCAGCCTAAAGTCTGGTTTTATAACCCACCAATTGGAATCCATGCCTGAAATAAAAATTGTATTATTCTTGAACTTATCGATTTCTTTTTGTTGGATTCATTAGATTGTCGTTAGTATATGTGTACGAATACCTGTTCTCTTGAAATCGGCGCATAATTTCAAGCGTTTCCTAATACTACTTTCGCTATGCGAAGGGAATGCTATTTTTATATCGTCCATTTTGATACGACGCGGTGTATCCCGTGATTTCCAAAACAATCTGTATATAAACACTTGTAAAAAATCTCTCACAAAATTATTAGCCCTCTTCGAATTAGGACCTGGTACTTCGTACAATGGACATTCTTGACCGGCAACAAATAACGCATCTACTTCTCTAATGTAATATTGTTGTCTGCGAAAGAAAAAAATTAGTTGTACCTCACCAACCTTAATATACCCTTATCGCCTTAATGAAACAAAGGACAATAAAAAATGAAAGACTTTTTAAAAAGAGTTACCTTGTTCTGATAACTAAAAAATCTGTTTCTGGAATTTTGTGCTCGTATATTGGAGCTCTGTACATATTATTCTCAACTGCTTGTATGCTTTGTCCAGGTGTAAGAATTCCCAGGAACGGACTAGTGTGAGCGTAAGCAGTCTCACCATATTTGTATTTCTGCGGTCCTTGATCTTTACCAGCCTTTCTTTTGTAATAATTTTTCACTTTGGAACACATTCCTACTTGGTTCATCAAAGGTGGATGTTCTTCGGAAAATTCGACTAGTACTAATTCACCGTCCTTGCCCGTTAAATCCTCAGGGGTTCTCATGAAAAAGACATCACCCCCGCCAGAGGCAATTCTTTCTTGTTCTCGTTGCTGATATACAAATGTTACGTTCAATTATAATTCTCGCTTGAGAAATATATATATAAACAATAATACATACTTTGGCCTTCTTCTTTATGTGTTTTAACAGTGGAAGAACACAATGAGGACCAGGATGTGCAAGTGGACCGTGACTAAATCTTCTTAACGGTAGCCTATGGAAATTCCGAAGCCGCATTGGTCCCATATGAGTTTGTACAAACGGTACACGCAGTTCTACTACCGGCGTGCTATGCTGTATCAAATTTCCACCGCCAACTTTCAATCGTAACGTGGTTTCGGATGATCGCGGCATGTAATATCTAAAAGTAAAACAATAATTATTATATTTGTGTATTTCACTGAACAAAATTGTGTTTATCATTTCAAAGTTATCTTACGTGTCGTTCGAAATATTAAACGGATCTCTATCGGGAGACTTAGGCGGCGGGGGTGGTGTGTCCTCTTCAAGCACATTAATTACTCCAGCTTTTCCTAATAACAATTTACTTTTCTTAACGTGCGGATGGGGTATTTTCACTTTCGGTTGAGGTCCATTATCTTTGTGAAGCAATGCTGGATCTATATCGTCAGGAATACCGAGAACGATATTTTCATCGTTTGGATCTAAGGTCAGAATTTTAGGCTTAGGAATCTTTCTCATGTTCTCAGGATCCCATATTACTTCTTCTTCCCAAAGACCATAAACTAATTCTTCATTTTCTACGGGGAAAATGGAATACCAAGTATCATCGTAATTTTCTTCCCGTATTTGTTGCTGGTTTCCTTTGCTCATATTCCTATTGAAAGATAAAGAACAGAAAATGTAAAGTTTGAACATATAATAACACTTTGTTAATACAAAGAATTTTGATCGTTCTTCTTCTTACATTTTATTTTTCTGTGATTGCATGTGTAAGGGAGTTGTAATTTGTGATGTAGCCAATCTAACATTCGAGGCAACCGGTACAGGTACTCCTTTTCCTGGTTGACTGAATGCTTGTGCAGTTCTGTTTCCACTAGACGGTACCCATCCAGCAGCATTATTTTTACTATTCAATTTCTGTAACACCTTTAGCAATATTTATACTCTTACTAATGTTATTTTATAACATTAATAGATACAAGTATCTTGCAGGAAAATAATATTACACACCTTGTGCTTTATATCATCGCCATTCCATATCACATCATCTTCCCAATGTAATTGGGAGACCATTAAAAACGCATCGTCCGTAAACAAATCAATAACTTCCTTGATATCTTCTTTCTCATCTTTTATTTCTTTATTGTGTACTTCATCTTGCTATATAAATATAATTGTGATGTTTACTTCCATGAATTAACTTTTTGTGTCCATTTACGCGCAGCATGCTATAATTTAATTCATTCTATACCTTCTCGAATATTTTGAATCCATAATTAAAACCGTCTCCAGTTTCTGGAACTTGAAGCATGTCGTACCAAAGTTGCGCTGGCCCGAACCTCCAGTCTGCTACTTTTGGCCCCATATCACCATTTTCTCCACTTTCACCTGCTTTACCAACCTGTTCCTTATCTTCTACTGGCATTAATAACTTATTCTCATCGTCTGAACGACACATATCCGGAGATGGATCTGGACCATATTGCATCGCCCAGCCCTAGTGCAAAAATGTTTAATGTAATGAATAAACTTATCACAATTACTTTGCAATCGAACCACTGTTTGTAGAAATAAATACCTTGAACTTTGGTTTCTTTTCTTCTTGATCGGAACCAGAATCTGAATCTCTGATATCGTGATGCCGTTTCTTTCTACGCCTTCTTTTAACACTCCTCCATATTTGTGGCAGGCTGCTGGGTTTTCCAGGACCGAACAATCGTGAAAACCTTAGCACTTTATTAGTACGAAAATCCGGAAACAATTCTGTCACATTAATGTCCGCATATTTCGAAGGTAGCATGGAAGCAAGCGGAGTTTCTAATTTACGCTGCCGTGCAGCCTCTGCTTCTTCTGCGGTAACTGGTTCTTTTTCTTCTGGTATTGGAGGAGGTGGCATTAATTGGGTATCAGATTTATTAACAACCTCTTCATCGTCTGCATCGTAATCGGCATTTTCCTTTTCACTTTTCATCTCGAAAGTGTCTTGTTTTCCTGTCCATTAAAGTAGTATTTTCAAATAAATTACTCCCATTTTTGTAACATTCCAAGAAATCTTTGCCAAATTACACGCTTGTTATACTTACTGCTATCTTCCTTCTCATCCTCTGCTAATTCGTTTATATCTGAAAAGTCGAGAGCGTTAGGCGACTTTTCAATATAGTCGGCATCTTTATCGTCAGATGTTTCATGGTCCTCTTCTGGTCTATCATTAGATTCATTATCCCTTTCTTCGTTGGTATCTTCATCCGGCATCATTTCGCGAATAAATGAGCTTAATCCAAGTCGATTCAATGATGCTAAATGTTGCTTTGCCTCAGGATCAAGAATGTCATCCTCTAGCTGACCATTATCGTCAATATTCCCAAATAAAAATCCAGTCATATTGATTGCAGACATTATGTCTTTATCATTCTCTTCGTCGGAATCAGCCATTTTTTCTTAATAGGACCTTTACAAATTAATATGCCAAATCTTACAAATAATTATTGATTTTCCGAATGTATAGTAGAACTAACTGCACAGTTTTTACGTAACAAAAATATGTAAATATTATATGTATCTACATTTCTTTTATTTACAATATGTTATATTTATATATGTTTATTATTATTCTTATTATTTACAGATGCTTGTTCATTACAAAACCTATTGTAAGTTAACGTTTTGTTTACGTAAAACTTTTTATCAACTGACCGCCATGTTCTTTAACTTACTACTATACAAAGAATTGAAACCTACACTTATACCTGTTGCGCTACGTTGGAAAATAAATTTCCTAGACATGGATAGTAACATTATTTAAATACTTTTTAAGTTGGCACACTGGGTTACTTAAGTTAGTGCACACTGAGAAATGTCGCATTGCTAAGTGCAAGTTAGCAAATCGTAGACAAACTCTACTACACTACTTAATCATTAATATTTACAATCAAGTGCCGATTAATTTCCATATACATAATTTCCAATAACCACTTTAATTAATTCGAGACGTAGTGCAAAATTGCTAAACAGTTGAAATACATTCCCCACCACAAATTTTCAACTTATATTTGTTACACATTGGAAAATCCAAATCATCTTCAAAAATTGTAAAATATAATAATTAACAGCGGAATATTGTGAAGCTTTAGCTGTACAACTTTCATTTGTACTTTCGCGCCAGTTTGTCTTTCAAGCGCGCCCGGATCCTATATGAGGACGGTAACCTAGGACTCCCGCTCATTGTGTATTTCGTTGCCGTACCGAAAGGATCTTGAAATGAATGCATACATCGTTATTTCATATGTGCCTCATTGTGGCTCTCTTTGTTTGAAATTTTGAATTTCGGAGTTCTCTCGTGTCTTTTTACTATTCATAACGCTGTCAATTTTTGTTACCCTTCGAAGTATGAATTTTGGTGGTAACCTTTGGTAGAGTCAAAACTTGTTCACCAAGGTAGCAGTAGCCTGATCGAGGTTTGAAATAAAGGGAGGTTGGGATTAGGAGTTAGGGTGGGTCACTGTTCCGTAGCAACCTCCAAGTGGTGTGACCCGGGACCTCGATATTACTTATTACATAATTTTCGAATTATGTCATTAATAATATCGTGCCAATAGCTACGAGATTTAAACTTTAACTACTATAAAACGTCTTCATCATTCATGAGATCTTCTATAGTAGCTGCGTAAGTTTTAACGTAGTAGTTAGCGTTAATTTAAATTTTTCGATCAAAGCGATCAACAGTGAGATTCATGTATTTCTTCTTTTAATAAACGATGCAATAAATGACCGCGCTAAATTTATAAAATACTTTAATGCCAAAGTATCATAAACTCAACTTATCAAATTAGCTACCTATATTACATTACATACAATTATTAGTTGGATTTAAAATTTTTAAGTTAATTTTAAGAAATGAATGTTTCTTAGTAGAAAAGATAAGATACAATTTATTTTTCGTTCATTTACAAATTATCATGGAAAATAAAAATTAAAGCTAAAGTTGAATGAATATGAAATTTTTATAAATGTCAATACATTGTTATAAGAAACAGAACTTCCTAAAAAGATGAAATTTATTAAGAGAATTTGAAATTTTACATTTTAATTCAATTTGTGAAATCATTTACAAAGAATCTTATACTTTCTAAGTAATATATGCTTGCATGATGTAGATTGGTTTGTTGTTGTTGATATAGTGCAAAATGCTGAAGAGACAATTAATGCACCTTCATTTACAATGTATACCATGAACAATAATGGAGCAGTAAGCCTGTTTTACAATAACAGCCAAATGACAATAAACTGAATAGATATAATATCTGGAGTGTAATACAATTTTTCTATTTTGGTAAACAGGCGAGGACGAGATAATGAAACGCTTCAATTAATAATATAATGCGAAAAATTATTAAAATCTTATGTTATTATTACCTAAGATATTAAACGGTATAAAATGTAGGTAAAAAAACCCTTACTTTTAAGGTAAAACTGAAGCATAAATTGAATTGCATCTAGACGATAAGTTTAAAGTATATCAAAGATTGTAAATAACTTTTCTGCATTATGTTATGAAATGAAGAAGTACTCTATTGTCCCAGAAAGAAGATGGAAAATAATTTATGCCTCGTTTCTGAATCAAGTACTGGAACAGAAATTTTGTTTTTATCAAGTCCATTTTTTAAACTATTAAAGGGCGATCTTAAATTTCAACACATTCCTCCTCCTGTCTGTTGCTGATATACTTCTATTGTATCTCCTTCTTCCATTTCAAGTGTTGTTGGTGTATCTAATTCATTTATGGGTTGCCCGTCAAATCTAAACCTTACTGCTGCTATCGCCAAGCCCTATTTACATACAATAATATTATTGATACGGATATAATAAAATCTCTAATTTTTTCTTACGCGATAGATAATGTAAATATATATTTGTGAATGAAGAGACCAATCTGCTATTGATGCTCGATGTAATTCAAAATTCTCTTACAACAAAACATTGCAATAACCTTAATCATTCTAAACTTACCACACGATCACAGTAGGCATTCATTAATTTCCTGAGGGGTGTGTGTTTCTTAATTTTAAATTGAACAACTGCACTGTCCTGTCCAAGTACTTTTAAATTTATGTGTTCTGACTCCGTTTTAGTTTCCTGTAAGAAAGGATGCCTTTTGAATCGTCGCTTATAATTATAGTAGTTTTGAGGTTATAAAGCGTTACCTTCTTCTCGTCAGACATGTTTATAGTTTACTACAAATATATTATCTGGCCACTGGTTAATTATAAAATTGCCACGTATTAATTGCTAGTGTAGATATCAGGTTATCTAAAATTCTCATAAGTAAACGCAGAAATGAGAAACTATCAGTAATCCCGCTCGTACCTTTACAGCCGTAATAACAACGTTTCCATCTTACTCGAGTAGCGTAGTATCATAGAAAGTTATTGGTATACACGCGTTTTAAAAACCTAACATTAGTGATTAATAAACGCTCTAGGGAATTTCGTTATACAACTATGGTAATTCGCATTCGAATACAATTTAGTGAAAAACAAAACGAGCACTTCAAGTGTATGCATAACAGTGCGAAAAATATAACAAAATAACGAAAATTCTAAATGGATTTAATGTTTTCGTAATATAACAATTAAATAATAATGTTCTACATTTCCGGATAGTTGTATTATATCAATAGCCCTATGTAAATATTGGTTTATATGAATATTTTTTAAGAAATAGGGAATACGGTAAATCTTGCAAAATGTTTCATTGGTGAACTATTCATATAAGAAATTTTATTTCTCGAAATTAAAAATTAAAAGGAAAATCGCGATTTTTTATCTCGCAATGTAATTGATTTTTGTAGAAATCAAAGTTTTGCAAGTTGCATTTTGTACTTTAATAGATAATACTATGATAGATGCATGTAAAAATAAGAAATGTTACATAGATCTGGTTAAAAGTTGCATGAAAGGAATTATTTAGTTTGGTGCTAATTACAAGGGATTAGCTTTCAATTAAAGATTTTGAATGACGATAAAAATTATGTAGGTTTTATAGTAAAGTTAAAAAAAATTGTCCGCATATATCCTGTTTAGAAAGTTGTATTAGGCATCTAATAATCCACATGTTGAGGCCTGCTAAGCGGCCCGCTATAATAAATCCTTTGTGGAGTGGTCTTCTGGCCCCGTTCCCCCCTACATCTGGCGCGTGAAGAGCCTAATAGGCCTTACAATCCTGGAATCTTTAATGTTATGTATCTAAGAAAATTCTCGCTCCGTTGGTTTTAGCAAATCAGAGTATATGTTCCTACGTGTTATTTTTTGTTGGCCCTAAGAAGGGCCGTTTGTTGTATATGAACTGGTAAAACCAGTTAAGCGCGCTCGCCACGAATGCGACGAGCTAGTTGGATATCCTTGGGCATGATGGTAACGCGTTTAGCGTGAATAGCGCACAAATTAGTATCTTCGAACAAACCAACCAAGTAAGCTTCGCTAGCTTCCTGAAGGGCCATTACAGCTGAGCTTTGGAAACGGAGATCGGTTTTGAAATCTTGAGCGATTTCACGAACCAATCGTTGGAAAGGTAATTTTCGAATTAGAAGCTCGGTACTCTTTTGATAACGACGAATTTCTCGGAGTGCCACAGTTCCTGGCCTATAACGATGAGGTTTCTTAACACCACCAGTTGCAGGAGCACTTTTACGAGCAGCTTTGGTAGCCAGTTGTTTACGAGGAGCTTTCCCTCCAGTAGATTTACGAGCGGTTTGCTTGGTACGTGCCATTGCAACAAAAAGTGCTAAAGAAACGTTCTCTTCGCAACTTCTCTTGATCTGAAATGCGCACACGGTGCACTCTATATATAAGAGCCCCGTCAGCGTATGCTATCTCTGATTGGCTAGTAAGCAGATGTCCAGCAGATGCGGACTGCATAGCTATAACATCTAACAAAAGCGATCTTTTATTGTGCCGACACATGGGGTCCAATCCGATATGATGGTTGGGTCCATGAGCACATGTGATTGGGCGACGGTGGAAAGATGGGAAGAAATGGTGGGAAGATACCGCAATTACAAGCAATAACAAGCTATGGTTATGATAGGCACACATTCCGATTATGAAAATTGTGAGTGCAAGATTATGCGACCTTATGAAGCAGATGTATATTTTTTACGCGTTTGTATTTAAACACATTCTGGCGAAGTCAAGATGTCATTTTTCCAGCTTCAGGAAACTGAGCGAAACAAGATGTATAATATATAGGTTAATATTATTTGCTTAAAAGGTATACATATGTATATGACCAACTATATCAAAGTTGTGTTAAACATATTTTTATTAATTGTACATTAAGCATATGTGGATCAAAGAAAGCACGTCGAATGAATTAAAGTTAAGTATATCGCGAAACATAAATTTAATGTGCACAAATTGTGAGACAAAAGAGTACGTAAATAAAAAATAGGATAATCTTTATTGAACTTGTGTGATAGTTATTATTTTTGTAAGTATGTATGTGCCCGCCCGTGACGTAAGTGATAAGAGATGCGTTATAACAATATAATACGTCGATTTACACAACACACGTGAGTATTTCAATTGTTTCTTATAGAGAAAATGTTACATACATTCACAATTACTTTTTTTGGCATTGTTTCAGTAAACCAGTTTTTCTTAAAGCTAACCTATCACACTTTATAAAATTTACAAGCAGAAAAATGTCGATTGATGTAGAAGCATTGGAAAAATCTAAATCCATGTTAAAAAGTATGTACTTTGCTGGTGTTAACGCTGTTTCGCCAAAAACTCTTATAGTCAATAAAGTTAAATTTAACAACGGGATATTACAAGTTGGAGATGAAAGTCTTGAACTGACTGAAAATGTTTATTTAATTGGTTTTGGCAAAGCTGTAATGGGCATGGCAATAGTTCTGGAGCATATGCTCGGTGATTATTTGAAGAAAGGTATAGTAAGCGTTCCGTCTGCGTCGACAAGCGAAATGTGGGAGTCCAAAGATAAGACATATTTTCCTAAATTAGGAACTAGTGTAGTACAGTATATTGAAGGCGGTACAAATAATCAACCAGACGTTACATCTTTAGACACAACGCATCAAATTATAGATTTAGTAGAACCATTGACAGAACAGGACACTTTAATTGTATTAATATCTGGTGGTGGCTCTGCGTTACTTTACATGCCAAGACCAGTAATTGATTGTGATGATAAATTACATCTGTGTAAAATGCTGCAAAATGCAGGAGCCGATATCAAAGAAGTTAACATAGTAAGGCAGAAATTATCCATGGTTAAAGGTGGGGGCCTAGCTCGAATGGCCTATCCAGCTAAAATTATCTCCTTGATAATGTCAGATATCGTAGGTGACCCTATAGATTTAATTGCTAGTGGTCCAACAGTATACAGTCAGAAAAGACCAAAAGATGTAATAGCTGTATTGAAGAAATACCATTTATTCGATCAGTTAGAAGGAGATGTGAAGAAACTTATAATATCCAAAGAGAAGTTTAAAGATAAACAGCTATTGGTTCCAAGGAAGAAAGAATTCAAACATGTTACTAATATTATTTTGGGAAATAATGCAATAGCGATCGAAGCGGCTTCTATGGAAGCATATCGTCATAAAATCACTCCCATAGTATTAAGGCCCGATGCAGTAGGTGATGTACACGATGTCAGTTTAGCATATGCTCATGTAACAAGTTTAATTTTGCTTGCATTAGACAAGGCTATAGAAAAAGAAGAATTCTTTGAACGCGTAAAAGATATTCCAGTTTTATCGTTATCTGCACCAAAGGTGGATGAAATTTATAATTTGATTGATACTGTTAGTGAAGAAGGATTAGTACTAATTGGAGGAGGGGAACCAACAGTAGTAGTAAAAGGAAAAGGAAAAGGCGGTAGAAATCAAGAATTGGCAACATATTTTTCTTTAGACTGGTTAACAAAAATCCAAAGTTCGCCACGATTCGCTGAATATGAAGTAATAATGCTAAGTGCAGGGACAGATGGTCAAGATGGTCCAACTGATGCAGCAGGAGCATTTGGTTATCCTGCTATTGGGCCAATAATCCATGATCTTTACGCGAAGGTGAAATCTTTTGCTTCCAAAGTGATAGTTGAAGCAAGAGAAAAAAAGGAGGCTGCAACGAAAGAGAAAGAAGAGATAGAAGAATTCTGTAGGAAACGGCAACCACCTAAGGAAATATGCAAAACACAAGTATTAAGTGGATATATATCGAGCAAAAAAACGGAAGGGCAGAATGAAACCCAGATTGAGGAGAACAGCCTAGCCGCAGATGTTGATATGGAAAACGTAATTCCGTTTATACTTCGCGTAATGGAAGTAGAGCGTATGTTACCTGAAAATGCTTTAGAAGAGAACGATACATACAACTTATACTCCCGATTTAAAAGAGGTTCAGATCTATTTAAAACTGGTTTTACTGGTACTAATGTTATGGATTTACACTTTATTTTTATAAAAAAAAGACAATGTGACTGCAAATTAGATTTTGGAAAAGAAACATTTGAAAACACTACGGCTACACACGATTTACATATTGATCCTGACACTTATCGAAGATATAAGGATCTGTTTAAAAGACCACTTTTCGATTGGGATACATTTATAAAGAAGTCATTATTCGTGCTGAAAGAAAAGGCCGATCAATTAAATATAAAAATTATAGATGATAATTTGGCTGATCCATGTTGTCGTAAAGATAGGAAATTTGCGCTTACAAATATTTTGAAGGATAAGCCCATTCCACAATGATACATAATTTAAACGATACAATTTTTCATGTTATATACAAAAATTTCAGAAACACAAATACTATATTCTGTAATTTAGAGATGTATATATTGAAGCATGAACTTGAATAAATAATGTATCTGTATGTAAATTATTGAAACTTTTTAAAGTACAAAATGCAATAATATACATAAATACAATTGTGATGGATTTATGCGTTCAACGAGTTATTTTTTTCAAATAGAATTTACAGCAACATTTAACATACGTATATGCTTGTATATATATAAAATTCATTTTTAATTGTTACTAATTTACGCGACTAGAAACGACTGACGTGTTGACATTTCTTCGTTTTTGGTAAACAATAAAATTAGAGTAACTTACTTTAAATGTATAAAAAAGTAGAAGTGTTCTATCATTATATTTTTATGACACACACAACACGCACGCACGCATACAATATATATACTTTAATACACATAAAAGCAATTGATTTGTACTACGCAATTACCGTTACATATAATATACGTGAAGGATTTGATACAAAAATTGCTAATGCTTTTAGTACCATGCGCTAAAGATCCCAACTAAATAAATGGTGTTTAACTAGCATGTCGCGTACACCATCTTTCAAGGGTTGCGACTGTTCCTTCTTAGGTGGTAATTCCCAGTCAGGGTTTAAATTAAATGCAAATTGACTTAATATTCTCACTTCGCATTTAATTTGAACCCAGCCAGGACTATTTACAAAGCTCCATGGTTGATACCTGCAAAATGAATAACGTATAAATTATGTAAAGTGGTGTGCAAATTCTTATGTAGTAATATAAAATAAACTGTTATGATTCAATACCATTTTTGCACAATTTCTACGCAAGAACATAGAACTTCCAGCCATAAATGTAATACTTGTTCATTTAATCCTAAACAAATTAAGGATCGTAATTTTACATCCATCTGTGCATGTGCATTATCGTGGGTTAAATTTACTGCTTGAACACATCGGTATAATAACTAGAATGTAACAAAAGCACAATAGAAACTAATTTGCGTTTAAATCGAAATAGTACAATGGTATAAATAGTAATACCTCTTCTGGTGTAAGAACTTTACCATCTTCATCCAGCCTATACGTTTTACAAAGCACTAATCTGCTATAAACCGAATTGAAGTCTTTCTCCACTTCTCTGTTTGATGCTTCTTCTATAAAAAGCCACGGATGGCACGGTCCACCTAGAAACGTTGGTCTACGCATTCCATGCTCTAATACTGCTTTTATAGCCGGGCATAAAGTTCCTCTGACTAAATCAGTAACGGCTTCACTAACTGCATCATCTCCGGCACATGTATATTGTTTACTTCTTTCGTCTAACAGTTCAACAAATTTTGCCGGAAACCATCCCCTCAATCCATTGAGTTCTCCCACCCAGCAGTGTTCATCTTTCTGACTTATAATGGTAATTATATCATTTTTTCGAAAGCCTAATTCATCATCGTCGTGCCTTTCAAAATCTGTAGTGTAATAATATTGTAAAATAATAGAAACCAAGCATGTGCAAGTATTCCATAATTTAAATGTACATTAAGGTACCTAATAACGCCTTTGCTCTCCGTTTTCTGGTACGCGATACATTAACATAATTGTCATGATCTTTTGCATGGCTTTCCATACTGTAATCTGCTATAAGCACAGTATTATTCAATTTTGGGTCGACATTTATAAAATGTCTGGCGACTTGTAAAACAGCTTCTCTTAAATCCACCAATATTTCTAAAATATTTATTGTAATGTTTAATGCTGACATATATCGAAGAACAATGAATATCCTTGTGCTATTATACCTGTTTGACGAATGTTTTTTGATTTTGCATCGTCTTCAGTGTCATCATTTCCGAATAAGAATGTTTGCAGCATTGACTTATTCTTCTTCATTTGTCGTCTTTAAAAAAAATTATTTATCGTAATTTTTCGAAATAAAACAGACTATCAACGTCTTTTTTATTGAATCTTTGATGACTCTATGGTTAAAAGGGCTGTAACTTTTATATACCTGTTAAGGTGCTGTTTTGGTAAATTTGGTACAGCATCAGGGTTGCCCACTAAACCACCTTGGTCTGCCATTAAGTAGGCTAAATGTCTACGTCTATGAGTTTCAACCAAAACGTCTGTTAATGATCCGCTTACTTCTAATGATATCTAAGAAAAAAGTGAAAGCTCTTGATCACAGCGTTTCATTACGTTTTGTATTACGTATATAAAATACTTTTTTTTTTGGAATTCAAACACAAAAACTTACATTAAACAAGTGATCTACATCATCAATGTCTCCCGGTATATCTGAGAGCGCATTAAATATTTGCGCCGAGTTTTCCAATTGTCTTAATTCATACTCTGGATAAATATTAAATATTGTATCAAATAAATATATACATATATATATAAAACTTGTATTACATTTATGTTAAGGAAATGCACCTTTAATTTTTAACATTCCAAGGGTAACTTGAAACAATACTATAGATCCGTCAAAAAGAAACATATCCCATATACGTAATAGTATTTTCATATGGACAACTGATGCAAATAATGTTAAGAACCAATGTAACGATATTAAACTCAGTTCTATATCATGTTGAACCAGAACATGATCAATGTCAGGAAGATAATTAGATACCAATGTACGAAGTACCCTCTGATCTGCTTGAATACCTATAAAGTAAATTTGAAATGAAAATAAATTATTTTTCTATATCGCATTACGTGTTAATTGACGATACAGTACCTAATAATGTAGAAGAATAATAAGATGCTGGTAATAAATCTTCTACTATTGTAGCCATCATCCAAAAAGCATCTTCTTCTTCTAATAATAGTAAGAGAGAAGCTGCTATTGTTCCTGTACCTTGACAGTACCTTTGTATATTAAAGGAACAACAATACAGTAACGAAGTAACAATACTAAATGATTGGAATATTAGTTCGTAAATATGTAATTACCCAATATCAGGATATAGCCAAGCTAGAGCACGCATGACACGTCTTAAACGTGGTATTCCCGTGCTATGAAGATGACTAAAACACGCGTTTGCTGGCATAATACGAAGTAAATCCTTTTCAATTTGTTTATTAGTCATTAGTGCATCGTTACTCGATGTCTTTACTATATCTCTGTACATTACTTCAGAAGAACATTTCTTCTGCAGTGCCCCTACAAAGTCCAAGATATTTTAATTTCAATCCATGTATAACAAGTTTGTACCAATAATACTGAACAATCATAACGACATGTATCATACCTGACATCCGTAACCAAATTTGTGGTCTCAGAGAATGAGGAACACCATGACGAACCATATCCCTTAATTTATCAGTCCGAGGCAGCCTTCTATCCATATTTTGCCATGAAAGTTCTGCTACTTCCTTATTATGACTGAATTCTAAGAGGGCAACCCATTGCAATCTACATATATAACGTTTGCCAAATTAATTCTATAGTCTCAAGAATATTTATCTATTTGTTAGTTTCGTATGTTTTTCATTGTACCTATGTTGAGGATCCTCAACAAATGGTATGCCTAATAATTTTTTAGAACTTTGTTCTGGTCCATCCTCTTCTTCCACACGAAAACCGAATTCATCAAACCTAATATAAAATAATATTATAATATATAATATTACTTGTCAAGATTCTATGTCATAGTAAAAGAAAATAAATGTATAATAAATACCTATATTCAGGCTGAGAATTAGGATCATCAGGTTGATTTAATTTGGCTAAAATATCTTGGGGCCACATGGATGGTGTTAGAGCAGAAAATGGACCGCCCGGTGCCGGAGATAAGAGTTCTCCACATAGTCCTGTAACTTCTATTTCAAATTCATCGTCGGAGCCAGCAGTTTCCAATTTTTTCTACAAAGTAGAAAAATTATATCGGCATTATGCTAGCAGATGTGCTCCATTTGCATTAATTTTAAACGAGGGTAAGACTAATTGAAGGAATCTCTTATTTTAGTAAAAATATAATTCTGAGTGTTATTCATTCAACTGCAAAGTGATTAAATTAAGAATGTATTCAAATTAATTTGACAATAATATTTACGTTATACTCTTCTTTTCCAACATAACCTTCGTGGTCACGAACATTGAATAATGATTTCGCAATATCCATTTTATAAACTTTTTAAATATTTATTGTTAATTGTTTTTTTAACACTCTTTCTTCTGCTTTACTATGCGATACTATTTGATTATGCTGACTGTTATTATGCCTGTCATATCTAAAAATATTAATCCTATACGCATAAGTTGACAGTATTGACACTTTTATATTTATTTCGCCATCTGACGATGCTTGTTGTAATTAAACCAATTGCAAACAATACAAATATTTAAATCTCTGCAACGTGTTTCGAAACGATCAATCTTGTTTGCTCTGCTCCTCTAATTGTAAACAGTTTGTTTATGCATAACTTTTTTTATTTATTGATAGAAAATTATTGTACAATTACTTTCCACCATCGTATATTTCTTTGATATATAATAATCGATCTTAATTAAGATTTATTAATAAATCTCGTAAACTTTGTATACGTTATATGCATGCTTAATATATTACTATTATTGCAAACATATTAAAAAAGATGAAAAGAACGTTATATTTTTATACATTTGTTTTCCGCCACATATTAATATAATATTAAGTTTTTAAGGAATTATTAATTATTATTAAACGTATAACCAGAATATGTGTTGAGGAATTACGATGAAATTGGATTAAACGCAGACTGTTTTGTTTTAAATCTTTGTGTATTATTTATTTCAACGTTTTGCATATGTCATATTTGTCAAGTTTCACAAGTCATATTTGAATGTACTTATCACGTACTAACACACTAAACCTTCAATACATATATACATCTGTTGAAACATTAATTGCCTGTACGAAGTTAATTGTAATTGTTTAAAAAAAATGAGCAGTGTATTTATTAGAAACACGACGCTGTTATTCCGGCATATACACTTGCGATTCATGTGCAGCAGCAGGTGTGCCTGCAAAGAAGAAGCGGGAAAAGTAGCGTACCGCGTCTAGGGTTTTTTGTTAGCATTCATGTATCGAGCTGCGAATTGGACTTTACCGCCGACATTATAGATAGAAAATGAATCCGATTGGGCAGCGTGGCACGAAGGCCACATCCGGCAGCAGCACTGCAGTATTGGTCGATCCCGCTTCAGCAACAGCGAAGTTGGTCGAATTTCCTATATATTATTGATAAATAGCTCGCGTTGCTCGTGTGTGACTTTTACTAAAATCAACGTCGGTATTCGTTCTTAAAGAGGAAAAGTCTAAACCGCCGTAATCGCGCACATACCGGCAGCGAGAAGAGACGCAAAACGGTTAGGTGTACGCGCGTTCCTTGTAACGAGAAATCAGTCAAGGGATTATCGTGCATTGGGTGTGACGGACATTTATATCCGTGCGAGTTGCATGAAAGTCGTGCCGTGTTGCGTAGTGTTCAACAACGCTCGTTTATTCGTGAATCTAATCGGTGTATGTGAAATAATGTCGAGCGCCACCGAAGCGAGGTGAGCGTTATAGAAGGGGGAAACTGCCTAAAAAGAAGCTGCCTTCGAATCTGTTTTTTGCTCCGCCATTGTACGCCACAAGAGTACCGCGAAGGAAGCCGCTTGCCTCGTTTTACCGTGTGTTCTTGTTTCATTACATTTTTTTCATATCCAATCGTTGTTCAAGCGTGCAAACGCGCCTACGTCCGCGTTAACGCACGTCTCGTGGTTACGCTATTCACGAGGCAAAGCACGTTAGTGTCCTCTCTCTCTTTTTCTCACTCTCCATCGCGCGTTCTCTCTCTATCATTCTATCCTTTTTCTTTCTGTCTCTCTTTCTCACGGATAGCCGAACACATAACACACAATATATACACACGCACATACACAAGCGTTACGTTTCGCATTTTCTTTCTCACTCTTTTTCCCTTTCTCTGTGCCTCTGTACTCTCCTCGATGCCTTCGACATCTCTGCGGAAGTCGCGTGTGTGACGGTTTTTCGCGTACGTGGACATCGACGACGGACGACGCAAAGTGATACCGTATATACTAATGTCTTTACCGGGGATACAAATCTTGCGCGTCATTATGCAATAGACGTGCAACTGACGAGAAAGGACTCACTACCTCCTCTTCTGAGGAGGACGTGAACGGCGGTGGTGTTGTGCGGCATGTTTTGATCTTTGTTTTCCAATTCCCGTGTGCGACGACGAGGAAAGTTGCCGCCGCCGTCGCCGCCGCTACTGCTGCTGTTTTCTATGTATATTTCGCGACGAGTAATCACGTGGGAATGCATCAGCCGATGCGAGAATACCTGTTATTAATCTCTACGACACTGTATACTTGGTAGTGATATCTTACTTAGTGTTACTATGTGCAACGCTCAATATCATAGTGCTGACCGCGAATTTCTTCTACCTTTCACTGCGCTTCCTTTTTACCATTGTTCTATCCTACTTTATCCGATACTGCTGTTTCTATCCTTCATTGTTTCCACGATTTTCTCGATCAAAGTGCTCGAAACTTTCTTTCGCGAGTATCGTTTTATTTCGTCGCATTGCAGTTTCTTAATAACGCGTTGTTATCGTTCGCCGGCAGCCGCTTACCGCCTTGGCTACGTTCGAAGTTCACCGCTCGAAAATAGTGATCCAATACTGGAACGTATCATCGTGGGAAGAACGATCTTGCCATTCTGACGTTCCTCTTCGCTTGCTTTGCATGTTGGATGTTTCTCCTACGAGATAATAGTCGATCTGAATACTCTGCGAATTTGAATATGTTTCCTCTATGCAGACGAAAAGTAAGCGAGGTAAGCCAGATTTCGTTCTCTTTTTTATTCCTTTACTAAAATAAACCACACGTCGGCCTTTTCTGCCCGATTTGTGTGTATTCAGAATAAATTGGATTTTACGTAATAACGTTCAGTGGTACATATACTATGTTGAACTAATTTATTTTCTTACCGATATTGTTTTCATCGTTTATAATATGTTTGTTTACTTACGAAGTGTTTATCCTGTTACCTTTTCTCATACTTGTGTAATGCCGATTTGATAGGCAATTTATTCTTTATAAACATGCTGCGAATGCTAGGAAAATTATTTAAATGATAAACATGCAATTTAATGTTAGATCATGTAATTAAAATATGTGTTATTATATGTTACTAGATACAAGTTTTGTAAATTTATTTTATCTGTATTATTCGGTACATTTTTAGTTCAGTTCCTTGTTATATTTTAAATCTTAAAAGTTTGTTTCTTCAAATCTTACAAGCAATTAATGCTTTTTTCTTTCTACTATGAACTATTTTTTGAATGCATATCATCTCATATATTATTAATAATGTAGTATGAATATTTATTAACATTATTTCCTTTTGCAGGTTTGATCAACCAACAGTGATCCTGTTATGAATCAGCCCAAGGCATACAAATGAGACACACAAATAAAAGAATTGAACAAGATGGGGAATGCTATCGAAACAACGTAATATTTAAAGTAGAATGAATAAGGAGTAAGAACTTGGAATACAAGGCAAGAAGAGAACAGAAGGGGGTACTTAGAGTCGGAGGATAAAAAGATATAATAACGAAGTGCAGGACAATAAAGTAGTAATGGATGAATGGGAGTGAGCACAGTACATGTGAAGTGCAGGTGTGGGTGCGTACGCACGTGGGAGCCTCTGGATGTCGAGGCTGCAGCGCTGGCAGTGTCAGTGGCAGTGATGGCCCCTGCTCTGACGGAAGGTGGTCCTCAAAAGCCTGAAAATTTGCTCCCTTCCCTTCCAGCTGGTGGATTTCTTTCCCCAGAGCAGGCTACACAGGTCTGTCAGAATCGTGAAATACTGGCTAAGTTTGTTGTCTCTGCAAATGTTCAACCATCAAAAATTGACGAACAGTGCTTACATGGTATATCCAAGGACCTCATTCGTGATGTCATCAATTCAAAATATGCCAATGATCTTGATAGTTTGTCTACATTTACGCACGGATCTGACTTGATTACAAAGAAGGCGTTAATAAAGCAGGACTGTGAACAACCGGATATACCGGGCAGTCCGGATAAAAAGGCGACTGATACTATAATGAACGACCCATCTATGGGTGATCAAGCGGACAACATGGGTTTCTTAAAATCAAGTGCAGACTTGCCATTGGTAGGATCAGAAACAGCAGGAGACAATAAAAACCTGGATGTAGATCAGATAATGGCATTTGGTACAGACATAACTACGGATAATGAGCAGTGTAACATGAGCAATGTCGGTGATATTGGACAGAATGTTGAAGAGATTTTGCAAGTTATCAAGTCCATTGAGGGAGTGGACAATGCAGAAAATATATCTGCAGACAGCAGCGAACCAGTGCAAAGCACTGTGGATGCTGTTGAGATGTTTTCTATGCCAGAGGAAGGTTTCTCATCCTTTGAACGAGATTTACTTGATGTTGACGTTATGAGCATTTGCAATATTGCCGACGCGGTGGATCAACAGAAAGTTAACACTTTAAAGTTGCAGCAAGATATTGTTGCACAAAAGCAGCACGAGAGTGAAAGGAAATGTGCATTTTTATTAAGAAGACTGAGGAAGCTTCAAGCAAGAATAATAGGCAGGCATGTTGCGGAAGAAAATACTGGTGTTCTCGAACTTGCTCATCACGGTGTGAAGAAATATCTGTTACAAGAACTGGTTAATATTGGTTCTAAGACTAATGTTAGAAACTTTCCTGAGATTAGTAGTAGCCTGAGTTCGTTCTTGCAAAAGATTGAAAAGATGTGTGTTGCCCAGAGTAGTAGTGTGAATCGCCAGCGATTATGTTGCCGATATTTTGGTGGTGGATCACGTGACAGTTTGGGTAGCACCTCTGGTACTAATAGCAATCGTCAACCAGTTTTTGGTACGCCTCAAGTTAAAGTTAAAGGTGAAGAAGTAGAAAGTGTGGCTGGTCCTTTGGCCACACAGTTACACATTGTGGAATCTAATCTTGATTCTGATTGTACTGCATCTAGTAGCGGCGGCGAAAGTTGTGATGAAATGCAAACGTTTAATAATCCGCATCAACAACATTTATCTATGTAAGTATTACTTTTATTTGTTAAAAGAATTAATTCTCGGTCCTTCCTATTTTTGTAAAATACATTTTGTAAAATGGGGATGCATATTTTACCTTTTACATACGAAGAACTACCTTAAAAACATATATTCCATATTAAGTCTTTTATGCTTACTCAAAATACTTTATTTTTAATGAACACAACCAAATTTGATCACATGTAAAAGAACTGGGAACTGAACAATATTTTTGGCCGGTTTCAGATCAATTTCGTTGAATGCATTTTCTGATAGGGTGGTTGCATGTTTCAAATATATATACATACATTTAACAAAACCGATTAACAAATACTTATAAGCAAGCACATGATGAATTCATGTAAATCGATGTAGCATGAAGTGTGTACAATATATAAATAAAACTAACAACATCGAAATACTATTTTCAATTTGTATATTTAAAAAATATTTATATTCACTCTTTGACTGTGGAGCATGCCAAGATTTAAACAATCTGAATTTAAGGCAGAGGCTGCTCATAGTGTACTCATTTCAAACATTGATAACTTTTATTGCCGTGTGTATGAGACAGAAATAATTGCAAATGCATATATGTGTTCCAACTAGTCAAAGGATTAAGGAGATTGAAATAAACATTGTGATAATTTTCGTGATTGTTTATTCATTACATTTATTATTCGTGTCACTTGTAGATCAAAAAGAGCAGCATGGAGGTATGCTCAAGATCGGGCGGGTGTCGCAGCAAGATGGACGTGGTTACAAGCACAAATATCAGACTTGGAATATAGGATTAGACAGCATAATGAATTGCAGCGACATATTAGAGCTAACAAAGGATTAGTGATACTTGATAACGCAGAAACAGTGAATGGATATAGTGGTGTTTTACCTGGTTCTACGGGACGTTATAATTCACCGGAAGGTGAATTATCAGCTAGTAGAACTCGGCCGTTTGTGTGGAGTTTTTATAGAAAGAGAAAATTATTACAACTAGATAAGTTACACGAAGACTCGAAACGTGCCGCAAAAGCATCAAATGTAAGATGCAATTGTGATCATGTATTACCTCCATGTGCTTTGTGCACAGGAAGATTGGACCCAATGCAATCGCAAGAACCAATTGAACAACAGTCCGTACAAGAAAGGGTGGCACTTGTGGATCCTAGTTTTCATCCTGTTTTGTCATTTCCTGATGGTAAATAATTTCTACATACTTGCAGATTAGTCATTTGTATAATAGAGAGATATTATATAAACGTTTCTTACTACTTTTCTGTCGTATAGAAGTCACACAGGGAACTCATCTTGAAGCTATTATGAAATCAGTGGAATGGCAGCAGAAGATGTTAAGAGGAAATTTACGAATTACGCGCTTAAAAGATAAAGATACTAACGAAAGAAGGAATAAAAAACTTCCAGGTCATAGAGCCAAATATGCTGCCCGGTTAAAAAAATCATCCTCAAGTATTCTTACTGCAAGTATGTAATATGTTACATTGTATAATATAATCACGTGTTGTAGAATTTCTTCTAATTTCCATTATTCTACATTTTTTTACTATCTGTATTACGAGTGCATTTATGTCAATTATTATCTCTTTTATATTTCTTGACGATTTTCACAACAGGAATTAAGAAGAAAATGTTGAAAGGGAAAAGAAACAGGCTTGGTCATGATAGAAGTGTTCACAGTTTAAGTAGAAAGAGGGTACAGAAGTTAACAGCTGAAGATGATGATGATATTAGTGCCCTTTCCAGCTCTAGTAAGCATTCATCTCCAGTGCCTTCACCGTTACACCATACCACCGCTTTAACAGATAAGAATACAGTTAAAGAAAAGAGTTCGACTTCCCATGGGTTGGTATTATTTATTGTGTCAATAATAATATACACTACGTCGCATAACTACGGAACCAGTGAAAATTCTCGCTATGTTCCGCCATCAAGTTTATGTCGAACCAAGTATAATATGTATGAATGCATATTGAGAACCGATATTTCCACTCTAGCCTAACCGATATTTCTTACAACCTTCAGCATCTTTGATTATATAAGAAGAGTTAAAAAACAAACCGTTTCTCTGCGGTCCCATTACGATAGAAATTTCAGGATGGTTTTATAATTATGAGACGCTGTGTATATAAAACACACACATACGATTATTATCGAGACTTTTTATTTTAGGCGTCTGAGGCAAAATTCGTATGACATTGATAACATAGTTATTCCATATAGTGTAGCTGCTTCAACTAGGCTTGAAAAATTACAATATAAAGAAATATTAACACCAAAGTAAGTATAATTGTATAGAAGAGTTTCTTCTATGCCTCGAATTAATGATTATTAATATCTAACAATTTTCTTACTTTTAAAATTAAGGTGGAGGCTATGTGAAGAATCTTCAAAGTTGGATATCAAAAATGGTGTTATGCACAGGCCTAGTCAAGACAGTGATGTGAGTGTATTTAACTGTATAAATACCATATTCTAAATCAATTCAATTCAATAAAAGTAAATAAACGAAAAATATTTAATCAATATTTTAGTTTGAGGATATGTCGGATGAAACAATTGCATTAAGACACGAGCGAAGTGAGCGGGAGGAAAATAAACGTTTTATGACGTATATGAATACGCCTCATCAATCACGTATGCGACATAATCGTAGAACAGATAGTCGTGCAGATAGTGGTGCAAATACGCCAGGTAATTATATTATGTAAAACTTATTTTTGTATTTAGAAAAATAACACAGTGGTTATTAGTGAAATATTTCCAATTTTTTAAAACAAAGAGATAATATAATATTATGGATTACATAAAGATAAATCACATATTATTTTGCCTAAGATCCTATGTCTCCACATGCAAGTGATTTTGGTGGAGATATGATGTCACCGATTACATCACCGCCTGCGACTCCACAAATTCAAGACGCAGAACAACACAACTTGGATAACGCACATCGATCGTCTGCTTTGCAAAACGCTTTACGTCGTCGCACTACGCCTACGCTAAGACTAGGAAAAGACGACACTAGTACTTCTATAAATGAAGATGAAAACGAGGTACTATTCTTTGGCATTATCTGTACTGATTCAAATAATATATTGGAGCATAACTAGAATATTATGTATTGTAAATGAAAGATTAATAAGATTCATTCAATTCTCGATAGATTTTACCGTATGAACCAAGGGTATTCCCACTATCCGAAGAAGTTTACGACAAAATGCTGGAAGTGATGCCAGATGGGCATTGGCAAGCTTCGTCAGCATCACTTTGTTCTCGCGACGAAGAAAAAGCAGACGATGTACGTACACTGAATTTATATTAAATGTCTCCATTGTTCGTTATCTAAGTCAGAACATTTTCTTACAAACAAATGTCTGAATGCTCGTGTACTGACTATTAATATAAACTTTGAGCCAACTTTCATGGCTCCTCGAGGCTATATCCCTGGTAAGCAGTGCCATTTGATGCTTCGTATTTTAAACACGATTGATTTTATTTTTATTGCATACAACGGATTTTAGCAATATTTAAAAGAGACTGCAATGCGTTTACATACATACATATAATCCTTATCGTTTTATAAATGTTAGAGTCTTTTGACGAATTAGCCTGCTGATTGTTTTTTTCAGCTGTTACTAGCTTGTATATTTACGATATAATTTTTGTAATATATATTTATATATATATGCAGAATAACCGTTTGAACAAAATAGCTTTTTTTTATAACTATTTAGGTAGACGTTAATATTTCGTTTCTAGGATGGGGAAATGGATTCTCCAGAATCAGATTCGACAGAATCAGCTTGTTGTGACATAGAGGGTGAGGATCCCAATGATCCTGAATGGACAGTAGCTGACGATAGGGATACTGAAAAGGAACGAATACGTCCGACGGCTAAGAGATAGGATAAAACCGTTAATACGTACAGTATGTCTACGTCGTCGTTACTATATGCAGAAGCTACCTGTCAATTGTTATATATACCTGTCGGTCATGTAACATGCACCTTAAGTTAATGGTATTACGAATCTGTAAAGTGTATTATAAATATAAATTTTATAACTTCATTCTGCTTAAATTAATGGAATACCTTAATAATTGCTTTTTTAAGTATTGCTATTTCGGCCAAAGCTTTAGAATTATACGGATACCATTCTTTTATTTAGGATAAGGATATTGTTATATTTTTCTTTCGTTGTTATAATCGATAAATGGGACACAGTCCTTGAAAAAAAAGTTAGAATCTCATGTGGACAGAATTAGGGCAGTTTTATACGAAAAAAAAGAAAAAATAATAAAAAATGTATTTATATTATAAAGAAATTCTTACGTTAAATAAAAGTGCCAATCGAAATGTTCTGTAGCATTATCCTTCGATGTTGCATATTTTTTTTCTAGTTGCGACGAAGCGATATTGATTGTAATTGAAAAGATTCAAACAGCTATCCAATTATTGCAAACACTTATATAATAATTTATTGTACGTCCCCCCCCCCGTATTGTGTACACCGTTATACTTCTACATTTGACTTCTCTTACGTCGTTTATTATTATTTCTTCTATTTCCGCATCTCGTATAACAGTCAAACACAGTTTACTTGTAAAACCTTAAAAGAACGTGTATATAAATCGATTTATAGTTACTTCACATACGTTATTTTAATGTAATGTGCAGGTAAGAACATAATGTTGCAGGAAGATAATATATATTTAGTTAATTTTAATTTCTTTCTTTAAAGTAAAAAAATACTAAAGATCAGTTAAATATAAAATTCTGTTATTAAGAGATAACCGTACTCTGTATTTTGGCTGTTATGTTCTTATTATTTATAATTTATGAAGTACGAATTCATGTTTATTTAAGTAACAAGTTACATGTTCAAAATCTCATGTCACTGTGATTTCATAATTTTCTAACAATCTGTGATATTACATGTAATTTCTTTCTTATCACGTATTTTATATTTAGTCAAACATACCTATATTTAAAAGTCATGCGCTTAGATTTTGTACATCACATTTTGAATGAAAATAAACAGGCAGTAATGGAACATGTCCGTTTCCTCATTACTTGTGCGTTAATTCTTAGTATCATGAATTAAGTTCGAACAGTTCACAAATCGAAATATGTAAAATAAATATCATGAAGACAACACGTGTGTTCTTTACAAAATTTTTTTATTGTCCAAAATGCACTTGTAGCACAAATTTTGCATACATATGTATAGTAGTATAAAATATATATAAATTAAAATACCAAAAAATATAGTAGTGTAAATGAAATTGAAATTTTGTTTCGCGATTGGAACATATAGATTCATTACGAATACTGTATATATACTAATTCATTTATGTATTACCAAAAGAAATGTATTGAGTGTCTAAGTTTTCCAAATTCACTATCACAGCAGTACAGGTATTAGTAAAACGTGGAACAGATATTAGTCTCACTTTCTGCCTTTCGTCACCTAAAAAATGAAGTTATCAATCTACTTTCAATTCAGATGGCATTGAACTCCTCTCTTGTACATATGTACATACCTTCCCACAGTTTTGTCTCGAATTTTTCTGTATTTCCTACGAAATATATATCTGGACATTCTTTCATAATAAACAAATCTTTCTCATAATAGGGACAAGCTAGTAATGTATCTGGAGCGGTCGGGCACACGTGTCTCCACAGTAAAGTTCTCTCCAGCCATTCAATAGGAGATATACCAGTTTTGCCTGTCGCTTTAATAACATCTTCAATCGACTGACCACTAGTACCAATTATCGTTCGTTCATTAATTTGACCAATCCATGGATTTGTGGTACTCCGAAAGTTTTCAAGTCTTCGAACAAAAACAGAATGGCATTATATATATATTTTTAAATGTATCAGTTGCTTTTTTAAACCCTCTGATTACAGGCCACTTGAAGTCAATGCAAAGGTTTTGCCAATTAGCTTATATATCCAACAGACTTGTACTCTCTTTCTCTAAAAATTTCAAGTGATACAGAGCTCACAAATGAGACAATAGTTCCTTGTCGGCTAGGTACTTGATGTTGACTATGATCAAGACCAGGAACCTGAGGGTTTAAAGTTGATATATATAGATAGATACCTAGACGATTTGGGTAATAAGCATGGATGAAATGGCCTTTGAGGTAACATAGCATTTGTAGGATCATGTTCTCCTGGTATTAAAGTAACGCAACAACACATTGCTAAATCACTCAAGAATGTATCTGCAGTCTTCATTATTTCTCCAATACCCTTCACTGAATCTGTTGCTGTATCGCTACTTCTTATAGTATTACCTAACAGAGATAATTAATAGCACAACGTTAATAGGGTTTATATAACTTTTGTAATATTGAACATGATTACCTGCTATAATGAGGCGAACGATAGAAGTCCCATCCTTTTGTATCGTTGTGTTGCCAGCCATACCGCACAACCATTCTACGAAAAGAGACAATCCAAAATTCTCATAATTCTTGGACAGATCTAACCCGGAAACTATTACTAATTTTCCACTCGATGTGCATTCTTTTATAGATTGTTTTGGTGCACATCCGGGAAAGCACCAATCTTTTACCTAAATGCAAATGTATTATATGTGTAAGGTAGAGTAAGATTAAGATTTTTAAGATTATCTTTTTAATTAGTATTACCTGAAATGTTCCATCGCTCTTTTCATTACCTAATATAGCACAAACGACACCAGTAACAATATATTTTAAGTCCACTTTCTCTCCTACTAGTTTAATGCGCAACATCTCATCTTCTAGAAATGGTTGATCTTTTTCTGAACAATAGTCTGGTCTAACACAAGGAGCAGCGAGTTGATGATCTTCGCTCAGTTCCCGTAAAATGGATGGTTTCCATTGTTGATGTTTATACAATGTGCCAATTATTATACATTCTTTTCCATCTAAATTTTCCAACTCTGCCAATTTTACGACCTCCACGTTTCCTATGTGAAAATGACATACACGATTAATATTTCATTTATAAGAAATAATTCCATGCATAGATTCTTTATAATAAGAACAACATAAACTTTAACTAATGTACGGAGTATATAAATGTTACTTAATATTATAAATTATTAAATATTATACGCACAAAATGTGTAACAGGACTGACAAAACAATACAGTCAGTTTCTATGCGCTGTGATGGGAAATGCTTTGTTAGATATTACATGCATACACTAATTGTTTACAACTCTGTAACAAAGCATTTATGGCTAAACACCATCATTTTCTTTTTAACTTTGTCTATAGATTGAGTTCCCACTGTTTGCCGGGAAAAACCGAGGCATGCTTTATATATATAATATTTCCTACAAATTAGAATTACTTAATAAACAAATGTACCCCATTTAGCCTGTACACGCGGAATTAACACATCCCTCAATTCAGCAAGTCTGGCTGCGTATATGTGTGCAAATTGTTTGGAATAGTCGTTTTTCGTGTTTACAAACTTTTCTGTTAGATCTTTATAGGGTGCTCGTTTTCTTTCAAATACTTGTTGTTCCTCTTTCCCCGGCGTTGAAAACAATTCGTTGTCTTTTCCTTCAGTTTTATAAACCATCTTTGATTGAGTCTTATTCAATTGCTCACGGAACTTTATATGCAGAGATCCTAAAAATTTTGTTCTCAAAAATTGTTGGAAACAAACTGATAATTTGAAGTCTATAGTACCGCCATCTATAAAGAAGTGCTTGAAACCACCACCGACGAAATCTAAGAAAAGACCAATCATACGATGTATTCGTACAGTTCAAATTCCCGGGGTATTAAATGCCACCGACGAGATATATGAATAGGCAAATAATTGGTTCAGCTAAAAGTGGGTCAGAAGCATGTGAATGCTTTGCGGGAATCAGGAAAGCTATTTCTCGGTCAACGTTCGGCTCGAGTTGAGTCGAAGTCACATCGCGATGCATCGGGGCGATGAAATTGAAAATGAGATGCGTGTCACGTCAAGCGTCCCCCGTGTGCTGTCCCGTTTCCATTGCGCGGCAAAGAACAAAAGAATTCATTAACGAGGATCGTCGGTTCAGCTAAAAGTTGGTCAGAAATAGTAAAAGTCCAGTACGTACAACCCTGAGGTCGTAGGTTCAGCTAAAACTTAGTCAGAACCCGCAGAAGTCCAATAGGCACGACCCTAGAGTCGTAGGTCCGGCTAAAAGTTGGTCAGAAATAGTAGAAGTCCAGTAGGTACGACCCTAGAGTCGTAGGTGCGGCTAAAAGGTGGTCAGAAACAGTACAAGTCCAATAGGCACGAGCCTAGAGTCGTAGGTCCGGCTAAAAGTTGGTCAGAAATAGTAGAAGTCCAGTAGGTACGACCCTAGAGTCGTAGGTGCGGCTAAAAGGTGGTCAGAAACAGTACAAGTCCAATAGGCACGAGCCTAGAGTCGTAGGTCCGGCTAAAAGTTGGTCAGAAATAGTAGAAGTCCAATAGGCACGACCTTAGAGTCGTAGGTCCGGCTAAAAGTTGGTCAGAAATAGTAGAAGTCCAGTAGGTACGACCCTAGAGTCGTAGGTGTGGCTAAAAGGTGGTCAGAAACAGTACAAGTCCAATAGGCACGAGCCTAGAGTCGTAGGTCCGGCTAAAAGTTGGTCAGAAATAGTAGAAGTCCAGTAGGTACGACCCTAGAGTCGTAGGTGCGGCCAAAAGGTGGTCAGAAACAGTAGAAGTCCAGTAGGTATGACCCTGGGATAGTAGACCGCACGGCCGCGGTGGTGACCTTCGACGATTTTCGGAAATAACGAATAGCACCGAGCGCAGTCGACGCGCCGGCGCGGAGTGGGTAGTTTTGCGGAGTGGGGTGGCACGCGCTCCGTCAGTCTCAATTGAAGCGCCGCAGCGTAAGGTTGTCTATATTGTTGAAGGTTAGCGACATACCTCATTCTACAATACAATAGCACCTCGGGCTTTACTTTACCATCGTGTAAGCTTGATTACTACCTTCTAGTAATTAATACGCGTTTAACTAACAATCGTTATACTATCGCAACAGTACATTAAACTTTAATGATTAAAATCTTTCTTTAGTCTCCTTTGCTGGACGAATGACCGATCATTTAATTGAGGATGGACGCGTCTTCGTCCGGCATAGAGATTTTTTTAATATGAGATTAACAAGTCGTTCGTTGTAACATCGCGTTAACTAATTCATTAGTTTGAACGGTTCTTCGAATCTTTATTATATTTTATTCAGTTACTTACATACTGCTTTTGCGACTTCGAATTCGATTCTGATTTTAGAACAGGTCTATCATAGGTCTATTCTTTTTGTTGCAGGTTTAATGGATGGTTGGCTGGTAATGAATAATATATTAAGGCTGCAGGAATGGAGTATTGAGATAGAATAACTGCGATGCATAACAATCAGTCCGATGACCTATGATGAAGGACCGGTAACATTTAACTTATAATCTCAACGGTTTATATCTATCTTTTGTTATCTGGCGATTGGTTCCAGACTCCTTCCAGATACTCCTCTTGTTGTCTTACTTGTACTACGATCAATTAATGAACGTTCTACAAATTGACAATAATAGGAGATTATTCTTTCTTACAATTTATATTAGAATTAGTTTTCGCGTAATTGGAGGGTGGAAGGGCCTTGGCTAGGGTGGGTCTCCATGCGCAGTAACCTCCACGTGGTGAGACCCGGGCAATCAATTATTTATCGTATAACTATTAAACGTTTAAGAGGCGTTTGATAATTATGTGGAAAATAATTCGAGCGAATTGACTGCGCATTGCACTTTCCCCTCTCATCCCTTTTTAGCTTCATTCCCTTATCCGTTCTCGGCTCAGAGGACCGATGGTAAGGCGCTGTTGACACCTGTGGCGATATTTGGGTTACACTTTCAGCGACGAGCGGTGTGTGAGGCTGTGACTGTGGTTCTGGACAGGTGACCCGCCGACGTAGGAAATTCCTGCTCGTTAGACCACGCCAAGCACACCTTGGGTGGCAGAAGGTATATGGGACATAATCTGGATTCGCGGTTGCGGTCTTGCATGTCCGTTCCTCAATGATTGCTGTGGCTCGGTATCGAAACAGGTGTTGATTGTAAGTCGTGTTACTGTCCAGACTCTGGGCCGAGGGCTCGCGGGCTGCTCGGTAGCAGTCACTTTCGTTACTTGCCTCCCATTTGATCCCATTTATGAGTTTAAGATTTTTATAATGCTTTACTAATTACTTCCAATTTGTCTTTGTTTCAGAAGGATTGAAAGGACTCAGCCGAAGAAGAGGATTGTTTAAAATATATTTAATATGACCACACTCTCACCCTGCCCCTGCCCGTGCCCAACCCCTGCCCGTGCCCAGCCCCTGCCCAGTTGCCAGTTGTCTGTTCTAGGAAGGCATGGACCACGAAATTAATATGGACTAATTGAAGAGGAATTAAGAATATGTATACTTATACCTACAATAATATGATAAAGTATCTGTTACATTCCTATTTAGGTAGCATATCATTGAAATTGTTCTTTTAATTGAACTCTTAGATATTATATTAGGTAGGGTGATTTTAGTTTTAAGTTAGATCTTTAGTCAGGCAGGACGCATTTGAATTTAATCTAGTATTTAAGAAAGGAGGATTTATTTTTAAACTGTGCCTTGGTTTTTAAGACAGCAGTGTACACTGCTATGATAATATTTCGTTGTCTAGTTTCTATGATCATAGGATATATTATTAAGAAAGTTTTATTTCAGGAAATTGGACTCTCTTCTTGATTTTATTTCAGGTTTCGTTCTGATATTTCATTTAGCTTTCGGTCGTGAATTTTCCAAGTACTCCTCTCGTTGTCTTACTTGTACTACGATCAATTAATGAACGTTCTACAAATTGACAATAATAGGAGGTTTTCTTTCCTCACAAGTTATATTAGAATTAGTTTTCGCGTAATTGGAGGGTGGTAGGGCCGTGGCTAGGGTGGGTCTCCATGCGCAGTAACCTCCACGTGGTGAGACCTGGGCAATCAATTATTTATCATATAATTATTAAACGTTCAAGAAGCGTTTGATAATTGTATGGAAAATAATTCGAGCGAATAGACTGCGCTTTCAACTTAGGATTCAGAGTACAGTTGTGCCCGCTTAATGTTCGTTTTTTGCCCCAATTCTTCTTCCTCTGGTCTTCTCAAAGACGCTCTTCAATTGTTCTTCCCCACCAATTCTTGGACCTGCTCACATGAATCGCGGATGGAGCGAGCGTCCGAGTTATTTCAACTTGTGTCCAGCAATGGAATAACAGTTCCTGGAAAGTCACATCCCCGGATAGTGTTCGGTAGGTAGCCCCTAACCAGCGAACATTAACTGGGCATTATTGGTTACTGTACTCATTTCAGTGGACATTAATTACTGTCGCTCTAGAGATAATTCTTTAGTAAGATAATTCATATATGTTTCGCTTTTAGAATTACATCTTCCCATTCCTCAAGTTTTTTATAACGGAAGTACCCATGTATATATTTTAATTCATAAATTGATTAAAATGTGTAAACCTGTGTTTGAAAGTACGCGGGTCCCTGCTATGGTATCGCCATCTATTCAGAACTCCTTGAAACTACTCGTGCCTGTTACTTACCTTAAGTGTAGATATGGCAGAGGCCCCAGTAGTTTCAAGAATTTCTGTAAAGATGGCGATATCATAGCAAGCGCGAGTAGTTTGAAGAAGTTTCGTATAGATGGTGATACTATAGACCAGTTTGGGTGTAGATAAAACAGGAATACGAGTGGTACGAAACTTCAAGTAGTTGTTTTTAAAATAGCGGTGCGATAAACTTAGTTGAATTTGATTATTTATGTCTTCATTTTTATTATTAAGTTAGTAATGCTGAAAAGTTGTATCGTAATCTCATTTACATATCAGTAAAGTGTTAGCAAACACAGTATTACAATCTACATTAAAATTAATTATTAAAATTCATACATATGTGTAGTACACAATCAAACTCTTTAGCAGAGGTAAATACATAGTAATAGCAGTATTATTCTTTATTTTGGTCTCGCAGCAATGAAATTTTGGTTAGTGTACATATAACCTTACTTTACAATACTATCTTCACTCTTGCACTCTCATCTTCCATTTCGCTCTTTGTTTTCAAACCTTCTCTACCTTACGAATCACACTGTTCGTGATCTCTTTATCGCACATCTATTATACATCTTTCCATTTCCCCCCTGAATCATTTCAAATTCGTAAATAATTTTTACGATATTAATTTAAGGCTCTACGTCAATTCCTTTAATTCTGCTCTTATTAAATTTACTTTGAAGGGACTGATTCCATTCTTTTTTAAATAATCTTGTCCTTCTCTTATGCTTCTTGTAAGGCCCTCCCATATATCTTTTTCTTTTAGACATCCCTCAACAATTTTTTATATATTGCCACATACTTACTAATATATTTTTTGTGTGCAGGTTTTGCAAGCAAAGAATACGGAGCATTGACCGGCACTTCTCATTGTGTATAAAAACAAGAAAGGAGGCGGAGGAATTGCTCTTGCCTCATACTTCAGTTACAGTAAATTGGTTTTGCGGGATTGGAAGGTTTATGCAATCGAGGCCGATGTAAGTGTAATATAAAATATTTATATTTGATATAACAAAAGATACTTTGCAGAACTAAATGTATATATCTTAATTTGTTCTATAGAACCCTACACTGTTCCACACTGCTCCACGTTGTTCTACGCTGCGCTGTTGGCACTCAGATCCATGCAGCTTCGCTCCAAATACCACGCTACCCTGTTGCACAATCTGCCCTCTTCTGCTCCTCCAACTACGCTGTATAATTTCCCTCGTTTATGCACGGCCTGCATTGCAGGCCATTGCTACATGTCTGCAGACCAGCCCTGTCCCAGATGGCCCTGTCATAAATGCCCTATGTTCCGACGCTAGACCCTACGCGCTCCCACAGTTTATAAAAATTGTTTGTAACTATTAGCGCATAAGATTAATTTAGAACACGTGTGTAATTAACTGTTATGTATATCTATGATATATTTTATTTTATATTCAGTTTATTCGGTAGATCTTATATAAACTTTAATATTACTTTTACTACAAGTTCTACTGAATGCGCTAAATATAAAA
The DNA here is from genome assembly GCA_963583965.1 of Nomada ferruginata. Taxonomy (NCBI): domain Eukaryota; kingdom Metazoa; phylum Arthropoda; class Insecta; order Hymenoptera; family Apidae; genus Nomada; species Nomada ferruginata. Next base: position 12,161,064 of record OY757215.1, read on the forward strand.
TGAAAGATATAACAATACTTTGCATATGCACAAGTTACACAATTGCTGTAAATTAAAATAACCTTCTGCATATAAAGTACGTACATTTTAGTATAAGGTTTATTAGTATGATATATTGCAAATTAACTTCAAAGAATAGTTTATAAGTATTAGATTATTTATGTTTATAGTATTTGTTATATTACATAAATGTTAGTTTAGAATTAATACAAGGTTTAGTTGTACGATGTATTGTAAACAGATATAATAGAATAGTTCATAAGTATTAGCTTGTAAATTTGAACTACAACATTTTTCAAACTTGTATCTTCGTTGATTAGTTTTAATAAATGTTAAATGAAAAGAATGCCACTGCTCTTTTTATTTTCATACCTTACCAATCCTTGAAAGAACCTAATTCCAATTCCTTATACGAGAAGTACCGTGGACGAACTTTAAATGCAAAGTCCTGAAGCGAGAAACTTGTCAAAGTTGCCCTATTCGTTATTAAACTTGGCGGCAGGAAATTCTCAATCATTTTCATCATATTCAAAGTCTTCATTCCTTGCAAAAGTTGTTGGGAGAAATTTACACGCTCGAAAATTCCTGGAACGTGACGTCATTTCCAAGAACTGCCGGGATCGGATACCTCCTCGCTTATCATATTCTCCTAATACAAATCCAGGATTTTTGGCACTTAAATTTTAGAGTTTCTGGCAAAAATATCTTGCCGAAAATCCTGGATTTGTATTAGGAGAATATGATAAGCGAGGAGGTATTCGATCGCAGCAATTCTTGGAAATGACGTCACGTTCCAGGAATTTCCGAGCGCAAAATTTCGTAGTTTCTGGCAAAAATTTCTGGCTGAAAATCATGGATTTGTATTAGGAGAATATGATATGCGAGGAGGTCTTTCATCGAAGCAATTCTTGGAAATGACGTCACGTTCCAGGAATTTCCGAGCGCAAAATTTCTGAGATTCTGCCAAAAATATCTCGCTGAAAATCCTGGATTTGTATCAGGAGAATATGATGTGCAAGGAGGTCTTTCATCGCAGCAATTCTTGGAAATGACGTCACGTTCCAGGAATTTCCGGGCGCAAAATTTCTGAGTTTCTGGCAAAAATATCTCGCTGAAAATCGTGGATTTGTATCAGGAGAATATGATATGCGAGGAGGTCTTTCATCGCAGCAATTCTTGAAAAATTGTCTTTAACAACGTATAGGGCCATTTTTACAAGTTTCCCGCTTTAGGACTTTGCATTTAAAGTTCGTCCACGGTACTTCATGTATAAGGAATTGGAATTTGGTTCTTTCAAGGATTGTTAAGGTTTGAAAATAAAAAGAGCAGTAGAATTCTTTTTATTAAAGATTTATTCAAATTAATTAATGAAGATACAAGGTACAAGCTATAAGCTAATACTTACGAATTATTCTCTTAAATCTATTTAGTATACATTTTACAACTAAATCTTTGTCAATTTAAAAATGACACATATGTAATATAAAAAGTACTATAAACATAAATAATCTAATACTTATAAACTATTGTTTGAAGTTAATTTACAATATATATTACAGATAAAACTCATACTAAAATTTACGTACTTTATACGAACAAGCCTATTTTAAACTACAGCAGCTGTGTAACTTGTGCATATGTAAATTATTTATTATATCTTTCACTTTATATTTAACACATTCGGTAGAACTTGTAGTAATATGCAAGATCTACCGAATAAACTAAATATAAAATAAAATATACAATAGATATACATAACAGTTAATTACACAATTGTTCTAAATTAAACTTATGAGTTAATAGTTACAAACTATTTGTATAAACTAATTTACTATAACTATAGGATGTGGCAAGAGTTATTCTTTCTTCTTTCTTGCTTTTATACACCGTGAAAAGTACCGGTCAATGCTCGTGTATTCTTTGGCTACGAAACCTGCACACACAAAAAATATATTAGTAAGTATGTAACAGGTGAGAGAAACATTGTTAAAGGATATTTGCAGAAAAAGGAATGGAGGGGTAGCCAAACCAGAAGCATTAGAGAAAGAGAGGATTATGTAAAATGGATTGGAATGCGTCTCGTAAGAGTGAACTTGATGAGAGCGGAAGTAAAGGAATTACCGGAGATCCTTAAAAGAAGAGACAATGAAACGCAACAGCAGGAACGAGACAAAATCATAGAAGAAGCAATACATAATGAAAGGTTTCAATATATTAGAACAGCAAAGTACTAAAGTACCTACGCATGAACGGACGATGGCACAATCAGCAATTAATAGCGCAGGTAAGATGCGATAGCATTAAAGGGTGTAGTAAATATTAGAAGAAGGAAACGAATAAGAAATGTAACCTGTACAACAAAAAATTGGAACGTTAGAACACCTGTTAACTGAATATATGGAAATAGGGATGATAGGATATAAACTGACTTCGAGATTTGAAATGAAACTGAATACTGTACTAGGTAAGGTAGAAAAGGTATGAAAAGGAAGAGCGAAACAGAAGATGAGAGTTCAAGAGTTAAGATAGTATTGTAAAGATAGGTTATATGTACACTAAGCCGAACTTCCATTGCCGTGAGACCGAAATGAAGAATACAATATTCGTAGATGTAATTACCTTTGTTAAAGATCTTGATTGTCGTACAATGAAATGAACAATGGAATTTACAATGTTACTATACATATTAATTTTAATGTAGATTGTAATACCGTGTTTGCTAACACCTTATTCATATGTAAATGAGAGTACGAGATGATTTTCGAGCATTATTAACTTAATTTTATAAATGAACACATGAATAACTAAATTTTATGAACTTTATCGCACCGCTATTTATAAACAGGTGCTTGAATTTACGTACCACTCGCATCCCTGTCTTACCTACACCCAAAGTGGGCTTTAGTTTCGCCATCTATACACAACTGCTCGAAGCTGTATGTATGTAGTATCACCATCTATATAGATGTGACTGAAACTACTCGGGCCTCTGCCATATCTACACTTAGGATAAGTGAGAGGCGCGAGTAGTTTTAAAGAGTTCTGTATAGATGGCGATACAATAGCAGGCGCGAGTAGTTTCAGGATGTTATGTATAGATGGCGATACCATAGCAGGCACTGTAGATATGGCAGAGGCCCGCGTAGTTTCAAGCATATCTTTACAGATATTAATTAATATATACAGATTTGTATCTGATTTATAAAAGAGAAGGCATCTTGAGAAATAAGAAAATGTAATTATGAAGGCCAAACATATATTAATTACCTTACTAAAGAATTATGTCTAGAGCGTCAGAGAACAGAAGAATTGACATAGGAAGCAGGACAATACATAGTACATAATATTTACAACTAAAAGTAGATACAACAATGGAAACAAGAATTCAGAAGTAATTGCAATAAAAACTTAACACTCTCCACTTAATAGCCACTTAATTGGGAGTGACAGAGGCGGTTATGGGCCTGTAGAGCCCCAATATTACGAAACGGGAAAGTAGATCAGATGATAGGTCTATTCTTAAATCTCGTCTGTGGTACAAGTGGAATTTCGCGGCAACCTTTTAAAATCAAGTGAAGGGTTATTTAAAATGTTGTGTACAATATGAAAGTGTTATGTTAAAATTTCGTTGCTCGTTCAACATATAATATAGAAGAGAATTGTGCTTATGATTTTGGAACACGGAATTCGTGAGTGTGATGTTTCTGTTATTTTTTAAATAAATGTAATTTTCATATTCATAACCTCTATTTTTGACATTCGTAATAGGGTACACATTTGAGTAAGCATTCGCAATAACAATTTATTTGTCGACGTATATTTTTCACAACTCGTAAGCATCAAATTAGATTATTAAAATATAGTTGTGTTTGGTATATCTTTATTGACATAAAATTTTCAATCATGCGTGTACTTCCATTGAACATGTTCTACCAGTGCTAGAAACATACCGTTAGAACATTTACAAAGCTGATATTATTATACGATCGGCATTTATTTAAAGGTTAAATACTTATATTTTATAGATCGTAAATGCATATATGTTACATATTTATCTTGCGTTAAAATCAATTGAAACAAGTACAAGAAATTTCTTGTAATAATTAAGTATTTTTCGTAATTATTTTAAATATTCATTTACCTCTGGGTTTAAATTAATTAATTCTTCTTATATCACATTTCTGAGAATAATTATGGCAATATAATAATATATATGTATATGTAGCCTTGAATATTTCTTTGTCAAGCCAATAAGTGCACGCTAAAGAATTAAATCAGGTTAAAGATTTACAATTATGTACGTATGTTTATGACTAAGCATGCTTGTTAAGAATAATTCTTAGACATTAAATATATATCTCTCGGTTAACATGATGTAGTACCTTTTACAAAATAAAGTTTGCTTATAGTTAGTCACATCAATTTCGAAAAGTACAGATAATCAACATAGTCCTTCTTCGATATCATCTTCTTCATGTCCTGTTTCTGTTGGAGGTGCTGCTTGTACCTCCTCTTTTTCGATAGCGTCTTCTGTCAATGTATTAGCAATTTCACCCGAATCTTTAACACTCATGTTCTAAAAAGGGGTTTAAATTCATAAAAATTCTGGAACACTTCTTATTTTTAAGAATACATTTGCAAGAAGAAAATTTTACTACTTACTTGAACTTCATTTGTAGTTTCCTCCATTAATTTTGTTGCATTAGGAGATGAATACGATTCTGCTGCATTGGCTCTGACACCTGGAGGTGGCATAGCATATTCTTGTTGCGGTAGAGGTAAACCTCTAGCCAGTTTAGCATACTCCACATCCATGTGTTTAATGAAAGGACTATTTAATGCTGCTCTTGCAGCATCTGCGTCTTCATTGTCGTATGCTTGTAATAACATTTCTAATGTATTGACCTAAATATAAATAGACATAAAGGAAAATAAGTGTTAAGATTTTAGCTGGATGGTATACGTCTCTAGGGAATATAATTTATATTTATATACCTCGGGAACTTCGCAATAATTTCCCCATTCTTTGAAAGCTTTCTCGGCTGCTACCTGATCGCCACGAGCTAACTGTACCAAAACTAGTGCTACTGTTAGTCTGCCAACAGATGGTGCATGATCTATCTGTTGATGCATTCCTATTTCTCTGCGAATTGCATCTGCCGCTTCGTCATGCATTTGTAATTTAACTAATAATCTTGCCACCTTGCTCATGTATTCTGCTGCCTGTCGAGGGCTATCTTCACCCTTTGTTAAAAAATATATATTGTATAACTTTCAATTATATTTTCATTGATTATAAAAAGAAAAAATGGCGAACCATAACAATGTTAGATGCTCGTTTAAACAATTCTAATGCTTCTTGCGGTTGACTAGCTTCCATCATTTTGCCTGCTTTATCCAGGGCAGATGCCCCTGACTCGGGTGATCCATGCATTTGATACAGAGAGCAAGCACTGTGTGCTAATTTTGGAACTTCTGCAATGTTCCCCATTTCTTTGCAAATTAAGATAGCTTGTTCGATGCTCCTAAAATTATATATTTTAGAAACGTGAAGTTTCTTATGCCATGGAATACAAATAAAAATTTAAGAAACTTACTTCGCAGCATGAAACCATCTTTTTATATAAGTTGCGTTAAAGAATAATCACAGTTTTCAAATTTTTAAAAAGGAAATTAGAACTATATTAAATAGATAAACTATATTGTTAGCTACTATGGATACTAATATGTTTACCTAAAAAAAAGGATACGATCTATTTTCTTTGTAACAATCAGACGCTTTCATTAAGCAATCTTTACATTGTTTATAAGACTTTGCTACTCTAAAACAAGTCGCTGAAAGAAATAACAGATATCATCGTTTTAATTGTGTAACAATAGCATGTAAATCATTCAAATATATTTTACCAGCACTATTATATTCGTCGGCCGCAACTTCGAAATCGGGTCTCCATTTTAACAGTGATGTTTTTAAGCTGCAACACAGATTTGCCTTGTTTCATTAGGTGGATCAATAAAAACCATATTATTTTTGTATTACGATAAGTACGCGCTATTAATAACAATATGTAGAATTTCAGAAAATCAGTTTAATTATTTGTAAAATTATTGGCGAATTTCACATTTCGCATTGATGATACCTTTTTTCAGCTTGTCGTATATGGGCATTTCCTTCTTCGATTTTTGACATTTTTCTCCGAATGGTGTATTACTTTAACTTTCGTTAGTTCGATAGTTACAATAATGAGACTGTCAGAGTATAGGAACCAGTTTTGTGACAGATGACTTGTCAACCACTGTGCAAACGACAGTTCTTTCGTACTATACGAACAAAATGTGTTAACTACTTTGACAGTGAATATGTGTGTACACTACTCGATGCGCGAAACTAAGGGCTCTGAAGGATTACCATTCACGTATCACTTCCTGCTTTATCGATAATGTCTTGGATATCAATAAAATTATGGCGGGGACATTGTAATCGTTTAAAATGGCCAAACTTTGTTAGTATATTCTATGGGTCTAAATCACAAAAATTGTCTTATATAAACATAGGTTGTTTAAAACTTGATTAGAGAGTTATCACAAAAATAGAAAATACGAAGAGAACAGTAACAGACTCTTCGTTACTGTGATACATTGTATATACTTTAGGAGTAAGCACATTGATCAGTAATGTCACATTTCCTACATTCACTATTTGAGTAAAATAAAACTTTAAAAATTATATCGTCGGAGGCAGCAAATCTGTTGTTATTTTTTCATAACTTCTTAATGAAACCTTTGCACACACATTTTCTTCTTATTTAGATGCATAGAGCATAGTAAGAAAGTTTAGACGCTAAGATCCGAGACACCCTGTATATTTTGCATTATTATCTGGACTAATTGCTTCAGTTAAAACAATTATTAAATCATTTTGATAATGTTTAAACAGTTGATAGTGGTGTATGCTTTAACAAAATTGTTCACAATTTTATTTATTATACCGTTGAAAAATTGTGTCCATCATTTTCGTAGATGGTGTTGTGAACTGTGAACGATGCATCACAACGTCTATTAACGTGACACCACATGAGAAGCTTGTTGTTAGTTTGCAGCAGTTTTTGGGAAAAGAAGTGTTGGTATTGTACGTAATAATTTAATTGTACAAGTATTGATACAATTTTTCGCGTTGATGTTACTTTTATTCTTATTTCTTGTTAATATATATTAGTTCGCACCGATTTTATATTATTTCGTACGGTGCGTGTAATTTCTACATTGGCGGGAAACAAGAAGAAACTGCCGAAGCTTGTTTTGTTTTGCTTTAATGCCATTTTTATTTCTTTAATTCACTAATCATTTGAACGTGAAGAAGTTTTTGGCGCAAGGTAATTTTGATTATTATTCTAACTTTCCTACGATACCTAATGAAGACTTCGTACATGCTGAATCATAACCTTAGAATATAATGCAGATATTCATAAACAAATAAGTTTAGCGTCGTTTCTAAAGTTTCATAATTGAAAATATTATGTTTCTATAGATTAAATAAATAAAAACGTCAGATGGCAGAAAAGCTTGAAGATCTTAATTTACCGAATGCTGTTGTAACAAGGATTATAAAAGAAGCATTGCCAGAAGGAGTTACAGTTGCCAAAGATGCTAGAACTGCAGTAGCAAAGGCATCCTCGATTTTTATACTTTACTTAACGTCCTCTGCGAATATAATTGCAAAAAAAGGAAATCGTAAAACTATAAGTGGACAAGATGTTATCCAAGCAATGGATGATATAGAGTTTGAACAATTTGTTGATCCATTGCAAGAATCATTAGAGAACTTCCGCAAAGCTCAGAAAGAAAAGAAAGATGCAACATCTAAGAAAAAACAACAAAAGAAGGATGAAGACGATATAATTGAGGAAGAAGATGGAGGAAGAGAAGTGATGGCTTTTTAATATGTATCAAACCGTATTAATTATAATGTATAAATATAAGTATATATTTTACATAATTATTGTATAAGTCTTGTAAGTTTATCACATTCTATTTATTATTATAAAATGAGAAGTAAAATATATTAGTACAAAAAAACCTTGTCTTATGTGGCTTGATTGGATTTCCCTCAAATTTTTATTACTCTTCCAGGATCAAATTAAATACATGTTTTTCATCTTCAAACTTTATTTGCGAATTTTCATTTGAAACAATGTTTACTTAAAGGGTATGCACATATATTAATGAAAATTTTTAAGATACTGCATTTAAGAAACGAATTTTTATAAAAAAATTGTGTATATAAACTATTTATTTACAAAAGCTTGTTCGCTATCTTTGGCTCTTTGCATTATTAACCCTTAACCACTATGATAGATTAAAGTGAAAATTTTTCACAGGATTCATAAGGCTACAATATATACAGATATGTCAGTGACCATTTTTCTTTTTTTTTTTGTAAAATTTGTTATTTGTAGTCAAGTGTTAATAAATGCGACTCATCCTATTTTCTTATTTTCAAATATTTTGTGTTTTCTTATTTCCAATGAATATGATTTATACATTATCTCACCTCGATAAAATATTATCATTACAGCTTTGTAATTTAAACTTAGAACTACAATATTTATATAATTAATATTTTATTTACTTTTTAACTGCTTTTTAATAACGTTTATGGTTTAATAAACACAACAATTATAGATAGAAAAGGAATATGATTAAAAAAGCTTCATTGGCTAAACTTTGCAAGTTGTAAGGAATCCTGATTTTATACACTGTAGTGCCCAAAATATACGTCCTAACATAGTCTTTTTCACGTAAACTATAAAATGATTCTTGTACTGGCATTATTCCATATAATGTATAATAAATTATATAAGAAACGGTATACTGCTCTAAGGCTTTACAACGCGAATTTTACGATCTATTGTACTTCTACACATTGGACAATCAGAAGTAACCATATTTGCACAACCTGAACAGCAACAAAGGTGTCCACATGGTAGAAAAATTACGTCACACTACAAGGAACATATATAAAAATTGTGTAACTGGCTTCTATTATAGAACCATTTGAAACCAAATGAAAAACATTATGCTTACTTGTAAATCAAGGCAAATTACACATTCGGCAGTATTAATACTTTGAGTAGTATCACATTCCTGATAGTTCAAACTAGCACATGCTTCTTCAGGTGGCGCAGAGGGCATTGTAGATGGTCTAGATTCGTTGAGCTTTAGTTCTGCTAAATAATTTTCAACTGCAAGTTTTATAGCGGTACGATCACTTTCACAATGTATTCCAATCTATAGTATAAAGGAAATAGAAAGTGTTTTCAAATAGGAAAATTAGATATTGAAATAAAAATCAATTGTTTACATACAGTTATTAATTGTTCGTCACTAAGATTCGGGAGTAGCGATGGTAAAGAAGCTAAAAATGGTAAACAGTGTAATGCGCCTGCTATTGTAACGTGACGCACCAACATAGGTTCCAGCATTTCTAATAAACCCTGAGGACGTGCTTCCATTAAAGATTGGTATTGCATCAACCAAAATTGGCTTTGTCTTCTAGAATTCTGCAAAAATGAAAATATTATTTTATAAATATTCTAACGACAAAATGAATACAGTAATATTTAAGTTTATACCTACAGTAATAAAACGTTGTTGCTCTATATTATTGATCGTTTCCAGAAGTTGATCCCTTCTGTTTTGCTGTTGTTCCAACAGATTCATTAGAATAGCACTCAAAGCTACTCTTTTTTCCGCTATTTCGTTCTATGATATAAGACAGACAAACATCTTTAGAACATGTGAGATATTTTTCATGGCAAGGAATTTAACGGAGAGTACGCACAAGTTGTTGGTTCATTTCAAATTTTCTTCTTTCCAGTTCAATGCTCGTTAGTGCAGCTAATTGCGACTGCACCAGATTGACTTGTTGTACGATACTCCAACATCGTGCATCACTACGTTCTAATAGTGCTGCAACGGCAGCCTTCTGCAAGACTTCATCCTGTCTCAATGTATCTATCAAATCCTGCCTGTTCTTTTCTTGATCTTGCACTATTTGTGCCAAATGATCATTATTTCTTACTTCTCTGAAACATTCATGAAGTTTTTAGACGTATTTATACTTCGATGCGGAACATCGTTAATACTTTACTAACAGCGTGAGCAAAGATTGCGCAGCATAATCTCGGTATTTACTATGTTCTTTTAATTTTCTGGTTCTTTGAAGTTCCTCTTCTAATAACTTCTCCATTGAAACTATGAAATAGCACACGTAAATATAATGTTACGAATTTGTAAGAAATTAGTACATGCTGTAAGTACTTAATACTAACTAAGTGTATCTTTTGTACGGAACATAAATTGTTCTGAATGGCAAGAGGACAATATTTGCATTTCTTCATGCTTTTCTCGTTCTAACAATTCTGCTTGACTTTGTCTTTCTCCCTCGCTATTCCTTAAAAATTCTTTGATAACGTTGTCAGCTTCTTTCTCGGCTGAAAATAATATTAACATATCAACGATCTTAATCTTAAAAGACGGATCTTCGATGTCTTTGGTCGTCGCGCGATTATATTTCATCACAGGAAAATGGAAATATTATGAGAAAATATAATGATTATACCATTGTAAATGTAGGATACTAGGCGCGTTCTGTTAGAGTCCCTTTCTTGTTGTACTTTTTCTAATTCATGTTGAAATCGAGTTTGCTGTAAGGCAAGACCATCCAGAAGCTAGAAACAGAAAACTTTTAATACAAGAAGTCACGATAAATTGTATTTTTCTTAAAAATGAAAAGCATCGGCAATTGACATTAGCAGATTACGAATCGGTTACCTTTCTTCTATGTTCTTTCAACACTGACTGAATTCCTATCTCGTATTCTTGTTGCTGCTTCACAGTTTTCTCTACTTCCAACAGTGCATTTCGACGATGCTCCTGCAAGGTAAAAGTAATATTTGAATGGTAATCTTTTGTTCGTACATGATTCTTTTTATTCTATAGATTACAACACCAATGGTTACTTGGAAAAAATACAAGCAAAATCAGGAAATTACTTAAAAGTATCAAGCTATGAACACCAAAAATTAATTTTACTGTTGAACGTTTAATGAATATTTTATAGATCAAAATTAAGTTTCACAACGAGCAATGATAAATGTGCAGCTAGACATATTTGTAGGCATATTGAAATTAAAAAAAAAAGCATCCACATGCCTTCATTTTTTCTAGCTTCTGCAATGCTGCCTAAAAATAAAAATGAAAACATTTAAGACAGTGTGCAAGCGCAATATCGATGTTCACGGTCCTGTAACGTATGATACCTGTAAATTATTATTTTTATTTTGATATATCCCCTGCATGTCCTCAGAACTTCTGTCTCTAGGTATATCAGTTGCCGAAACAGTCTCTTCCGGTGAATATTCAATACCGCTTTCATTTGCTAGAAATGCTATGATTACTATTGTGCCACCGTCTAAAATATCTTGCGGCGGATATAACAGACTTAACCCGTCGATATTTAACTGTGCTAATTGTTGCGCATAACCCAAAGACTTAGGGAGCTTATGTAGGGATTTATTTTCACTAATGTCCAATGCGGTAAGCTGTGACAATTTCTCCATGGCCTCTGGCAACTGTTTCAAGTTGTTTCTAGCAATGTTCAAAATGTTCAATTTACTTAAATGTACTATTTCATTTGGCAGTTTTCTTATATTGTTGTCTTGCAAATAAAGTTCCTGAAACCAATGGGATAGAAAAGAATTATATACATCATTTGAAAATCTTGTTCGTTGGTGACATTTTAGGAACAGTTTTTTATCATTCAAATTGTCGATACCTTGAGAGAAGTAAGACACATTATATCCGATGGTAAATTAGTAAATTCATTCCCATGAATATCTAATACAACGATTAATGACAAATCGCTTAAGGCACCTCCACCCGAAAGTGAAGTTATCTTGTTATTATACATCCATAGCACTTCTTTCCTAAACACCTTGCACAGTGAATAAATACCAGACGGTACATGTTTTAGCGCACATTCGGACACATCGAACACAGGTTCTGGATTTTCTCTGGCCTAGCGTAATACATAGTTGCATTTATTTACGTAAATACTAATGTGGTGTTTTTACTATCGAATTAAACGAGAGAGGTTGTAATCAGTGAGTTGATCGAATCGAAAGTGCGGAAATAAGGAAGATATGAAATAAATAATAGTTCAAATCGTATATATGATTCATAAATAAAGTGTGCTAAGTAAAGTATTTTTTTATATAAATCGAAGGGTGTAATGCCGAAAACCGAAAATTAATAATCGTATGAGGAAACTGCAATAATTAACCTCCGTGCGTTAAGAAACGTACCAGATATAATTTGTGCTCCAGCCGTGCTTTGTAATCGACATTACCCTTGTTCCCATGCTTTCGCGGTAGAGACATTATTAACCGTGTATGTCATGACAATAAAAGAACATTATGGGTATAAATCATTCTACCATCGGTTCCTTTTAAACCCACAACACGTGATTTCGTGTATGCACTTTGCAAAACACTAACCAATATCTGTCAAAGTGACAATCAGTTGGTAAATGTACAAAACAGTGACGTACCATAATAGCTTCAGAACCCGCTTCAATTTACGTTGTTAAAAAAGGGAAGTATTTTCTACAAATATGTTATCATTAGTTAAATTGAATTTAATTTCCTCTTTTTTCTATTCTAAAATAGAGCAGACATGATATAAAATTCACTGTAACACTAGAATTTTAATATTTCCTTAAAATTTTCAAATATTTTTTAGTTTCACACTTTGGGTATATTATATGTAAAAGTGTAATGATAAATAAAAATGTTGCTAACAAGTATTTACGTAGTTTAATGAGCTGTACATCATCATACAAAGAATTTAGTCATAAATATCGTACAAAACATTTACTATACACGAGAATAACAATCAACATTATTTCTGTTTATTTGAAATTTTCATCAGTTCTCATGTACATTAATTCGTGCAATAATTAACAGCATCGATACTGTTTACTGCAGTCTATTAGTTTAATTTCATCAAATTTACCATGCAATAGTGTTTTCATCTGAGGAGTAATTGCAGCTTACTCGTACAATAATGAATTACATATTCTACAAAATAGGCAGTTTGCGTGTACATACATTTAAAATTCAATGTCACTAATTCGGATGTTTTATTCGCTAAAGGGGTAAAGTCTTTTCGCGAATTCTATTATTCTTCGACTCGTATACCTAAACTCTAAAAATATATCGTGTACTACACAAACTCAAAATCGCAATTTGACTTCGATTATCTTCTTTGTTTTAACGTATTTCCCTGCCATTTCTGATTTTTTCCTATTCATTTATTTATTTACTTATTTATATATTTATCTATTTTTTAGACTGTAGTTCTCCGTTATATCTGAGGTACTGTAACAAAAATAACTCGAAATTACAATTCTTTATAAAAGTAGAACAAAAATGAAAATGTCTCCTAATTAGGAGACAAGCAGTAAATTATAATTTACTGCTTGCTACAAATTTTCTGATAGTTCTTTCTGTCTTAATCGATATTCCGTTGGTGTAAGCATGCCTCTGAAACATAATAAAATATTAATACGTTAAAATAAATTAAATTTTATAAACGAAAGTATGATTCGGCAGTCTATTATTGTTTTACGTGCAGATTTAATTATACCCAATGATGGAAAATAATTTGATACATAATTAGAGGATACAGTAGTGTCCAAACCTTAAAACCGTATCAAAGGATACGCAAACACCCTTATCGCACATTTTCCTGTAAAGGTGCCAACACTCCTTTTCTTTGTTGGTTTTAAATCGTGGTTCCATGGACATAGATTGTACAAATTGATCAGAATCCTTCGTGGGTGATGTAAACGCGGTTTTCACCTACGAAAATTATAAATTCTTTTTCTTTATATTATTCAAAGAAATTTAATTTTAACCAGAAACGTAATTTTGAATTATTCTTCTCACATTCGTAGGGGTATTACCCACAGGTGTCTTCGTTTGTTGCGCTTGAATTTCCATTTTTTGTGGAACAATTTTTGGTGCTTCTTGTATCTTTATTTTCTGCGACATTATTTGCTTCTCCATTCCACTGCAACACGATTTATTTCAATACATTCTTTTTTAATTGAAGCAAGGGCGGCGGAAAAATATTTATTTTCGTTGGGCATGTTTTCTTGGTGAACGGAATATTAAAGATATCCTATCGATGCTCAACATAAAGTTAATAATATAATAAATACAAATTATGTTTACCTGCATAGTAAGTTTTGAATTGTATAGAATTCTTCTGGTTAAAGAATTTAGTAAAAATATAGTCAATTTCTGCACGATAAGTTTTGGTTTGAACTTCAATTTTCTCCGATGCACCATCGAGGGAATACGATATTCTATTCTTTTTTTATACTCACGATCGTGATGGCGTGCTACGTGTTTTTTGTAGCTTCCGTTTTTTGTCATGTAAATCTCCAATAGGTACGGCCAGGCATCTCTTTTCGCGATCAGTTAAGGGAACGTCAAGCGGCTCTTCAACATCGTGAATCAATGCCAAAACAGGCAAGGCTAAACCCACCACATCCGTTCTCCACGATACCGTTTCCTCGCTCGACAGGGCAGCTCCACTTCCACGATGGTTAATGATCGCAAACCGCGGTTGTGTCGTTTTTTTCTCCTCCTTCGGCGAGTGTTGTTGCTCTTTCGGTGAATCCTCGTCGAAGGAGTTTTTCTGGAAGGAAACTGCACGACGATTTCATTTTGCCAGTATCTCCAACTAAATAGATACGATCGGTGTATAATTTATCAATTTTGAATTAGTAAACCGAACTTTTCAATAGTTTCTAACTTTAATTTGTATACCTTTCAATTTAATGTTCTTTTACGGTCATTTAATACTTTTTGTTTTATAGAGTTTTTAATATCTTTTTACTCTTTCGGTGTTAAAATTATGCAAGTGAAACTTTTGGTCGTGAATCTGATATTTGAATATCAATTGGAATATCAATATTTTACTACGATACAAAGTATTGTAGACAGTTGTAAATATAGAAATTTAATCAGACATTAATTTTCTGAATGAAATGTATTTCGATTGAGTGTCCGATAGAAATTTCAAATGTTCATGAATGATGGTAGTCACGAATGTACGTAATGGTTCATTTCTTTAATCGCTTCCATTTGAATAAATCGTTCGATCGCGTTTTTATACGGTATTGTTAGATTTCATAGTCGATTCAATCGAATCAAGGTAATATCGGCTCGGGGAATTTTATAGCCGCGATAAGTATGTTTACCGAGTAACCTGATTTAATGGGCCAGCATTCGCAACACTTTGCCGTTAACAGAAAACTGGGCCAAACGATATCTCGTGTCATCGATTCGGTTTTACAGGGCTAAACGAGCTAGCTAATATTTTTCTACGAAACGCGTTTCATCCCTATTCTTCCCGGTATCTTCTCATTACGAGTCGACATTTCAAATGAAAGCCAATTCCTCACTGAAAAATGAGTAAGAGAAAATCACGTAATAAATAGGCGTTTTTTTCAAATAAAATTCTAGCACTTAATAAAATATTCACCATTGTTCAAATTGTCCTTTAAGTATATTCTTCTCTTTGGATAGTATTTATAAGTGAATATCCTTAAAAAAGTTTATTTTTCTTAAAATTGTAGTTACCAGTTAATTGTTACTTTAAGTTCTCTCGAAATGATAAAAAAATTATTCGTATTGTGATTCTTAAAGGGGTGTATACGTTCCAGACATTCTTGGAAGTTTTACTGTTAAATCGTATCGTCGTTCACGTATATACGTATATACGAATATACGTATATTCAACAGTCATCGATAAAAGTGAAATTATTAAAATCCGATTACGTGGCGCGTTTCAATGGAATATTTCACTTTCAGGGTCAGTGGCGTAATAGGAAGAGAAGAAGTTTGGTCGATTTAACGTGTTCGATCCTCTTTATTGTCTTCACCGGTTTCATGTCGTTGGACGATAGAAGTTCCCTTTAATTAGCGACGCTATACATTTTATAAGAACGGAGTCGCTATAGGAACTATTCTACGGATGATATGAGTGAGAGGGGTATCGCGAGGAATTTCCAGATTCTAGTCATAGTTTGAATTTCTCACGACAGGCATTTCCTGTAATGAGAGATATAGAATAATCAATGTGAAACAGTTGCAATGCAAACGATAAAGTTTCGTTAAATTGACTTTGCGTGAAAGTTGGAAATCTTACAGAAATCAGATTCACACTTAATTAAGGCAATGCTTTAATCGATATCTTCTATTGCAGTTGTCGTATTCAAGTAGTATTTATTCGATACAGATTAACTTGAAAAGTTCATATATCGTAAGCAAATTGGATGTTCCTCACATTAGATTCTTAAAAATGAAGAAAGCAGAAAATGAGGTTTAATCCTTTCGATTCGGCATTACTTAAGAAATTCTATGAAGCGCAAAAGAGTACGGCTTTTATTACTATCGCACTATACGAAAGGGTTAATTATAGTACTCTAGAGTTTATATTATCTGTCCGTTTAATGTGTCACGAAGCTGCAAATCCTTCGTGTGAAGAACCCATGGGACTTTGCCGAAGATCACGTACGGATTCGTGCAGATAATGAATGAATACTTAACACCGCGTTCCGTATACGTGTTCTTTTACTCGTATTTGAAGGTAATATTGAAAGACAAAAGTGGATACATCGAAATAATTCGCGGTATGCGCAGTTTGCGTGTCTTCTGTCGCTCCTAATTAACTCGTTTAATTAACATTCCCAGCTCGGCTTTACACGCGTGTGTGCATTATGAAATTCTTGCACGACATGCGTCCCCGAAGCGTTAGAAATTACGTTACTATAATAGTATAATTCTATTATATCTATTAGTGGATCTAGCGCATAAATTATCGTATGTATAAAACTTAAGCGAATAGTAAAACAGACGAAAAAAACACTTATTTCGTTCTACAAAATTTATATAGTATTGTAATTTAATCATCGAAGATGTAAAATAAGGAAGAAACTTGAATGGCCAAATAGTTTCAAGATAGTTAGAAGTGCTCAAGATACGAAATAACGACGAACCATTGATAAGTCAGGAAGCTTTCATTCTGATTGCTAAAGTATTATAACTGGGAAGAAATTCTAGTTTTCTTTTCCACGAATAAAAGCATGAATGTTAACCATGTACCTGATTTGATGGGTTTCCTTGCGCTGCTTAAAGCTGAATTTATTGATGATTTAATGATGGACGTCGTGGGTAGCTTGCTGCGTAATTCGTCGATTAACTTATCATCCCTGGGTGAATTCTCGGTATCACTATCGCTGTCTGCAGAACTGACAAGGGACACCATTGTAACTATGTCAATCGTTCTAGAATCACTCAAATTCTTTGCACGACCAGCCGATCGATTCCGTGTTTTCCCATCTTCGTCGTTTTTACCAGAATTTCCGCTCCAAAAACGCCTCTTCGCGCTTCTGGAACGTCTCTTTAATGGCGCCGATCTCACGGCCCGATTCGATGGTACCTAATTATATTTACATTAATTAAATACCATTTTTTTTCCCCCAATAAAGTATCAAATTCCGTTCAAGGGTAGATAAGATGACGCGCTATCATGAGAACTATAATTATTGCTATTGTAAATCTTTATTTCGTAATACACTTTTTTTGTTGCTTTCGATACTGATAAGAAGAATATTCTACCTTTATTGAATCTATATCAATTCGTTCCATAGTCTTGTCTCTGTAATCTGTACTCGTTTTTTCTGACTCCCTGTTCTTCCCCGAGGTTGTACTTGAAGAATCTATCACGATATTAACTTGAACACGATTATTGGACGCAGATGAGTCCAATTGTCTCTGTGGCGGAGCAGAATTAGTCCTCCTAGATTTTTGATCGGTCGGCTGATTTTCTATTGTCTTCTTCGACGGCGGATTTTTCTCGTTCACCGAGCTGCATCTCACATCCGGTGTGTTCCTCGAAACGACACCTTTATTAATCGGAGAATCATTCTTTTCGTCGGTCATTTTACTCGTAGACGAAGTTCTTTTGATGGACGAATTACATTTGCTCGTCTCGCTTGTTTTCTGCGTGGTCGCCGTTTTATTGTCTGCAACAGAATCTTTGCTTTCCATTATCATTCTGGAACGTATGTTTCTCTCCGTTGCAAGTGCCGATTTGCCATTTGCGATCGTCCTTTGTTCAACACTTTTGTCCGACGTACTTTTTTCAGTCGCCGTAGTTTCTTCGTTTTCTAAATTCATTCGATCCGAAGAACTTTTTTCCTTTATCGTTGTACAGTTGTCGACCAAGCTTTTTGGCGAATTCTGAATTTTATCCGATACTGTATTCCACCTGCATTTCGACGGTGATCTAATTGGATCGAGGAAGGCTCTGTTTGTACCGCTACGAAAACTTGCACGCTTCTGCTTGGCCAACGAAAAATCTTCCTTCGATAGTTTTGCAACTCCCAGGGTCGAGCTTTCGATTTTAATTGATGGCAACGTTGTGGACAGAACGCGTGAGTTCGAACAGTCGATATTTTGCGAGACCCTTTTCTTGCCATTCGAGTGATACTCGTCAACGTTTATATTCTTCGACGTTTGCTTAAAGAAAGCGAAGTAACAATTAATGTATTATATACTCATTTAATTCTGAAACGTAATGAAAATCAGTGTAACCACATTTACGGGAATTGAATGAAAATTTCATGCACTTAATTTTTTTAAAATCAAATTAATGCTAACATGGCAATGATAACGTAATGTAACATCTGCAAAGTTTTACTTCATTTAGCTGTTCCTTTTCCATGTCAGCTGCCTCCAGTCTCCTTTCCTTCACTTCACCAGATACGTCATTTCCCGTCAACTCCACTGTCTGCTGAATTTCAGCGGAGACGCACTGGAAATCGGCTGATAACTCGTCGCTATTATTCTTCAATATATATCTATCGTCGTTACGCGATGGAACGTCAATCGATTTTTCAATGATAACATCATCTGCTTCTTTTCCAGCACAATTTTCCTCGTTCTTCTCGGTTATTTTCGATTTCCGGTGTTCCTCGTCCTGCGGTACTTTGCAATCGTTAACGAGAGGAGTTTCACCTTTGGAATCATCGTTGTCTTGCACTGGAGACGTTGAGGCGCTGATCATAGTATGATTCGACATCTCCGATTCGCATCTCTCTTCCAAGATGCTGCGAGCCAGAAAAATATTTATATTAGCCTTGTTCTCCTCGCGGTGTTTCCAAGCGAGCCTCAATCTTTCCGCAAGTTCTTGTCTGGAATAAAGAATCGTCGGTTTCTCGATCGCGACGAACGCCCTGGATTTTCCGGTGGATGGTCTGGATCGCCCAGGAATTTGACGAGCCACCACCTCCACTTGGTCGAGCCCTTTCTCATTCTTGTGACGATTTTCTTTCCACGCGACGCGAACCTGAAATTCGTTGCAGAATTATCGCAAAATTAATAAGACTTGGAAAAGACTAATCACGAATTGGAATTTGAATAAAAATAGTTTAGGGTAACGTAGAAAGAAACGTTAGATAGATTTTCACGGGGAAGTCGAAGGTACCTTGGGTCTATCGGTGCCGGGTTTAACGTTCGTCCCACGTTTGCCACGTGCAAATGGGCTCGCGCAGATCTGCAACGAATTATCATTCTCTGCGGATCTTTGTCGTCTGACTTGTTGACGATGAGGGGCAGGTGGTTGCAACGATAATTGTCTGACCGGCCTGACCGATTTTTCGGAGCCTGACATTCCGACGCTGGGCGATCGCCACTCAGGCTACATTCTATATATCAATGTTATACTCAATGTTTGAATTTCATATCGACCAGAGCGAGCGGATTAGATGCATGTAAATGAAGAAAGGGAAATAATATTAATATTGTGTAATATGTACGTTCAGTTCATAAGTTATCACGAATTAATACTTGACACTTACTCGATGGGTTTGCGATTAACACGATGGATCGGAACGCAAACACGATGGATGAACTTCCATCGTAGTGGCGGCACGGGCGAACGCCGACTGACTAACTTCATCCATTGCCCTCTGACACGATCGTTCACCACCACTGCCATTTCACCGATTTACCTTCGTGTTACTTGCCTACCATCAGCAATCGGTGCACACGGGCACAACGGAGGTACCAACACGTTGTCGTTTCCACCCTTTCACAGAGAAGGGGTGGTTGAACGATGTATTGCTCCCTTTAATTCGAACGACGCCCGATACTACCACACCGTCACTTCGATCACTGTCAGAGCAATGCTAGGGTGGTCGAACTCACTCATGTATGTTAACTCAACATGCATTGCCCTCTGATTTACGACCAGTGACGTAACGCGAGGCTATGAACACCTTGAGGGTGGCAAAGGGTGCTCCGTTTTCGTTTTCTTTATCCGTTCGTCTTGTTTGATTATTAATTTTATTATATATAAATAAAACAATGTAAGAAGTAATAATGAATAACCTGGAATTGAGTAACTCGTGCCCTCCACTTGGAATGATTTGTGACCAATTTTTGTTTGCTATAAGTTCTTGGTTCTCGTTTTTATTTAAAGAATGTTACATTTTAATTCATACGTATTCACCGTATGCCAAATTAATTAATTGATAGGTTCTAGGATAATGTCTGAAAGTAATGAAATTCTGAGGGAAGAATATGTGAGGTATAATAAATAATGAATACGCATGATGAATTTCATTATATTGTCTTTATATTTCACTTTTATGTTATTCCTATACTTGTCTTGTACGAAAGTTATTCGCAATTTATACTGTTATTTAAGAACCTTGAACCATCGGAAAAGTATCACCTTCGTAACTCTTCAACTTTTTTTTTCTTTACTAACTTTTAATTTAAAGGATGAATTTATTTATTCACCCCCTTGGACTGAAATTTGAATTCGCCATTATACTAAATTTAATGTACGCATTTTTTTGAGATACCAACCGCGAAATCATCATTTCGAAAATAAAAATATTACTACTCAAAGATTATATTGAACTCTCTATTAAAAGTATGCGTCTCTGGTTCGCAAGAGTCCTGGAAGAAGAGCCACTGGTTCGATATTGTTCCTGGAAGTGTTGCAAGCTTGTCGAGTTCGACTCGAATGCACGATTTCGCGGGAACGTGTCATCTGACCAGCGAACTCGAATTCAGCTGGCAGTCACCCTGTATTATTGATCAAAACTTTACCTATCATCTGACAACTTGTTGTCTGAAGTTACCATGGCATCGGCGATCATTCGAATCCGTTCCTCTCGTTCGTCTCTTTCTTACTCGCCCTTTCGTCAGCGAAGTCACCCTCTACCGTTTAGGGTGAATTGAAACGAGTAACTTTTGCCCCAGAACTCGGTCAAGTCGAATCCCCGAAAATTAAGAGAGCCCGTCTATTAGAGCTTGCAGCCTAATTGCCTGCCTTATCAACGACTTCGACGTGTTTAGCCAGGGATGGGCGAACAGGCGGATAACTTCTGCATTTAATCTACAAATCAGTCTTTCCAGTTTTTATGAGACCAATTGTTAGTGCAGGTTTCATTAGAGTTATATTTAGTTATACGTGTAATCGTACAATCCATTGAACGACGAGAATGTTTTCATTTTTATTATAATTTAAATGGTAATTGAAATAATTAACTCATATCTTATAATTATATATTATATATGTATAATTTCTAATGTAAATAATATTCCAATTATATTAAATAATTTGTGTAACTCAAAAATGCATTATCGTCCAATGTATCTGTATAAATATTTTATCCATTTGGTAAAATTGCCTACGAATTTGGGTTTTAAAATTGTACTATTCAAGTTTGTCCATCCCTGTTCCGGTTTCTAGAGAAACGGCTGTCTATCGTGTTCAATCGGAACGAGAAAGTTCGACTTGCAAGGCTTGCCAAGAAATTTTCGAGGCCCCGTTTCGCGATCGAGCTGTCTGATCGAGATTGACGGACGGTTGATTTGCTCGCG
The DNA here is from genome assembly GCA_963583965.1 of Nomada ferruginata. Classification (NCBI taxonomy): domain Eukaryota; kingdom Metazoa; phylum Arthropoda; class Insecta; order Hymenoptera; family Apidae; genus Nomada; species Nomada ferruginata. Next base: position 12,183,098 of record OY757215.1, read on the forward strand.
ACACGAGAAACGAGATTGTAATTATTTTGTAAACTATTTGAATGCACCGAGTATTTCAATTTTCTTCTGCATTAAAATAGTGATTTATATAGATAGACATTCTTACGAGGAGAATTATTCAGATATTATCTTTATTTTTTAAGGACCATTTAACCGTTGTGATATTTCTTGTAAATATAAAAAATTAATATCATAAATATGAATTTGCATATTTTTAGAAAATGGCAAACGAGATTTCATTCGCATCCTTACTAGAAGATTCGTTTTCTGACCAGGACAAAAGCGTTGAAGATTACTCATCCAAGTTAAAAATATCCTTTACAAAAATTTGATTTGCATAGTCTGTTTTTCATTTATCGCATATCAAGTTATATTCATGAGTTTTGTTTTCTTAACGACACGATACTCACGATGCCCTGGAGGATCTGACTGAAAGATACAACCCGGATTTATTGCAGCAGAGGTTGCAGCAATTTTTGTCCTCTTGTGCAGATAATGTATTGGAGGAAAAAATTTTCGATGAAACCCTCCCATTCGCGCATGGTCTGTTATCTCAGGTGAATAAATGAACAAGACTTTTTCTGAAGCAAGAATTAATCTGCACCTTTAAAATTGGATCATAAATATTCATCGTTTCATATAACACTTAAAGTTTCTTATAATTTGAAGGGTTTAAAATATATTGATGAAACGGTAAATACAAATGTGGACGGGGACACTTTGGATGATATAAGGAGACAATTACTGGTGTGTAAGGAATTGTTAAGTGTGTGGGAAAAATCTATGGAACGCGTATCGAAATTACAAAAAACGTCTGCCATAAAACTTAAATCTATAACGGAGTACACACTTCTTGCAATTCAATTAATATTCGAACATTGTCGAGCAAGGTGAGATAAATAGTGAGAAATTTGATCGATCATACCATTTCATGTTTGCTAACGTATATTACGGAAAATTTATTTAAATATGTGTATCGTGAATATATAAATTATGTAAAATGATTTGACTTTTTATCTTAAAAAGTAATTCATTTGTTTTCATTGCATAAAAGACAAAGGTTTTCTTCATTTTTAGTAAAAAATTGTACGGTACTTTGTTCGAGGACTTATCGGAGCAGTTAACAAATCTTTTTCGCAAGACGAAAGGGATCTTAAATCTATTTCTGGCCACTTTGGAAGGTGTAATCGTCTTCGACACGGATACGGAATCGGAAACGGGGCTGTTAGTAAAAGGTGAGCGATCCTATTACGTCTTAACGATTCTTTAACACCGACCATCTTTATCTTTATCAGGTGCGTCAAGTAGAGAAAAGAAAACATCGTTGCTCTGTTGATTCCCCATCGCGTATTCTCAATATTAATTCTATCATTTCATTATTCTTTTATAAATCTGAGTATCATAATGAAGTATTTACGCACGAAGTATTTCTATTTAACAATGAAATAGTCTTTGCATGTGTTGTAATTGAAATGGATGTTTTTTTACGCATGTGTTACTCTGTTGGAAATAGTGATCAATTCAATGGGATTATTCGTCACCATTGCACACGAACTAGATCTAAAAACGTTCGTAGAAACATCGAAAATATTTAGTAAATTGGCGCTCACACATCAGCAGATTGTAAAGCAAACAAATGCCTGCACTGTTACTTTGCATCTTGCACAAATGACGAAAGATATATCTTCGATGCTCACATTCTGCCAGGTGCGTTATAGAGTAGTAAATACCTGTACATTACTGAAGTAATCGTGACAATTTTTGTACAGAATATTTCAAAGGGTTTGTTATTAAATATTTCTTATATTCCACTTAATTCTATCTAATCAGTGTTCTAAAATATTTTGTTTATGTTCGCTGATATTTCATTGCTAATCGTGCATTGCACATCTCAACTATACACATCTACGTCGGAAATGATTCGTGATAACTTTTTATACCGGTTTCCTGGGCAAGAAATTGTAGTGATAATTTTACATAAAAATATGTATCTGAATTGGCTATTGCCAAAATAAATTGTCAAAATATTCTCTATTTTTTGTATAATATAAATTGATATTTTCAAACATTCCATTTTTTCGCAGTAATTGTTGCATGCATATTTGTTTAGGATTCATGCGATCAGATCGATGAGAGAAAAATAAGAGTTATCGGTCATTCATTAAAAATTTTAGACAGGATTTTTGCTACCTATTGTGCGTCTATAAATTGTGAAGTCCTTCTGTTTTTCATCGAACTTTTGTCAAGAATGCACAGGTATACGATTATTAACTTTCTCTGTTGTTCTTACTGATTGATTCTGATGAATACTTGTAATAAATAATTATGATTATATTATTCTTTGTATTTAGATGTTCCCCATTATGTTTACAAAAGACACACATCGATGATAAATTAATCGAATTAATAAACGTTCATATTGCGAGAGGTGTAGAAACAGTTTTGAATACCATTTTCAAAAATTCAGATTTTCAGCAGGTTCGTTTGTTACGTCCTACTATTACACCTGTTTAATATTCGTTCCTATATATTTATAGTTTATTCAATGTGCGTTAAAACTTTTAGACATTCTTTGAATATGGGAATGAAAGAGACATTGACAAGCTGGGCTATCACTTATTAACTGTCAGTATTATGAAAAAACTACTCGGTATGCCATTCGAACAGCACTGCAAATGGACTCTGGGTGCTGAATCGATTATCGATATTGCGATAATTAACATTAATTACTGTAAGTACTTAAGTGTAAATGACATTTTACGTCTGTTGATTTTTTAAATCTGTAAATCTAGAATCCTAAGCATGCTAAATAGCAAAAAATTGATGTTGAATTAAGAAAATAAGAAATGGATTCGTTGGTTCTAAAAATTCGCTGGTCTTAAACAATGAAACTCTGATTGTATTGTTAATGTTTACAAAATTATTTCGAATTTATGAAATTCGTATGTTTGTGTCCTAAACAAAAAGTACAGGAACAGATTTGTGTGGGTCAAGTAAGATTACCAGGTGTACACGACATCGGGGAAGGACCGAGATCCAGTACACTGTACGAAGCTACCTTAGTGCCAATTTGTGGCCTGATCAGTCAAATTCCAGCTGAAGGATTTCACGCTGTCGAATTGATTTTGTTGAAGCATTTATACGGCAACCAACTTTGGAGTTCCTTACTCAGCTCAGATGTTTGGTGCTTCATTGGCCGGTTTGTAAATTGCATGATTCAAAGAATTTATTGTTTTAATTGTCATGCTTGTAGCTCCTGTGTTATTTGATCTTCGCTTTTCTTAGTAGGTATACATATAGCCGTTAAATGATACTGTGGTGTTGCGTTGCAATATTATATATACAATATTTCAGTATTATTTATTCTCTGATGTGCAACAACGATAGTATTATTTATTCGTGGATGGTGTACATATTTATCTAATGTTGATTTCTTCCACAATATAACATCTTTTACCTATTTTTTTGTATTCACCTGCCTGTTATTTATATTGTCTCCTATTTCAGAATCGGTTCCCCGGAGCTGTGCGCTAATCACGTGAAATATTTGTTAAAAGTTTATGCCGCGTTAATTAAACGCAGCAGCAGTTTCGAAGTCGTTATGTTGGAGAACTTAATCGGGAGATTGTATAATTTTCTGTCGGAAGAAATGAAACATTCCCTTGTAATAGAGCTCGACGAACTGGATAATCCATCCTGGATACCAGTCTTGCGATTTTTGCCGCCCAAAACGAAGTCGTTCTTGCGAAATCGATTGGCTACCTCGTTGAACGAGATCCCGAACACGTTTATGGATTTACAACGGCAGCCTACTGTGCAAAATTGGAACGATATTGTAAGTTACGATTTATATAAAACTTGGGCAAATCTTCTGGATTTTACCGTACGTAAATTTCAACGAGTTCTTCTGATGTCAAAAGACAACGATGGTGCCTTTGTACGGAAAACTGAATTATACGAGCGAGAAGGAGGATATCGTTGACGTCCTGTCACAAATATGGAATTTCATCGCCAATACGATTGAAGTTTTCGAAGGAAGAGAATTGGATATACTGTCGGAATTTATATCGAAATTGTTCAATGGCATGCAGCCAGAAAAAATTCAAGGCGATACTTTTTTCTTCGTATGTATTGATCGTGATTCGATTATTTGAATTCTGTTCGTCATAAAGTGTCCGACATGTGAATTGAAGACTTATTGCTTATAATTTTGATGTAAAATGAAAAACGTCTTTTCTAAGTTGTTGCAAAATTCGTTTCTCGCACGATTAAAAGGATCAACATTATGAATAACGGACAAACAACAATTTCAGATTCTAGAAGCAGTTCTAGCATCATTCTTGTGCTTTCCATCGCATGTGAAGGCGATCGCGTCGCATTATTTGAGAAACAATATTAACTCTTTCGGCAGCTGTGGAATTAAAGCTGCCAATGCATTAGCCGAGCTGAACTGTCGGCTTCTCGAGGATGAGAATCCATGGGTGCGACAAGAAGCTCTTGAATCTTTCGATTGCGTGGCCCATATGTGTCCAAATGAGGATCTAGTGACTAGAATGGCTGCCGCGGTTACTAGGAAGTCATCACTAAGTGATTCATTGCCGGCTTATCTTTCGAGCACGAATTATTATGAGTTACAGGAATTCACGGACGTTGAATCTTACTTGCAACACGTGGCGAAAAATTCGGCGAATGTTTGCCACATTTGCAACAATTACGAAGACTCTCAGAGGAATGAAAAATATGCAAAGTTAGATAGCCAATCTATCGAAAGTTTCGACGAGGGTCCATTTTTGAACGACCTCGACGAACATGTGAGCAGAATGTGCGACGAGTTGAACGATATTTTGGAACGAAATGGCGACCTCGGGGAACACGTACTACAGAGATTACGATCCGTTTGCATGAAAATCTTGGATCAGACTGAGACTAAATGAAGTTTATCTAAGGATACATTTTTCATGATGAATTGTGTCATTGTGCATACTTACTATAAAGCGTGCTATACATAAAATTTTGATGTAACTAAATATTTGTCTAATTTATAGGATGAATAAGGGAAGCTTTTGTCTTGCTTTTCTGTGATCTAAAAATGAAAAAAAAATATCGTAGATTTAATAGCACGTATTGTTAAATGGAGTAAGAAACATATGCGTATATATATTAATGGTCTCGTGTGATTTATTATATTCTTGTAATTCGAAAAATGGAGAAATATAAAGCGTTCACATGAAAAAGAAGTTTGAGCATTTCTGTATTTCAGTTGAAACAAGTAGCGAACGCAAATGGTTTCAATATAACTCTAGCTACGAGTTTACGATAACTAATATGCATACATATACAGTTTCTAAGAGTAGCAATAATGTGGAATATTTTGCAACATTAACACGCTGAATTCTACTATATTTTTATTAGTTTTATTCCTGATAAGTTAAGAATAATTTTTTAATAGAAGCTGATAGATATGTAGTATGATAAAAATCCGAAGCATGCATGTAGGCACATGCGTGTATGTACACATATGCATATAACAGCCAATCCCACTTCGCTGCTACAGCCTTCTACAATTCTACGTGATCAGTTACTGGTATAATGCTGCAAGCGTTCCCTCTAAATGTTCAGTCGTTTCATTTGCTTGCAGTTCGCACAGTGAAATTGTTATTAAGATATTATTAATAATTTTTGTATCGCAATGTCAAAGTCGAATTAACCGTACGAGAATTGCGCACATTGTCAGTATTTATTTGGCTGCTTTAATATTAATTTGTATTTTTGTCATAGTGATATGTGGTAATGCGAGAAAAAGTCGAGAACAATTAATTTATTTTTTATACCGTGATCATACGAACGAATTCTTTTTTCGGACGAAAATATTTTAAGCAATTTTTCTCAAGGTTTGTAAATGTCCTGACTTATATAAGGGTAATATTATTGTGTTTTATAATATTGTTTCCCAACTTGCAGATGAATAACACAGAATTGACTAACTGTTTCTCCAACGATACAGTATTCAATGAAATAAACAAAAAATTTGTATCATTGAAGGATGATGATGTGAAGAGAATTAATACTTATCTGCATAAGGTATGCTCTCTTTTAATAAATAATCAGAATAGTAATATGATAATTGAATATGTCAAGAAGCCCTTCACTTACTAGCTAAATTTAATTTTGCAGGTAATTCAAGAATTAATAGAACACATGAAATCGGTGGATTCACTGTTTGAGATAATGTACCAGCAAATCTTTTTTTGTGGCAGTTTTTATAAGGGTACAAAAGTAGGAACCCCCAATGAGTTTGATTTAAATATTATTTTACAACTTCCTGTCAATTATAACTGCATAAATGTAAGTATGTGTATTATTAAGATGCTAATAACTTGTAAATTTGTGTTCCTTTCTTTTCATTAGATTCATTCAGTACGACCAGCTTTTGTTCAAATAGACATAGGTAATGATTCGAACATCTACAATACAAAGAAGTATATGAATCTCTCACCCAAGGAAAAAAGGTTACTAAACAAATTATATTTAATGAATAAATAAAATTTGATTACATATTTCGAATGAACACTTGCAACACCATTGCATTATTTAGCTCATTCCAAAGGCTCATATCAAATGGTTGTGTAGATCAAAATAAGTTTCGTGAATGGCTCGAAGGAGTTATAACTAAAGTCATAAATATATTACCAATACACCTAAATGGGCATGAATTAACAGGAATAAACGACGATTCTTCTTCAAATGTATACATTGAAATGAGGAAAAGTGGTCCAGCGTTTACCCTAGTATCAAATATTCCATATGAGACTGAAGATATACATATTGATTTAGCTCCTGCATTATCATTCGATATATCTGTAATTCAGGAATATACCACAAACTTTCAATATCTTCAAGAGGTTTTTATATTTATTACATTCTTATTAAAAGTACTATGCTTTGTATTGAAAGTGGTATCTTTGCTTCCAGTGTCGAAACAGAACTTGGTTTGCAATTCCAGCACCATCATCTATTAATGATCGTTGTACAGATCAAAATCTAGATTGGCGATGTTCTTTCTTCCTACAAGAAAATGAAATTCTTGCAAGAAATGGTCGTATGAAGCCTGTTATACGTCAAATGAAGGTTGATAATTTCAACTCTTATTATTGCACGAATAATTTCATCATACTATTACAGCTCATTTTTATTCTAGAAACTAAGGGATGTACAAAATTGGAAGGGACTAGCAAGTTATTATATAGAAACATTGTTCTTGAACAAAATGACAGAGTTGCAAACGGACTCGAACAAATTACCATTGACACTATTTCTTTTTATAGTAATACTTATGGATATAATGCATATATTCCTGAAACTTATAATGTGATATTAATTTGCATTCAAATGATTTTTGTTTGCAGATGCTTAAAGAATTACGCTATGCTTGCATGCAACATGAGTTAAAATACTTTTGGAACGATGAATATAATTTGTTACAAAAAATTTCAGAGGTGCAAATGATGAACATAAGCTGTCGTTTAAACAACATTCTAAAGAATATAGAGCAGAATGCAATGACTGACTCTTTCGTATTGGCCAAATACGTTTGTAAGGTTCCGCTACTTGAATTGCAGTAGACTTCTCTTCATCTGGTTCCGATTCAAATGATTTTATTCATAATTTGCTGCCACATCTTCTGATCAACATATTAGAGGAAACGAAGCATAAATTTTTTGCCCGGGAGAATGAATTTAAATAGAAAAAAATAAATGAAGAACATTAATTTTTAGCACATATCTTTGTACATATATTTTATTGTACTTTCAATTTTGTAAATTATATTTTATATATTTTCTATTAATAGTTGAGCTACACATATATTGAGCCAGAAATATGTATAGTTACACAGAGTCCAGTTAATTAGAAGTCTTCTGCATATAAAAGTATGCTACATATTTTGAATTCAATTTTTCAAAACGACTTCGCTGTTTTAAATTATATTTTTGTCCAAATTATAGTGGCCCCTTTTGAGTTAGACTTATTAAAGGTGGCTCTTCAAGGAAATTTAGAAGAAATTACAATGATAAAAAATGACAGTACATATGACAATACATATGAACGTTCGGCAGTTGAACAACCTCAACCAACAACAAGCTACTGTATTATTTTATAATTGCATGTTTCAATGCAACGATTCATTTAAAAAATTTTATGCGTTACCAATATTCTATGTTATTAGTGTCGGTATCATATGTTAAACCGTAAAAATGTTTTGTAAACTTTTAGTAAAAACATTTTATATACATATGTATACTACAATACTTTTAAAAATAAATATTTATGAGTAAATTACATCATATGTAACTGCATTCTCATTAATTTGGACTGTACATATTTCATTTCCTTTATCTAAAATTTGTTTAATATTAAAATGTATCTTAATACAATTCAATATGTAAGCACATTCTATTGATGCACTTTCTTGAAACTACATAGATACTCCTAACAAATGCAGTGACAAAATTGCAATAGACTCGACTGCATTTATTTTGCAATGTAATGCATAAATAACGTTTCAATTGAAGATAAAATATTAATATTTTAGCTAATTTCAAGTCTTGGACATTTCTTATATTTTGTGCTAGATGTGTGCATGCCAAATATCTATAAAAAAAATGCCACAATTTAATGTCCTATAACTATTGTTTGCTGCAATTATTTAATGGTACTGCTTTACCATCCGCCCATTCAACAAAGTAACTACCTAACTGAACAGCACAACGTATCATAGTAAGGCAATCTCCTTCTGCACTGTGTGCATTTTCTGGGTCACTGCCAAAGATATGTTTGCAAACATTGGACAATTTAAAGTTAGTTGGTCGACTATTTGTAAAATCTAACTTTCTTCTTGCACTTGTCCCTTTCTTATTTTGAATATTTTTACCAGTACGTTGTAATTTTATAATCTGATTTTCGGGTGTTTTTTCATTAATTTGTTGAATTTTTTTATAACAAGAAGTTTGAGGAGTACTATGCATGCCATTAAAATTGGGTACAATTCTCTCATTTTCCACAATTGATTTAGCACTATTGTTATCATCATCAAGATGTGTTTTCATAATGGAATCTAATGCATCCGATAAAATTTTATCGTAACCATCGTTCAATAAAATACTAACATCACCACTGCAAGTTGCAGAAGTGGTAGTTTTCGTATCACACACTTTTTCTGTTACACCTTCTTTATTTGAGAAGAAATCTTTAATTAGATGCAGCATGTCGATACTTAAAATATCGTCACTGAAATTCTTCAAGGAAAAAAATTCAAATTATTTATATGCACGGAATATTATAATTTGTAGATCGTTATTCTGGCACAAAAATATAAATACCTTGTTAATACTTTTATATTCCGATAAAAGTATAGGGAAATCAAAATTATTTCCATTATAAGCTACAAAGCAGGTGGGCATTGCTTGACGATTTATAAAATTTGTTACTAAGTTATGTACTTCGCAGTTAAAGTGCTGAACGTCTGCCAATGTTTCATTAGACATACCTATAATAATGCAATTGTAATAGTGTAATAGTTCACGAACATAAGGGACCATTTAAAAATAAAATTTTAATGGAAATACAATAGAACTTTGATTAACTGGCTTAATCGGCAGACACGGCTGCCGAAGATATTTATATTGGAAAACAAATGACTAACAATACAATCTTCCCATGTGTCACAAATCTGAACTCCAAATAGCATTCAGTAGCATCTTTTTTATAAGCAATTTTAAAGAATAAAGATACAATGGTAAATATAATGTTAACCCTTCACTATCATAGACATTGAAACTTATGCAATTATTATAGGAGGTCCCGTAGAGCTTTAATGTTTATTGTACTATTACAAGTGGTGACTAAAGATCCAATTCAAATTGTTCTTGTTTTTTACATTAATAATAAAGAGACGCAAGCCTGATTGATCAAAACTCTAATTGAAAGGTATATAGTGTGACAAAATCATAAGTCGTGTATTAAGATAAATAGGGATGAATGAAAATTTGGAGTTAGAATATAGAACAGACTATATTCTATAGTAGACAAGGGTTAAGTAAATTCGTCAACCGAGATAATCGAGACAGCAAGTAACCATATTCCGGTTAATCGAGGTTCATGTGTAGTTTCTTGTACGATACCTGTTAGTGTTTGAATCTTTTCAGAAATATGTGCGTTTGGATTTACTGGTAGAACAAGTTTATGTAAAACTCTTGGCAACAACTCTGTAGTATTACATATATCATTTCTCGATACTGCAATTAATGCTACCTCTGTGACTTTTGGCACGAAATTTTTACTAATTAATCCTGTTGTTTCCAAATCGCAGAATATAAAAGTTCTTATCATCTTAAAAGATTCTTATCGAAGTTAAGCCAATTTGTATAATGTAATTCCTGTCACGAAACTAAATATTTTTATTACAAATTGGAGATTGATGATTAATATCTTTAACGTACTACAACAAACCTAACCCTAAGTTTCTCATCTTATCCTCCCACCATTCCTATTTTGGAAATAAAAGTGCTCACTAGTGGTGGAGAAATATCGATGACGCTATCGATATTATCGATGGTTGCTACTATTAAAAACTATCGATAATATACATTTACTATCGATAGTTATCGAAAATGTGGGTAGATATTCGTAATGCCGCGAATTTAAAAATTTTTGGTAATTTCATGATAGACATTTGTTCTATAACTGACGATAGCGATAGTATTTTGTGATTAAAGACTGGCTTTCTGTGTGATCTTGCGTACGAAAGCCTCTGCAATTTCCAGAATTTTATATCCTTTGTTCAGGATTGAATTGTATTTGCGCGCCTTCAGGAGGGAGCTACTATATGTATATATATATATCACATTCCATCACTATCGATAACTATCGATGGTCGATGGTCCAACTATCGGAAATTATCGATAGTGCTGACTATCGATATTATCGATAGTGCTGATTATCGATATTATCGATGGTTACTACTGTCGAAAACTATCGAAAGTACATTTTGACTTTCGATAGTTATCGGAAACGTGGATTGATATTCGTAATGCCGTGAATTTAAAAATGTTGGTAGGTATAATTTGATGATAGGCATTTGTTCTATAGCTGACGATAGCGATAGTATTTTATCATTAAAGACTGGCTTTCTGTCTGATCTTGCGTACGAAAGAATCTGCAATTTAAATAACTTTATATCCTTCTTATTCTTTATATATGTATATGTACGTATATCACATTCCATCACTGTCGACAACTGTCGATGTGTTAAAAAGTTGTATTTATGCATCAAAGGATGAAAAAAGTGTAGCATGTACATTGAATCATATTAACTATGATTTTCATAAAGAAAATTTATTAGAAAGCCAAAGCCCTTTAAGTTGAGTTTGAAACATAAGTGGTGCTATAACCACCGACGAGATATAGGAATAGACAAAACATGCAATGTATTTTTTCGACCACGATTTATGGGACGCCGCGTCACCGATGAGATAAAGGAATAGACAAGACATGCAATGTATTTTTTCGGCCACGATTTCTGGGTCCCGGGGACCCATTACCATTTCCGTGTCACTCGCAACGTTACCCACAGATTATAGAAAACGATGCGAAAAATAAATAATTTTAAAGAATTCTTTTGTTCTTTGCCGCAATGATAGGCAACGAAAGATATGAAACATTTAATGTTAATTAAAAATCTTTTAATTAAAGAAACACATGATAACAAGTTTTCTTATTTCAATTGTACTATCACTAAATGAAATAATTTTTAAAGTTATACTTTACATTATTTTCTGATAAATTACCAAAAAAAATTGAGCTAAGAGATGTATATTTTTTTAACACCCAAACAATAAAGTTGCCACAATGGAAAAGATAGTGACGATAATTGTATACTACAATTGTTAATTATATAGTTACTAGACAAATTCTTTAATTCTCTTTTTCATTGGAGCAATTTTATCGTTAATGAAACACGCAATTTCTTATTAATATTCAACTAATAACAATGACAAAGTATCTCATTTACTTATATAAGGCAATTCCAGCGATAAACGTGTCTGCAAACGATTAGTGTTCGCATTCGGTCCCAATCGAAGTGCACTAATCGAGATTTTTCTGAAAATATATAATACCAAATTAATAATTGGAGTATACTTTATACTCCGATCCGGAGTAGGTCCAAGGATTGGTGGCGATCTCTCGGCGAGCATTAATTGGGGAAATGAACGAACATTGAGTGGCCATTATTGTACATTGTATCCTAAGTAAAATACGCAGTCAATTCGCTCGAATTATTTTCCACATAATTATCAAACGTCTCTTAAACGTTTAATAATTATACGATAAATAATTGATTGCCCGGGTCTCACCACGTGGAGGTTACTGCACATGGAGACCCACCCTAGCCACGGCCCTTCCACCCTCCAATTACGCGAAAACTAATTCTAATATAACATGTGACAAAGAAAAATCTCCTATTATTGTCAATTTGTAGAACGTTCAGTAATTGATCGTAGTACAAGTAAGACAACAAGAGGAGTAGTTGGAAAATTCACGACCGAAAGCTAAATGGAATATCAGAAGGAAACCTGAAAGAAAATCTGCAAGAGAATTCACGTTCTTGAAATAAAACTGTCTTAAAAATATATCCTATGATCTTAAAAACTAGACAACGAAATATTATTGCAGTGGTGAACACTGCGGGCTTAAAAGCTAAGACATAACTTAAAAATAAACCCTACTTTCTTAAATTTTAGATTAGATTCGAATACGCCCTGCCTGACTAAAGAGCTAACTTAAGACTAGAATCACCCTACCTAGTATAACATCTAACAGATCGAATAAAAGAACAATTTCAATAATATCCTATCTACATAGGACTGTAATAGATACTATCCCATACTCATGTAGGTATGAGTATACATATACTTAAATCCTCTTCGGTTAGTCCGTATTAATCTCTCGTGGTCCATGGTGTCCTAGAACAGACAGAAACCCGAACCAAAAAATTGCAGCACCTGCCAACAATATTTGGTTTTATAAACCCTGCCTAATTAAAACTCTAATAATTTCAATTCGTGTAAAACCTGCCTGTATAAAGTTCTAAGGTTGTGTGTTGAGACAAATCCTACCTACATAAAGAGCTGAAACTATTGTTCGATTTATATTTGGGCCTGTCTAATTAATTGTCTAACACCTGTAATTAGTTAATAAGGACAGGGGTTTGGGGCAGGGATGGGGTGACGGTGTGTTCGTATTATACATTGTTTCATGAATCCTCTTCTTTTCAATGCTTCTGAAACATGCACAAACTTGAAATAATTAGTAAAGCATTATAAGAATGAATTCTTAAACTCACAAATTGAATCGACGAGGCTGGCTCTTTAATTTTAAAGTTTCCAATCGTGTCTTTGATAATATTTCTGGATCTGTATTCTATATATTCCACTCTTGAGCCTCTGACGTATGTACTTATGTTTGTTTAATATAGCATATTTGGGTTCATCTGTGAATCTGTAACAATCTCAAGCATTGGATTAGTGACATCCCCAAGCCTCCCCATTTTATATCGAAATGAATCTGCTATTAATTCGTAATAACTGAATTTTAGCGCAGTTAATAAATCAGAATTGATATGAAAAATGCTGCTATTTTTTGTTAACAATAGTTAATTGGATTTCGGCCAAAGTGATATATTCTTTTGTACGTTCTAGATCAAACTGAATGGTGGTATCACGTTCATTAAAAACTCCAAAATGAAGTAGTCACATTTCACTACAATTGATTCTATTTTGCTTCAACAAAGAAGCGACAAACGATTATTCGGAAGAAAAATATCAAACTTCAACTATCACCATGCCGAGACCCAACTACTGCCAATAACGTTTTTCGTGCAAGGATTTTTGTTTAAACATTTACGGATATCGCGAGTGAATTTCAATTTCAACAAAGCAAGCTCGAAAAGTTATAAAAATTGGCTCTACTAAAAAAAAGGTTAAGATAGAATTGCAACAATTAAGAGGAAATATTTAAGAGTTAAACTCCAATAATGAACAGTCACTAGTATTAACTCTAATTTAAATCTACTATCTAGAATTATTATAAATTTATCAAAGATTCTGCAAATTATATTTGTTTTTTACTTTGCTCTTTTTCTTTTCTACTTCTTTCTTTTCTTTTCTTTTCTTTTCTTTTCTTTTCTTTTCTTTTCTTTTCTTTTCTTTTCTTTTCTTTTCTTTTCTTTTCTTTTCTTTTCTTTTCTTTTCTTTTCTTTTCTTTTCTTTTCTTTTCTTTTCTTTTCTTTTCTTTTCTTTTCTTTTCTTTTCTTTTCTTTTCTTTTCTTTTCTTTTCTTTTCTTTTCTTTTCTTTTCTTTTCTTTTCTTTTCTTTTCTTTTCTTTTCTTTTCTTTTCTTTTCTTTTCTTTTCTTTTCTTTTCTTTTCTTTTCTTTTCTTTTCTTTTCTTTTCTTTTCTTTTCTTTTCTTTTCTTTTCTTTTCTTTTCTTTTCTTTTCTTTTCTTTTCTTTTCTTTTCTTTTCTTTTCTTTTCTTTTCTTTTCTTTTCTTTTCTTTTCTTTTCTTTTCTTTTCTTTTCTTTTCTTTTCTTTTCTTTTCTTTTCTTTTCTTTTCTTTTCTTTTTTCTTTCATTTCTTTTCATTTCGTTCACACAGTAATTTACTAATATGTATGCAAATTTTTAGCAGTACTTCCATCAACAGACATTCCAGGTAGTATAATTATTAAGAAAAATAAAATAAAAAGAAAGGCAAATATAAAACGCTGAAAAGAAAAAGTTCCTGGTTCAGGAACAGGCTTCCAATTGGAAGCAGATGGGGACTAGTAGTCGCAACTCTACTTAAAAACGCGATCTTTAATCAACGCAACGCTAACTGGAACTCGCGATACAATCATTTCGCAACACTATTTATTAAGACTAATAGAAAGCAAACAGTAAATTATATGTACTATCCAAAATTAAGCAAATTGAAGATCCTCTGAAAAATGAACTGAAAGTTCCAATACGCGAAAACAATTTCCGCAACACTAGAAGCTCAAATGTAAAGTGTATTATAAAATACTACAATTTAACTAGCAATAAGAATAGCAATAAGTGGCATTCAACGCAACTCTAACTCGACCCGTTCGCAAGTTTTTCGCAACTCTAAAGCAACGCGATATTTTTGGGAGGGCTGTATCGTTGGGCCGGAATGTGCATCGGCCAAGTACAAATAAAAATTCTACAAATGAAAATGCAAGCACAGTGACAAAGTAGTAACACAGAATGATTCCCCATTCTTAAAAAGAATGGGGAGCCATTAGTAGTTGCCCTCTTGAGTGACAGTTTGTCGGGCCTCTTCGGCATATAGCCTCTCCATTTCGTCGGACTCAAGGGTCAGCTGAAACTTAAACTAGGCTCGAGACTCTAATCGGAAACCAAGGAAAAACTTATAAAGGTGAAATAAAGAGTTTGAATCGCGGAGCTAAATGGAACACACGTGGCCGAATGGCGATCAAATAAAATCGTAAAATTGTGATTACGGAAAATCACATAGATTACGATTAAAATTGTAATCGTTCTTCGTTCACACGTGCAGCCTCGAGCATAATGTAACGCGTTTCGTTTCGGAGCCTAAATCGCGACCACGACCGCGAAGGATTCGAAAAATCGATAGGCAAAGCCAGAGGCGAACGCATTTTCGTTCGCGCCACAGCTTCACCGTCGACTTTTCAAATCAGATTTCCTGAAACAGGTTGAACACGCGAAATAGTGCCTACCCGATCGGAGACTGTGTCATCCTGCCCGGCCCTACCTACTTATGTCTATCAATCACACCAGAAAGTATGCTACCTATCCTACCTGGACCTATATTTAAAAAATGGCAAACAAACACACCAACACACGACACTCCACGGTTCTCAGTCAAACACTTGGGCGCAAAAGCCTACACTAGGGAGGCGTCCCGGGACACCCCCGACACCCAAGTGCTGTCACACAACTTGCACACTCTAATGTACGTACCATTTTTCTGAAATCGACTGACAGTGGCTGGGATCTCTGCGTTCACGTGGAAAAAACCACGTCGCGGTTGAGATATTTAATAGATATTTAATAAAATAATTAAATAGCACCGATACAAGAGGTACTTGATAGCAATTGATAAGTATATTCAATTCTTTCTGGCATTTGGCCTCTGTCATCTTAAATGACAAAAACTTCGTGCCCAAGTATAGTAGGAATTATTGAAGCAAATAATACTAAAAATGATGTCTGTTTTAAATTGATGGACATCTTATCTTGGTCATAGTAGCTACATTTTAATACGGAACGACGCAAATCCACAGCCTAACCACACACACAATGCGGATATTACGTCGTGCACGATACACCAACGCACTGTCAGTCGCCAACAATAAATCATTTTATGGCTTATAAACTAAAAAATATCATCGTGCTCTACCACCGTTTTCCCACCCAAGTAGCACCGGGGCACGTGAGTGGGATCCGGGCAGTGAACACGGAAAGGGTTAAACCTGAAAATCCTCGTCTAAAAAGATGATAAGGACATACTGATTTTCTAACGGGCTAAAATACATATATATGTACAACAGATCTATATATGATTCTATTTTATTGAAGAGAAAATTAAATGACTCTACTTTATTAGAAAAATTGTGCTAGAGTCTACTATATTAGAAAAATTATGCAGTGACTCTACTTTATTAGAAAAATTATGCAGTGACTCTACTTTATTAGAAAAATTATGCAGTGACTCTACTTTATTAGAAAAATTATGCAGTGACTCTACTTTATTAGAAAAATTATGCAGTGACTCTACTTTATTAGAAAAATTATTCAAAGACTCTACGTTAATAGAGAAATTATTCAACGACTCTACTTTAATATACTTTGAATTAAATTGAAACATCCTCGGGCGTTCCCGTTATCAAAGCATTGATTCTAAAACGCAAGATTGCTTTAAAACTTGATTGATTTCGAAAACTACCCGTTCGCGTATTGTCTTCTTGTACATTCAGGTTTAATTAACATTTTGTACGGAAACAATGAACGTATCGATATCTTTAAACGCTAAAGACTAATATGGATATCGAATAATAAAATTATTCGATAGTTCCAACAAATTGATAAGGTAAATGAGTACCTTCACTTTATATATTATCAAAGTAGAAAAAGATGAAATACTACACTCTTACTAACAGCAATAATTATGCAATTTATTCTAACTGTGCAGTCATTGCAATTGACAAGTAAACGAAGTCGAATGGTAATCGACTTCTCCACTACAAACTAATGCACGTAGAATACTGGACGTTACTTTATATTCATTCAATAATTAATAACTATTTAAATATCGTTTCATAGGTATTCAATTAAATACTCTATTATAAAAAGATATATAGTGATATATTTTGTACTAAATATGATCTGTTTTAAAATTATCAAGCTATTTAAAAACGCGTTGTACAAGAAGACCTATCCTCACATAATATAAAGCAGTAAAGAAGTTACTACTCATGAGTATATTTCCATATACCCATGGTCACAGTGCTTGCCAGAAAAATCTACGTAATTACAACCAGTCACCCGTGTCGGTTCGGACCTTTCGTCCTGCGACATGATTGAGTGACCAGAGGAACTTTAAAGCATGCCACTCACCGGTTGCAGACTCACCAGGTGTGCGGTCAAGCTCGTCGCCACCGAAGCCATGGAAGCTGCTGAAACATTCAAAAAGAGCAAACAACATTAAAATCTATGTATTTTAAGTACTTTTGGAATGTGTTAATTATCAATGATTATTGCAATACAAGATTAAAGAACGAAGGAGATACTTACTCGTCAAATTGATGGCTGAAAGCCCGAACTCGCTGAACAGGACACTGACTCTAATGGAACACTTATGATTGACGAACAAAGTGATTCTAATTTCGCGACAGTATTTCTACTGTTTTTGTGACTGCTACCGAGCAGCCCGCGAGTCCTCGGCTCAGAGTCTGGACAGTAAAACGACTTAGCATCGAGACCAGTTTCGATTCCGAGCCACAGAAATCATTAAGGCACGGATATGCAAAACCACAACCACGATTCTAGATTATGACCCGTATGCCTTCTGCCACCCCAAGGTGTGCTTGGCGTGGTCTAACACATAGGAATTTCCTACTAGGCGGGCCAAAGTGTCCAGAAAAGCAATCACAGCCCCACACACCGCCCCCCGATGACACTGCAACCCGGATATTGCAAGAACCGCGACCACGATTCCAGAATGGTGGATGACCTACCCAAATTAGAGATTATATGTGGTCTAACAGAGGGCCTCGTGACCAGGGTCCAGAACCACAATCACGCCCCCGCACATCGTAACTCGCTGACACTAAGTCCCTAACCATCAGTCCTCCGAGCCGAGAACGGAAAAGGAAACGGAATAATTGTGATCGACGAACAAAGTGACTCTATTTTTCGCGAGAGTATTATTTCGGAGCAAACACTGACTCTAATTTCGCGTCTCTTTACTGTTATTTATGTTGAATTATTATTAAGAGCGGCTGCGCTCAAAAAATAATAAAAAGAACTTTGACGGAACAAGCACTGACTCTACCAACCGCATTGCGCGCGGCCAACAATATCGTTATGGTGATACAATTGAGCCCATGGCAGCTTCTGAAACATTCAAAAGAACAGACAACATTGAAATCTTTGCGTTTTGAGTACTTTTCGATCATGATAATTATCAAAGACCATTGTAAAATAAGATTAAAGAAATACAGAGATACTTACTCTTCGAGTTGATGGATGAGTGCCCGAACTCGCCGAACTGCATCGGTGCTGACTCTAATACCGGAATACTTATTGCGAAAGAAAAAAAAAAAAAATAAAAGACTACTATCGCGCACGTCAATTGTGATCGACGAACAAAGTGACTCTAATTTCGCGAGAGCAATATTTCGAAGCAAACACTGACTCCACTTTCGCGTATCTTTACTGTTATTTATATTTAGTTATAATTATTATGAGCGGTTTCGCTCTAAAAACAATAAAAAGAACTTTGACGGAGCAAGCACTGACTCTACTGACCGCATTGCGCGCGGTCGTCAAAATTTTCTGAAAGAGAATCTGTACAAGTTAGTAAATAGGGTGAGGAGGTAGAAATTGAAGCAATACACATTTGATTTTATTTATCTCTTTCTTATTTCTTCATCCTGTCAAACGTCTGTTGAGGAAATACTGCTTTGTTTTAATAAAGTACTACCGTATTATTATTCTGATTTAATTACTGTTAATTGTCTATTCAACATATACTATTATAGATTAATATAAATGATTTATCAAAAGCATACTGTGACTGTTCTTTGCCCGAGTTTTAAAGGTGATCATGATCTTAGTAAGTAAGCAATATCGCGCATTTATAAGTTCTCGTAGCTGCTTGTAGAAATCAAGACTCGAAACTATTTATCATGCTTCAGGTGCATGGCAACCAGTACGTACGTACGCGGGCAATCCTGCATCGAAAATACAATTTGACCGTACTTGTGCAAAGTCACAGAGATATTAAAAGTTTTGAATAAATACTAGTGAAGCTATAACAGAAATCGCGACCGATATGCAGCGAAACATGAAAGTATTTCAATTTTTCCTTTAGAATTAATGAAATTTACAGACTCTAGTTTCAATCGCGAGTGGCATATTGTAAGTTCTATTTAAAATGTTTAAATTGCTCAATAACTTTTAACCGAAAGAAAAGAACTTGAGCCAAAATCCAATCGCCAGATAACAAGAAATATACGTAAACCGTTTGGATAATAAGTTAAATGTTACCAATCCTTCATCATAGGTCATCGGACTGATTGTTATGCATCGCAGTAAAGTGTATCTCAATACTCCATTCCTGCAGCCTCAATATATTATCCTCCACCAACCAATCACCCATTGTACCTGCAACAAAAAGAAAAGCAACGTGATAAACCTGTGCTAAAATCAGAATCGAATTCAAAGTTGCGAAAGAGTATGTAAGTGACATTGCAAAGAAAATAAACGCAACCTTAACACCGCATCGAATCCGAATAATCGTGTAATAAAATATAATAAATATTCAAAGAACCGTTTAAACTAATAAATTAATTAACCCGATATTTTAATAAAGGACTAGTTATCGCGAATCAAAAAATCGGTGGTACCGGATGACCGGTCAAGCGTCCAGCAAAAGAGACCCGAGAAAGAGTTTAATGGATATCCATGATTGTTAAATAAACGTGTATTAATTAATAGAAGGTAATAGACAAGCGTATGCGGTGATAAAGTAAACCCCGAGATGCTATTGTATTGTAAGCTGATGTACATATGTCGCTAACCTTCGACAGCAAAGACGACCCGTACGGTACGACGCTTGAACTGATAGTGACACCGCGTGCGCCGCGCACCGGCATCCCCACTCCGCGACGCGCCGGCGCGTCGGTAACGCTCGGTCGCGCTCGGTGGTATTCGCAATTTTCGAACTCTTCGAAGGTCTCCGATCGCGGTCGTGCGTACTACTGTACTAAGGTCATACGTACTGAACTTTTTCGACTTCTGACCAATTTTTAGCTGAACCTACGATCCTAGGGTTGTACCTACTGGACTTTTACGTTTTCTGACCAACTTTTAGCCGGACCTACGACTCTAGGGTCGTCCCTACTGGACTTTACCGGCTTCTGAACAACTTTTAGCTGAACCTACGATCCTAGGGTTATACCTACTGGACTTTTACGTTTTCTGACCAACTTTTAGCCGGACCGACGACTCTAGGGTCGTGCCTATTGAACTTCTGCGGGTTCTGATTAAGTTTTAGCTGGACCTATGATCCTCGTTAAAGAATTCTTTTGTTATTTGCTGCGCAATGAAAGCGGGACAGCACAGGCGTGACGCTTGACGTGACACTGTCAATTTCATTGCCCCGATGCATCGCGATGTGGTTTCGACTCAACTCGAGCCGAGCCGAAGTGCATCGCGCGACCAGGCACCGTAGCTCAATTTTTCTACCGAAACGTTGCTCGAGAGAAAGCTGTCCTGATCCCCTCAAAGCATTTACATATATTCACACAATCGCATGAATCCCGTCCCCCCTACTTTAGTAAATAATAGTTCTTCAAGTGATCACTGCCCATGAGCAGAGGACGCTCAAATCAACGTGGGATTTCTGAGTCGGTATGACAATTACGTTGGGCCACGAGAGTCCATAAGATGTCTTGTCTCTTCTTATATCTCGTCGGTGCTATAACATCATTTTATTAAGAAAAAAAGAATTTTATTTTCATATCATTTTTGCCTGCAGAAACGGTAGATGCATTAGTAGTTTCCAGTACTTGTATGTAGGTGGCAGCACAAATTATTAAAAAAAAATTTTTTTTATGTATGAAATTAAATGATTGCTTTTTTCAAACAATTACGTAGAAATATGGTTAAATTGTAGAAATTTTACAGAAAATAATCAGGAGAGGTAAACGAGATATGTAACAGCTCCCTAGTGGCGATACAATGAAATTGATTTCCAGTATACTGTGATCGTGTGGCAGACCAGCCTTTCTGTTTTTAGAATTTGCTTCTAAGTTTATAATAAATATCGCATAGTTCTTTTACGCACAAGCCGTGAGATACACTGATCACGATGTCTACGGATTTAATGAGCATAGATGGTAATATAAAACGGGTACAGAAAGAAACTTTGACGCCATATAAAGTAGCAACTGTCATTTTAATTAAAGAATATTGCAATGAAACAACGAAAGGTAATTTAAAATGTTTCTACATACTTTAATATGAATTTCTTATAAATAATATAATACTGCAATATCAATGGATCATTACGTATCATTACGTATAATTAGAAGAAATTGGATACAAAATGTTTTAAAATAGTAATATTTCCTTTTGCTTTTATTGCAGCGATTGTTGAAAGGCGCGATTTTTGTTTAGCAGCGTTGAAATTGATACAAGTAAGTGTTATTTATTAACGCAGCGATTTAGTTTATTTAGGCATGGTACTTTTTGAGAGACGTTCACTGAGAAAAATATTCCACGACCAGAAGGTGTTGATATTTAATTAAAAGTTGAATGAGAAATAATTTGTTTGCTATATTGTTTTTCATGTTTTAGTCACCTGACATGGAGCTGAACGCGCTTTTGAATATCTTGTATTCCCCTGAATATATCCTGCATCGATTCGCCCATCAATTGGAGGTGCAACTAAATATGTTAAAAGGAAGAGGAGTCCAAGGATTATTAGATTTATTCGACAGCGTTGGTCGTCTGATGAAACCAGCCTTAGATCACTCTCTTTCATTACCCGCGTTAAATAAGAATTCTGTTCTCGGCTTATATATAAGGAGAGTTATAATCTTTTTCGAGAAATTACCATTCGATCAAGTTGTTGCTCTCTATGAAGCTTTAAAAAAATATCTTGACAGAAGAGTTAATACCTCTGAAGGTTCTGATATTTCTACAGGATCTAAAACAGAAGATTCATATTTACCTGAGTATGTGTTATTGTATATGCATTATGGCAGCTCGCTAGTGGACTCAAAGGCAGTTGGGCATTATTCGAATAAGTCTTCGAATCGAATCTTCGAATGGAAGAGTCGAGGCAAGAAGCCGTAGTATTGTATGAACATATTTAGAGATAACGAAGGATCCTTTTGTTCGAATTACGAATAAAATTTGCAGTAACGTTACTGCAGTAACGTTTTGTGTGATTCGCTATGACCAAAGAGCCACATATTATCACAGCAGGGTGCTTGGCTGCACTGTCTTTGGGTCCATTGTTGTGCGGTCTAATCCGTATGACCCTGACTTTTATTCCACATGTATTTTGTAACAATTTTTGTATGTTTTCACAGAACTAAAACAACTTGGGGCGGAAGACAAGCAGAACTACTGGTCGCGCAACAAGCACATGCACTACAAACAGATGAACACAAAGCAATGTCACCCGCAGACCTGCAAGTTTTAGTACGAGAGCTTTTAAGATGTAGTCCTTATTATGCTGAAGCTGTGAGTACTGTGTGGTAAGAATATTTTCTCGGCAAACACATAAAAAATACAATTACCTTTCTACATTGTTCACTTTTTATTCCAATGTGTTTCAGCATTATTTAAGTTATTTAAACTGTCTGAGAGTGAATGAATACTGTGGGGCTATAGATAGTTTATATCACTGCTTCGATAGATTAGCCCCGTTGGAAAACCGTTCTGCACCTGAGGATAGATCCCGTATTTTCAGATATGCAGCATTAAATTTAGCAGTTCTACATGCTCAGTTTAATCACAAGTATGTTTCGTAATACATAATCAGATATATATTTGAAATTTGCCCACTGAGTTAATCATTCAGTTACGTTTCCTTCGTTTTTTTTCAAGGAAAGTAGCACAAGCTGCTTTGAAAGAAGCTATAATGATGGCACAAGAAGCAGGAGATAATGTCTGTTTACAATTAGCGCATGCTTGGATGTATTATTTGACTACTAAACAAAAGTAAGTTTAAATAAGTTCGTGTATATATCGGTAAGTAGTAATTGATGTTAATTAATTTGTACCTAATTAATGCATTTTAGGGGACCTCTTATAGAAAGATCTGTTGGTAAAGCGAGTATGTTAGGTATAACTCACACAACTGGATTGGGTCTTATTGCGTATGCCCACAATTCCACTTTAGAGTCTAAGAATCCATCGCAAGTATTCGAGGTACGAATTGATTACATTTGATAAATGTCTCGTATGCTGGTATTAGGGATTAAATACTAATTTCACTGTTCGATTGCAGACTTTGATGAAATCTGACATATTAAATTGTCAACATTCCATGATAGACCTAATGTCAATGACATATGCGGAAAAATCTGCGTTATGGGTATATTATGGTAAAACTGAAATGTCTTCTGTATGCGCGCAGTTATTACTTTTACATAATACAGGAGATAAGAAGCAACATATGTTTAATGGAACGTCTACGTGTCAGGCTGTTATTAGCATTGCAAATATATTAGTAGAATTCGGGGAATATTCGTTGGCTGATACTGTACTTGCTCATGTCAAAGAAAGGTTTCCTAATGAACCATGTAATAAGGTATTATTTGCGAATTGATATTATTTTCAAGTAAATCGAATAACGCGGTGGGATTCTAAATATGTTATGTTTGATTATGTGTGGTATTATTTATCTTTGTTTTATAGATATGGATGCTAAGTGAACAACTTTATGTATTTACGCAATTAATGAGACACGAAAAGTGGGCAGAGGCTGAAGCAATTGCATTAAATATTTCGAGCTTAGATCCCTTGGAATGTAACTTTAGGTAGGCTAACAGTTTAAAATACGTTTACATCGAACACGATTCGATATAATTTTTTTTACTGTATTTAGATATTCAAATTTTCCAGATTAGCAGATGTATGTTTGGAAAAAGGAGACTATCCAATGGGTTTGGGATATATCGGTAACATCGAGAAGGATGAACATATGACACCGCAAAGTAAAATACGCGCTATGATCCTTCTAAGCCAAATAATGTGCGCGTCTGTTTCGTCAGAGACTGGAATTGTGGGTGTTAATTCGTTGGTACTGTTAAATACGGCCCTTGAATTGGCAGCAAAGAATCATTTATCTTATTACGAGGCATTAATTAAAATGCACCTTGCCAATATACAGGTAAGTAAATTGGTCAATATAGCGTTGCAATTAGATATTAGAAACATTTATTACAAGTGTTAAGAATTTTTATTCATAATGTTTTTTTTTATTGGTATTTCAGTTAATAATGGGTATGCCAACTTTGGCATTAAACTTAGTAGAAGAAGTGATTACTCAAATCTTGGCACATGCAGGATATTACGACCAGGGCAGAGCTTTTGTTTTATACGCGAAATGTTTAGTGGCAAGCGCACCCGAATGTGATAAGACAAGAAAGGAAGCAATTTTGAAAGCTATTAAAGCTCTTTCGAAAGCGAAATATTACTTTACGAAGGTTGAGGCGTTTGGAAGGCTTAGGTCTACATTGTGTTTAGAATCTTTACTGTGCGAAGAGATTGATCTTAAAACGGAACGAAATCAATGCGCTTTTGAATTTCGTCAATTGGATCAGCAGCTTCTCACGAAACTAGATAATTTGTGTTTATATTGAAAGCAAGAGCAGATGGAAACAAATGTATGATACTGATGCACTATACTTTACTTTTTTTTCTTTGCATTAACTGTTAAAGAACATAATATTTTCTTAAAATCATTATATTTCCATTTATTTTAAACTTGGCCACGTATAATTCTTTCTTTGAGTTTTAAAATATTAACGTTATTACGATGTAAACGTGTGATCGCGGAGGATCCTGCGTGCAGAGCACCGTTATATTTTTTAAAATAATAAATAGCTACAAAATTAATATTTTAACTTACTTAATATATTCCCAACATGATGATCCTTCGGCTCCGCTATAAAGTGGTGGCGAGGTTCAGTGAAGAGTCGAATGATGACAAGTATACAATAGAAACATTTATTCATAGAATCCGCCGCAAAGGTACAACGGAATTTTTGATATTCTAAAGTTTCTTACCTATTCCCTGTACAGGAGTTAGGTATAATCCATGCGAGTTACCTTTATCTCTTGTCCATTATTCGTTCGCATATTTTTTTCCATTCTCATTGAAGACTTAACTCGCACGAATTAAATAGTAAGTGCACACAAGACACAGATAGGTGAAGGGTGACGCACGAAAATCACAGGGGCAAACTTTTATTCAGGAAAAAAAAAGAAGAAAAATTGCTTTCAAAGAGGATCAACCCCAGCGATTTACGGCGAGTCGTCGGAGACATTAGACGATGTTTTCGTCATGGAAATTTTGGATGCGTATAAGTGATAGTTTACACTCGATACAACATGTAGAAAGACACGCACACTTTTTGGATTAACATCGGTGACGTCTTTTGTGAGCAATTTTACTTTATTCAGGAGTTTCTTATTTTGCGCAAAGCGTTTCATTCTTATTTATTTATTTTTCGGAGCTTTCCTCACTTTCCTCGCTATATCGCTAGTAGCATGATTCTGCGATCACTTTATTATCCTCCTTTTCTCTTAGATATGTTTTCCCTTTGGTAGTTCTTTTCGTCCAACATTCATAGTACTAATTCTGCCTCTTTTTTTTTTTTCTATTTTCTAAACTCGTTATTCTGTCAGAAACGGTTGCTCACTTTGGTTTATCAAATTTTCAACCCTAATGTGTATTTTGGTGCAACAAAGACGGGGGAAGACGTATGAGGATACACAGCCGGGTTCACACACAACATTTTTGTTTTATAATACAATAGTGACACAGTTTAGAATAGACCTCTATATTGTCACAGTCTCTTTATTTACTCCGGTGTACTAAATTATGCACGCTCGATCATTTTGCTTGGCTAATTACTTTTCACAGAAATTTCGTAGAATTTCTTGCTTCTAGTATGACAGCGGCAGTTTGTTCAGAATTATGACCACGTTAAATATCATTGATCGATTCGGAAATCAAATGCGTCTTTCTTAAATTATTCGACGGTGGTTTTGAATACAATGACTCACAGATCCGTTCCCATATTTGTGAAATTTTAAGCATAATGGTTCTACCCTTGTTGTTTGTTAACTTAAGACATCACTATTCCTTGCGCTGTAGGTACTCTTTTTTGTTTATTATACTTAGCGGAACAATGAATGAATTATAATAGAATAAGGCAGTATTAGAATATACAAAATAATAGAAACAAAATTCGTGTGAACTAATATGTAAGTCATTGCGTATTCGAGAAACGGTTCATTGTGATTTATAACCGAAGTTATTTCATTGAAAAATACATTGCTACACGTATAACTACTCGAACGACGCTCGGGATTCTAATATTGTTCCAGTCGCGCAAATAAGTCATTAACTTATTAATTAACGCGGAAGAAAGATCGATTTAACACATTATACCAGATCCTTTTCAATTCGTGCACACGCGATACTAAAATATGGTTGCTAAATGTCACAATGCAACACAAATTTATCATTAATGAATACATTATTTTGCCACGACAAATTGCCAATGAAACTACAGTGAAACTTAAACGCAAACCATTCGCGTATAATAATGAATCCTTGCATTTTTTTAGTCGTTCGATTAGTTATAAATACAGATAATACAAATATATGCAGCTCTAATAAATACACCTGTTCAAAAAGGCTCGTTAAAAAATAACTATCTATATTTGTGCTCTTAAATAACAAAATCTACTGTCGAACAAATTAGACATTCGAAGCCGTGCGTTTCCTTTCGAGGTAGCTTTTTCTCTCCCTCGCTCTCTCTCTCGTTCAACGTTATCCTGATTGAGCATCTAAAAGGGACAGAAATTGTAGGCGGGCAGTAATCAAGCCAACAGGGATTCCTCTTATCTTGAGTCGCTTGTTCTGTTAAGATTTCCCAGACTTCGACGTAATCCTGCCTGATTCGCCGAGCATGAGACGGCAGGGTGTTGGAGAAGTAATTTATACGCCATCGAGAAATAGAGGACATCGATAAAGAACAATCAAACTTCCATGACTCTTTGTACGGAATTGATATCGAGTGCACAGTTGCCACTTGTGTCGGGGGAATCTTGAAGATATTCTTCAGACGGTGTCACTCCTGCCGTTCTCATGTCATCCCTCACTCGTTCCACCTGCAGCCAATATTTTTCAAATATTATATTATATTCATATTATATTATATTATATTTATATAATATTTATATTATATTCATTTATATTATATTCATCGTTAAAATAAACAAGAAGGTCAATATCCAACGGGTCGTGCTGTTTTCAGGGAAACTGAAATTTTAACTTCCTTTAATGTTTAATAAATGAATGATTGACCTAATTATTGTGGTATAATTTTTCGTTTGCTGAACTACTCTTCCTGATGCAATTAACTTTTATGGGAGAATGATGGATGATGAATGATGCTTACTATAAATTTAGATTTTATAGTAATATTTTGCTGGTAAATATCGTAGAAAGAAATAAGTCTGAACTAGGACCGGAAAGGGTTGAAATAAAAAAGAAGCACGTTCTCTTTCATGTACAAAATTCTATTATCAAGTTTCAATTTATCATTACGTTTCAGAGAAGGAGAGTTGAAAGAAAATTGATATTGAATTGAATTAAATGAATATATGTTCCACTCCTCTCAAAGAAAATAAGGCAGAAATATTTCGGGAATCGATTCCTTTGTTGTTTAACCTATTTTCTACGTTTTGCTAGATATTTCGAATTATTGGGACATAATGGGGGCTGAGTTAACGAATTCCAACCTGCCGGAGGACCCTCAGCAGATTCAGACCAGCGACTTTTTTTAAGTCGAGCACGTTCCATGTCCCACTACGAAGAAGTTCGGCGAACAGTTCCGGATACTTCGAGACATCCTCGAGACCTCGGGGTGTTCTGTCAAAAGAATTGATTATAATTCTTCCCTCAAGTTCCGTGTTGCGCAAGTTTCACAACAATTGTTTTGGTAATTAGCTTTCGGCAACTTTGGCTTCGCGATTATGCAAAATTTATTATATTTACTGATGTCTGTCTGGCAAAACTATTATTTTTGAAGCAGTAATTTTGATTGCTATGTTTGTCGTGTAAATAGTTCAGCATGTAAGTAGTTCGTACTTCTCTGTTTAGAGATAAATAATGGTGCGTAATTATTTTTGCAATATTAAAGGTAATTAAACCGAGGATTTATTTTAACTGTATCATTAAGTTATTTAGTGATTACATAAATTTATTTGTATAAACAGGGAACGTTTTATCTAGGTAATTAGCTGATATACAATTTATATTGATATATTGATGCTAATGTTCGAAATGAAATTGATTTATTTATTTTCACGAAGAAAATGTTAACACTGCTAAAGAAGAAGTACGTACTTGTTGATACCATCGAAGTCACCTCCGACACCGATGTGGTCCACGCCAATTAGATCTCTAATATAGTAAATGTGTTCAGCCACGTCTGAGACGGTAGCCTGAGAGCCACATTTCACGAAGTAATTATAAAACGTCACCATCACTAATCCATCGTTAGCAGCCTGCAAATAAAGTTCTAACTGAATAAATTGTTTAATAAAATCTACCAAATTTTTATTCGGTTTCCGATTGAAACTTATGTCTATGTACAACAACAGGCAAAACGCAATTCCATTGCACTGATGCATACTGTCAAGACCAAGATTTCAAAAAAATGTTTCAATGCGAAAGTTTGCAAAACTTTTAATGTCAGGAATTAAAAACATGAATATTAAAAAATTCTTTGGTTCAAAAACTAAGAATTTAAAGCCTCGGAAACATTAGAGTTTGATACGGAGGCAAAACAAAAAATTTGGTGTCTTAGTTCGCCTCGAAATTATATCAGTGTTCAACAAAAGTCTCCTTTAATTTACTTCTGTTCCAAGTCTCCAACCTTAACCGCAGTTTCTGACCGCAGCTACTGCGGCACGGTCTTCGACCGAATCTACTGCAATGTTCTCTTACAACCACATTTCGCCTCGATCGTATGTATCCCTCTTAGATAGCGGTTTCCGATATCCTTTATTGAAAAACTTCTTACAAACGCACTATTGGATTATTTTCCATGGTATGCTGTGATCATATGCGTTACATCATAAGATTTGACACAAATTTAGCATTAAACGAATATTAGGCGAATCTTAGGTAAGATATTTAAAAAGTAATTTGTCCAAGAATTCTTCCTGACATACAAACACATTAAAACAAAGAGGAACTAATGTCTTATCAGCGTGGAAGTGTAGGCGTATAATATCGTAACTGTAGAAAAGTGGTTATGTCTCGTTTAGAAAGCATTATAATAAATTGTTATATCTATATAGAACTGATGAATGCATTGATCTAATTGAAAATATGTTATTGTACTAATTTATTCAAAATAAATCTACCTCAGTCAATACCAAAACAATATTTCATACACGTTACTTAGTATTTCTTGCGATTAAATAATTTCAACAATGATATTTTACACTAGTTTCATTACTTCTAGTAATGTAAAATCTATTTGCGATTGGGCAGAGCTTTAAAGAACAGATAAGTCCCCCAATTTCGCAACCTACTAATGTACCCACAAATTGGGGACATAAGGAGGATCTTTATAATAGAGCAGAAAACTTGACAATAGGAAGGAATCGTCAGTGGCAAATGTTTCGAGCCATTGAGAGCTTCGTTGCTGAGATAATTATCTATCCTATGAAGAAGAAGAGAAGCGAAATGGTAAGGAGAAAAGGGTGGGAACCACTGCTTCTCCTTTCGGTTCAATGAAACCCTTTATCGGACAAATCCCTTCCCGTAGATCAGTGATTTTCAATCTATTTCTTGTTTATCCACTGCACAAATAAACTAAAGTCTAAAAGCCTACGGTACACCAAAAAATATATTTTTTAAATGTATACATTTTCGATTGATTTACAAAAAAAAAAGACAAACATATAAACCTTTCGCAAACTACAACAATGGGAATTGTTTGTAACTTTAACTTTGAATGCAACATTTTTATTTGGACACTTATAATAAAATTTCCAACGCCCCTCAATATTTTACAGTACTCAGTAAAAACATGCAGCTTACGTTGCATTGTTGCGACCATAATTTTTAAAACAAATTCGTAAATTTCACCGTAGTACGTACTATTTCAATCTACGAACTGCGTTTCTGCTGTCCATTCGAATTAAAATTAATTTCAATTAACAAGCACACGGCCAGAGTGGTGTTTACATACCAGCTGCTTCAAAATGTCGTCGGGAACGTTTCTCGAGGAATTACAAATGGCGAAGGCCGAGGAATGAGAGAAAATGAGGGGTGCTTTGCTGGCCCTTAAAGCGTCCCTCATGGTAGCTCTAGCTGTATGACTAAGGTCTATCAGCATTCCCAGTCTATTCATTTCCTGGACTACTGCTTTTCCAAATGCCGTCAGACCGCCTCCTGAAACAAAAGATACCATCACTTATCACCACCTTCATTTCCTATGGAAACGTTTGTCGCACTGGCCGCGGTCATAATCTATACGTATGTAATATCGAAACATTTCGAAAGCCTGCGATATGAAATGTTTAGATATTAAAAATATATAATTCTATCGACAGAAGTTAATGTAAAACCTCTCACCATCCTCATCCTCGTCCTCTACCGACGAGCTTTTCGCCCATGGTGTGTTGCAAGTGTGCGTGAGCGTGAGATATCGCACACCCAACTGGTACAGTGTCCTTAAAACGGCTAAACTACTTCCTAGACTATGTCCACCCTCCACGCCGATCAGAGAGGCTATCCTGCCCCTTCCGTGAGCCTCCAAAATTTCTGCAAATCGAGCCTAATTGAATAAATTCGTCTATTGGGACGTTGGAAAGTAGTGGCGTCAATCCAAAATACAAATAAAAATGTGAAAGCAGAAAAATATTGAAGGGAAATATTTACATAATGTGGAAATGATTAAATTTCCACAGGAAAAGCACTGTATTACTTATATATCTTTTATTTTACTTACAAGTCGTTTGGTTGCGAATGCAATTAATTTCACATTGGCTTATGCTTTTCGCTTTTGCATTCTTTCCTGTTTATACATCTTTAGGGGAAGGGAAGGGGGGGTGGAAAAGGAAAACGTTTCCGTGTCAAAGAATTGAGAGTCCCGCGTTTCAGATAATTGTGCAAGATACTCACCCCTCGAGGACGCAGCGAACTGCATGTGTTGGGAGTACTTCTCTATGAGCCTCTTAATGAGGTCCACCTGCTCCAAAGTCAGCTGGACCGCGTTGAGATGCTGCGATTCGCATGGCACGTAAGCAGCCCAAAACTGTGAACGAAGTGAAGGATTATTCTCTGTTTAATTGAAAATAAAGGAAGGGAATCGTGAAAGCTTATTAACTTTGTTAGCTGCGTGGACACGCGAAGGATATATCAGAGTTTACGATTACTCAGATATTTATGCACTTTTTACAAACTTTTTTAACGGGATAGACCAAAGTCCTAAATTCGGGATAGAACATATCTCGAGTTGTTAACATATCTCTGGAATATTGCATTATAAGATTTTTTAGAATATGCATATAATACTTCAAAGAACAATGGTCCCGTTTTTACATTTTAATTACATTTTGCTTTTATAATTCTATTTTAAGGATGCAATATTTCTCGGTTACTTTCTGCATCTCTGTTATATTTTTTGTTTCCGCTTAGATTTATAGAATTCTTTAATGTATACGTATCAATTCCGATATATTTGTCAGTTTTGCTTCATTCGAATATTTATTTGAAACTCTGGAATACAATTTCCCTTCGATCATCCACCTTTACCGAATAATTGATTGCACTGCACGCGAACGTTTGGCAAACGGTGTTTGTAACGCATTTAACTAATTGTAAATCATCGAGTGACCGACGGGGAACCGCGCACGAATTTCGGTTCATTATTGCAGTTTAATAAGATCGCTTGTCCATTATTGCACACGAATTTATTACGCATTATTTCATCCCGTGAGACCGTGACAAATTTTATGAGCGTGGTTCTACGCTCATGATTTACTGTACCGCAAATATGGTATCACGTAGCGTCTATAAATAATCGTTCGCATGAAAATTTGTTGTAACAGCACACGCAGATTATAATAAAAGTTTTATTGAATTTCACTCCAACAATTTTTTGACTTAACAGAATAGCTCAATATTTTTAACGTGACATAAATTATTGTGTTTATTGTAACGGGAGAACAATTTTTGACACGCCCTTTGAAATATTGATACTATTTGAACGTCATTATTTATGTGACGAATAGATAGTGTAACGTGTAACAAATTCATGTTACTCTTTGGGTAAAAATTTATGACCGACTGAATGATCTATATTTTAAATGGTAATCAACATGTGTAATCGTGTGTCTGTGTTGACACTGCCACTGGCAGCCTGTTGGAGAAAGTAATGATACTTGAATACATAAGAATTTTTACTTTGTACTTTGAAGATAACGATTTCTTTTGGTCAGGTAAGCACCCGTTATATAAAACTTGCTTTCAGCTACAGCTGGGAATTGAATGTAAGAATTTTCTGTGAGAAAGAGGAAATGTTGCAAACCTGTATCAGAGAATATTGAAAGAGGAAACTGTTGCGCCGCGGTTATGTAATGCGCGAGAAAATATACGGTGGCATAGAAAATCTTTTTCCCCTGTATTTTCTTCGATGCACCCTTTGGCCATCACTGGAAACGCAGATTGCTTTTCTTTAAGATGTTTTGTTGGAGAGGTCCGTATCTTTCTAACGAAAACAAAAAAATGCAACATGGACCAAATATAACAAAATTGCATATATAAATGTATCTGTCTTCGTAAAATATTTTAATTTCATGGATACGTAACGAAGAAAAAATGTTAGTACGTAAGAAGAACTTTCAAATGTATGAAAAGAATATAGGAAATATATTTTATATATTGAAAACAAATGCTTATTAATCTCTCAACATTTAATAGCTGAGCTAAGCAATAGAAACCACTGCCGCAACCAAAGTACCCTAATTTTCCATTATCCACCGTTTCGCCCTAAAATTTACACGCTTCCAAAAGTCCAACCCAATCCAACTGCATTCACAACGAAACAATAAGAATAATAAACCCCATCTGTTTTTCCAAGATCTTCATTTTTGCTCGTCAACGCTAGTCACAATTCCGCTGACGACTCGCGTCATCGTTCTCTGAACGAACGTTCGGCTGGTTGCGCGATAATGGCGCATCCGTTGCGAACGTAGCAAAAGGAAGACAGGAAAGCACGGGACCAGGAAGAAAGTCAGTCGGGTAAGTAGCTACCGTGAAGAAAAAAGAGGGAACGAGAAAAGCTTGGGTGTATACCGGTAACGAGCTTGCGGTACGAAAGTGGAGGAAAGGAGAAAGAAGCATCGGGGTTGTTCCTGTTTGTGGAACGTAATATCGGGCCGTTTTCTGTTTCGCCCGTGCCCGCACACAAACCCCTGGCCGTGTGTTTCATTATGTGTGTCGCATCCTCGTAAACGAGGAGAACGCTTTTCTGTGTCATCTTGCGACCGCGTTGCCTTTCTTAATATCGCCGCTGTCGGTGATATTCGTATGGTTGGCTGGAACGTTGGATAACGGATTCGTAGCGACTCTCTTCGAACGACGAATATTACGTCGTTCACCTTTTCGATTCGACGGGTGTGCACGCTGCTGTCTGAGAAATTGCAAATCTTTTGTGCGGCTTCTTGAGGGGTTACGCGGAGTTATACGCAGAGGATTAAAAAATGTAACTGCAATTCGTGAGGTTTGCTCGAGGAAAGTGGTTTTAATTCTTTGAGGTGTTGTTGGATACATGAATTTATGAAATGGAATTTGCTTCGGATTGTTGTTATTTTTGCTCGTGCAGTTGCCCTGCTTAATTAAATGAAATTTATTTGTCAATGAAATTTGTTTAACATTTAATTGATACAAAGACGCAGATAGCAGAGATCTCACCATATCTGATAGTAATTAGTAGAAGCATTTCGCTTTATTTTAGTATGGTTTTTAAGCCCCAGATGGTTTTAGAATGCAGGACAATGAGAATGAAAGGGACTTCCTCGATAATCCAATCGTAAGCAGGGTGGAGAAGTTATTTTCTTCGATCGAAATGAAGCGCTATTTGCAATATTGTTTCATCGTAACAGTTCATTCATTAGAAGGGGATTACTGCAGTAGAATGAGGTTGATATATAGATTCCAGTAAATGATTGTGCAATTAGTAAAACTTGTACATATACTTCTTCAAGTATGTATAACATCTCCAATTTTCTAATTCAATTTTTCCTCTAAAACATACCGCGTCATAGTTCTTCTATCCAGTTAATCAGCGTATACTTTTGACTATTTTTATTATTCAATAAATATAGTAATATGGTAGTCTTGAATACTTTTACCAACAGCAAAATTCTTCAGTAAACAAATACAGAATTCCAATTTAAACCATGGTTCACTGAAGCTTCATCAACTATTCTCTTTCCTCTCAATATTTTTTGACAGAGCAGCGCCAGTTTTACTCTAACGTAATTCTATATTCGATATTTCCCGAAAATGCATGATAAAAAACACTAGAAATAAAAAATTATTTCACGGTCACATTCTATAAAAGAAGTCGTTCATCGTTGGAACAGAGCTGCAACCCAAATTCTCCAAAACTTTCCAAGTAGTATTTTCATTTGGCAAATTCCCTTACACTGGCTAAATAAAACACGTCTGCAATTTTTTCCTTTTCCTGCTGCATATTTCATTTATTTCGTACAAGGGTGGAACATCCTGTTTCCTGTCACCGTTTCAAAGGAGCACGCTGAACGTGCGCTTCCAAACTCGAGTGTTCTCGTATACGCGCCGGAAGTCGCGATCGAACATGTGCACGTGCTCCAAGGGCTCGAGGCTCTGTATACGTATCGATACATTAAATCTGTCCGATTCACGACATCTTTGATATCCTCTCCTGACAGATCCCCTCGATACCGAAGAATTATACTCCTATTCCAGGATCCTGCTGTGAGGTGGAAGTAATCCGATCAGAATTTTTGTTCGGTGTCGATGATCCCTACTTAGAGGGGCCAGCATGGTCGAAAAGAAGAAGCACTGGAGCTACCGCGATATGCGAAATCGATATCATTCATAGTGGTGTATTAATAATATGGTAATAATAATGATAATAATAGTGTGGGTATATTATTCAGTGGTATTGCCTTTGTTAAGAATTGTAAGTTTATTCTGATTGTATAGTTGTTTCTGTTACAACGATTACTATTAGAATGAACATTTAATGGCGACCGCTTTTCAATTTACAATCTTGTTACCGGGTAAATTAATAAACAATGACAAAATGCGCTACTCACTGAAGATCGTTCATTCTCTTTGCCTTTTATGAGTTCATTCACACGGGTACATTCAATCATAGATTCACATATGTATTCACACACAGGTACTCTTTTCTCACATCCTACAATAGTAATAATAAGCTATATGTAGTACGCGGACAGAAGAACAGTTTTTGAACGGTGGATTAATACGAAAAGTAATAAACTATTTGATTTTTAATTTGATTCACTAGCTCACAGTGCAATTTATTTCGCGCACATTTATTTGTGCATTTGAAATTGAAGCTATGGATTAAATACGATCCGTTTAGGAGAGTAATTCTAGCGTAGCGTTTCGCATGCAAATTCGTAATGAATACCCCGATTTACTGTTTAACAATTTACATTCTACTGTGCACGATATCGGACACGATTTTCGACACAACGATGAACAATTCCGCAAACGAAAAGTAACTCTTTATATTGAATAAACATATGTTTGTCCTGCATGATGCACCGAACGGGATTGAAGCTGATGAGACATAGAATTGTATTAGGATCTTCAGAGTAAAGTATGAAAGGAATTCTTTAACAGACTTGCTGCGTGTGAAAAATTCTGCGAAGTTCCACGTTCTCTTTTTACGCCGTTCACACGAGCGGGTAAGTTCGAGAAGCTGCTCGTCGTCGGGCGAAGCAGCTCGCGAAGAAGCCTCAAATTAATTACATTCCTTCTGGTTGGCTAAATAAATAGTTAAGTGAGTTTCATGGTATGGCGAGTTTTGTTGTTTTTCCCCTTTCTTATGTTTCGCGTAACTTCGTGACTTCGTCGAGAAATATTCACGGACGTGCCATGAAACTATTTCCCCTTTAATTTTCCTTAACCCGTCGCTTACGTGGCTGCAAGCGGGTTGCTGCATAAACTTCTACGTGCGCATGTAGAGGGACGCGTGTACATGTGTGCATGTATGTACACTTTGGTCGGATGTGACGAGTTGCCAAGGCTTTGTGACGATAATCGATGCATTCAAGCTGTCCCAGACGAGTAACCCTAAGTAACCCCTGCGTTCAACTATGTGGAAGACACTGATTCGTTCTCGAGACATCACTTTACTGTTTTTATATTGGAAGGAACATAAAATTCGATTTTTTTCCCCTGTTTAATTGCAGATGATTTTATTAATTATTGTCCATTTGTTCGTAGACGGGCAGACTAAATTTGTTAGAAGAATTTTCAGTGGGACACTGTTGCAGAAGAGTACTTATAATATGCATCTTTGTATTAGCTTCATTTGTATTAAAAAAAATACGGTTTCTAGATATTTGTAATTTCCCATTTATTATGAATTGTTTGTCAAGGACCGTTTATCTAAAGATTTTTATTTGCAAAGATTCCTCGAGTTCTTTTATCCGTACATGTAAAATATATTATCAAATCACTTTAAACTATATCGGTTATTACTATTATTAATATTATTATCAATATTAGTATTATTAAGGAGTTTACAGACTTCCCTGTGCAGAGGATTTCCTTTTGAAGATTATTATTAAAACTATTTAAGCAGGTCATAAGCATAATTATTATAAATTAATAAGTCCATGATTTTTAATTAAAATAATTACCTGACCACCGACCATGCCTTGACGTAGTCTGACCAGGTCTGTTTGACTCCAAGCGCTTTTGCTCCAAGGCGCGACCTGTCGTAGGTCCTTGTCGAAATCGAACTCGGCCAGCTGGTTGTGGACGAAGTTTCTAATGTTCCAGGGCAGGTCATTGTGGCCGTCGATCAAAGGCACCTCGGAAAGAACCTGCCGGACGGTCTCCAACCTTTCCCTGGGCGATGTCAGGTGTGCAGTCTCGCCATCGGCTGGTCGTGGACCAACTTTGCCAACCCAGCTTCCGATTGACAGTATGATCACGCTTGCTGTCCAGACACC
Organism: Nomada ferruginata; assembly: GCA_963583965.1. NCBI lineage: Eukaryota > Metazoa > Arthropoda > Insecta > Hymenoptera > Apidae > Nomada > Nomada ferruginata. Next base: position 12,220,952 of record OY757215.1, read on the forward strand.
ACTCTGTTCGCCACACTGGAACACGGATTATTGTTCGTTGGAAATTATCGCAAGAACATTCTAACAACTCACTACGATGAACGTAAGTTATTATAGTTTGGAAGAGTGCAGCGGTGGTTGGTCGATGGATATCGGATTATTTTTTTTATATAGAGAATAATGAGATTTCAAAAGATTCGAAGTGGCGAACGTTTAAACATACTGAAGTACCTGGAGACTTTAGAAATTTGAACAAATAGTTCGAAAATTATTGGGACTTTTGAAATGCAAGATTTGACAAACACAAAAACCCATGATTGTGCAAACGTGGCGATACAAAGTTTCACGAGATATACAATTTTTGCGAAAATGATCATTTTAGGAGTACAAAGATATACAAGGAATTTTAAAGTATAAAATCGTTGCGACGTTCTATCAAACCATATAATTATTTATGAAAAGAGTAAGCTGTAGGTATATTTACTAGTATTAATTAGTTTTTCAATTATATAAATATTAATTTATTCCCCCATTATATAATGGTAACCGTGCAAACATTTTTTAAGAAGTGGCTTTCATTTACTAATTTGGATTCCTATTGATTCCTATTGATTCCTATTGATTCTGAAGGATTTTCTCTTCACGCCTTTTCTAGAAGACTGGTGCAGATATCCCCTGGGATCTTTCCAGGTCAGCTTGGGTCGCATAATTCCAACGATTTACTGTCGAATCACGGTTTTATGGCTGCTATTAGGGGCGCTTTTCTAGCTAACCGTACGAACCATAAATAGAAGTCATGAAGACATTTTTTTACTTAATCCCTGACAATGGGAAATAAATTTTTCACATTTTGATAGGCTGTAAAATCGTTTCCGTTACGAAAAACAGGAAACAATTTTGCACGTAGTAAAATGTACCACATTTCTGATCGAACGTTGAGTGAATTTTTTTTTTCTCAGCTATTCCTTCAATACAAAATCGGCATTTTTCAGCATTTTTTTACGTTTTTTATTTTATGCCGCTCGGGTTTCCAATTTAAAAATCTGCAAAACTTGTACAATGTGTACCTCCATAATTGCTATGTCTCAGATTTTTTTCAAAATTTGTTATGAGCTAAAATGGGAGATATTGGGCAAAAACCATATTTCTGTTTCTTCCCTGTAACTACCCTCCCAGTCGAGTTACAGGGTTGAAACTTGGTAGGAATTGGTTTTTCTTGATAAGCTATCGAATGACACCTCACAAGTTGAATTTGGTTTGGGGCACATTTGACCCCCTTATCCGGCTATAGCCTTTGTCAATACGAGATGGCAATTATGCTTCAATTAATCTTTAGATCATACAAATTTGCATCCACGGACAATATATCAGAATGACCCACCGAACGTAGCACAAGTTTCAAAGGTATAACGAAGGGAAATTAGCTGAAGAAATTGTAGATTACTACAATATGTTTAACGATATCATCGTCAGCAAGTATATTCTGTTTTTATTCAACCGGATGTCGCCCGCACTCTCTGCCAGTATTGGAATGTCAGCTGAAAGACGTGATATCCAAAGAGCTGAATGCAGGTGAGCAGCGGTAGCTGAAGAGGACCCGAGGAGGCTTTGATGCTTTCGTCCAGAAATAATTTACTGTTTCATCCTGTGAGTTGCAAATGTTCGTCGGGATACGGGAAACTGTCATCGCGATGCCGTTGGCACTGAATAGTTTATGATACCCGTCAAAGGAGCACGGTGAATTCCTTTTCGCGGTACTGCTTTCTCCTTCTTTTACTATTCGTTTTTTCAAAGGGCGTTAGAATGCACGAACGAGGAAGCAGGATCATTTTATGCTCTTTTTTCAATTACTCCTGCTCCTTGATCCATAAACGAAGTTTCCCTTTGTCGCTAGTCGTTCGTTTAGGGACAAGGAAAATCAGTTTTACGGAATATTGTTCACAATTGCATCGCCATTTATTCACATAAATTTGTAATTTATTTTTATTTAGGAGGGTGAAATTCTAATTATTATTGTAAACTATGAATTGGACGTAGTTCATCGATTTGATTATAGTATTGTAATTTTTCTGATAAATGCAGAGTAATTGGTAGGTATTTATATGGCTGTGAAATGATATTCAAGCAGCATGATTTAACATGAAAATCCATTTTTATTTTTAGATATATGGCATTATGGAATATTTAAATCTGTAAGAGAGCAGGGTTAATATTTCTCCCTGCAATATAGTACACTTAGGACGTTGAAGAATCTCTTTCCTATATTCAAATGGAATTTGATCAGAGAATTTCGCGAAACCCTTCAACATTAAGTGAACGAAAGAAGTACGAAGCATGACGTATCCTTATTCGTCAAACGAGATTATGTCGTCAGTGGTAATTCGTCAAAGGAATGATGGATTGCTCCTTGGCACGAGAATGATTGATTGAGGAGTAGCTGGATTAAACACACACACACACACACACACACACACACACACCCACAGAAAATCATATCCGAATTATTCTTCGTCGAAGGCAAACTTTCGTTTTAATGGAATCAAGGACTGAGCAAATCTGCGGGTAAAATAGTTGAAAGAGAAATAATAATTTAAAGATGCGATGGAAAGTTTCACAGTGAACGTCCATTAACCGATCCTTTTAATGAAGCTTTCATCTAAGTATTTTGTCTGATACAATGGACCCTCGCTATCGCGGATTATATACAAGAATATGCGCCGTAATATAGAAAACTTCTGGAAGTGACGTATCAATAGTGATTGGGGGAAAAATTAATACGACGATAGCCTGGGGATTCTTTGTTGCATATAATTTCTCTGGCATTATATTTAAAAGAGATTCATTGCAAATTGCAAACCTTTTGTCTAACATTCTTTTGCCTTGGTAACAATTATTCTACAAAGTTTTATAAAAGATAACATTTGAAATTAGAATATTGTATCTTTAGAAAGTTATTAAATCATATTAATCATATTCTAAATCGATATTAAGTGAAAATATAATATTCAATCATAAATCGCTTAATGCCAATTAAAACCAAAGGAATTCTAGGCCGCGGATCGGGCACGTTACTTACTTTATATACAAAGGGGATTAACACGATACTGTGCACGAAAGAACAAGAAACAGCAGAGTGCCGAACAATGACGTTTAACTGTGCTCAGCGTCCGACCAAACGACGAGCTGCACTACTTGCTCGCCGGAATGCGGTAGCGTCGTTCTGTCTGATCTAGCATACGCTTTTCCACTGTTCTCTAAGCTGAGAGCCTGAGAGAGCGTAGTCCTTCGAATTTCCCAGGCTCTTATGGGAATATCCCTTAGATAAAAATTTCATTTTATTCTGTCTTTGCTGGCTTAGAGCGAGGCAGCAATATTTTTCTTCTCCTGTTCAACGATGCTCTCGATAACATGTGCACTTTTTATTTAGTTACGAAACACTGGCAATAAGCTTATCGAATGCTAACAATTTTTTTGAAAGGGTTCGGCTATTTTTTATTATTAAGGGAAATCGATGGTGGAGTGGTAAATTTTTTAATCGGATAGACATTATGGAACAATGTTATTGAAGATAAAAGTTGAGAAAATATTTTGTAAAATATACGGGAGATATTTAATTTGAAACAGTTACATCAGTGACGCGGAAAATGATAAGAAATAACAAATTTGAGTTCTCGAGTATTTGAAGATTTCTGTGTTTAAGGGATAAGAAATCGCACGACTATGGAATTAAACAGAAATATAACTGATTGGAAAAGAGACAGAAAAGAATTTTCAAAAAAAATTGAAGAATCCGAAATACCAAGGATATATAACCAAGGATACAGAGATCTGATATCCGCACAAGAACATATCACAAGGAAACCCGTTACTTTCATCTTCTTTTTCCGCTAATAAAAAGAAGTCTACGAGTCATAACTCTTCACACACACACACACATAAAAATACGAATTGAATTTTACATAGATCTATGGTCCCACGGATTCGAAGTTCTAGCAGTGTCGAAATACTGCCGCGTAAGCGTGTATAAAATATAAATAAAATTAAATCAAAAGCCCCAGGTGGGATTCTGGAATCGCCGAAACGAATTACCTGTGGACAAGTCCTCCTTTCAGTCCACCCTTCCTGTCCCCGATTAACACCCTCTCGTAAAAATGCCAATATCGGCCGATTGCAACGGCGGCGAACGAGAACGACGTCGACAAATTTCCTCCAATCCGGTATCGATATGAAACGAGTTCGCAATTTACATCCCCCAGGCGTTTTTATTAAGCGCTCGTAAAAAGAACAATGTGCAGTCCCGTCTTGTTAACGTCTTCGATGTACAGACACACGATGCCGAAAGGTTTGGAAACGAAGCAAACAAAAGTGTTCCGACGAATACCGTTGATAGACAGGAACGGGGGAGGGGGTGCAACTGGAACTGGCCAGCATCCAAATGTCGAGGGTAATAAAAGGTCGCATTAAAAGAATGTGCTGGAAGAAAGTCAGAGACGAGGCAACAATGGCCCGTCGATCGATCAATGATTGAATCGATGCTTGGTATCAGGATACGTTACATGCGACCACAATGGGGTAGTTACAGTGGTTTAAAATGAGCCAAAAGATCATCCCCCTTCTCTGCAGTCCTACTATAACTCTTGTCGTCTCGTTTTGCCTTAGCCCTTTCACCATGGAAGCCGTATATGCTACGTTACATAACTAGAAAACTATCCTGTTTCTATAGTTACTGGACAGCGGTGAAATAGTTTTCATAAATTTGTTCTTATACATATGTATAAAGTTGTCCGATGTTGCTTAGGTGGAAATATTGTTTCGCAATGTAAATACATATGCATTATACTTGGCTTGACATAAACTTAATGGCAACGTAGGAGAATTAAAAATCTTCGACTGGTTCTGTAGTTATACGACGGTATTATTATTATTGTTTAAATATTTATTTATATAAATACTTTATACTTGGCTTGACATAAACGTAATGGCAACGTAGGAGAATTAAAGATCTTCGACTGGTTCTGTAGTTATATGACGGTATTATTGTTATTGTTTAAATATTTATTCATATAAATACTTATATTTATATACAAGAAATATTTGTATATTAAATATTTATATACCTTAGTTAATATTTAGTTAATTAGTTACTGTTGTGTACACCGACCATCATATCTTCATTGATATCAAATCGAAAGGGTTATGAGAAAAGATATTTCAACGGTTCTTGGATTCACTTATGTCCTTACCTGGAACGCACACGCCAACATTTAATGCGTTTCCTCGAATTTATCACCTCGCTGCACGAGACAGCTACTTCGAGGTGGGAAAGGTAGGTAGAGCTGGCCTGGAGAAATATATTTCTGAGCCGCAAGGCCGGGGTATTTTTGTTTTAACCCCCTCCCTTCTCGAACGAGCTTTATGCTTTATGCTGGTCTGTACGCGGCAGCGGTGTCGGACGCGTACGTTCGGAATTTTGATAAGTCGCGGATTTCGAGCTGGTTGCGCCCCGTATTTCGTCTTTCGACGTGATGGAACGGTTTGTTGTTCGAACGGTGCGGAATCATGACTGTGGCGCGGAGAAATAAAGCAAACTGTTTGTGAACTTTGTTTCATTCTAAATGGAAGTTTCATCGATTCGGTTGTTTCGTGATATTTGCTTCACTAAAGGCGGCGCAATAATATTTTTCAGCGTAGTTTCGTTTGTCAAACATGCATTCTGCATGAATACATTGTATAATTATATAATTTCGGGCTATTGTAAAATTGTATGTCACTTGTAAATACAAATGTTCTTTATTAAATTTATATTTAGAAGTAATATTTTATTGCAATGTGGCTTTCTTCGTTTCATTGATTTAATACAAGTGTTACGTGGAAGATCGGAAAGCTTGTAATTTGCATAGAAATGAATGAAATTATTAAATATAGCTTAACCGACGTTTCCATTCAAGCTCTTTTTACTCTGGCTAAAAGCAAACGGAATTGGCTTTCGTAAATTTGACACAGCTTTTCGGGCGGATCAGAAGGCAATACATTTTCACTTTGACGCGGTTTTATCGATAGCACGTAGCACGGGGGAAACTCGTAAACTCAGCGACGTCGACTATCGAGTTCAAACAGCGTTTATCTCGCTTAATCGACGTTTTAACGGTCAGAGGAGATCGAATTATCGCGTGGAAATTGCGACCCCATCCAAAGAAAATAATGCCCCGAGTCTGGAGTTTATTAGTGTCTCGCTTATATCGAACTCGCTACTGAAACCTACACTCGTTTATCCGCCTAGGAAAAGTGACAAGGACAGTGATCACGTTTATAGATCATTCTGATCCGGCCCTTGCGAACAACGGTATTGTTCCCTTCATAATTGACGAAGCAATTTCACGGATCGAGGTAAAGTCTCGGTTGAACGATCGCGAAACGAGGACGAAACAACGATATATCTTCTGCTGCAGTTTGTAATTCCGATGGCTTTTAAACAAAAGTCATTTTCCCGATAAATTTTTGACGGTTGTTATTATCACGACCGGTAAACACTTTCGTGAAAATTGTATTGTCTCTTTGAACGATTGTTAAGAGGAGTTGCAAAAGGACGCGATTACGAAGTAATTTCTTTTACGGATTGAAAGCTATTCATTGCAGCTTCCAGATTTTACGGTACATGACCCATGCACTGATTCATAACATAAAATAATACGTTTGTGCTTCTTGTCGGTATTGAGCAATGGATAGCACACGATGGAAATGGTCCAGCTATTAAGTCAGATAACTAGACTGATTATAACACAAGTTTTATCGGTGACAGAAGTTTCATTTTTATGTATTTCTTTACCTGTTTCATTGTATTTCTGAAGACCACCAGCGATACTGAATAGCCCACGATTATAGTACGACCTTTTTAACTGCATTTCACTTAACAAGAAAGTGAAACAGTCGTTTGTGCGAACGTAGAAGCGTAATCTTTACATTTTTACACATTCCATCGAAAGTAACAAGCATCATAGCTGAGAAAGGGGGAAAAGTAAGAAGGAAGTTAAGTACTTCGTTACGAGATCGCCCCGTAACGTTCGAAATTGCGCGACTGCCATGCTGTGCGGTCGTAAAAAATTCTAAAGAGCGATCTTATTTTTAAGTGACTTCTCCACCTATCTCACGACCGGTTGTTCCGTCGAACTTCAAAAGTAAAAGTGTAATTTACCGCGAGGCTCTTCGCCTCTGTTTGAGAGGCGGCGCGTTTAGAAGCACAAAGTACAATGGATTCGGGGCGCGTTTAAAAATTGTAAAGTACGCCATGGCTACGTACGGCTTTAACGAGCTTCTTCCGTTTCCCCGAATATTTGCTTTTTACCTGTGTTTCTGCACGTTCACGCACAAATGGCGTGAAATTGTATGTAGACTTTTTATTTATATTTGTACTTTTTTTTTTTAATTGATTTTTAACAAGCAATATTCATAAAACATTTGTTTGGATAAATTCACGAAATGAAATTGTGTAAGCTTTTAAGCACATTGAATGTTTATAATATACATATACTTGTCGGGAGAATATTCGAACAATTTTTTTTACAAGTTTCAAGTTTAATAAAACATTGAAGCACTCGTGCCTACATAAGGTGGCGCGTTTAAAATGTAATAATATGTTTCACAGTTAGATTTTAAACAATAAATGCACTTCTCTCTAATTTACAAAATAATTATTATATATTATTATATAAATAATTATTAACAAATACATGCAAGCCTTGTACATTCAATTAGGACCACTAAACATTTTCAAAAGTTTATTAATTCTTGATGTCTTCATTGTTCTGTCAAATATCTAGACTTGTTGTTTTTAATTTGGTCAAATTCACACTAGATGTACGTACTAATTTTTAGCAGCAAAGGACAATTTTCCATCGATGTCACAGCGTCTGAGTTCGAAAAGTCAAATTTTCGCCCGCGGTCCTGACCCGATGGGTTGTGCCGGTCCGAAGCAACTTTTGTTCATTTAAATTTCGCACAATTCTCCTGGTTCGTCTAGTGTGTCGTGGACGACACCTCGTTAACGTTTTTAAATTGCGCACTGAATCACGTCCCTTCAGCGAGCCGCTCGATAAAGTGGATGCAAGTAAGTGGAAATCTAAGAGTAAATGCCGGGACGTAAGGGAAGCGAATTGGAAATTCCTTCTGTCGCAATTCACGCTACGTGACCGGCTACATAGTATTTCATGGAAATTTCTCTTGGGATCGAGTGCACTAGCAGGCGAAGACGTCGCCGTCAACGAATGACGCGATGATTTCACGTCTGTTCCCGAAACATCACAATTCATCCGGCAGGGTGGAAAATTTTTAGGGCGTTAGCTGGACGCTCGTGGAACGTGGCTGAAAACGGCGACAACGTGTTACGCGTTGAGATTCCGGGTGTCAGTACGTAACACGGAAATGGAAAGCTGAAACGGCAGACTTTTCTTATGAATATTCAACCAGAGTGTGATGTTTTTAATGTCATTTGCATTTTGAATCGTTGGTACACTGCACGTTGTCAGAATCCGAAGACCAGTTGTAATAAATTTTCTTTGTCGTCAATAGAAGGGGAATGTAATTTTTAATGGGTATCGACGTACAGAGACGTACAGAGACGTTAATACAGAAGGATAGAGAGGAACGCATTTAGAAGTCTTCATGAATTTTAGGTGCACTATAATTCGATTACTTAAATGCTTTTACAAATTCCTAAATACAGTGCGGGTTATTAAAATTGCTTAAAATTCAATGTCGAATAAATATGAAAGAGTAAATTATCATTAAAATACTAACTAAACTATATTACCATTTAAATTGTTTCTTGCACTTCAAAATCCATATTTGTGAAACCGGTCGAGAAATAAAATTCAGTTTTCCGTACACTTGCAAAGTATCTTGGGAGTTAACAAATGAAGCTAATAAATTGCGATACGTCTTGGATAAATGTTCGCACCTAAAGCCTTATATTAAATGAATAACGCACTTTCCATTGTATCGTCGTGCTAGTAAATTTCAAGTTCCTTTTCAGACAGAGATTACGCGTGGACGTTGAAGAAATAATATCTATGGAAAATGAAAATGAAAGCAAAAAGAAAGAATCGTGGCCTTCAACCCTACAGCTTTTTATTCTTTCGATCGCAATTTTCTTTTGTCAGTGAGCTTTGTTGGATTTCAACCTATTCTTTGCTTCGATGTACGTTTCGCCATTATAAATTTGTCAGCCATTGTTACTGAGGGCCACGCAATTCGCTCATTTGTTGTTCAAATGAAAACAAAGTTATACAAAAATACCTCTACTTTTTAGTTTTTAATTGTATCCCTGTAAAAATAATTTTCTGGATACATTTAATTAAATACAATATATTTCATCCATTTTCGTCTCTACTGAATTAAATTCTTCTTAATCTTTCCATCGAAATAGCAAAGCTATCTTAATGATCGAAGTTCAATCTGACAATCAGTCCTCCGACAATTCAATTTCTGCTCCGTAACGAAGAGAAAGTTTTTTTTTTATCAGTGTTCATTTCTCGCGCTATTCTCGACAAGCGGAACGGTTGAAAAAACAGAAGGTAGCAAATAGGAGGGTTGACACGCGACCACAAAAAAAATATGTATCGACTGTGTTCGATTTCGTTTCGCGAGGAACAACGCTAACAACGAAGAGAAGGAACCAATTGCTCGAAAACCGCGCTGGTACTCTTTTGTCTACGAGTCTTCTCTTCCTTTTTCGAGTTCCGCCATTTCGAAATGGACGTAGAAACACTATCCTTTGTTTCGATTTCGATGTTTCTGCGATGTTATTTTTTTGCAAACAGAAACCGGACGTTTTTTTTTTACAGGAAACGTTAGATTTAGCGATTGAGTGGTTGCTTGCGTAAGAATGAACGTTTCACATTCTATCTTCAATTATTAATTTCTTTTTGAACAGTAGTATATGAAAAATTTCTAACATTTTTTTAAAGGTATATGTATGCATTCCAAGTATCATAAAATATTACTCCTAAAGATATTCGATTTTAGTTTAAAGGATTTCTCATAACTTTCTCGTGTCTTGTTGACTTCTCCACTTTTAAACCAATTTCAATTAATTCCTTCAAGCCGATAATTCCCGACGTTAAAATGAATTATATCAACAATCTTCTGCAACGTTATGTTTTAAAACACGCACGTATTAATTCCTGAATTATTAGCCGACATTATTCTAAAGTTCGCCTTGGAGTTTCCCATTCGTCTTCGGGATTTGCTACCTCAATCATTTAAACACCCCTCGAAACGTTAATTGCGACCCCCCCTCCCTAGTCGAGCAATTCCCGTCGATACCGGCGAACGTTCGATGTCCAACGCCCTCGTCGGTGGTTTTTCTCTTACGGAGAAATTCTGGGGACTTGTAACGAGGGTTGGCACGCGATGCGCGTACCAAAACACAAAACCCGCCGTAAAAAAAAAGCCAGGGAGACCAGCCAAAGCAGACGGGGTGTGCGAAAACCAGACAGACCGAAAGGGGGGAATAGAGGAAGGCGAAAAGGGCAGGCTCTGAAAGCAAAAAGGCAATAAAAAAGGAAAAAAAAGAGAAGAGGAAGAAATAACGCGTTCGTTTAATTTTCGACGTAGGTAGCGTGGAGGTAACAGAAATAAAGAAAACATCGGTGCGACCCGACACCCCACTGCTACCTTCCACGAGCTTCTCTCGGGACCTTTTTTCCCCTCTTTTTATTTCAGACCTGTTTTTCCCCCGTGAAACAATTCCGCGGCACCCTTGCTCATTGTTGAATCACGCGATTTCTTCTTTCCCCGTGCTCTGCTGGTTCAACGGGTAAACGTCGACCGAGTAAGGATGGAAAGAAGAAAAAAAGAAGGGGGACGGGAGAAGATGAGAATCAGGGAATGGTGGGGAAACAAAGAGCCAGAGTAGCCCGGGCAAAAATGATAAAACTGTTGCAAAGTTTCTAGGCGAGACTGGAACTTTGTTATTTCTCTTGGTCGGGAAGATTCATACGTAGTAAGTAGCCGTGGATCTGAGAAGGGTGACGGAGAGGAGGCAAGATGCTTCCACACTGGCCAACTTTTCACGTGAAACTTCCAGATTGGAAATATTTCGTGGACGTCTGCCTTTTCTTTTCTTTTTTTCTCTCTATCGCGTTACTGGTTTCGCGGGTCGGATTTCGATAATACGTTTCTGTTATAAATTATATGATCGGAAGTTTTGTGCTGCAGAATTCGTATAGGAATGAGGAACGGAATTGTACGCCAATGATAGATTTACATCCTATTGGACTTGTCATTATTGGAAACGTTTATTGGAAATATTCGAGGATGATTTGTGGTTTTTATTATCGGTGCCTGGTTATTTGTGTATTTGCATTTTAATAATAATTACCATTCTGTGATACTACGAATGGTATTTATATAATGATATATAATATGAATGTGTTAGAGGTATAATAACTTTGATATAGGCAATACGATGGAGGTATTGATGCTGTTTATATGATATCCGTTCTGAATTTAAATTTTGATTGCGGATTAAAAAATACTGCGATAGCCTCTGTGTGGATAATTAAAAGAAATCGTTTAACATAGTTGCGAATAATTACAATTTCTGAATTATAAATAAAATTGAATTAATAAATAGGAAGCTGCAATATTACAACTGTAACAACAACCAACACATAATTGGAACATCTTGTGTAGACGCAACTTTTCCTTATGTCCTTCCGCCTATTGACGTAAACTATTTTCGTTATTAATAACCTCTGATTTCGTTCAGATTTCTATTTATTGCATTATACATACATACCAAATATATAGATTCGGATTATCACAAGTTTCATTGTTTTAAACTGAGTTTCTAGAAAAACCATAATAATTATGCGATGAAACCTAATAGACGAATAATGCCATTCAACTGATTCGATTAAAAGCGAGAAATTTCACTAAACGAACAACAGCCACGGGAGCAAGAGTACAACCAGTGGTCGTTTGAATTAACAATTTACCCGCGCACCAGGTAAACTACTGCGAGATTAAATAATGCAGTGGCATGGCTGAGGACACTTGTTATACTAGCTAATTACCGTCGGCAAACGAGACTGGTGGACCGTAAAAATGGAAGAATACGCTGTGGAGCCGCAAAGAATGTTCAGCACCGGGAGGATCCAGTAAAAGAAAAGGGAAGCAACGAAAAATGAACTTTGCACACGCTACGATGAAACAGTCGGACGATAAAATTGGTTTAACCTGGAGCTTAAAATTCGTTTGGTTAAAACTTACGCACGCCGTTTCAAGTAGAATCATGAATTTTCTCTATCCGGCTATCTCTATGTATACAATACGGTTTCTTTTAACTTAATCGTTATCAGATGGAGATGCAGAAATCTTTGAAAGAAGGTACGGAGAGAAGAACAAGACGAATGTTGTACTGGACGGATCCATAGTTATTTGCAAATAGGAATTTCTGTATATCCTGGCTATCTCTCGCACGGTCTGAAATTTGATTTCAGACCCTGTCCGTTCGAATCCATTGATATAATAACAAGAACAGAAGCAAGGGAAACGCGGTCGATTTCTCGATACAGAAGACCCCGAGAAATGCGCGAGACTGCGCGAGAAATATTGGTCTCGCTTTTTGTTCTTTGTGGTCTAGCTGCTTTGTAAGGGAGCTTTGAATCGAACGTTAAATATTTTGCCCGAATGTTTGGAGTTTAATAAATTTTATAGATTGAAGCCGATTAATTGAGATACTTTTACTAAACGATTGAAATTACATTCTGTGCTGCATTAATCTTGCAATAATATTTGAATAATTCAGATGGAACGATTGAAGAGGCCTTTTTTTCAAATATATGGGCAATTGAAATATTAAATATGTATTACAATTTTGTCTATATTCGACAATGGATAAAAAAATCTTTATTTATAATTATAACACTATAAGGTATAGGTGTGTCATGTAGTTCCAATGAAATTTTTAATACTATCCTCTTCTGTAAAGCAATGTTAATTATTCTCAGGCTTCAAAGCAATACAATTTCTTAATAAAATAACAAAATGATAGGGGGGAATGGTATTTTATACAAGACAGAGCAGTAGACTAATGATGATAAGAACATAAAATAATCAAAATAAGAAATAAGACTATATAAGACTATTTCAAGAAGTAAGCCACTTTAACTATTTTCGTTCTTATAAAATGTATGCAGATTGTCAAAGTAGATACGGCGCACAAACAGAAGATACTTTCCTTTGAATGTACCATTCGTTATGTTCGTTTACTGATAGGGGCTCGTTTCTCTAAGCCCGGGGAAACGTCAAGGCAACATTTTCTGTGGAAGAACCGATTAGAGTTCGTTCGACAGTGCGTTTTCGAGAGTTCGAAATTGGCATTGGTAAGCCGCGTCTTCGTCGTACGTATCCGGTGATTCGAAGTTCTTCGAGTGGCCGCGGGCTAAGGGAACTTGATTTCCGATAAATTTCCACAGTACAATCTCGAAGTATCCGGGCTAACCAGCAAAGCGGAAAAACTGATAAGATTTCGCCCGCGGCTCCTTCTTTTTACTATTCATTTGCTGCCTCCCCCCCGTTTCCTCCTGTGAATCCAATATCACTTACAATTTCGCATTGTTCCTTTCTTTTTTTTACACTAATTCTTGCCCGGATTGTACGTATATTCAATTTACTCTCTGTCCCGTAACATTTGGGAGAAACGTGTTTGTAATTTGTGATTTATACCGTACTCTGATTAATTTCCTTTATTTAATAATTGTTTCGGACAAAAGGGAATTTTTTCCCGAGGCAACGAATTGGATTAAACAAAAGTAAATGCAGAACGTAAATTGGAACACTGAATCGTGTAAATTCTATATAATTTTTTATATAAAAATGATATAATAGAACGTATGTTAGTCGCAGAGATTTTTCAGGGTTGAAGCAAATGGTTGGGAATAGAATATCACCCAGGAAAAAAGGGGGATGAAAGGGCTACCCCAGTCCCTAACCGCTTAGCAAACATTCTGCATGGGGAGCCGTGTGATCTGTTAAAAAATGCATGCACATCCCGATTAATATTGAAACCTTGATTAAAAGCCTTCATGAGAACGTAGGATAAATGTTCAGAATTTAAATCGAATGTTTCATTGCTCTTTCAATAATGCATTTCAATTTGCGAAAGTCTTCGTGCGATCTCTGTACGCCGACAATATATGACGATGGTGAACGATAAATGTAGTGATTCCGCAAGGAAAAGGCATTCACCTTTTTTTATAAGTTAGAAATCAAGAAATCATTTAAATTTAAACGATTTCCTCGGAATTATTTACTAAATTTAATGGAAAGATTATTGGGACTATGTGTTATATTATTTAACAATTCACAATTTGAACAAAATTTAGTGGAGAAATATAGATATAACATAGATATAATGGCCCACTTATAATGAACCAAGAAATTAAATATAATGAAAAAACTAAATAAAAAACTGTAAATTGGTAAGTCTAATACGACGTATAATATAAATCCAACAAATAGACAATTTTTACAATCTGGCCGCAGTGAACTTATTCATGATTCGCAACGGCACGAACCGACGAATGCCAAAATATCGGGCAGAAATGCAGGAATTTCATGAGATTCGTACGATGTCAAATCGAATTGCAACGATTCGAAGGGTGACTTGTATCCGCGGAAGAATTACGTGATTCTGCTCGGCGGTCGCGGAAAGCGACTATAGCTGGCCTTAAATTTTACTTAACATTATCTGGCATAGGTAGCGGGCATGAATACGCGCAAGACCAGCCACTCGTGCCGAAGTTATGCACAGCATTTGCCCGTGAGGACATAACTCTGGGCACAAAGTTGGCAGAGAACAGCGTCGGAATCTCTTCCGTGCTGGAATAACGCGAAAGCTAGAATAACAAACCACCTATGTTACTGTCCGCCTCTTCTGGCCTCTTGGCCCCCCTTTGCCGATATACCTGAAGGGGTTGGCGTTGAATTCGATTTTGAACCCGTAGAACGGACTTACAACATAGGAGGGTGAGCGGTACACTGGCTGGAAGGTGTCCTGCGTTTTGGATATCGATTTTTTAATTGATTAAATAAGAGGAGATCTTCGGTTGCATTTTTGTAAACGAGTTGTGAATCTGGTTAGCGAGATGCCATAATCGTTGAGTATGGTTTGTTTGAAACGGAAAGGGGGTATTATGTTAGTGTTATAGTTTGGGCTATTTTGAAAGTGAGCGAATTTTTTCGTTTTGTTCTTTATTACTGTTCGGCGCGCCGTTTGACATTCTATTAAACGGATGGTTTTACGGCGAGGTGATTGAATGAATTTGTTCAAAGTTATTTCTGTGAGTGGTATATTTTTTTGGCACTATTATTAAATTTGTCGAGACTCTGTAGAGACGAAGATTATAAACATTCAATATTTAAAGCTTTCTTTAAGAGAAATAAATTTGTATGCATATTTAAAATTTGCATTAAATGTAATATTTCTACGATCTAGGTTAAATAAAGAACATAAATGGTAAGCCAGTTATATTTGTTAAAATTTAAAATCTCAGACGTTTGCTTTTATAGTTTCCTCTGTGGAATTGTATATGAACTAACTTCGGCCAGTGGAAACAACTGCACTAAAATAGTTGATGGACACTTGTGTTTTTAAAGTCATAACCATTTTAGAGAAGTACCTCATTCAGTGATGGTCAAGCTTCACGGACCATATAAATCCTCGAAGCCTAACATTTCTGTTATACTTCGTTCAATATTCATACAACCACATGTTTAAGAAACACAATTTTTTAAATAATCTTGTTTCAAACAATAAACCAACCATACTTGGCACAAATACGTGCCTAATACTTCCATACACTCTACTAAGTATAACTTATTCAAAAATTTGTAAACCTTCTTTATTCCGATTAACAACCGAATAAATATATATTCTAAAACTAAATCTCCCGAACGAATGCCACGAAACACAGAAAACCACTAAAAGTTGCCCCACATTAATCTCCATACACGAAACGTTCTCTTGGTAGCGGCGGCATTCTAAATCGATTCGATATTTCGGTAAAGCAACGAAAACTAATTATTCATCGTGGTTCGTAGCACCCGTGTCGCTTTCTGAGTCCGTAATGGAAAAGTTTCTTTCCATGGGGTAACGTGTGGTTATGGGACGCCTACGAAACTTTTATTTACGCACCGGGTAATAAAGACGATAATAGAATATTCTATAAACGTGGGGCGCGATCCCGTAGTTTTCATAACGTATTCCATTAGCAGAAGTTGCCGCAGCGAACTTGTAGAATGGCCGACCGGAAAAATGATAATGGAATTGGAGGTTTTGTGAAAAGTCTCCTCTGTGTCCCTGTCTCTCTTTATTTCGTTTCCCGGTCGAAGGAAGACCATGGATAACGACGTTTTCGATCGACACGCCCCTGATAAGACGTTCGCGGAAAAATGTCGATCCTCGTCCAGAAAGAACGAAATTAGATCGCGAACGTTTCGAAAACGCGAAGGGAATTTCTCGTGGAGGATGAATTTAACATTTCTATCGCGGCAAAGATAAGCTTTTGGTATTCGGAATTGAAAATGTATTGATAAGTCTCTCGTTTAAATAAACGATTATTGAAGAGGATGGAATTTTTACGGACGAATTATTTTATGGAAAATTAATTGAACAGAGTGTGCCAGTGAATTTTTTACAATTCTTGTATGCCTTTATAAATATTAAGTATGGTGGGTGAGTAAGTATTGCCTTCGTGCTCTTGATTCCTTTGTGTTTGTAAAAAGAGTGCAGATTTTACTACAGACTTTTTTTAATTTTAAATTTGAGTTCTTGTTTTAAACAACCGTTGTATTTGGAGGAAAAACTTTTGTTCCAGTCTGCTTCTCCTCTCATCCTTTCATTTTAATTAAATTTTATATTCTTTGAGAGTACTGTTTCCATATTTCTTCATTCACCTTTATTTTTTCTTCGCGCACCCTTATCTCTTTCCTTTATTATTCTTTTTTTCAGCTCTTGCTTAGCTTTTATCCTTTTTCTCCATTACTTTTCCCTCATACTGTTACCATTTCAATCTTCATTCTTCCCTTTTCGCCCTTGTCACGCGTTTCCTTTTACTTACTTAGTTTAAGGAGATATTCTTGTCTAGACAGCCAGCTTTTGAAAATTAATTGCAGAAAAGTGAATAATGTACTTACAGTTGAACTGACACTAATTTCTTATTTATGTGAATTAAATAACCGAGCGTGATTGTACGATTCAATATTCATTTTTAGTATTTCGTGTATTTGTAAAAATGCAAAAATTCTGAACGAGAATTCAGTTTTCATTTTTCTCCCGTCTGTCCTTCGTTTTCCTGACGAATCTCCGCTCTTCTACATAGCAGCACTCGAGCACTTAATGCAAAAGTCGGTCCAGGTGAAGAGTGGCGACCGAGATTCGTGGTACACGCCACTGAGCCGCCACCTCTGGCTGGATCTTTTATCTCGTTACCCTGTCCGTTAACGAGAAGTTTCGTCGTCGAGGGAAGTTAACCATCTGGTCGACTGATACGCTACAATAATCGAAACTGGGCTAAGAAAACACCGAGAACATTTTGGCCATTCGTTATAATCCATCTTGGATTATTGTGACGGGATCCAATAATCACAGGTGATCTTTGACCTGAAGAAATTTCATTGTACTCGGCGGACAAATGCTTTCGCGTTTTTCTTGACGGAGATGAATGAAAATTGACTCCCTCGAGGGAAAAGATTGTAGTAGAGGGTTGGGCGGATAACGAGGCGCAGTTTCAAACAAGGGAGAAGATATTTGAAACGAATTTCGTTTTGGACAATGGTGGAAATATGCTGGGGATTTGTTTAATTTACTGCTTCCGGATACTGAACTGTATTTAGAAGAAAGAAAAAGGAATTATAAAGTGTGCGTATTATACGTTTGGTGTGACAGTGGAAATATTATTTTCCTTCAATTATATATTTATTGTTTTAAAGTGTCGGAAATTTTAATAATTCAACTCCCTTTTTATTAATGACTTTACTAATAGCTTGTACGTATTTGTCTCCGAAACATTCTGTAAAGCTTTAGAGGAAGAAAAATTGGGCGAGAGGTTGTTGAATAAAAAATATGTGTCAACAGTTACATAATTTATATTTAGGTGAAATGAAATGGAGTTCTGGAGAATGTCCATTCACCAGCTTACAATGTCTGAGAAAAATTCTTACGATACGTGAGCTTCAGATATAAAAATTAAACCTAGGAAGATATTTGCATAATTTTATTTCTCATTCAAATGTATACAAGTCTTGCGGCTTGTGAATAGGCGGAATGTTTATCAGGTAAATAATCGATTTCACGTCCCTGTGGGAACAAACAAATCGGTTTCAATGCGTTTGAAGGAATCACTCTATTTACCTCGCTTAACACCGCATACACGCGCGCGATCATCGAATTCGAAAGTGTCATTCAATTACAGACACTTTTAATTCTGGTACAATGAGCCTTTAACGACAAACAAAGCAGCGGTATTCTTTGATGTTGCGGCTGGAATCACTTCAAAGTGGACGGAACGATTACATTAGCGGATTTAATTGAATCCCAATCGCTGGTATTAGGTTCGTTTAGAACACTCTCGCAAGAAACTCTCGACACAAGGGGAACGCAATCCGGATACGTACGGTTGGATCGTGTTCGATTGAATCTGAAACGGGCATGAAATGTAATTATGGGATATCGAGTGAAAAATTGAATGGAGAGTTTCTTCGTTCTACAGGTTGTCTATATTTTCTATACTAATTATACGTATTATTATGCTTCTTTCAAATTTTTAAGAAATATTGTGTACCATTTTTAACAATCCCATTTATACACATATTTTTCTTTTATTGAATCTATGTTATTATGATAATTCAAACAGCACGTTCTACGCGCTACGGGTATCGTGGTACTATTATAATCAACGTAGAATCTGGCAGAAGTTGTCGGTTGATGTAATTTCGCGGAAATATTTACCCTGGACCTATGATATTTAATGCAAATGAAACAATCTACGAGTTTCGCAATGTTACCCTAGATAACAACGTCAACTTCTGAGTGCAGCCTCCTTCCCTGTTCCTATTTACGGCGAATTCCAAGCCCCTTGGTATTTTCGCTGTATGTTAATTACCGTGATTCCGATAGTGTAATTAATTGAACTAACAAACATTCCGGACAGGAGGCTGAGTTACGTCTGTTCTACTTAGATTCTTGTTTTGTTTGGCTGGTATTCACCTGCTTTATTTCAATGCATAATATTGTAGCGCCACGAACCCATTTCAATAATTCCACTTCGAGCGGGTTAAATAAATTTCAAAGTTTCGTTACGTTTGAAGCGTTTTCATCTCTCAACATACATTTCTCTCGGCTTCAGGTGGCAATTTCTTAATTTAACACATCCGGCGTACACTAAACATTTCATCGATCGATATCACTGCTGTCAATTTATCAGTTACGAACCATTACATCAATTATCCTAACTACCTTCGAAACAACCCTATCGACAGGACAATCTATCGCCCAGTATCTGGAATACCCATGATCTTTTTAGGGGGGAGAGTCGATCGTCCGTTCATAAGGGGAAACGTGCTGCCGCATCGAGGGAATTCGAATCATATTAGGTGACCGGGCACGATGGGGATGGACATGGCGCGGGGTGGAAAGAAAAACATTCGTGCACAGTGTGCACGATGCCTGGACATTGTGTATTCCGCCTTCGCAGCAATGTTTCCCCAAGTAGGATTCTACGTGCCTTTTTCTCGTTCTGCGCCAACGATACCAGGCCGTGGCACGGCAGGAACGAGGTCGCGCCACCGACTTCCGCCTAGCGAATTCCGGTCACGCCGGATAGATCTGCCGCGGGAAAGTAAGCCCCTTTCCGCGGCGGCGCGTCCCCTTCCGCTATTACACGAGCATTACACGCGTTTTATCTCCACGCGAACGGAGCTCGAGTTTAGCGGCCGCGAGTGGTATCGTTGGACGAAAGGATTAACGAGCTCTATGCTCTTGGCATGGCTCGCGTGGTCGATATCGAACAAACGACGATTAGGGGCTGCGGCCGTTGTTTGTCTGATTGAAAAGTTATCGACGCTGGTGGAGGATTTTCTTGTCCGTTGGTGGACGCCGCGAACCCGTGTTGAATTTAAATCATTTTTCCGTGCGCAATTTCGTGGACTCGGGTTTACATCGCTGCAGGACAGTCTGGTATCATTACATTATGTGCTTGTCCTGGATTTAGTATAATATAGTAATGGTTTAGTATTGTTCTAGTGGTAGATTGTATTATTAGGTATTACTATTGTGGACTGTATTAATACTACGTATAATAATAATTGAGCACAGTGATAGCATTAATACTATTTATATTACTAATAGTAATTAATTACATTGCCATGTGTACTACAGAATTATTATATTTCGAGATGTAGTACCAACCATTATATTGATAGCAATAATTACACTTAATTTTCATGATCGATAGAATTTATTGTGGCGATGTTTTTTTTTTATTTACGATGTTATTGTAGCGAAATATACAACGCAAAGGGCCGAGAAAATTAATGCCCACCAATGTATATCACGTTAACTGGGCAACTAGTGTAGTGCAGTAGCCTAGTACAAGATTGCTGTAATATAGTAGGCTGCTACCGTGGTAGAACGGTACTATACAATAAGTACAACCGTGCAATGCATTGCAATGGTGCATGCAACTAACAATAAAATAGCACAGAAAAGCAGTAAACATTCGAAAATTAAATTCAGCTGTGAAATACTATAATAATAAAGTCTAGGAATATATTTCACCTCGAAAGTAATGGCGTCCCTTCGAATTTGCAAAACCTTTCGTACAAGCAAGATTATATGTCCCCAGGTCATTTGACACTCTATTTTTCGCAAGCTGAACCACACTGAACCACGGATCCTCACGAACGCGTTGCGTTACGTTTTACGATCGTTCTTCCTCTTCGTCGACGACGGCATTAGCAGATAACGAGACGTTCGCAATAACGAGCCGGAAAATACGGCAATTTAGCAAAACTTACACGAGGAGCGGCGTTAATACCAGTGGAAAACGAAAATTCGCGGCAGCCGCGAGCGAAGGCGGGCTGGCAGCTATATCAAGCGACATTAGGTCGGGCGCGTGGAATGTACCAGACGACGATAACAGCCATTTTTAATGGCGTGGACTTGTAGTACCCGTTAGCCAGGAACGCAGCCGTCGGAATGACTTCGACCACCGTTCCACTGTAATTCGGGGGTTGCTGGAACTTCTGAATTGCGGATGGTTGAGCCAACGCCGGATCGTCAATGAATATTTTTGTCCCGTATTCTTGAATTCGCAATGAAATTGTTTAATTCGATATTGTGCTGAGGTTGAATCGTTAAACAAGGAAATTATTCAACAAGAATTGGAGAATTAGGTTTTGGTGTTTCAGAGTTCAGCAATTTCAGCGTCTTCGATTCACTAAGCCAGTTGTCTTTGTTTCGTTTTAATCTTCCTTTTATTGAAATGGTTATTACATTCGAAAGCCTTTTAAAGGCTTTTTTCAAACATTTAATGTGTCATCTAAATGGAACAGAGGTGCATAAATCGCCTGCAATTTGCGTAGCTGAGTGGAAGAAAACAGAAGATTACCTGATACAGGACAAACAAATAAAAGCTTCCGAAAACTGGGACGGGCATTTGTCTTTTCCTCCGCCTTTATATTTTTGCTTGCCCTATTTCTCCTTCTTTTATAATTTCATCCTCCTTAATCTCCCACGTTCTTCTCGCTTCGAATATTATCTCTGTGCTTTTTCTCAAGTGTCTAAAATTTCTCCTTTCATTCGCAATCATTTTTTACAACTTTTACTGCTCCCATTTCTTCTCCGTCATTCATCATACTATTCCTCACCTTTCATTTTCACTTATCAGCAACGAAGCACAGGTCCAGCCGACAGAAGACAAGCAATGAAAACTCTGAAGAAGTTCAAGCAAGTGGTCCTCTGCGTCCCAAAATCCATCATAAGAAAGTTCCTCCAAGTGAACAATTATCGCGCAGATTAGTTAGCAAGAAGATCGTCCAGGAATAAAAGAAAGTTGCCTCAAGTTTCTTCCCTCTTCGAACACTGACAATGAGGATCATTAAAATTTCCAACACCGCCTGCGTCACTGCTGGACCGATTCCCCTTCCCTTCCCTTCCCTTTTAACTGCCACACTTCCCATGCGTACCGATACAGATTTAAATCGCTTTATTATTTTAACGAACCGACTGATTCTCCTTTATTTCTTCATCTGCAGTGCAGAAAAAAACAAAACGATCGCGAGCAAAACAGAGATGGAAGGACATCCGTCGTTCGATGGTCATTATCCACTCGGTGAAACTTCCGGAACGCTTCTAATCCACGAGGTCCCTCTGTACTCCATTCGTTACAGCGAGTATTTCGAGTGTTTCTCGTTATCGCGAAACAACCCGAGCCGTGGTGCTCGCGATCAATTCCTTGAAAACTCGCTGTTAGCAATGGTGGCGATCGATCTGTCGGATTCACGGGACCGTTCGTTCGAGTTAAGTGGCGGAGCTTAATTGTTCTATCGGCCCGCAACTGCTGCAGGCGTTGTGAGAAAAAAGTGGAGGGAGAGGTGTTCGAGTTAATAGAAATGGAAATAAAAATTGCGCCAGGATGAGGATAGGGGTGAGGAGGAACGAGGGGGAAGGAAGAATTAAAAAGACGGTGCGAACGAACGGAGTGCTGATTTATGTGTCCTGGTGGAAAATCTTTCCTGTGTTTTATAGACCTTTCTTGCGACAAAAATGATCTCGATTGATTTGTGTACAGAGCTATATTTTTAATTACTTTTTAAATGGAAAAAAACATTTGATATCGATAAAAGAACGGAGCAAAGCGAAGGAATGTTTTCGGGAAGAAAATAGATAAGAAGAAGTACGAAGAAAACACGAATTCCAGTGGATGACCGTTAGCAGCATTGTAAAATTGAGTCAGTTCATTTTCACTAGTTCGTGGATGATTTTATGGAACAAACACGTCGAACTTCTTTCCCTTCGAACTACTTTGATTGTCCTCCATTGTCATTATGCCAGAGAAATTATAAAATTACTATTGCTTTAATTTTTATGAAATTAATTTCTTTTCGAAGTGCTTTGTAGAAATTCTTCATGTGCCAAAAAGGAAATACACACACGTATTAAATAATTCGTAACTCACTTCAGTTATCAATTGTATGAATTTTCAGTAACAATAGCGAGGCTTTTCTATAAGCAAATTGATTCAAATTGGGAATTGTGATAGTGTACGGGCGAAACGCTGGACGAGATGGAAATAAAAGTCAGAACGTTTCGCAAAAGTTACAAACTCGTGACGGGGATATCGGGGAAGGAAATAGAAGCGAGAAGGCGGAGGGACGAAATCTGTGAGGTCGAGAAGTTTTAAGGGGGTTACGAGGTCTCGTTCGAAAAGTCGATCTTGAAAGCCACCCCGTTCGGCATACATAGCTAGGCGACTTCTTTTTTCTCTTGACGATGAAACGACCGCAAGAACTTCAATAATTCACGATTCCTCGATGTGATTCAATATTTAAACAATGTCTCCCTGTCCCTTCGTATTGTTTTGCATGAACGAGTTGTCGTGAAACTCAGTCTGCAGCGCCAATTCAATCGACTTGGAGGCAACAGCGGGCTGTTTTATTTATTCCTTTTTGGATATCGACAGCACGTATAAACAGCAAGTGTAACGGTTGACCAAATATTTTTATTAAATTGTATTGCATTTTTGTTTGCAAGATGTTTAGTGAATTATTATAAAATTTACGTTCTGTTAGATGCTAAAACAAAATTGTAGCTAGCGGTACAGTCACGCATAAAATTGATTGAACAAGTGTCATTCGAATATAATGGAAAAGATTAGTAATGTTAACTTAAATATTATTTATGTACCCTTGCAATGCATGAATTCTATCTTTCTTAAAAATAAAATTTGGGTCAACACCTAGAGTGTCGTTCAGTTTAAAATGTAATAATAACAATTCTCGGCAATTGTCTCACTTATTGTTAATGTTGTTCATAATTGCATCGCAATTAATAGAGAAAGGCCGGTTACTCAAGTACTTCTAATATTCTTGAGGAACGGATACGAAGTTCAAGCCTTCTCAAGGAAAAGAATCATGTTTGCAGTAAGTTTCAAGTAGAACAGAACCGTGCGTGATCAGACATACGTAATGAGGCTCAAACAGAAGTTATTCCTGATCAAACAAGTCGAACATGGCTGCACAGTCAAATACACTCTGCATCTGTGTAGTTAAGTGAGGGAAACACTATCGTCTTCAGTCAGACAAGTAGAATAGGGGCGCGCCTGGCGGGACAAGTACAATAGGTACATCTGCACGTGTCTGATTTGCAGCAGTAGAATAATGTACCTCTTCTGCACAACATTTTTGCCATATTCTTACGTAAAACAGTAATATATCAGTCACGGTAAATTTACATTGGGAATTCTATTTATATATGTGACCATAAAATAAAAGTAAAAAATATTGCAGATAACAATGTCGCCACATTTACAAAGTCTTTTACTTTACTCCCCCAGATTCTTGAAATTTTCACATTTCGTCAATCGTACGGAGTATTGTTACACATACATATAACATACACGAGTTCTTTATTTACGACCCCCCGTGGGAATAGAAGCGAAAGCGAAAAATTGTACTCGCGAGATACGTAAGAGCCGTTGCGCTCCGCGTGGATTTCCCCTCAGACCTTGTTATAGGAAAGGGTTAACAAAATTTCGGAGTGACTATCATCCGAGATTGTGCTTCTTTTCCCTATTAGAAACGTTCCTATCATTTCAAGCACCGTCAGAAATCAGATCAACAGCACACAATTTACACAATTCACAGAATTCCCTCCCAAAATCCAACACCTAACGAACCCCACAATTTCCATAACAGATTTCACCCCAGCAATGTCCATTAAATACAGCGTTCGCCAAACAAAACTGACCGTACGATCGATCAGAATTTCTCTAAAAGCTTCTATCCGAAAATTCGTCGGAGCGCAAACACCAAGCGACGCGTCGAATATCCATCAATCACAGAAAACCAAAATTAACCGAGGCCTGCAGTCGCATTTCGCGTGTCATCGTTCGCGCCAGAAGTTCTCCGTCTGGTGTGTACACGTATCTCCCGTCGAGAGCAAGCTGGACGATCCACGAAAATCTACCGATCGGCCATTCGCCACGGATAATTCGACGGCGACGACGCGGTTTTGTTATGAAATTTCCGTTTCGACACCGACGCACAAGGCCCGTCGCCGTGTCTCGCCAGATTAAATTATAACGCCGACCCTGATTTACATCGGCAGCGATGCAAACTCCCTCGGTTGGTTCGTTAGAAAGTTCCACGAAAGTGTCGCAGTTGGCGTGTTCCCGGTGCTGGCACCCTGAGCAACGATTCCCATGCAAACAGGCGCGCGAGCGAACACTATCGTCCCCGGGTATACTGTTCTTGGCACACACAGGGACAGGTAGACCCTCCCAGGTCTATTTGTTTCCAGGTACTTTTCCCAGGAAGTTGCAGATCGACCACTCCGCTGATTTACAATTCTCCGCTTCCTTCGGCCCACTGGTGGTTGGTCATGCATATTTAATCGGCGCCGGACCATCAACGGATAAGTAGGCCCACACTTTTCTGTCGAACCGTTTGGCAGCGTGTTCGTGGGCGTTTGCAGACCTCGAAACATGTATAGTTGATCCTTTGTCCTCGCTGATGGGGTTGGGGAAAGTTGTTACGGAGGAACACGTGCTCTCACTTTCGCATTTATGTTCATGGTTGGTGAAGTAGAGGGTTAGCGGTGTTGTGTTCGGTTCCGCGCTTTAATACTTGAGATGATATTAAATTAGGTGGCTGGCTAGTTCGAAGTACTGTTTAATGTAATAGACCAGGGATTCCCAAACTATGTTCCGCGAAAAGGTAATAGCTGTTCCGTGAAAATCTGTTTTATGCGTTATGTTTTAAAATGTTAGTAATCACTAAATAGATAATGAATGTTATTTCTCATTTTTTTAAATTTGATTGATTATGTTTTATTGTTATTACCTACCCTACAAAATAAACAATGTGTTCCGTGAAAATTTCGGGATTTACGAAGTGTTCCGTTGCAGGGAAAGTTTGGGAAACCCTGTAATAGAGGACGGAAGGGTTACACAGCTGCAGGTGCTATGAATTATTCTTGAGTTTTTTAATAGCTAGGGTGGAAAGCGGGTAACGAGATTACCGACCTCGAGGGTCTATTATTTCGGACGAATTGATTTACACATGATGGTAATATTGTTTAAGAATTCTCGGTACAGAAGTACCAAATATGTATATCCACGTACCTTACTCCGTACACGTACTCCGTTTTAAAATGTATCGAGGGATAAATTATAGATATAAACCGTCAGCACAAACTTTTAGTTTATTTAACAAGAAAATGAATAATTTTTGTATCCACATATGTAAATAGTTTATGGAGTTCGTCTGCGAGCATACTCACGGACAATAATTCAAACAGCATCGTTTTCATTTTCATCAAACTTTCTGAACATCAACAGAGTCACGACAATTGCCAGTTTAACCAACTAATTTTTTCAACCCCCGATCGAAGTCAATTTCAAGATGCTTACTGAATACCGAATAAGCAGACTAGGTAGACATGTTCTAACCGTCGATCATCTCTTCAAGTTCTTCCTGTTGGCCACTCAGTCGATTGTGTACCGTATTCGCCTGAAGGCGGTTCCATTGATGGAACGAAGGAGCCTGTGCAAACCTCTCTTCTCGATCGGTAGTGCATCTTCAATTCGTAATCAGGCAGGATTTGTCCTCCGTCTCCTTGTCGGCGTCTCCTCATTGAAACGAGGAGTGCACGAGTCTCTTATGCACAAGACAGACTTCAATAGTTCTTAGTGGCTGAACGAAGATCGTAGAATAATTTAGATAAATGTGTGGCTGAAAGGACAAGTCTAATTCGCGGACTGGCGTATTGTTTTTGGAGAATTTAATGTTTCACAAGGGGATGCATAAAACGTTACGATTACAGAACGTACAGAATTTAATAATATAATTCGTAAATTAATTTACGTACAATAATAATAATAATAATATAATGTCTAAGCCGTATTATTATACCATAACAGCAATAATTATTAAGCTGTGTTATATTCCAATTAAATATATTCAGAAAATATTACGAATTCGTGTCGAATTATTTGCAATCGCAATATGGATATAACGGCAGTATAAATAGAATTTTCTGTATACATTTAGCAACAAGTATGTAGAAGCTAAATTATTTCTCTAGAAATTGCGGCAGCTGTAACAGTAAAACCCAGGGAATCTACGATTCAGTGTTAGCGTGAGTATTAATCTCAATCAAAAAATCTCTGGACATTCCATGGTATCCCGTAACGGCACCATTAATCTGATATGTGTAACGCCAGGCGAAAATATTTTATCAGCAGAAAGATGTACATTCGAGTGGCTTAGCAACGGAGTTTTGTATGGAGCTCTTTTATAGGAGAGAAGGTAATCCCTTTTAGCGCGTTTGTCAAGTAATGTTTCTCATGGCTCCGGTCGTATCGAGGTCCTTTAGCAGGAAGCGCCCTTCTTCGAGCCCCGCCACCTGCAAAGGTAATTCTCTTAAGGACCTCCTACGTTCATAAATCTCACTGTACACCCTCGGTGCGTGGTTGTGAGAACGTTTGCATTCGAGGAACCCGCCTTGTGAACCAAGGCTAAAAGAAGATCGAATAGCCTTCTGAATAATACACGCAGGGCCGCGCTTCCCTTCCTTTTTCACCCCCGTTGTTAAATCAGGAAGCGTACGTGGTAATATTTTTTATGGGAGTAGTGTCTTCTTCAAGTATGCGTTCAAATACACGGTAACTTACTTAGGGTTGATTTTTATCGCGTGTTAGGGCACAGTTTGATTCATGTGAAAAATATTTGTCTAGATATGGACGAAATACAGGGCGTTGAAAGCTATTTAATTAGGTGTGTTAATTGAACTATTCATTAATATTGGGAGTGTTTTTTAATTGGAGACTATCCTTAGAAATTGATTAGACATACGGTGAAATTATCGAAATTGTTTACGAAAGCTACCTAAGAAAATTCTGTATCAAGCTCAACGTGAACTCATTTATCCGGATCCTCTGTTTATTTCTAGAGGATTACACTTTTCTACGTTTTCGATCCCGCCTATTGCCATTCGTTCTGCAAGCCGCTTAAGATAAGCTCGAAATTGAATGAACCAAGATAAAAACAGAAAACCTCCTTCGAATCAAGAAATCCTCGTCCCTTTCCATCAAATAAACTCTTTCGAGAAGGTAAGAAAACATTTTATACAGCCCATACTATTTTTTAAACGGCACCGATGGGATCAAAGCCGATTTTCTACGACGACACGAGTAGATTGGCAAATTAAATTTATTTAGTACGAACTCCGTTTCAGAGGGTACCTCTAGTGTCCGAACTTCGGCACGGTTATGTATATTCCGGACTTCATTCTCTTTTTATTCTTTTGAACGATAGAATTAAAGTTTATTCGTTTCTTTTCGATGTTGAACTCCACGTATAATTTAGCTCGTTTTGTTTTTTAGTAAAAATGAGAAAATAATTAGACTCGCGATTCATGTAGTTCATTACTTACAATTGATCATAACAAAAACGCATCGACTTCAGAGGCTAATAGATACCTTATATAAGTTTTTAAACTGCGCGAAGATATCCATCAACTAGCAAATTAATCTCCTGATTTTTATAACAGTTTCTTCCTCGATGCATATCGTAATTAAATATACAGTTTAATTTCTTAATGTTTAACTACAGTTTCTAACACTGTTATACTAAGGGACAAAATGATATTCGTAAAAGGTTAATATGGAAATACGGCTATAAATTTTATGCTATATTTTGAAATATTTAAATAGAAGATCAATTACTATACATAGTAACAAAAGTAACTGAAAATATCCATAGTGGTAACAAGAATTTTTCATCATTTCCACGCGTAAACAGCAATACCAGTAGATATAACCATGTAAGCATAAAATATGTTACAATCCTAGACAGAACGAAGTAACAACATTTAACTTTCGAATATTAATACACGCTCTCGAAACTTTACCTCGAAACACAAATTTTCAATTACTTTCCTATCAAACGTAATACCTGGCGTACTTTAATACAGTCAGCTATCAGATTAAACGGAGGGGCAGGAAAAATGCTTATAATTTCCAGGACGATAAATTACGGCCAGCCAGTACGTGCTGCGTACTTTAACGAACCGTACAGGGGTAACGGTGGTCATCTTTAATTCAAACGGCGATCAAACACGGTCCAGCTCCTTCGTTCCAGCTCTTTGATCCTTTCCCCGTTGATTTTCCGTCGGCCTCGACAGCACGGATGCCGTTGTCAGAGAGAAAGAACACGGCCGACACGGGTGTTCGTTCGTTCGTTCTACGCCGCCGTTCCAATCGATAGTACAACCGTCGATAAAAATCTATGAATATTTTCAGGGCGGCCAGTTGGCGACACTGGTCGCGGGAGGCAAAGTCCAAAGGGGTAGGGCACAAAGGTACGCGAAAAAAAGGAAG
The DNA here is from genome assembly GCA_963583965.1 of Nomada ferruginata. Taxonomy (NCBI): domain Eukaryota; kingdom Metazoa; phylum Arthropoda; class Insecta; order Hymenoptera; family Apidae; genus Nomada; species Nomada ferruginata. Next base: position 12,250,594 of record OY757215.1, read on the forward strand.
AAAGAAAAAAATGGTAAAAAAAGGAGCAACGAAAAAATAGAACGAAATGTAGGTCGCTATCGAGTTTCACCGCCGAAATGAAGTTCCCTTTGAAGCGTTCACACTTTTATCGCGAATTCGATACTCTCAGGACGATACACACCACCTCGGTGTATAGGCCGCCGTTAAACGTTACGGTTTAACGTTTCATCGATCTCCAGCAATTTTCCCTACGATATAAACGCGACAATTTCTCCGGGGCGATTCGTTCGCGATTTTTTTATCCACTGATCCGGACACTCGATTCCTTTTACGATTATTTCCTTCTCCTTTATTATGCTTGACGAATCGAAATTATCACGTCTCATTTACGTCTGATTTACGAATTTCGCGATATCTTCTGCTTTGTAAAATATTTAACTGCGTAATCTAGAAAATTAGGAACACGCGTTCCAATTTCTTAAATGACGTTCATTTTCCGTTTTCATTTCTGTTAACTATTTGTTTTAGTGTGTATGATTTTGTTTTCGTTATTTGGGGTAGAAGATACGATCAAGGAACGAATTTTGGTTGAATTTCGTTCACCAGCGGTAGATTAAATTCCTGGGTGCATAGCTAACGCGTATCTGTGGTTTATATCCTAATTGGTACGGTTTAAGTTTATGGATTCGGTGTTTTATCAGATTTGAATAAATCCCGAAATATCTGTGTCGCGCACTATCATTCTTACTCCACATCCATTCTCTTTCGTAATTTGTCAGAACCCCCGTTTCATTTTCCCATGTACAATACGTGCGTTCGATAAATTAATTAATTTCCAAGATTCAAGACGGCTTTTCAAGGTTTAAATTCAGAGGAGTTCATTTGATGGTTTAGCAGATTTGTTACGATACTTCTTGAATCTCGTCTTAAAAATTAAATCCAAAGTTCAAGTCGGCCTGTTTATTTATTGCAGAGATATCGTGCCACCACTCTGAGAAACATGCTTCAAAAGGAATTAAGTTTGACGTTACAGATATCTGTCTCATGTCTTAGGAACGTAAACGCGAACGTTAACACTTATATTTTTCATACCGAATGAAAGAGCTCTAACATTAAAATATGAATAAAAAGACATTTATTACTTATTTTGTATTTTATCGATTTACATTACAATAAAGTGATATATCTGGGAACGAAAAATATATGACTTTTTCCATAATAATTGGCACAATTAACAGACAGCTCTATCCCACACTTTTATATCATTCAAGAAATAATCCAACATTATTCGACGATTCTTTACCAGGAACAGAAGTGCATGTCTCAAAATACAGGACAGGGAATTATCGTCGACCTTTATCACTGAATCACTCGGTTCGTCATCTTCCACGAAGGCGACCTATCTTCGGCCGGATCTTGCGATAATTCAATTTACCCACAGCCTGCTTAAGCCTGGCTGGCAGAGAAATCGGGTATACGCCGATGTTTGGCATTCCAAATCGGTTACACGTGTGGCTCTCTACACGTATGCAATACATAGTAAACGGGACAAATAGAAACTGGAGCTTGTGGCTCGCGTTGTTACGCGATAATGGAATGCAAGGCCGTTGTATATCGGTCTGGAATCGGGCAATCGAAAATCAGCAATTGCCAGATCCCTCGGGCCACGACATTGTTAGCTAGAAACGTTGAAACTCGGGCCATTGGAACGCGATATACCGTCCCATTGGCAAGCGTCTTAAGGGTATGAAATAGAGATTTGGGTACCATTGGCAATCTGAGGGATTACTAGGAGAACCTTGAAAAACTAAACATTCGCAGCCATTACGTACACTGGGTTAGAAAATTTTTGGTTCAGCAGGTGCTTCAGGTAAACTAATGTTTAAATGAATATTCATTGCGGCACTCAGTTGCGATTTCTTTATATTTTATATTTATGAAATTGTAAATTCTTTGTATCTTATGATTACTCAAGGACAAATAGTATTAGAGTGTTAGAATGAACAGCAGTTAAAAAATATACCTACTACACTAACATTTCATATGGTCTTGACGATTTTTATTTTAAAGAAGGAAGTGTATGTGGATTATCATGTTCGTTAGATTGTACCGTGACCCTTAATTCTGGAATTCCTCGTGCAGAATTTTAAACGAGCTGCAAGATCAATTCGCCGATCGGCGACCTAGCCTTTTCCTTAGCAGCGTTTTTTCCATCGAAAAATACGAATGAGGAGGACAGGGCAGGTGGAAAATTAATGTGGGCACGATGAAATGAAAGAAAAACTCGTTGGAATTATGGAAAATATCTTACGGGAATGAGATGTTTTTGAAGATAATAATAATTAGGGAGAGATAAGGTAGTACACACAGGGTGGAAACCGGGAATAAAAATCCTTTGTAAATTTACATTACTAAATGGTAACTATTCCAATTCCTAAAAAGAAAAACTCTTATTTATAAGTACTTGTAATATAAGTATTTCCTCATTTTCAAAAACAATGAAATACAACATACAAGCTACAGAAATACGTCTAAAATAACTAATCAACAATGTACCTAATTTTTCTCAGCAATTTTCCAGGATACTCGAACCACTTGTACGTCCTTCCTGAACCCTAACATTTACTAAACAGTATTTTTCCAGATTTATTGAAACGAACAATAAAATCTACTCACGCGAATAAAAAAAATCGCTCACCCTTTCCGAAGGCTCATAAAACGATCTCAACAAAAGGAAAAATACGGAAACCATGGCAAAAACGATAAAACCGACCAAGTAGTATAAACAAAACAAAAAAAGGACATAAAAATAAAGAAGTGAAACACAGAGATTGCAATCGAGGTGGTTGTTTAAGCGTACGCTCATTAAAAACCACACTCGCCGCTTCAACCACGTCGCATGAAAACTCGCATCGTCCTCGAATGTGCAATCGGCCGAGCGATATTGGTATTAAATTTCCGCCCGTGGAACGGGGATACGCGGTTCGTTACTCGCAATTAAATCGGTATAGCTGGCGGCGACTGCAACGGCGATGCAATCCGTAGTTTGCAACTTCGGCCAAGTCGTTCCAGCTACCGGGTGCATCGTGGTTTCGCTGGCCGCTACACCGACGAGCCGCTGCTCTCTGTTTATCCTAGGACGTGCACGAGAAGCGCACTATCGAGGATACTCGCCATTCGATAGCCACTGGAAATCGAGCCACGTTCGGCAGCTTCGTCTTGGATCCAGGAACTTGTATGGGTCTTACCAAGATCGTCTTCTTCTACTTGCGGCCTGACTCACAAGCGAACTTGGACGAACCCGAACATTTCGATTTTATTGGAACTTTACAAGGTTTGTAAGGAATTTTTAAAGAGGAGTTTGAAGTAACTCTTTTTTATTTGGTTAAATGATTAAAAATATAAATTTTATGGCATATTTTTGACGTCATAGAAGGATCCAAATTTTTTTAAATAAAGGTGGCAGGGACTGGCTTTTATTTAGAATATAAGTTATTAACTATTTCGTTGTGCGATTTTTTAAACTGAGGGAGCAACGTGTTTTAGTTACGATAAATATTTTTTAACAATTTCATTGCACAGTTTTATAGAGTATAAAAGGCAGTTCAGTTGGTATTTCATTAATTTTGTTCATATTTATTTATGTTTAGCTGAACAATTTTTTTTCTTTAACGTTGTACTTAAAAAAAATCTTTCCGCCCGACTATTTAATAATATGAAAATCATTAGAAACGAAACGTGATTGATATGTTTACTAATAGGCAAATATAGCTGGTATATGTACTGCCGTACATACAAATTTTACGAAGCGATAGTAATTAGTTTCTGTATACGGTGATCGTTTAACGTATAGTGTAGTCTACTATACTCAAAGGGTTAATGCATCCATCGATTGTAGTAACACGTAATCGGTGGTTACAATGACTCGTAATCGAACGCCTATAGTGCCATGGTATGGGTATATTTACAGGGTGTTGGATGGCGGTGTTGTAATATTTTTATGGACACAGGTGGTTCATGCAGCAATTATTAGACTGAAAAATTAAATAAGTACATAAGTGACTACATTATAGTTTAAGTATAAATATTAGTTTATTTGTTGCGAATGAATTGATAGTAGTCTTTACGAAATTAAATTACAAAATAGAATTCATTCGATTTTATGTCTCAGTAATTCTCACCAAAATTTAAGAACCGATTTTTTATTAAGACCCAGTTAAACATTAGAGTTAGCAAGAAACATGACTTTATTTCTACGACGGGGAACGTTGTCACTTGTGCTGCAATTTATTATTCAAGGTATCTTTACTTCTTCATTATTTTTATAAAATAGTTCAGTTTTTATTAAACTTGGTTGATGATCTATACGATACTCCATCTTCTAATCTACGGTAATTGGAGAGCAAATTTTAGGACGAGGACAAACGAAAATGTTCTTATGAAACAGCGGGACTCCCTTTCAACGTTCCACGTTCTCGAGTGCCCGTAGAAAAATGGACCCGGCACAGTTTGCTCTGTTACACTGACGATCGTCGACTCGCTAATTACCTTCTTCTGCGCTGGATTCTTCGTAGCTTGAAAGCTGAGAGGAATCTTGAAAGTTGGGAACGTTGAGGCGAGATAATTCGATTCGCGAAAAAGCACACACTCGCGCTGCCTCGACTTTCTTTTACGCGATCCGAATCGCCAAGATATTAAACGTTCCTTACTGAATGGCTCTCATTAACAATCACTGCTGATTGTCGGCATTTTATTATTCGACATTTTCACTTAATCCTTTGTTCTTATATAAATTATACCGAAGACTCCCTCTTGCAAATTGTTATTTTCAACAATAAAATAGAATTTTATAAGCTTAAAAATTATAATCAGTATTATTAATCTCTATTTAATTAATTTCCAATTCATTATGACGTTATGCTATTAGATCCGACCTGTGATCCATCCGATATTCATCAAAAAATTATATATTGGTTCCATTGAATGTAGCATCAATTCTAAAGCTATATTTATCATTATAATTTGCAATTTTCATATATCTCCTGGATTATTTATCTTGTGACGCAACAAACGATTAACAAAATTAATTAGAGCCGCGGTCGCTCAGTCGGGTAGGGGCTGGACTCGTATTCGAACGATATTCGGTTCGTGTGCTGCCGCTGCCCCGATTTCAGCCGGCACCTCTGTACATGATACATGTGTTTTACACCGTGGTCCTGGTGTTTCGGAATTCACCTAAAAACAAAATAGTTCCAATCGTGTTTTATGTTCCATACCTTCACAAGCCATTCTAGTCCCTAATGACACTGGAAGTCGATGCCATTCTAAATTCACAATTAAAAAAAATGAAGTGCAAGTTTCTCTTGCAAATATGTCATTTACACGCTCGATTACAACATATTTCATCACCATCGATAAGCTTTATAATCATTTCATCCACCCACTTTTACGTTTTTCGAACGTTTAAACATTACGGGTTCCCCGAATTTACTTTGCTCGACGATCGCAATTTCGAAAATGGTTGGAAAAGGAGGTCCACGATCGCGAAGAGAGGTCGCTTTGCTGAAATTTCGTGGCCCACCGCAAACAAACGTAATCGCGGCTGCAGCAGTGCAAAGAGCTAGACAAAGAGACTGGGCCGAGTGGCGGATGACAGAGAAGGGTGGTTGGATGGGAAAACGGACAGAGAGAGGGGATCGTTTGTGAAGAACTACGACAGGACGAGAGAGGAAGGAAAAATGGTTGCAAAGGGGAGAGAATTTTACATGAAAAGAGATCAAAATTCCAAGGGGCCAGCAGGAAGCTTGTTAGTTACAAAGAATAATGAAAATGCAAGATGAAAGAAGGGAAGGAAGGAAGAAACGGGGTGAAAAGGAGCGAGAACGACATAGGAAAAGTGGAAAGAATAACGATTGAGGAAGATCTCACGGAAACCTGACCCAGGAGAGATAATTTAACGAGAGCGTCTTAATCCTTTCGCGTACACGCGAAAGTCGAAAGTGAGATTCATTGTACGATGATAGTAGAAGGAACGAGAAATATAACTGTCCTCCTGGGCTGATTATTTTCAACCTCGAAATAATTTTTCGATTTTTCTTCGATTGATTCGATTTATATTTGGGTTGGATTTTCCCTCTTTCTTGTTTAACCACTGAACACACGCTTTTCCTATATCTTTATCTATCTAGAAGTAATTATCTCGGAGTAATTAGTTAAATCGTTGTATAGTTATGTACCATTTTAGTGATTATCTTCATTGAGACGATATTTTTCCTTACAAATTATTTTTGTTTTTCGCCCTTTGCTATCTACCTGTCTTGCGTAATCAGAGTATTATTTTCACAAAGGTTTTACAGATTTAACACTTAAAAAATTTGTTCTAGTTACCCACTTGCAGATATAATCAACTGATTTTAAAGATTGCTGGAATAAATATTTTGTACTGAATGAAAAAAAAAATCATTGTTTAAGATTGCTGGAATAAATATTTTGTACTGAATGAAAAAAAAATTATTGTTTTTAGTTAGAACCGAAATTGTTTTATCAGGATTGATATTGTGCGACATGATCGTTGCCGCCTCACAGATGATAGCAATTTGATTGCACAGTAATATGTAGCAGTTAACTGGTATGTAATTAAATTATGTAAGGGAGAACTCAGACGACAAGCATCTAGAAGCGTGTCGTTTGGGTACTCGAGAATGTCGAGGCTTTCAACGATTAGAATATAGTGGACGTCTTAGAAAACGAAGGCCCTCGAGTTATAAAAGTTGTGAAACAAAATTTGCTGAAGGGTCTCGTTTAATTTCATATGTTTTAATAATCGTCAGCTGTAATAATTAGCTGCAAGTTAACGAAGCAGTATCCGTCCAACAGTTCTTATGATATTGACAACTTTATATTTTGTACTTCGTATAATATATTTGCAAGTAATTTCATAGTAGTTTTCTATGCGAGATGAAATAGTATAATATAACATGATTCAAAGGTATACATATTTATTTGAGGTATACGTATTTGTTTAGTTTGAAAAATCATCTCTCGTGGCAGCTTTTTTAAATTATAAAGACAAGTTTTGTAATGATGAAAAACATATGTGTCTCTCCATTTTATTTTAATTACTTTATGCACGCTGAATTTTTTATTTAGGTGAAATTTATACGTTTCATAGAGGCGCTCGTGCCCACATCGAGTCGTTTTAAATTATTAATATTCTGTATATAAATTGCAATTTATTCATGACGTTTGCTGTTTTTTAATAACTTGCAAACGGCAACGAAAGTGTTGTGAAGTATTCGTAAAGGGGTCATGGCACACGTCGAGAGGTGAATACAGAAAGGTTATAGGCGAAATGATCAAAGAGCACCTTTGAAGAAATTCACTTGACAGTTACCAAGGTTTTGCGAATGCCAAACGCCGAAATTGTGTAAAAATAGGGACGTTCGGAAAATACTGTGGCAAATGGTTTGCCAAAAACGCGTAAAATGAAATTATTTAACGCAACCGTGTTTTAAAAAGAATGAAAAGCACGCTAAATTAAATTGACAAGCGTTTTTGAACAATGCGTACTTTCTGCAGCGTTACACTTTCAATTTAATCCACTTGTTCGATTAACTTGAAATTTAAATCAGTCAGAAAACGTGAAAAATAGCAGGATTTAGTAACGTGATCGTGTCAACATTTTCAAGGGGTTGCTCGAAAATTCAATATCAAATTTTGCTTAAGCATCCTCACTTTAATTAATGAAGTTTTTTAAATCAAGTAATTTTATAAAGTGCACTATGGCAAGGCAAGGAAATTCTTTTATACATTTCGCAAACATTTAATGCGAGATAAATTGCGATTTCCATGGTTCAATTATTTCATCTTTAATTTAAAACCTACGCTAAGTAATCTGTTTACAGTTACTGGTTCACATGAATTTTGTTGATTTCTGGACTACAAGAAATGTTAGAATTCCGGATTCGCTTTCCACGCAATATTTTTATTGTTACGGTAACAAATAATCCATGAAATATTACAGAAATTCACAATTTTAAATTCACAAATTCATGTCCGCGCTCCGAACAGTACAACGTATTCTTCTCCATTTCGAAATAATCACGAGTCAGTTTCAAATTGCCAGAAGCAATTCGCCCGTCTAGTTTTTCCAGCTTCCATCCGACGACCCACATTATTCCCACAAGTTCCATGGTCTGTCTATGAAATCGTCGCGTGAAAATTGCTCGGCCCGCGTTACGACTTTCATTAAATTGGGCCACGTACAGGACGAACGGAAGTCATGAGAAAAATATGTTGGAAACTTTTGACGCCCGACATGGAGAATCAGTCCTGCTCGACCGAGAACCATTAACATCCGGCTAGAAATTTAATTTTATGGAAAGATACGTTCGTGGTTGGACCAAAAGTACGATATAGGGAGAAAGGAAAAATCGGATGAAAGAAAGGCCAGTGTGAAATGTAAATAAAAGGCGAAGAACTATAGGGGAACAATTGTGAACAATTTGTGTATCATAAATTATACTGTAATATATAATATTTATACGTATTATTATATTGGACGAGTAACTATTTACAGCAGCTGGTGCATTATGCCAATACAAGATGTATACAATAGCTACCAATTATTTTTAAGTATTTCATGCTTGAAATCTGGTACATACAGGGTGAGTAATTATTTAAGACAGTGAACAATATAGAAATTATTAAAAATCCTGTCCAAACATTGTCTTCTCTTAGCCTTTCTAACATTTAAGTCTAAAGCCTTAAAAAAAAAAAATAAAAAAGTCGTACCAATCTAAAATCAGGGTCGGAGTAATACAGACCCGAGCACGATACGAGAGTTAGCGAGGTTGGCCTACCTTTCTTTTTTTAAATAGACCTCCTGAACCTAAGTATTTAGATCAACGTACCCAGGTGGATGCTATTAATGCTCTGGCGATATAGGAGCCAATAAATGGTCTCTTAAAACATTTAAATGGGTTTGAAACTTCAACAACAAGGACAGTAAGAGGTGGAGGACATGCGAGGGTGGAGCGGATCGATCGAAACGTAGCAGGTGCACTCGATAATCGGCCACGTCACAGCTTCACGGATTCGACGGGCACTGGCTCATGCCTTAAGTGCTCCCAGTCAATTGCTCAGGTGCAATTTTGTTCGACGCTCAGCCCTGGCCTCCTTGCTTTCAACCACGGGAAACCTTTCCCTCTCCCTCTCCCCCTCTCTCTCTCTCTCGCTCTCTCTTACTCTCCACCTCGAGTTTCCACTTTGCAGGCTGCTTCTACGTGTGTCGACTAAAACTTGGATTAGTTTGCTTTCAGCTTCGAATGTCATTTAAGCCGGCCACTCACGAACCTGTTTCTTCCACGTGAGCTTCGTTCTCACAGGAGAATGTACATATATCTGTGCACGTCTAGGAACATGTATGGCAGTCGAGGTGTTCTGGATGGTGTTCGCACTGATCGCAAGTTCGCTGACAAATTAATGTCGTGCAGGTGTATTGACTCTTCATTGGCTGGGTGGAGTGATTTTAGCGAGGAAAGCGAATGGAATGGATGCCGTGGGTGGTGCGGTGAATTTGCATGCTGCTAGTTTATTCGCGTGCTATCAATTATGAAATTAGACGACGTAGGAATTATTATTGGGGTGATTTTTTTAAAGGATTCATGAGATCGTTCTAATTGTTATTTTTACGCGGTTGACGCGTGCTGATGAACAGAATAATGAAGATTCGAAACTGTTGCACTATTTCCAATCTAGCTTTCTATTAAATTAAATCGAACGGATTTAAAATAATGTATTATACATATTAATTTTAGTTACGACTCAATCTTTTTTAAAAGATTGTTTCCTTGTAAAGTTTCCTTGTAAAGAAAATTATACCCTTCAATATAATTAGTTTATAATATAATAAACAGAATGTTTTTTTATCTCCACTACACATTTTGTATCCGCGTATTTCGTTGGATTACAATCTATTAAACTCGATTGGTAAAATGATTTGCAAGTTTCACAAGTTCTCAAGCTACCCATTAAATAAACTCCACCGAGCGTCCCTTTCATTTTCCCTTAAAATTTGGTCCCAATTATCCAACACCTCTTTCCAGAAATCCATTCATCACGATCGTGCCACGAATTAGTTTGCGCAGCCTCCGTTTCCGGTAGGGGGGAGACGCGATGGAAATAGAAGAGCACAGTTTGTCGATGCTGGACAAAATAGTAAAGGGGTTCTCCGCGGTTCGGTGTTTTTGCGTCGAGGGCGTTTTAATTGCACCCCACAAAGAAAACAGACAGAGGGCTTGCGCTGGTTGCTTGTGCCGCAAACTTTGCATCGCTTCGTTCGAAATTGTCGTTGCTTCGATTCCGCGACCGATGTCCGATAATGAAAATGCCTGCGGTCTGTTGTCGACGCTTCTTGGATGAAACGAACGACAGTCGAGCCGGGAACGAGTTTTCGATAAACGTCGTCGTGATTGATTGTTTCGTTCGTACGACAGATAATTGCAATTTCTTTTTCGCAATTGGCGATGCGCGATTCTACAGTTTATCAAATGAGGTAGTAACTGCGTAATATTTATTTGCATATTTTATTGCTTCTCTTGATTGTACGACAGGCGTATTGTTATTAATGTTTTCTATTAAATATTTTCCTCATTCTATAAATATTTTTATTATTCTCTAAATTAAATTATGTATTACACATTTTCAGTAAAAAGATGGTTTTCTCCGAATTCTCATGATGTTTAACCAGGAATCCTGCTTATTTATTTTGTTTCACATTTAAGATAAACAGAAACCGCATTTTCCCTTTCTTCATTGTTTTCGAAATTTGCCTATTATCTTTATTCGTCAGTTTTCGAACTCGTAGAATAAAATCCCGTTACACTGTTCAGGTTAGTGCAAAATAAGTAATGCAAGTGACAATATCCTATCACTTATTTGATTGGCAAATCGAGTTGTTCGAATATATTTTGCGAGTCAAGAGAAACAGAAGGGGAAACGAGATACGATCGATCTTCCCTCGAAGTTTCGTGGAAAGTGGTTTAACGAAAGCAACGCGAAATTATAAAGTTTATTAAGCCACTGTTAGAGTTACAGTTCGTGCCGGTTTCAAAGGGCCCATGAACTTTCCACCTTCTTATTAGATTCTAAGGGTATACATCTTTCCATCACGTTAATTAAATGATAAACGCGAGCATGTGGATCATTAAGGAACAATATGTTCACCTCAACCCTCGTTAACGTAACTTTGCCGGTAACGTCAAAGTTTATTCCCATAGGAATTTTAGATCGAATACAGTATACAACGAAACTTTCGATATTCCTGGAAATTTATATACTAGTCGATGTTACGGGTTCGATTGGGGAGATGGAATTACGAAATCGAGAAAATATCTGAACATTTTCGACGCAGATGTACCAATTTACTTGGGTTTTAGCACAATTACTAGAACTTCCATCCTTTTAATTTATTTTTTTGCTGGCCGTGCTGGATACTGCAATTAAAGAAGCTGTGCTCGTTGTTCTGTTTCACGCTCTAAGCTTCTTGCATTGCACCGCTTTGCATTGCACCCCACTCCTTTTTACATGATCGTCGTTTCAGAGAAAGCTCAATGGTAGTCGAAGACAATGCCACCGTACTCATAATAATTCTACTCTTACATCTACTATTTCAGTTTCCCAATTATTAAACAAGCAACCACTCCAATAATTGTTACATACTAATATTTTGAGCCAAGGCTTTTCATTGAGGACTAACGGTTATTACTCCAAAGGCAGCACTAGTAATTATTCTGAAGGAGCAAGAACAGAATAATCGTCCAAGGATTCTACTACGGAAACCCGTCGATATAAACGCACAGACGTGTTGCACGTAGATACGTATAGCTCGAATCCGGGCTCCTTTGTCATGAAAGGAGCTGCGAGCTTGTTGCATACCGGCCCATCGACCTGGCCAATTGAATTAAAGTCCTTTGTTATGGGCGAAACTCAGCTCAGGATTTCCCAATGGATACGACTTACAATTAGTCGCAACGCCGACAACGGTTCTTGTACGCCGAAGAAACTGTAAAACTATTCGAAACGACTGATTGGTTTGCCGGGATTATCAATAGTTACGAATTGTCCTGTTACGGAGTATAGATTGTGGAGCTTCACGAATTTCTGTTCAACGAATTAAATTGAGGGCACGAAATCGGCATCTAGCGGGTCAGTTAAATGGGTTAATTAATTGGTATGCTACAATAAAACGATCGATAGTGATAATGAAATTAATGATAATGAAATTAATACTCTAGTGATATTTGAATGCGGTTAATGATAGTAAGTGATCGAACTAAGTTGCGATGGAAATTGCACAAACAATTCTGTTTAATCGTTAGATTCAATTTTTCTTAGTACATCTATCGTTTATAATAGACAATGCGTTAGATAAAATTTCGTTTAATGTGTCGAAATAAATGAACGTACAATTTTCGACAAAAAAGTCTGCCACTTGAGCCAGAATATTTCGAAATTTCGCCATTCTACTATACATACAATACAGTTTCTCCCAAGCATTATTCTAGTTCAATTAAAGAACCATAATGTTTCCGTGAACCCGCTATCACTATCTGTCTTAGTCATCCCAACGAAAACAATATTAACAGTGCGAACAAGTTAAAATAATTATCCTCCTGGAAGCTGAAGGCGAGAATACTTTTCTTGTATTAATGCAGCCAAGCCGTGAAATGAAACGCAAACTTCACGGAATGAACTTGGACGGCGAACAATGTAGTTTTCGTTGCATCCATTTCTGTCGGGCAATGAGCAGCCGCAACGAAATTACACCAACATTGACTAGCGCCATTTTAAAAGTGCTCGCAGCATCATCGAAACTGGAACGAGTAGTGTTAGCGCGACAGAATTATCTTTCTAGACAACTCGGCTAACAAGCTTGCAAATCCGCCGAAAATGTCGCGAATCCCAACGGGCGACTTAAATTGCCTCGTAAGCAAGCCGATAGAAGCACGGGGGAATCGTGAAATTGTAAGAAAATTTGAAACCCTGCCAGAATCGAGGTGAATGTCTCTGGCAGGGTGAACTGTTCCTTGCACACTATTGCGGCGAACGTGTATCGTTCTCGATAGAATCATTTTTCGGGTGAAAGTTCGCCCATAGACTTTAAGATACGAGGGTGAGCCAAACAATTATCCGCAATGGGGCTGCAACTTTTATAACGCCTGGCCATAGACTTGGAATTAAATTGTCCCTTGTTGTTCAAATTATTCTTAGATTAGATATTTGTACAAATATTTGAATGTTTGTTTTCAATTAATTAAAGTGTAAATCATTCAGGGAAATAATGATAACAGTTATATTGATCTATGGAAAATATTGGCTTTTGTTTTCGGGAAATAACTGGTGGATGATTTCGAGCAGGTTCATATATAAATATGATGTTTTCAATCATTATAAGTAGTAATGGTAATATTAAATAATCTATGTATATTCCAAAGATTTACTCATGCATATTATACTTTCCGATCTTTTGCTATAAATCGTTTCTTTAATAAAGATTAATTTTTCTTAGCAACGTTGTGCAACCTAACTGATATGTCTTTGAAAATATATATTTAGGTACAACAAAAGCACTCGGTAATTATGTTTAGCATTATAATCAATTTTAAATCGCGATTCAAACTCGAATGTACTGAATATACTGAATGATATAACCAGGACACCGTACACCAGCAAATAAAATATAATTTACAGTCGACGAATTGCAACAAAAAGATTCACTTCCCTCAAATTTCGTCTTGACTTTACTTTCATTCAATTCTCATTTTCGACTGTAGTATAAATAAAACACGCGACAGCGGAATGAAGCTTCTCATATTTAAAAACGACTCATGGCTTGCTTTAAGCTTTACTATAGCAAGTGAATTCGCAAATATAATATTTTCTGCTCGGCTCACAGCAGCCTTTGAAACCACCAAGGCTTCTCTAAAACTTCTCCAACCTGAAATCGTCGTGCCAGTTCTGCTTGAACCTACAGTCTGTGTAATTTTACGACCAATATAAAAGGTAAGGTAGAAAAAGTTGTGTGTCGAACGAAACAAAAAAAATACGAGACATTTTTCGAAGCCATCTGACCAATATTATTACGTGGGACAGAGTGCAGTTCAAACGTTTATCACTCAGCAGATTTATACATCAGCCTGCGCTTATTGACGTTTCCTTTGATTCACGATTTTATTTAGTAGACTGTCCTTTTCTTTATTTTACATGAATTTTGAACAGTCCAGTATTCAAGTAATTGCTCTATAATAACTAATAATTTATCATTTTATATGATACAATTATTGCTAACTTTTGTGAACAGATAATTTATGGTAGCAAAGACGGAAATGATATTATTAGCTTATACTTTCTCCGTTGTATATTTTTATACTCAAACACATAGCCAGCAGTGTCTGAAGCATTTTCAGAACGTTAAAGAAATGTAATAAATATAAAATGTATTATATCTATTGCATATAGAGATTGGTATTAATAAAAATACAGAGATGCAAAATTGGCAGCATCACAGTAAGATGAATAAAATCTATTGATTTGTAAGTTCCAATTATTTAATAAACTTTCTCCCAAATCAAAAGCCCTCTAACTTATACGCAATTAATTTATTTACTGCTCTTTTCGTACTACTGCTAGCTAGTAAGAAATATTAAACGGAATTTTCATTGATTTTTTTACTTGAAGGTATACCTGTCGGTCGATTCTGCATAATTCTAGAAAAACAAGCATTCGCCGCGGCACCGGGTTATTCGTGCCATGATGAAAATTTGTTTTTCGTTTTTCGAAGTAATTAATTGCATTTACTCTGCACGCTCGATCTGGGCCGGCTATGAATTAAGCTTAATTCCATTCTTGATGGGATGAATTAAGCTCGATTCTATCCTTAATGACATAAATTAAGCTGGCGTTCAACGATGAAGCGAATCCAGCTGTATTCTTTTCCCCTTTGTTCCACCGATCGAGTCAGGACACGCGTCAATTAGCAGCGACGCGTGTTTTCTGTTCTTTCTGAATTCTCCATTCGTTTTCCCCTCTCCACTTGTTACTACTGCCGTTATCTACATTATCTTCACGGTACAATGGAACAATTTTTAATTCCGCTTTTGTTCGTGAAATTTTGGAGGATTGTCCAGGCACGATTTGCAAATCTGTTGAAATCATCGGCCTGTGATTCGTTGTTTTACCACAGAGCGTTCGTTGATTCGATAATTCATTGTGAGATACTTGTGGCTGCGCGTGAAACGATATTCGGAGGCAGAAAGGACTGAAATTAAGTCTAGTTTATCACAGTTAGCAGGAATAAACTGTGCTTGCACGTTGGATAAACCTCTCTAGCCCGATATCGAGTAACGAGCTTTTTCTCACTTTCAAAGAAATTATCGTATTTAATTAACCTCGTTAAACATCAGTTTAAAAGTTGTTCAGCGTTACGTGAACACGTATACACTACATTATCAAGAGCAAAATTTTAGCGCGGAATAAATTTGTGCATCAATATTGGGGAAAAATCTATTGTATTAATATTGTAATTCTGAAATGCAAAGCTGGTGCAAAGAGCATGGGATATAGAATAATAATTAATTTCCTATATATTAGAAAAAATATTCATTTTTCGGGACAACTAAAAAAGTACCAAATGGGAAAATTTCTCATTTTCAGTGCAACCCAATTAGCCACAGCGATTCGCCAGACTTTTTTGTTCTCTCGAACGAAACAAAAGTATCGCACGTTTTTTGAACGCGACAAAAGAATCCCAGGCTTTTTAATTGTCCTCTTGTTAAATATCTTTCCGCTCGTTTTCACACGGAGTGGCGTAAATCCCCGAAATTGTGGTTGTTTCGTGATGTGCGTTGAAAGCGAGAAACTGACGATACAACAATGACGTGGTTTAATTACCGCGAAGTAATGCCACGAGTTGGCTAAACGTACGATCGAACTTGTCCACGTATTGATTTTGACGTCACATTGTCAATATAAATTGACAATAAATCTTTCGAAAAAGGAAAAGAGAGAAAACTGATTTAGTCCACGAAATAAAATTTAAATTAACATCGACAGTTTGGTTAAATAGGGGTCGATTAATAAACCTTATCGCTGATTACGCTACTTAATTTTCTCAACTACACACAAGAATCTGTAATTTCTGAAACAAGTTCGCAGGCCAAAGCGATTAACTCTACTTTCGGAATTCTTTTAAATATTCCTGTCAAACCATCTAATTGGCGTTTGATATTTTATATTAAAAATAGTTTCTCTTGATAATTACGTTCAACACTATGTATATACTTCAGAAGTCAATGTGACCAACTAAATGCGTTAAATCAAATGAGAAAATTCTAGTCGTAATATAAAAGCTACACCTGTAATAATACACTCTACAACATAATAAATTTATATATGTCCATCACTTTGGCGAATGTACGGCTTCTACCATAATAAAATGTATACTATTGAAACAGTCGAACTTTCACTCTGTCGCCGTGGGTAAAACATAAAATTTCCCCGGCAGTCAACCTGTTAACCCTTTTCGCACAACCTTCCCTGCAGACAATGGCTGCTTACCTATTCGACGAAGAAGTATTCGTGAACTGTGTCACACTTAAATCGATATCCATAACCGAACAAAATTTCGCGGCGGTTCAAAGCACCCGAAAGAGGCTCACACAGAAACTATTAAAAATATCTTCGTCCTATTTCATACCACGCACCATCGCTATCGACAAGCCACTTTCGTTCAACCCCATCGCAGCCTGTTCCAGACTTCGCGCGGTCGCTGCGCCTAATTAGCGCATTTAATTACGATCTACGCGTTATCGCCGACTGGTAATGCACGCATTGCCCGCGTCCGACAGTCCCGCTAATAGGACAATCGTTAATTGATGGTCTTCGCGTGTCCTGTTAAACAAGCAAGCCGGTATTCACGAAGGACTAACCGCGAGGACAAGTCGCGTGTGCATCGATGTTCGATCGTATTCGTCTGATCATCGAGGTATAGTCGCCGGCGTGTAGACCCATGAAATCGAGGAAATGTAATGCACGGCCATCGGTGACTTAATTATCCAACAATTCCAATTGCTGATACGTACTACCGATTCGCCGTCTCTTTGGACTGATTATGGGGATGATCGTCTTTGTTGGTTATACGCGCTGTATCGAATTTCGATGATTTCGATTTTGAAACTGAAGCCGCTAAATTTAATTACGCTCGGGGTTCGGGAAGGTCCGAAAAATTGTTGGACAATCGAGAATGCAGGCTGATTGGTGTGCAAGAATTCTGAATTGTATGGCTTGGAAAGAATTGGAGACCGTGGAGATTTATGTGTAACAGGTTTTTGGTTATTCGGATCTTTTGTAAAATTTTTGGGGGGGGATAATCGACAGGGTTTTCGGTCGCATCGTGACGATTATTGGTATTGAATTTCCATCATTTCTATTTTATCGAATTGAAGTGTTCCTACGATGCGTACTGTAGGTAATCTTTTTGAACTAGTTTACGAGCAGAACAGTCTTTTGACGATGAATATAAATAGCGAAAATATTTGCCTCAATTGAATAATACACAGTATCAATGTCTTCTTAACAATTGCAATTCTAATTTGTTGCTTGCTTTCGAATTTTTTAAAAGGAATTTTAACTTCTCACTTCCTTCTCTAAATCAAAATCGAATATTATACATATTCCTCATTACTTAATGACTTAATTTATCATTCCATTTCATCGACACGTTTTTGTTATCCCATAGTTCATAATGCATAATGACGGCGTAACCTAAAGATATAACCAAGAAAGAAACGTTTCTTCCAACAAAATTAAACCAGTGAAATTTTAATCGCCAAAATACCACGAATATATTGCACACTGTTTATTCGAGAATAACAGAAAGAAGGAAAATATGAATAACTGGAATTCTAATACAGATAATTCCCCTAACCTTCGTTGGCAATTTGTAAAGGTTGAACTGCTCCCACCGTTTCTGCAAAAGGAACACCCACGCCTCTTGGATCACAAGGAAGAGGAAGAGTCGTATGACAAGGAGAGCGTCGACCCTGTCACCGTGTGCGGCAGTGTTGAGGAAGTTGAAGATGGAAAATCTTTGCGTAACTGTAAGGACGATTGCAGAAAGTGGAGGCTCATTTGCGAGAAATCACAGGAAACATTCGAAGGAGAGAATGGTACGTGTACTTCATACATAATATCATGTCGTGAATTTATCTCAATTACACCGTGTTAATTGATATTTGGCAGCAGCTTGTCAAAGAAATCGAATCGAACTAAATCGAAAACTTAAATAGATAATTTCCCCGGCAGAAAATTCTTAGTATACTAGTTTTCCACTAAAAAATAAATTTATTAGATTAAATACTGTAAAGATTTTAACATTACTGATATTTCATTATTCTTTTCTTCAATACTTTCTTTCGTCGTCTTTTTATACAAAATTAGCAATGCCTTCTAATTAAAAACGTTTAATTCAAGCAGGAACGAGCATACATTACAGATATAAATTTTTCGATCTTTTGAAAAATAATTAATGAAACTGTTTTTACAACGATCGTATATCGAACATGAATCAAAGTGTTCCTTACTATTTAATAAATGTTTCTTACGAAATTTGAAAGTTAAGAAGACGTAGAAAGACATCATTAACATTACGAAAGGCGAAGATTTGTTCAGTCGTAGCAACAATATACCAGCAGCCATGGGTCCTGCATTTATTTCATACAGGTGGGGTGTTATCAATCGCCATTCGTTGACGGAACATCCATCACGTTTGACGCAGTTTTTTGGATGTCGATGTGTTCGCTGATCGCCAGGGAGTTCGAATGGATTTAGTTCTAGCGTTTGGTCGGCTGCAATGATTCGCGCAGCGATCCATAAACGCAGTTCCCATCAATAGTTGCCAGTCGACCGTTTCATTTCGATTTTTTGCCCATATAGACGCTTTTTTTTTTAAACTGCTTTGCCCTGTTTTTATTTTAACAATTTTTAACGCTTGAATCTGCCTGCCTGGCGCGTAAATTTCCATTCGCAACACAAAACTTCTCTCTATAGTTCGTTCATGAAAATCAGACCCTATTTTTGGGATGCAAAATGTTAGAGATTAGTTGTTCTTCTAGAAAATAGAAAATTCGAGGATAACACGAGGTGTTTTATATGTGATAGTAATTATTCGTCAAATGGACGATTTAAGCCCGATTAGTTTCAATAATTTAATTCAATAAATTTACAATAAATTTCTAATAAATATACTGAATTTTATTTTTTCTTCTATCCTATTTGCATGATGATTTTTATCATTTTGCAACACGAAAAAGGATGGATAATATTGCTGTTATAGAATTATTAAATAGTCAGTCAATTAACAATTCCGTCAATGATTCTCTAAGGCAAGGCATTGCTGAAGATCCTTCGGAAATGATTGAAGCTTATAGAGATTGATCTTCGATGTACGAGGAACATCAAGATTGATGCGTATGATCGGATGTCGAGGATTGTCATTACGGATTTTGTAATTGGTTACTGTGGTTCGAACATCGCCGTTATTGATTTCACTGACTCGGGAGTCATTAAGATTGACGTCTACTATCTGATTGAGCTTGTCAATCTAGATTTCCATACTCCAGATATTGCAGAGATTCATTTTCATGGTTGGGCTTCTACAATTTTCATATCCTCTGCACTAATTTCACTTACACATATCAATTATTTTCGAATCATTCACATTTTCCTTCCATCCATACTTCATTTGTTCTTACGTAATCATTCAAAACCGTCAAAAAAAGAAGTGGTCTATAGACGAGCAATCTTCGAATTTCAGTCAATGGTAATTAATAACAATTATAATAGCAATGATAACAATAGTAATGATCATTTTCTAGAGCCCAACAACACGCGCTCAATTTTCGTACCAATGCCTACGCCTTTCATTTCCGCTTTCAGTTAGCGTTTCAGAAATTGGAAGTGACAAATTGCTTGACGCTTTTAACATTCGCGATCAGAACGATTACGTACGATACGAGGATGATTTTATCGACGAAGAGGAGGAGGACGAGCAAAGATATAAAAGTCGGTTTCCTTGGTTGGCTACGTGCGAAAGTGACGAGGGTCTGAGCGACACAGAAGAAACTCCAGGCACAACGGATCCCTACATATCCCATGAATTGTAAGTATTTGGTCGCGCGATGTGTGTACTACAAGTGAACGCGTAAAACTGAGATAAACGCTGCGAGTTGTAATCGTCGAAAGTCGTTTATAAGATAAAGGTTCGCACTTTTCCATTTTACGCCTCCATTGGGTCTATATGTATAGCCTTCCAATGGAACATATCGAAGCGTGAAACATTTTGATGAAACTTTACTGCAATATAGTTCTCTTAAAAATATTTGATACGTATTTTTGTAATCGGCCATCATTCACGCTGAAGGGGTGAAAACAGTCCTCAAAGTGGAGGTTGGGAAGACTATTTTGTCGATTATCTCGAAAATCGTTAGAGGTAGACAATTTCTATAAATGAGTTTTGTATTTTTATATGATAAATTTGACTGTATAAACAGATTTGCATAACATCTATTTCTTTAAGTAGTGTATTTTAAAAATTTATTTTCTTGCCAAATGTTGATGTATGCATTATGTATGAATAAATCAATAATTTTGTTATAAGTCTTTCGCACAACAGAAATAGTTGTAATTCAAAACTGTTAATTCTGTAAGAGTTTTAAAGCTTTTAGGGTGTAAACTGCTTGTAGCTTTGCTAATTTAGTTGCATATTACTTTTCATCTAATGTTTGAAACACCTCTAGACCTCTAATCTGTGTACACCTCATATAAAACGTAATCAATATTCATTTCTACCTGTTAACACGAAATTGTCTGATACATGTGACGCGTATGTATCCATTCAACCAGCGGCCTAGACGACGCTGTTACAGTTACTCTTCGAGCAATTTCCGGCGAATCACCAGCTTCCAAAAGGGTCGGCAAACCGGAGAAGAGGTCAAGCCGTATCGTCTCCGCACGGTCAACTGTCGCGTAATTGAGCAAGACCGCCGCAGTTACATTTCCCGCAATTTCCGTTTAGACCCGTCGTTTATAAAAAGTTCAACAGACGTCACTAGACGAAGGCTATCATCTTTCTGAAGCGTAGAACGTTAAACGGACGGAAGTCACCCGTGATTGCTGTTCAACGATAGTTGATCAATTTGTTGAGACTTTTGTGACGTACAGTAGGCTGACAAGCACGTTGCACACGGGAAATTAGCGGGACAAATTGGCAAGCGACGAACACAGCCTTTCATTGTGCATAGTATTTATTCTCGATGATTAATATTTACTTATTCCTGTTATGGTCATTTACGCATTTAAAAAAAAGCATGATCTGAATTCTGTTCAACGACGCAACTGCTAAATTTAATTTAAGGGTTCAATTTCTGATTATTTTGTAAAAATGTTTTCACATTATTATAATGGAAATTGATGGGGCACAAAATAAGAGATAAATTCGTTTCCTGTATATTTTCGATTTAAAACATTTTATATTGTTGCACAGTGACTGTAGTTGCGCTGTATATTCGTAGTTAATATTTAGTTGAGACTTTTAAAGGGAAAAATTACGTACTATTGACTACAAATGTGTGATTGTGAATTCAAACTAAACTTTAGTTATACTGCAAGAACGTCAAGTGGAACATGACAGCGGTGAATAGATCGCAAACATGGGCTACTCGTATGATTCTTTTTAGTATAGTGGAGCTTTGGATATATTTAAATATAGTCTTTAAGTAGTTTTCCAGATTTTTATAGAGTTTTATATTAGTAGATGATGATAGTTCGTATTAAAAGATAGAATTGTAGATATATTACACGGTTAAGTAGAATAGGTCGGCGCGGGTCAGACATGCTTGAATTTAATGTAAGGTTTATACAATTATATAAATATGATTCTTGAGTGCAATAATTATGTCTTATTTGGTTGGTTAGGTACCTACCATACAATAAAACGCTGAAATCAAGACAATACACGCATGGTGGTGAAGGCGCCATGTACACTCTTGGTACCTTACCCAGAAGATCTCGATCACCCATTAGGTGCGTATTTCACTCCATTCTTTCCTGCGTTTTTTTACCTTCTTCCCATCAAGATATATTAGAAAACCTCGGAAATTTTGTTACCACATGTGCAAACGTAGGAACACGTTCATTTTAATTGCCGCTGAAACATTGTAGGGAGATTCTGCCGGATAAGTTTAATTTGAAAGCAGCATTCGAGAAGTGGTCCAACGATCGGAATCTTTGTGAAATGAAAACACTGTTGGATGAGTCGAAGAAGCGTATTTCGTTGTCACTTGTTCAAGCATGCGAGGAACAGGCGAACAGGGATGCCTTTATCATTTGCATGGTTCTTCAAGCAATGTGCGAAGAAGTTACCTTGACACTGGCGGACGTGAAGATCGATTCGAACATTAACACGTTCGTTAATATCGCGATTATTTGGGCGCTTTCCGAGATGAACCTTGTGAATTATGATATACTCTGCACCGAACAATTGCGATCGTACGAAGATTTGGTTTATTACCTGTGCAACGGTACGTTGCCATTAATCTCTTCTTTTTTCAGGACAGTATATTTCGATGGGGCACTTTTTCGTTTATATACCACGGGGATTGAATAATGGTTTTTCTTTCATTGTGTAAAAAAGCGGAAATAATTGGAAATTATTGGGGCCTCTGTCAGTGTGCACATTTTTAGTTACAGTTAATTTTATTTGCATTCCCATTGTTTCAATTTTGTTTTTAATTAGCCATTTAATTGGTGCTTTGAAAATATATTGAAATATGGAAGTGATATCGAGGATCGATTTCCCATTGTTAACCTATGGAATTCAGCTAGATGTAGAGTTGAATAGAATGGAGTAGATGATTACCATAAGTGGGCAGACTAATTCTATTATGGAGAAATCCAATATGCGTACCCATCGATTATCTCCTACATACGAGATTGCATGTTCCTTCGTAATTCTGTTATAGGGAAATCAAATAATCTTGGGGAGCAGTTAATGAAAATATAGCTGATTATGAAACAGTATTATAATACTAATAACAGTATAAATTGAACATCGCGAAACCTATTTATATAAAGCCATTCAATAACGCAACGTAGTTCCTTTATTCTAAAATCAAGTAATCCCCAACAGTAACTGTTAATCACAAATAAATATTCCAATAATTGAGCTGGAGTATTTTCAATTAATTGCCTGCTAATCATAGACAGAGTAATAAAAAGTGAAAAATTTCCAAAGCTGCAAGTGTCCATTTTTTTACAGTGAAAGGTTTACATAGTCGTTTTTGTAATATTTAATATTTCCACAGTTAATGAAAATAGTTAAATGGCATCCTAAATCTTTTAATACCACAGACTTGTATCAATAAATAAGCCAGAAAATTAATTTAAAAATATCATGCTCCTTTTCAATTGGTTTAAACGTTGTTATAAAACTAACAGAGATATACTCGTCCTGCTTGTAAGCAGCAATTAATTTATAAAAATTCTGTTCAGGGAAAAACATTCTCAACATCACAGGGGATGGTGGAATGCGTAAGCTACTTTTGGGAATTCATCGGCCACCGACCAGCCACAATATTTATACTACTCTGCATCCACGATTGCCATGGGCTTACGTGATCCCCTCGCACGAGCAAGCCCACATGAAATTTCATCCGAATGTACGCGATCGAATTGAAGAACATTATTTGGATTTGCCTCCGATCTGCGTGATGTCCGCTTACATTCCTGACGTGGATTGTTTACATCATAGACACATTCTGGAGAAATCTTTCGTGGCTTCAAACATGAGATCGAAATACTTATCTGTGCCGTCGTCCCACAAAATAAGGGAGGGCCTTTCGTTACAATTAGTGAAATATTTATGACGTATTTCAGCAAGAAAATACTCATGATATATTGTAATCGATGAAAGTTTAAATAAATGCAATTGATTCTTTCAATGAATGTCATTGAATATACCAGTGTTGAAGTTTTACTTGCTTTATAGAAAGTTTTAATACATAATGATAAAGCAAAGATGACCACGAACTTTGGTAATTTAATTATTAAATTACAGCCGACATACGTTGCCGATTAAAATTCAATTATATTTCTGTCAGTTAATATCGACATTCTGCAAATGCAAACGTTTAATTAATTCCGGAAGGGAAACTGTTCAGGATAAAAAGAAAATTCGATTTTCCCTGCATCTGATATTCCTGCTTTGGTTAAGCGATTTTTCGTCAAACGGTTCTCACAAGCCTCGACGCTGTCTTATTTGACACCAAAATGTTCGGATTGCTGGTGGATTCAACGGTAGGACTGGGAATGGTCTTCCAGGTCTCCGTGAATTAAAAAAGTCTTGCAGACACTTAAACGGTACTTTATTTAAACAAGTCTGCACGATGACGAAACACAACGGGTAGTAGAACAAGACGCTGATGAGGCGGTTGCGACAGGCACGATACGAAACGGTGAGCACGGTACTGGTTTTACGGAAAATAAGATATCCGACATTACGGAAAACGAATTAAAAATTAAACTTTGCAGATGAAATCGCTTTGTATTATGTTTCAAAGCTTGCTTTAAACAAAAGCACCGGCCAAAGAAAAGGCCAACAGCGCGGGTAATTATTTATTTTCCGGCTAGTCTGACGACTCGTCTGTCTTAATGCACCATTTAATAAGATCTTACGCGAAGCTTGTACAACTGTTTGATCCAGTCTGCCATTCAACCTTACTTAAACTCCTGCACACGGAAACTTTCTAAATACTCGCCTACCACCACCAACGTGGAATTGTAATCTATCCTCCGACTACAAGTAAATAAAAAAAGTATATGTTCATAAAAATAGTAACAGGAATTAGAAAATAAATATTTTAGTAACAATACGATTTTTCTTTATCATATATTTATCATAATAACTGGACACACGATTTCACCAGTAAACCTAAAAATCTAGTAAACAAGAAATACCTTGAATTACCAAACTAAATTACCTTCCTCCATCAAAGTTTTCATCATAAAAGTTTACAACAACTTCAGACATAAACCTAGGAAACACGATGAAGAAGCGCGGTGAAAGTTAAAATAGAAATTCTTCAATGAGATATTTTTTTGTGTTTCATTGGACAATTCCATTCCATCGCCACTCGCCGTCGCGACGAATCAAGAAAGAAATCTTGTCCGCGCAGCAACTACGTCGTCGGATCGATTCGACCGGCCATTGCACGAAAGATTTAGCTGTTCGTTGTTTTTGGCTCCTTCTATTTCTTGTTCCTCCATTTCCCGGGTATTCGTCTTCGCTGCCGAAGCCACGTCTGTTGTTCGTGAAAATAACACACAGCGTGATAGGGAATGAGGGGCGTGGGGTGAAGGCGTCGAAAGAGTGTATAGAGAGGGAGCAGGAGAATAAGGCGAGTCAGTGAAATCGAATTCCGGAACAAACTTCCTCCTTCGACTCGAGTCGCTTTAAATCGTCGCGGAACGGCCAGGAGCAATTTTCGCCGCGCAAAAACGTTCCTTTGAAGCGGCCAGAAAAATCATCGTTACTTTATCGGCTCGTTTAATCGGCCGTATTCATTCGTTCGAGCAGAAACCATCGTCGAACGCGAACATTCGATGGTACTGAAATCTCGTGGAATGTTTGTACCTCGATGGAATTTTCATCGGGGAACAATTATTCTGCCTCGATGAATAATTTTAAGGGTGTGCTGTAATTACAGTTTCTGACCACTGAACATTTTCAACGTTATGTATTCATACATTCAGTAATATTGTGGGCCTGGATGAACTTCACTAGCAAAGTCCGTTGACTTCTAAGGTCTTACACGCGTGCAGGGTAATATTTGGTTTTCCTCCCGTGCTTTGATTCTTATATGCCTTTTATATCATATTTGTTTATGTATTCATCATTTCCCCAAATATCTATAATTTTCGTTTAAAAAATTTGTTCACAGTGGTAATAAATTCGATGCTACCTATAGATGACCGTCTACGTATTTAATAATGGTTTGGAAAAGGGCAATCTGTCAATTATGCCACAGCGTTATAGGAAGGAGAGGAACGTTTGGTCCGTGTGGTCCTAATTCGATGGTCAAGTGTTGTAGATTGAAATTCCAGGAATTATTTATATTTTATTATGCACCATCTGGACGTGTCACGGTTTCCAAATAGTTTCATGTCGCCGAAACGATCGCGGAGGATTTTATGCCAATCGCTGATCGGTTGCAAATAAGCTGAAATACTGAAACAGAGTTCTTTGTAACAATAGATCCCGACGTAATTTCAGGGCTGAATCAGCAACTGCTGCGAGTGAGCGGTTCGCGAAGTGGAAAGTCCATTAACCGTCGTCCTACAACCCTCCACCCCCCTCGTTCGTTTTTTCGCCGTCGCCTCCGCAGCTGTGTACAAGCTTCCATTACGATAATACAGAGTCCTTGTAGTTGAACCTCGCGCCGAAGAAGATCTGGGCCGACCCCGACCTCCTAATAGAATGGATGCTTCGAGGGTTTCTGACGCGACC
The DNA here is from genome assembly GCA_963583965.1 of Nomada ferruginata. NCBI lineage: Eukaryota > Metazoa > Arthropoda > Insecta > Hymenoptera > Apidae > Nomada > Nomada ferruginata. The sequence continues at coordinate 12,277,175 of OY757215.1, forward strand.
CCCCGTCAGACATTGCCGATACTTGAGATATTGAAAATTGAAAGCCTCTTCGAGGAATGCATTCGACCAAACGTGTTAAGTCCCCTGCAACCCTTCGATGGTTTCTTCCGAACGCATACTTTCCTTTGCGCTTTATCGGGAAATCATTTTCGTGGCGTCAGTAATTTTGAAGATCATATTGTGTTGTATTATTTCTACGAAAAATTGTCTATCTTCTGGTTTCTTCGTGGGTGAATTTTTGTTAACAGGGTGGCATTAAATATAAGATCTAAATTAATTAAATTTATTTATCTATTTAATTGTGTATTTACGTGCGCGTTTATTGCATATAGACTATACTCGATGGCCATCTTCTTCTTATGTATCGAGTCACCCGAATGCGGCTCAATTAAGCGAAATAGATGTGCCAAGTGACACTTGTCATCCAATCGATTAAATCGGCAACGAAGTGTCAAGACAGTGACAAACATGCCTCAATTACTCTAAACTCCAAACTACCCTATCGATCTGAGCCAGAACGGCAGGATTGATGGCATAGATTCTTTACGGTTCGATTGAGCAGTTCCGGTACATCAGGCAAATTCAAGGCCACCGCTATTGCAACCCTTGCTTTCTTTTCCCTTTTTTTTTGTATTCGATCCGCGACAACCACTAGAAACTTTACTACCCTGCCAGCTCGTCGATTTTTCGAACCACGAGCATTGCATTCACACTCCTCCTCCACCCTGTCCTATTTCTCACTTTTCCCCGTGCAAAGTTTTTTTTCCAAGGGTTCCATTAACTGTTTAAAAGCCTGCCGAGCATCGGGAGTTCGGTTGAGAACCGAAATACGGTTATCAAGTAATAATTAATGGCCGCACGCGGTGCCATGAATTATTCACGTACGTTGAACAGCAGATAACTCTAAACTCGATTAAAGTTAATAACGACGATGCTGTGCGGCGATTTTACCCTGCACCCTGGTATAGGGTGCAACGTGCCAGCCACGAAAAGCTTGTTCCGTGAAAATGAATTTCAGTGCCGGGTTATGGGGATACTCTGGTCAGGGAAAATTCCAGAGAATTTCTTTCTTCGCTACGGTAATACAGCATTCGGGTGGAAAAATTTCGGGCACACGCGATTCCGATGGTTGTACATGCATCGAAATAAAATTTGAATGAGATTTTGTATGTATTATTGATGTATTATAAATCTAATTAGATTGCTACAAAATAGTCTAACTTTGAACTAAAAATTCAAACCTTGAAGCTCTGTTTTATAATATTTCATTCATTACATTAATTGTTACTATTTATTGCATCATTTAATGGGTTTGTTAATATTCGAATTTCATCTGTATAAAACGACACAACAGTTGCACTTCATACAATTGCACCAATCGCACCAAGCAAAATAATATCAGACTTTATATTGCTATTTTAAACAATAACTATAAACTAATTCAACTATGAACTAGCAGTTCAAGAGTTTGAACAAAGCAAATAAAATTATGTCTGCTTCCTAACATATTATAATAAATAAGCGAAAATGCTGCAAGGCTTCATTTATTGCATCAATTATTCCAATTGATTATATTATTGATTAAATCTACTAACGTTCGACTGCAAATTATAGGAAACCCTTCCGAGACGAGAATAAAAAAGAACTTCATTGCCGCAGTCCATAATATTACGATTCAAAACCAGAAAACACGCCGAGCGTTGCGTCCAAACAAACAACCAGCTTACAACACTTCAAACTACCAACCACAAGCAATCCCGTCTCCCCAGAATCAACCACTCCATCGATTCCGTTGAAAGCAAAATCAGATATCAAGACCCAGCGCCGGGCATCGAATCCGAAGGGTGCTCCAAGTAATTCAGGGCTCAAAGGCTCAAGGAAGTTAATTCTCTGTGAAACGATTATCACCCTCCGTTTGCCTGAACGTCGCGTAATCCCGAAGACGTCGCCGCTTTCATTCCGAAACCCTCTGGACGCCGACGACGCAGCGTCAAACAATACCGAGATCCGTCGAACCGTGAAGCAAACGCACAAGAATGGCCCCGACAATCTCCCACTGCCGTGATAAATATTCATAGGTGACAGTATCGCGGAGTTGACCTGTCGTTTAAACGAACGTGGTCGTACTTTAACGTCGACCCTGGCCTTTCGAGGGTAATGGTGGCTGGAACCATCGGAAGTTGATCGAATCGAGGCGACGAGCCGATAACGTTGGCAAACGATATTCTCCTTGTGTTAAAAAACTTGGCGGGCAACGTCAAAGGCGATGCTGGTCTACTAATATCGCAGGAGAAGCCTCGAAACCCGCGTTTCTGGGTTATTGGCTGGGATCCAGTTTAAAATGCGAGGGCCGAAGTGGTTCGAAGTAATCGGACGCAGGAGGGCTGCGAGATATTTGATTGGAAGGGGAGACAGCGAGGAAAATTAGATTAGAGGGAACGTGCGCTTGGGGGATGGTACCTAAGGAAGTGGGTCGCGTGGAATTTTACGTTTTTAGCGGAGTGTTTAGGGATGTTTTTGCTGGCCGGCATGGAAGTTAAATTGCGATCGCGTTGGCAGAGGTTGTACACTCGTTTGTAATCCTGCTCCTCCTTTCCCGTGGAATATATGCTTTCCTGTTTTGGACGGTAATACTGTCCGTGAAACGTTTCTGGCTGGTTAATGATTAAGGGATACGCTACCTCAGACGGGGGTAATAAAAAGTTAAATTCAAGTAGGGTTTTGGTGAAGCGTGCTGCGAGACTCAAGGGAGTTGCAGATTGATTGAATATCAGTATTTTCCTATTCAGTATTACGACAGAAGTGGATTCTTGAGCATAGTATATTATTTATTTAGTCATTGAATGAAAGTAGAAACATGAAATGATTCATTACAATGCTACTATACTATAATATAATAAGTGAATATTAGTTGAATTAAGTGAAGTATAAGTGAGTATCAGTATAAGTATAAGTGATTATTAATGATACTAAAAATTCTTATCAGGCAACGTTCATGTCCTTAAAAGTACACGAAGATGTAAAAAAAAAAAAAATGAAACTCTTCTAATCTTTACGAATTAGTATATCCAAAGTGTTCTGTAATTACCTCTAAATGGAATAAATCTTTTCGACTCTGAGATATGCAAATATTTACGTGCAAAACATCTATGTTGTTAAATCTCAGAATACGCCACCATAAAATCTGTGGCTGAATAGAAATTACATCTCGAACGGGTTCGATAATGAACGGCTGGCTACTTTCAATCGGGATAATCGAACTCTAATGGAGTAGCAGCCGCTTGCGCGGAGTTTAGATTCCCATATATGCTTTCACGGTAACGTGTTACATTTTAATCCGGTATTATGGCGCAGACTGTACATCATAATCTCGGATCGAGCAGTCGGGACTAAATGCGTTGCACGTGGAGCGGCGGTGACTTCGTGGCTCGCGCGGTGAGGTGCCTCGTAACTAGAAATAACTGTCGCCCGATTTCGCTGCTATGATTTTCCTGTGACCAGAGTGAACTTCGAATGCACACCCCCGAGAAATGAAACCGCGGTTTTGCCCGCCTTGGATGTATTGATATAACTTTATATTTTATGTGACACCGCGAAACGATTTCCTTTTGAGGATGTATACAACGAACTAGGGAGTTTGTAATCAAAACGTTATTTTATGATTAGATTTGACGTTCGAAGAAAAAATTGATGTCTGCGCGAAAATTTCGAGATTCTTCATTTTGAGAATTATCCGATTATATGCCACGTTTAACTGTGAATTTTCATTATTTCATGGCAGTGGTATGAATGGGGTGATAAATTATAGGATGGCTGTATCTTCTTATCTATATCTGTGTATCTTCCTCTCCTATATTTCTTGAGAACACGAACGCTTAACAATTTGATGACACTTTTACTAGAAACCTGATACAAAGACCTCGAAGAACCACCAAACAAAAAGTATAAAATATTATGCAACTTTACTATTTTTTTAACACCCCCGAAAGCAAGTTTTATTTTTGCTAAAATTCGAAGCAGCCAGAGATAATACTTTTATTTTTCTCTGCGGTAGCAATAATTTGAAAGCGAAATAGTGAAAGACTACCATTGAATAAAGTAGCGATAGGCGACTGCAAGGTGTTCGTTAAGTTAAACAATTTTTCGTGGCGCCACAAGAATTCGAAACACAAAGTCGGCACATAGACTCCGTCGACGTGCGATATGTATATCGGTTCATTGGCACAGCAATACGCCAGGTAGCAAATTGCCAGTAATGAGGCTAAATACGTTCGAGCATTTATCATTCACGAGATAGCTACTGCCTGCATTGTGAATCTTCCGCTAATGGTAATCGTTCGACTGCGTCTGACACCATGCCCCACGTAAGTCTGATATTCAATGGAGAAATGGGTATAATGGGAAACGCAAGAAATGATAGTTCGACGATACGGTAGTTCTATATCTTCTGTTTCAGGGAAAATTATATTTTCATATACTTGGAAAATAATATAGTGGGTAGAGGGAACAATTGTATGGAATTAAATAGAATATTATGTATTTGAATGAAATCGTTTTTCATTATTCCAGAGAAAGGTGCAAGAGCAGGTATTTCGATGTAAACGCGAAACAATGTTTTGGATTATCTGAAGAATAATATTTCTAATGTTTAATAATTTCGGGGTACGGAAATATTATATTTTTTGACTAAAAGTTTCTTTTGGGACGAAAATGATAATGGATGGTGTAAGAGAATATCTGTTTAATATATCTTTTAGTACGCTTATTTTTAGTTGAAGAACACAGTATTATTATTGAACAATAATATCCTGTGCAGAATATTAATGACAACAGAAAATTGCATGCCTTCTGTAGAAAGTTTCCTCTTTTCCTAATTAAAAAATTGAATACTTCAATGTTCTACAGAAACGCTTACTTCTATCTAGGAAGATGAATTTTCATTTTCACTGAAAATAACAAGTTCTATATTTCAAATATATTTGAGCATTTCCTAGTAGTCGGGGTGAATTAAACAATTGGACATGCCGCGAACTTTCTATAATTACATTAATCACTGTAATCGATTATATCAGCACTTGAGTTTAGTTCAACAGTAGTGTGCAGTAATCACAGGTAATAGAACGGTGTATCACGGATGTATCAGATTATAGAAGACCATATTAACAGTCATATAGTATACAGCAGCAATAGGGTCAATAGTAATGGTAACAGTTACCAGTAATACAGTACACGGTACTCTGTGCTAATGACGAGTTCCAAACCACTGAAATCTAATACAGGCTGGTATTGTACCACAATACCTCTCAACCAATAACACAGAAATTGGTGCACCACGTACGAAAACATGTATCGATTTCCTTGAATTTTAACCGTTATATTTAAGAATTGAAAATGCTATCCACTTCAACAGTACCGCCTGTACTTTCAGAACCTAATTCTGAAACAAACAAGTTACAAGATCTCATAAACTCCAGGTCTCGCGGGACGAAACTCACCTCTGACCACCGTAATTACAATAAACCTTACCCACAATTAGTTGCGAAACTGTCAGCCGAAGTAACCGTGAAACGAGTTAAGAACACGAATCAGCCGTTATTCCAGTTAAAAACCCGAAACTCGATCACTCTAAATTTCGGGTCAACCGGTCGCGACTGCCGCCCACAGGTATACACACATCCTCATACAAAACACCCACGCGTACGTGAACTGTGTGCACGCTTTCGGAAGTTTCGCCATTTGCTCGGAATTTTCGTTCGTACTTACAAATCCAGCACAAAACTTTCCTCCCTTATCGCGAACTTATAATTTCGGCGGAGAAGAACGTGGCTTCTGAAATACGAGCAGCTCTAAAACGCGACGAGATACGCGAGCAACAGATTCCGCAAGGAGGCAGTGCCACCTTCGATAACCGTTCTGCGCGTTCATGCTTTCTTTGAGAACGTCGTCGACGAACCGGCAACACGAGCGTATCAGCGGCCACGGGAAACACAAGCGACACACTCTATAAAGGTAGCGAGGTAATGCTCGCGAGAACGAGAAGATTGTCCTGGTTATTACTTTCCACGCTGCGAGCTATCAGCCCTGAGAGAGTCCTCGTAATTGACATTCCCGGGAATGGCTATCGCGGAACATTTTCACCGGAGAATGCACGATAAGGGGTAATGAAACGAATAAGAAAATTTCCTTTGGCGTAGCGGCGAAGACGGGACGTTATCATCGGGGGAAAAGGAGAATAGCAGAAGGCGGAAAGAAGCTGTGATCGTGGACAGAAACGTTTGGAATTACTCAGCTCCTCTTTCAACGGCCATGTCTTCGCCCTTTAACCTCGTTCGAGGCCTTTGCTCGCGCGAAATAACAGAGGAGGAGCTCGAAATTCCTGGATGGCAGAGGGAGATGGAAAGGCTTTTAGATAGGGAGAAATGGGGCGGGTGCTTGAAAGAGGGGATAGGGAGGGTGTCTGAGAGAAGTTTGGTAAGAAAACGGCGAAGACCGAAAGGTTTAGCCTCTGTGCAAGTAATATTTGTTTTGAGGGTTCTCCAGTTCTTATTTGTACATCTTTTTGTTTTACCAGATGGAATTGGAAGAGAAACAACTTCATGTATCATTTGTACGGAGTACAGAAATTGAATGTAAAATAGATTTTACGTGTAACACAATATGGAAGTGTAATAATAATATTGAATGTTTTTAAAAAAGTTTCAATTCGATCTCGATATTGTTAGTTTTAATAGGTTAGCTTGATCATCGGTCTTAAACCAAGTAGTAAAATGAATATTATAATAATTATGTATAATTGGATATTTCAGATGCTCGAGTTTACTGAATATTCTTCAAAAATTGCTTTCTATATATAAAGAGTTTCGAAAATCGCTTCCGCTGTAAAGCAAGGGAAAACATCGAAAACTCCAGAATAATTAAACCCTTGCGAGAACGAAAAATCATATACATTTATATCATTCAGAATATCAGCGTCAGCCACAGGTAGATCGCTTCTATTCCACGCGTTCCCAATCCACTCAGCCAAAATCCACTACCCGTCGATGGAAGAATCAATCCTGTACTCTGGTCACAATGCAGCATGGTGTACACCGCAACCACACACGCGACGCACTCTACCCCCACGTTCCACTACGCAAATCGTTTCGACAATACTTGGCAAACTATCGTGTCCCGGTGAATAGCTAAATGATGCGTGAATCGTCTTTCGTTTCATCACCCGTGCGATGCACGAGCCCCTTCTTGAACCTTCTGGCTACCCTCGCCCTTCCAGCGTTTCCCTTATTCCACGACTGTCCATAGAAAAGCACGGATGTATACATTCGCGATGCTTCGACGAAACGACGAACTCGTCGCGACGGGAGGAACAATGTTCTGCCTCTCGTTAGACGGCTGTATTCGCGAAAAGGTCAGGCGGGAACAGAAAAGAACGTCTGCTGTACTTTTCTCATTACTTCCGGAATATGCAGTGATTCGAGCGCGTGTCGAGGTCGTCTGAATAGTGATATCGATTTTGATAATCCTCTGGAGCCAGGCATGCATGCTCGAAATGAAACGTTGAAGCGTTCGTGTAATGGACGCATCATCGTTTTGCTGATTTATGCGAGGTGGGCCGAAGACGCGTGTTACGGTTGTACGTTGGAATGTGTGGGTATGGTGCACACGATGTTTAGAGGATTGTTCGGTGGAGTGCCGTTTATACGGAAATGTTGGAAATGGAGTAACAGAAATGGTAATTCAAGGTGTTGATAATATTCAAGGTATTTATGTGATTGAAGATTAAAGCAACAGTTATTGATTATGTAAAAGAACTTTCTGAATAAAAGTAGACGTTTCGAGGTATTAATAGTGTTAAAAATATTGTAATTGAAGAAGTTCGAATAGATATACAGGCAGTATATATTTCAATTTTAGAACAAAGTAGATAGAAAGTAAATAAAAAGGGCACTGGATTATAGTTTGTCTGAACATTTATGCTACAATAATTATGTATTCAATATTTACTATATGGATGAATAAAAGTTTGGTTTTGGAAGCGAAGGCTGAAATGTTGGTTCAATAATTTGTGTACTATTAGATAATTATCACGTAGATTTGAGAAATTTCTTTTATTCTTGATTGGTTTTTGGCTGGGGTATAAATTCTGGGTAAGGTACATAGTACTATGTATTTTGTGTCCCCTGTGGCAGAAGGAGGAGACTGTAAGGGTGCTTAATACGAATCTACCCAAAAAGATGGTACCACTGGGAAATAAGTCGAAAATGTATAGCGATTTTTGATCGTGCCGACTTTATTCTTGGGAAGGTTCAAGTACACATCGCTTAAATATTTGACTCCCTTTCTATCGATTACTATTCTTTCTGTACGTGTCTGAGTTGGCAAACATTCCTGTCGTGACTTTCGAAATACAAAGACCAATAACATTAACTTAAACAAATATAAATATAATTTTACCTACTACCCTAATTGTACGAAATTAAACAAAAATTATCTTCTAAAAATCCTACAATTATATACGCAAAATACTCACGCCAACTAAACTATTTAACATCGATAATCAACGAGCCACGATAGACGAATATTTAGCAACAAAGAAACTTTAGCACGAATAGCTTCAAATATTGAATCTCTCTCGACTGAAGTGGTAAAGCTATATTGCATATTTGCAGACACGAATTCAACTGTTACAAATTCGGTAGCGGCGTTACGCTTTATCTACAACGGCGAAGAATCGATTGTAGTCATAAATAAAAGAATTTTCAATCTGTTCCGTCCTACCACTCGCCCATCTACATCGCTGTTCCCACTTTTCCAACCGATTTTTTTCTTCCTTTCCCGACCGGATTCACGTATGCGCGAGATTCATGACACTTTTTGACCAACTTTTACGAGCCCCGATGAAACGAATGGCCGATAACATTTTTCACGGTTGTTTCGACCTTAAACGGTTACAGTAGCATCAGCGGCAGCGTGCTGCGAGAAATACGATAGAGGATAATCAACGAAGAAGAAATACCCTGGCATCGTATAGATACGCGATTGTCGCACCTGTTCTCTACGCGTTTTATACACTTTCTTACGCTTCTGTCCACCGTTAACAAGTTGAACTTTGTCCTCTTTGCGAGGAAACGTTCGAGCGATACGCCCTAATAAAGAGAAAAGGATACAACATTTTTTCGTCTTTCGTGTCGCCATTCGAATGTAATACCGAACGTGCTGAAAAAAGGGTATACGCGGCCAGTTTTGTGCCGTTCTGGAAACATTTACACGTTGAGTACTCTATAAGAATTACTGATTTGTCTTTACCTTCGTAGGATACGCAATCAGATAGATGACACGATAGAAATCCTGAACGCAATCTGAGGTTTCCAATAATCCTTACCTGAAAACGAGACAAGACAAATGTTACTATTCAATCCACATTAAAATCGATCTTAAATGTTTCACTTTACTTAATAATATTGTATTTAATTGAAACCCTCAAGCCAGACATCAAAAGATTGCCCTTCGACAAATTCGAAAGGGAGCCCTTCCAGATATCCGCTCCGAAATATTAAAATGAAGAGCACACATCACGCCTGTATATGTCAGACGAATCGCCCGACTCTTCCACCGCACCGACAGAAATTTCCCGGGAAAATCCCATCCGATCCGTTCCCGTTTCAATCGCGAAACACTAGACCTCTATCATCGACGGCACGAGATTTTTCATCGGGAAGAGGTGGCCGCGTTTAAAAGCACTTTGCATCGTGCCATCGTAAAAGGCGTTGAGTTATAGGCCACCTTTCAATTTCGTTGCTCCACCAAGAACGTGGCGCGGCCCTTTCCTTCGTCTTTCTTTCCTCTATTTACGCGGCCGACTATGAAATATTACTTCTGTCTCCTCGGCGGCGAAAGAATATCCCTGGAATAAAAACGACTCTCGTCTCGCCAGCCCCGCGAAAACGTGTCGAGAATTCTCGTTTCCTCGAGCGTCCTGTTGGATCCTGGCGATCTAGAAAGGGTTATGACAAGCGGGGGGGTTGCGCGAGAAAAGCAACGACAATGTCTGATCACGAAAGGGATGGGCAACGGTGGGGGTTGAAAAGGGGAGGCCACGTCTCATTTGAACGGTGAATATTGCAGCCGCTATTAAAACGGGATCGTTCCCCTCTTGGTGTTTGTTAATTTTTCAACGGCCTGCCCGGCAACGATCCTTTTGGACGATTTACCTGGGCGCTTTACGGGGATGCATAAACGAGCAGCACTTTTGGTTGGATATTGGTGGGGCTGGTTCCTGGGATACTTTATTGTGAGGAGAGTGATGCTAGTCACGTGTGGGCACGAATGATTTATGAAGATAATTTAGAAGGGTCGTTAGGGGTGTTGCGGTGTATGTAGAGATGCTTGCAGAGGTTGGGACGAGAGTTGAAAGTGGTTGCGATGAGTGGAGAGGAGATTTTTGTTAGGGGCTCTTTAACATTGTAATACTTTTGGCGGCTTTTTATTAATCTGCTGTTACTTTGTAATCAAAGATATTGTTTCGTGCTAAGAGGAAGATGAGAATTGGGGAAAAATTGAATGGCACAGGGTAATTTATTAATTTGTACATTAGAAATATCGATATCGTTATCATTCAAATTTGTTCATAACTTTTATCAAATAATTCCATTATTAATTAAATGTCAGGATAAATTGAAGCGTCCAAAGTAGTATAAAGGGCTGACATTTCATTGGATGATTAATCCCCGACAAGAAACAGGAAGATTGACGTGCAGCATCTTGAAGCTCTTTTTTCAAGTAAGTGCTCGCATCGCGACAATGGTAGACAAAAGGTAAAATGCAGGAAGAACGACGAGAGTGCCAGAAGACACACCGGGAGATCTCCGGTAGAAATCATGAGTGGCTGCCCAGGAAATGAATTACGTACAGCAACTGCGGCCGAAGGGTTCAACGAAGGGATAGGAAAAGGTGAATGAACAGAAACGACTCCTTTGGGGAACACGAACGGAAAGAGAGTCAATTCTCGTCTTCCGAATCGTGATCTCAAATCTGGGCCGTGTAACAGGAGATTACAGCCTTAGATTACCTGGAAAAGGTTGTACACTGCGTGTATTAGTCCTAGATTTTATGAAACTTTACTGTCTGCGATTTAAATATGGCATAAAACTTTATTAGCGTGTACCTGAGCTTCCTTATTGTTAAAATGATATTTATTCATTTTTGTACTTCAAATTTTTGTATCATTCGCATGCTGCAACGAGAGTAGGGATTGTCTTAAGGGTAAATGAGAATTCATTAGATTATAATAATTGAGCACACTCGTTTTACAGAAAATCATGACTTTTTAATTATATCGTCGTTGCAGGGGACAGGAGATTAATTAAATAAATAAACTATTGCAAGGAAAATCAATGTCGGAAGCAAAATTTAATAAAAGAGTTAATGGAAACGATAAATTAAAATTGTGTTCCAGTATGAGAATTTCATTACGCACGCCTTTGCATCCCTATCAATTCCGAGCATTACGTGACGTGGTTGTTTAAACAATTAACATTGGCGCAATAACGTCGAAATGTCAATATCCACTGGCTAGATTATCGGAAAATGAAAGATTTCTGCAGGCTTTCGTCATGCAACGGTGTTCAATAACAAAAGGAATATCGGTGAAACTTTTGATACGGCGAGAACGATGAGGTTCTGTTATTCCTTTAATTCCAAACATTTTCTCAACCTAATTCTCTTAACTTCGCCAATATTGACCTCTATAAAGGCCTTTCGCAATCGCTGTGTCTCGATGTATGGAGTTATGCCATAAGTAATGCACATTTTTGGCACATACAGTGGGCCAAAGAAGTATTCATACAGTGCATTAGTTTCACTTGCAAATTCTTTTTTTTTTGGTGTCAGCAAAATGTTGGTGTTAAGACAATTATTCCTAAAACAATATACATGGATATGAAGCACATCTGTTACATTTTAAAATAATGCATATTGTACCTCAGGTCTTAGAAAAAAAACCAATTAATTATTGATCCAATATATCAGGTTACGTGGTATTCAAATTGTAAATGGGTTTAGAATATCAGGGAGATCTCCTATGATACCGAAGAGATTAGAGTAATATTTTCTTGGAACACCTGTGAGAGAAACAAACTGGGATGTCATAGTACGTGGGTGAGGCTGGGTTCCTGCATATGCTTGGATAAGCGACATCGACGTAATAACGTCTCGGCGACGCGACCTCGAGAAGGACCTTTTGGCGTACAGTTCGGTGGAAAAATTAATTCCACGAACCTTTCGAAATGTTCTTTTTCCATTCCTCGGTGTCTTTGTCTGGGCTTCGTCTAGTGGAGAATCGTGAATCACCACCCGCGTGTGAAGCCTCGAATTATTAAATTCCAGGACGAGAATACATTCTGCAGAAATTAAAATCGTAACCTTCTGCTTTTGAAGGTGCAAGCTTGGAGTTTTAATAATACAATTGCACTCTTGAAATAAAAGAATGTCCTGGATATTTAGATTACTTTTTATATACTTGTTAACGTGGAAGTATTTAAACAAAAATATCATTTACATTTTCATGCAAATATTATCGTACGCAGGAAGGAAAAATATTGAATAGAATTTAACGATACTTTGCTCCTTCTCCGACACCAAACTATTACCTACCTCTGACAAACGCGATTACAAAAATACTTTTTACTCTCAATTCTCAAACATTAACTTACCGCAGAGCCGAGAAACTTTTAAGCTGAAGGTTAATTCACTTCAAACAAGTGGAACATTCGAAACATGTGTATAAAAAAGAAGAAGTACAGGAACCAACTCTAGACCCACACAATTGAACAATGCCCTGCCCGCAGCAATCATTTCTCTGGCAAACTCTGTTCGACATCCATTACGAAACGAGTCGCGGGATATTAATTCCGTATTCGTTTCAAACGATCCGCTTAAACCCTCTTAGGCAAGAGGTATTTGCGCAACAACGACCAACCCATACATCCTATACATGCACTTCCACCATAGACTCGGTCGAGTTTGGGATATATAATATATCAGCGGGAAATAACGCGGGTATCGTTGAATCTGGTACAGGCCCCAGGCGATTTCCGCTCGTTTCGGGCTCTTGACGCCTGTAAAGGAGCTTCGGATTACCAACAGAAACTTTCCAATTGCTCATTTTCTGGTCTCGGTAATCCCTGCCGGCGACAGGGGTTTTTGCCCCGTCGCGTCGCCCTCGTTTTCGGTTCACGTCGGGTTCTCTTTATCTTCCTAAGTTTAGCCGATACATGGACAAGGTCAAGCATCGATAATGGATACCGATCTTCCATAGTATACTTTGGGATTCACTTCTATTCAGAGACAATGTTTAACATGTCGTGATTTACGATGCTTTTATAAGATTTGCAATGTTTATGGATTCATGTATTCTTTATTTTACGTGTATAAATGTATGTACATTTTTTGTGCACAAGTGCGGATAAAATGGGACAAGTTATATTGGAATAAATAGTACCGATACCTGCACTGCCATGCCGGTCACGCCGATTTGAAATTAATAGATATTATAACAAACTTTGTCTAGCTATGGTATCAAATTTTCTACTTCAATTATTTATCAGTTAAGATTGCATGTAACCTGAGAAGTCTGTTGGTCCCAAACTTTTATCCGGTTTAGTGTATATATGTTTGCAAACTGGATTGGAAGCGTTTCACGAGGTTGTGAAAAAGTATTGTATAATTAAATAGCTCACTTTCAGTGGTATTGCTCTTTCTGTTTTCAAACTGGAATGTTCGAGACGTCCAGACAGTCCATACCTTTTCATTGTATTAATTAAACGTTAAGCTATTGTGCATGGTTATATGTTTTTTATTTAAATCGGTCTGTATTTGCTGAGATTTATGATGCCATTGAGTGGTTATTAATGAGAAATCTGAAACATGCTTCCAATACGGCCACTCGAAAGCGCAATTCGTGGTTCGTTTGGCGAATATGTTGTTCGAAGAGGGAGGGAAATAGATAGTGAAAGCGAGCGAGGGAACGTGATTACAGATAGAAACGGATTTTTGGAGTGCAATTAAAACTTTCGCCACTCGAAACTTTCCAACCGGCTTCCCAGATTTTCATTTTAATTTTCTGTAATGCGTTTGAGAACAATTAATCCGATCAATCACTGTTTCGTTTTCGGGCACTGTTAATCAAGTCACCGTGAAAAGCATAGAGATGTTTATAAAATCAGATATACCTGCTGTACCTGGTAGCTTCACGAAATGTAAGAGTATCGTAGAACGACGGGTGACATAAAATGCTCGATGAAAATAATGCAGAATTAAAGGGGCGGTTAAAAAAGAAACGAGATAGAAAGTTTTACTCGATTATGTTTCGCGCGGTCTGATCATTCGCTGGCTTTTACTACTGAAACCTTTAAAGATACGGCGCACCATGTAGGTACGCGTGAATGGTGCGACGATCACGTATTTGACGCGAAGCTGTTGTTATATTAGAGGAAGTTGCTTCGTCGTAAAAACGCCAGGGTGATTTATAAATTTATGTCTGTTTTACAGCCGCAGTCTCAATCAAAAACTTAACTTTCTTCTCTGATCTACCTGTTCTTTACAAAGTTTATTTATTCTAGCAGGATGAGCGTATATGAGGTTTTATTTAACGTGTATAAACTATATATATATTTTATTGCACCATAACAGTTTGCTGACTGTAGAGTGTTTCACAAATTTTATTATAATTATCATCTCAAATATATTTCTTTATATTTGTAACCAGTTGAAAACAAACATCAATAAATGTAGAAGTCTGTTTTAAATTTTAATTATACCTTTTTTCTAATAAATTCTCTTATTCATAATATATCTACTATTATTCTTAACTTTTCATAATTACTATGATAGAACCAGGTGTTCGAACTGAAAATCACACTAGTCGTGGCACGGTGCTTTTGCAAAAACTTATTAATACTACGCGACGTACGCGCGTCTTGGAAATTCGTTTCCATTAGATTGCGAACGAACGAGGACAAACCAGCGGCGTCTTAAATTTAGAGGATGCAGAACGAAGCAGCGAGGCTCGTAATTTTCCGTCTGAAACTTCGCCGACTGAATTCGATAAACAATAAACTTCTCGACACGCGAGAACTTCGAACCACTTACGTATACGTCTGCGTGCTTAACAACGACTCGCGTGCCGTGCCTGATATCGCCTTAATAGATTATCCGTTAATGTCGTTCCGTTCTCCAGACTCTTGAGGCACACTATATTTCAACAATTTCGCATGTCAGTTTTGTGGAATACAAACAGCTCTGTGGTTACTGACTTTATTGCGAAATGTAATGAACACATTTATATTCGATTAATACTTTGGACGAAACACGTATATTCCTTCATTTAATACAATAATAAGTAATAAATAAAGAAATACTTTCTGCTTGTACCATATTTCTCACGATTACTCTACTCTGGAAAATCTCTATTTTTCTGCGGCACTTGGAAAAAAATATCAACACAGTTATATACAGAATTGGGGATTATTAATTCTGGCCAATTCTCCCTCGTGTAGATTGATTAAATTATTTGCCCAAACAAAATTGTTAATCTTGGTAATTAATTAAGTGACAACCAGTCGATACGATTTGTGCCGCCATTAATATTAACTATAATCAAGGATGAACTCGATGACAATTATTTATATTATTGTTTATAATCAAGGATAAATTCCATAATTAATATTAATCAAAGTAGCCCTATTAAAATGCTTTTAGTTCAATTGTAGATTAATTTTGAATAATTACCACTTTCCCCACTGATTCACTTAATCCTTATATACGTCTACAAGTATCTATCTTTCGAACACTAAACTAAAATAGAAATAAACATTTTTGATCTGTTTCGAAGTTCGTTTTATCATAATTGATGCAGAAGTCTGACCTGGAACGAATCCAGGGCGAGTATTCCTGCAGATCTATAACTTTATAAAATAATATTGACGTAGTATCGCTGCAGCGGATAGTGGGGTTGATGCTTTTTGGAAGATAAATAGATTGCGCTATGTTGATGTAGGAGGTAATGCTGGAAAGCCTCACAGTAGTTTCTATGTCCTCGAGGTTTCTGTTTCCGTGGTTACAGTATTATGTTCTCTTACTGGGTGTCTAATGCAATTACCGAGCCGCTCTTACTGTCTGCGCTTTTGATATTATGATATTGGGAACAAATAATGTATGATGCTACTTAAGGTACGGCGAGTATTGCCACTTTCGCAGGAAATTGAGAAAGTGCACGGCGTGCACGGTGTGTTTGGTGGTTGGAGGATAATTTGCGAATGAAGTTGTCGTTTTCGCATTCACGTGCACTATTCGTAATATCCTTATAACAATAGTGATCATAATTACATTTGTGTCAAGGGAAGTTTACGATTAGGTATAAAGTTAAGATGGGGTATAATTAGAATTTATAATTAAGAAGATTTAGTAGGTCGTAAAGAAAGTTTGTTACGCAATGGAAATGACTTCGTGAAAGAGGGGTGAATACATTCTTCTTTTAAAACAAAGTACTCTATGGAGTAAACATTTTTTAATACCAATAATAGTCAAAATAGCAATTATTATATTCTTTGTTCAAATTATTGTATGAAATTATGTTTCGAATTATATTTATGCCAAAAGATATGTGGGTACAGTTTTCATTGCAAATGTGTACCACGTCTGACCTGACGCGAACTTATTCTACTTATTATTCAGACGATCAGTAGGTCGAACCTATATTTTACCGTCCTTACTGCCATTATGAAAATCGATTTGAATAATGATTACTTAAAATCACAGAATGTTTCAAATAATATGCGCACAATTTTCACAGTATTTTAGTAACATTTAACAAATTTTCCATATTCATCGTAATGTATAAAGTTTATAATTTAATTGCAACGAAGGTTCAACAAAATTTTAATAACACGTCGCGATATTCAGAAAATAAACGGTCTACCGTTTTATTTAGACATGGATAAAAAAGGCAAACACGTATGAATATCATTTTTTATATCGTTCCACGTTCAATACGCAAACATGTGTACATCATTTTATTGATCATAGCAATTTTGACGGTCCAGTGGCATTTTTAACGCCAATCTTCACATGTTCCGGATCCACGTTCGCGTTCACAGACCTCGCTCAATTGTACACGTATCGACGAATCAGTCGTATCGATGGGATACGTAGCTGTACGCACTCAACGCTTGCAGACAAAATTCTGATTAACACTCCAATTATGAACAGGTTCGTGACATTTCGACCACGAAGAACGAGTTTCGATGTATCGAAGCTCCCGATATCGTTGGTAATCTTTGAACCATTAAATTATACGAAATACTTCTCTTTTAGTTAATAAAACTCGTGGAACAGAAAATATTCCCCCTAATTGTGAATTTCACAAAGCTCCACTTGGAAAAAGGCTGTTGATTTTTATATTAGTTCCAATAATTCATATTTATTTTTAACCAGAAATCCCGTTATTTTTTTAACAAAAAATAAAACATTTTTATGTAAACATTTGCAGAGGCATTACTTTACACCAAAAATATATTTCATATTTTTATTATCGTCGAATGCTTCTTTTTTACATAGTAAATTATTATTTCCCCAATGATAATTGGTTCATTTATATTAGCACATAGTTTCCTTTAGTCCAGCCCCTGTTTCACTAAATATATTAAATTAAATTCGGTATCGACTACAATAAGAAGCTATCAATTAAAAACATATAGACAGGATAATAATATCACTGAAAGTCAGTCACAGTCAATGGCGAAATTGTTCCAAGCAAATCCAGCTATAATTCACCAAGAACCACCTTGCTCGTTTCACCCGACAATTTATCCAGTCCGTTGTCATTTTTTGCGATAATTCTATGCATGTCCAGCATCCACTTGCTTGCGTTCAATACACTCGGGAACCGCGTTGCACGTCGATACGTAATATTGTTACAATACGTTCGACAGACTCGCAATCACGCAGAATCGTCGTGTAATTTCATATCCCATCGATGGACAACTAACATTGGTAACTCGTTCGTCCCACCATTTTACATCTATGCATACAAATAGTCGGTACACTCTCCAGTGGGATTATTTAATGGAACGCTGTTAATCTACCAGGGTCGGTATTGACTTTGTCCCGAGTCTTTCGGGTACGGTGCCTTTGATTCTAAGCGGTTCGAGAACTTTTATTAAAGACCCTGTTCCTAGGACGGTCATTTCCGTTTTACAGGCCACGATTCCGTTTTATTCGACGAGACCGAACGACGAGTTAAGGTTTCGAGAAGTGATCAAAGGCCTCGTTGATGGCCCCTAAAAGGAAACCTGAATTCTACAAGATCGGCGGGCTCCTTCGTCGATGTTGGAGGCTTTGCATACGATTAATGATTTAGATTGCTCCGTGCGTTGTTCGAGGAAATGTTTTCCATTTGGTTCTTCAGGGAACGTTTCGTGCAGTTTACAGGTGTGCTCGCGTAAAATAGAATACCTATTGAAACCAGCGGTTTCTTGCTCGAAGGATCCTGCTTTCTTAAATACAGTTTTTTTGGTGGATGCAAGGCGAAATATTTGTGATGTACTGTTATTATGATTTAAATACCGTAGCCTGTGTTGCTCTATTTAATATTTCAGAAGTTTTACTCGATTGTAAGTGACAATTTTATTTATATAACTTTTCCCCGTATTCTGGTCCTCAATTTCAAAGTACTGGCTATACTATTGTAGGATTGGAAATACTGCGTGAATGTTGAGTACTTGAGAAGGTCGTGTGCATGGAGGGTACAGCAGCCCAAGGGTTCGGGTGGTCAGGACCGACCGCCACCGAGGAATGACTGCGGGGGTGTGTCCTAAATGAGTGAGAGAAAATGAGTCATAGAATGAGAGAGAAACTAAGAGTGAAAGAATATAAAGAATGAATGATGCGTGGAAGAGTCAGAGCTAAGGGAGAGTTAAGGGAGGATCGAAGTGACGAGTATCGTGAGCTGAGAGTATTGTTGAAAGAATCGTGTGTTTGAGTAACGTCGTGTGTCGACGTATTTTATAATAAAGTTAGTGTTTTATTTAGAGTAAACTGAAGTCTTATTACACCACCTGTCCTCTATTCCAAACTGCGTGAGGTTTACGAAAAATAACTGCTACACTATACGAATTTTCTGCTTTATTAGATAGTAATAAGAAACTTATTGGACAATTATAGCAGGTGACAATTAAATTACTGGTCTATTATATGTCAGACTACTTACGTGTATCTCTTTTACTTTCAGATTTCAACGCGTGCAAGCCCCAAGTAATGTCCGCTTTACAATCAGCCGCAAGAACGTCCCACGCCTTTTCATGGCGTACAGTTAAACGTGGCCAATTTTCGTGTGTTTACACCGGACAACGGCAAAAGAGTAGTAACGTTGGCCTTCTTTATACGGTCGTTGCAGCTTAACAGTGATTGCACGGGGCAAAGAATTTTTCATTAGCCCGAGCAGGATGCATTTCTGTGTTGATGAAACCGTATGACGTGGGCCTGACAGAGAAAAGCAAATAACCATGGAACCGTTACTTCTACACGGTTCATATAGAAGCTCGCTAACTATTTAATTCCATTCTTTCGCAAGCCTGTTAAATTTTCATACGCGACGTCGCGCACAGGCGGCCTTAACGCCGTGCGGAAATTAGTTTCATAAAGGGACAGGCCCAGAAAAATTGTGAAACATTACGAAGTCTCTTTTGGCTGGCCATTTTATCCTCTCAAGTGTGCTTGGTCTGCTTTCATTCTTGGTCTTGGATTATATGGGAGGGTTGTGTTCCTTCGAAATTGACTTTTCAGCTCAAACGGAATGCGCCAAAGCTGTGTAATCAGACGTATTGTTAAACGTTGCCTTGAATCGTAATGTTTAATTTTACACTGATCAATGATTCATTCGGAATAATAGCTTGGAAAGTAAGGAAAATAGTGGTGAATTTTGAACGCTATTTATATTTATATAATTTAGAGTACTGTTCACGTAATGCTATAGAAAGGACTTATACTTGCATGTAACCAGCTCGCCTACTTATATTCATCTAATATTTATGTGGAGCGCGAGTTCAAATGAATATACACGAATTATTAATCTCGAGTGGCTAAGTGCTAAACGGGTATCCATGCTGCAGAGTTTGAATTCGCTTAATTGTTTCCTATGAAGCGAGCATAACGTGGCACTTCATTAAAAGTGCGGAAACGGTAAAAGGAAAGTTAGGCACATGTCATGGCTTTTTAAATATTACTTAATTATTCAATTTATTACTGAGGTATTGGGGAATTCCATCCTTAATAGATAATAAATTTTTCTTGCACTTTTGATATTTTCTGCGACCAACTATATGGATTATATAATGTATAAAACAAAAAATCACGACAATAGAGGAATCTACAATAATATTTGGTGAAATCAGTGCGAAGCTTTCTATATGCACTGATTCAAATAATTTCGCGAAAAATTGCACCCGGCTATCGCGGCATTCCCCAGGGAAGGATGCTCTTTCGCTATCGGCGATGTTAATAGCACGAATCTCGGAACTCGACTGGACGTTTTGCAAAGGTGGCACGTGGCCTTTTTGTTTTACCCATGATTATGCGCATCGGGGTGGGTCGGTAGCAATAAGCCCGGCGGAATTCCTTTTAACGGCACGAACAAACGGAATACAGAAAACTGGGACGCTTGTGGCGTGTTCAAATATTCATTTTTCTCCGGTGTCGTGCGGTCAAGACCGACTTCTATTCTCCTCAAATGATTTATATTCCGGCGGAAGTACGTATTCTGTTATAAATTTAACGAACCGAGAATTGTGCTAGCGATTCCATTTAAAACGGCAAGAGGAAGAATGGTAACGCGTATAGCTTGCTTCTACAATCACTTGTAGGCTCTCCCTCCTTTCAGCTTTTTATACGATTCGGAACATGATTCTCTTTTTGTCCAGCAGGCTAAGAGATTCTGATAAAGGATGCCTATGAATAACTTTCGTGCCTAATGGCAAGTAGTATTCATGAATTTTGTAAATTTAATGCTAACGATGTCGAAATACGCCTCGCTATTTTATCAATATCTGCGATTACTCGACGGTAATATCGCAATTTAAGCAGAGATATTTTTTGGCGAATTTCATGGTAGAAGAAAGTTACTTTCAATATTTATGGCAGGTGCAGTTTTTGTTTGCAGTTTGATGCATTACATGAAAATATTTCGGTAGGAATAAAATTATTCATATTGTTAAAATGTTCAATACATGCGAAAATAAATTGTAAACTGAATTTCAACAGGAATATCTTCCTAACCATGTTATCGTTATTTCCATAAGTGTACAATGTGCAAAAATACATGACGAATGAAAAGATTTAAATACCACGCAAATCGTATACGATTGTACGATGCAACGAATAAATAAACATCATCGACAGTTTGCAAAGAGCTGAATCTGCCACATATCAAACGGAAATTGCGAGCACAAAGGAGGGTTTTTATATACTTAAAAGTGGACATCGAAAATAAAAAAATTTTAAATTGTATTCGTTGCAAAGCTGGGTATTTCATTTCTCATACGACTGTCATTATGACAACTGAATAAAGCTAGTTAACAATTGAGGATGATGTGTCGACCATTAATAACTTTTCAGGTCCAATAACCGGACATTGAAAGTGGACGCCTCGGAAAGTGGTTCTTGTATTCGCTTCAGTTGCCAGTGGTGTTGCGAGGAAACGGCATTGTCATGTGGTTTAATTAATCGTTCTTAAATATCAAACACAAGTCTCAACGCTCCCTTTCACGTTCTTCTTTTACGTTATTTTTTGTCGATATTTATTGCGTTTGGAAGTTCGATGTTTTACTGGAATCATAGGGTTTGATACTTTTCTGATATAGAAGTGTTTGAAAAATGAAATGCTCTATGTATAATAATAATAATAATAATAATAATAATAATAGTAATAATAATTGTAGTAATTTTATAATCTTTTATATTATAATATAATCTTTTTATTCCTGAGGTTAAACGGAGTTAATATTATAATGATTCTATTAATATATAAATGTATACTATAAATTGTTTCAATCAACTCTGTATATGATAGTAGCGAGAACAGTCATAACAGTATCTACTCCAAATAGTTTCATTGCTGCAAATTAATTTTCGATGAATATGTAGAATCGGCAACAAGTCTGCCAGGACTACGTAATTCACAAACGAAACAAAGTTACAGCATTAACTCACATGTACCTATATTATGTTACATATGTTTTATATTGAATACCATAACACATATTACATCAAACTACATTTCTCTGCCATATTCGCAATGTACATATTATACACGTACCTACCTATGTGTTAACTTTATTAAATACAACATAACGCAACAAACTTTTGCCCCCGATATAATTCCGGAAGATCCACATGGATTATCTACTAAACCATTTCATTAACCGAAAGATTATTTTAATAAATACTATTCAGCACATCGATTTCACTGTTCCCTATAATCAGATAGCTACATAATTGTTACTCCTTCCAGCAACTCAGCTATTTACGCTTCGGAAACGCCAATGTACATGTGCCCCTCCAACGGACGTCTTTCTATCCGAATGAAAATGGATGTTTTCATAGCGGGTATAAAATACATGGTCAGTTGTCATGCGTTGCCCATAAATTCTAAGCATCCGGCGGCGTCAAATTGTTACACGAGCCGGATCGATGACATTTTCGCCGAGCGTGTGAAACGAGAGTGGAAATTTTTTTGTAAAATACACCGACTGTGTTACCACGCCGAAACGGAACGAGTTACACCCGCGTGTCCGGCGAAATAATGTCACTTTAAGCCGTAGATTTCCAGCCTGGTCGCTCTGTTACCTAAATACTAAAAAAATTCTCACCTTCCTTTCCGCCCTATAAAATTGAGCATTTTATACATCGAATTGTTCAAGCTCGCACAAACGTAGTCCGATTATTTATCCTGAATTAAATGAACCATCTACGCGCAGAGTGTTTTTTACGATCGAACAACCGTTGTACCGTGTTCCGATCGTTTCGCGTTGATTGAAATGTCGAAAACAGTTCAACATTACATGGACCTGTTTATAATTCATTCGAGTGTGTTTATAAATGCGCACACATGTCCAGTACCTGTCTAACGGCAGTCGATTTTAATTTATTCCAATTTACTGACTTTATCGAGGACAGAGTTTTTTGTCGATGAAAGACTCGGAAATTTTTATCTGGAATTCCTTCACGATCAGATACAAGGTGTGATATAACAGAGGAACGAAGTTCTTCGAGTAAGAAGCGACATCAGTCAACCAGTTTCCCGTGCAGAAAGCATCGAGTCTAATTACTAAAGTTAAGCTACCTTGGCCACGGTTTAGCGCTTAGGTTGTCTGAGTATCTAGCAATCCACTTGGTGTCTGCGCTTGCACAGTTTAGTTAAACCCGTCCTCGTCTGACTAATGACCGTGATACTCGATGATGGTTAAGTTGAAAAAAGGAAGGGACAAGATCTGCAATATATTTAAAAGTTGTGTTACAAATTCTAAAAGAATTTGATCATTTCCTTTTGTATTAATAAACGTGTTTCATTATAAAGGGGTGTTTAAGAGGCGAATCTCAGTTGATTGTATATCTTAATTGAAAAGAATTAATTAACAGCAGAAATCAAAGGTAATGTTTTCCGGTGGAACGTTTAATTCATTCTTTAATCACACAATGTTCTTTCAAAGTCCAACAATTGTGGATTCGACAGTCAAAGGAATTGCATAGTCAATGGAAGCACTTGCTGAAAGTGTTTTTAAATACCCGTGCACATATGCATGTGAACAGTTACTGTTCTTTAATTACTGTTATATTCATTTCTACATCCGGACAATTCGAGACAAAAGAAACGCAGGCGTATAATTAAGTAAAAGAATAAAGACAAATTAGAAATAGCAGCGGCAACGTTCGTTCAAGCAAAGGCGCAGAATTAATTCACAGCACAGTAAACCGACGATGTATAATACTAATTACTTTGTTAATGTCGTATTTGTAGAACTGCGATACAAAAGAAATGAAATTTTCTGGCCGAATAATTAGTAAAAAAAAATCCTTCCCGTAAGTTATAACACAGGAAATTTATGTTTTCATTCTCATAACTGTATTTGTCAAAAACCTATATCACTGTAGCTATAGAAGAAAAAAATACTGGGAAAAACAAGTGTCGTTTATGCATCGACGTGGTTAAAAATATTCTTGCGCAAACACTTTAAGATCGAAGATATATTTACTCCTCGGCATTATATAATTAGTATCTCTGAGCGTGTTGAACTTTGAGCTAAAGGGGAAAATACTTAAAGGTCGATCGTGACGTAGCGATGTGCAAAAACGTATTCTGCTTCCATTCAGAGAACGCTTAGAGTGGAAATTGGAGTAAGAACCAGCGACCTTCCATTACCATTGAGTCCCTATGCAAAAACGCTGGCGAAAATACAGGAAGGATATTTCTGCCGCTCCGATGCCTCGCCGGGGCGTGTCGCCATTAAACGACAACTCTCCCCCAATTAGTTCAACCTAAATAATCCGTCTGCCAGCTAAGTGGAGTATGATTCAGAAAGGTGAAAATGGAGCATTCTGATGGAACGTAGGACGAAGTGGATCGTCACACTTCATTTCATTATACCCCCCACCCTTTTTTTAATTATGCAGTGTCGACGAGGCCTTAATTAACGGTAGCGAGAAACTCATTTATCGAGGAAAATGTTGTGAGCATACTCCCATAGAAATTGGTTGCCTCTAAGATGAAATATATTCTGGCGGGGACGATAGAATCGATTGTTATATACCATTTATTCCTGGTGTATCGCCCATGGAGCTTGTCCATTTTCCATACAGGAGATTTACTTTATCTGAAATTAAAATGAGGCACAAGGAGAAAAATTTGATGACCGAAAAGGAAGGATGAAACAAACGAAACGTGTTAGAAAATATGAAAGCTTTTGCAGTGGTTTTTATTCATAAAATATAACGGCAAAAATCTATTGCATATGCATGAGTTTTTGGATGAGAATCTGAATCTAAGAATTTAAGAATATTAGAAAAATCCCAATTTCTAATATTGAATGCAATTTTTAGTTCTGTATTTTCTATCGCGAAAGCTTTTATAAAGAATGACAGATTTTCTACTTTACATGCATTCCGTAATATGGGAAGATATGTCAACTCGGTTTCTCAACCTTCGACGGCTTTCTGTAACTACGTTTCGACGTTCAGCGAAGAATTCGCAAAGGCATCCTCGAGAATTCCATTCGGTTATTAAATTCAAGTAGTCGGGTTAGTCCTTTCAGAAAGTTAAAAATTGCACCGTAAACTCGAACTACAAAGCAACGCGACGTGAGGAAAGTTTCGTTCCCTTCGAACTTTTACCTGTCCAAATAGAAAGTTGTTCAACGTTGCACTATTCCAGGCATAATTTCTTGAATCGTTTAAGACCGTGCAAATATTCGACATATGTATTTTGCATATTTTCTAATGGACGAAACGAATACACATGTTTGCGTTTCATTTCCATTTCTCAGCAAGATTCGAAAGGCAAATGAGCTCCATCGCAAAAATTCGTCCAGGCCTGTCGATTCAATTGAAAACATGCAAAATGTTACGAATTTCCAGCGATCCTAATTCAACGACCAAGTGCTGTACAATGCACGAGTAAACCCATCGATCCATTCCAAGTTCAAGCGTAACAAATTACACGTGGGGGCGGCTTGATGAACTCCGTCAGGCATTTACAGACTCGAAGGCGATTATCAGTCGCGTGCCACACTATTTGCTCGAGAGGCAAATTTATCGACCCATACCTGTGATCGCCGCCATCACAGCCGAGGGTTTACGACACTTTCGACACCTGCTGCCCCTCTGCCCCTCTCTCTGTCCCCAAAGAGAATGACCATCATAAGCGAAGAGAGAAGACAGGAATGGAATAGAGAAATAGAGACCGTCGCGTCGACCTGAAACTTGAATCGTTAAACTTTATGACATATTCTGCGTATTTACGAGCCAAAGGTTTCTTCATCGCCGTCGCCGTCGCGGTAATCTTCCTCTAGGAAGTCGTCGGGACGACGTAAAACCCCACCCTATCTCCACGGTAATGCAGGTGACGCATCGTGCCTTCGAGAACGCAAAGAGTAACAGAGGAGATGTATGTATGATGTAATGCTCGATATTGCAACACGGATAAAACCAAAAGGTGTGAGTCACACTCTTATCTTTGCTTTTCGATTTGAATCATTTATTTAACGGCACGTCGGTTTCGTTGGTTCCACTTGCCGGATGGCAGGTGGCGAATTTGCGAACCGCTGAGAAATTTTGCTAGGTGGTCCGTGGATGTTTATTTTAGGAGTACTATGGGTCTCTTTATGGGGGATACCGTGGGAATAGGTGATGAGGGTCGGGTGTTAGGCGAAGTCTATTTGAGTGGATAAGTGAGAATGATGCTGGAAAGTGAGGGTTCATGGGTTGCTTGAAGGATATTGGATTCGGAATTTTCTATGCTTTTGTTTCAGGTGGGGTAAAATAGAGTTTATTTAATGAAGAGAATGCAGACCCCATGGACTTATATGGGGTGAAAATCTGGCGCAATTTTTATTTTCAATGATTTTTTGGAAGGGAGACAATTTTTTGATTCTCTAATCAAATTATCTTAGATTGCCATGCGGACCGTTTCAATAATAAGAATAATTTAATAATAATTGAAACAAGAACCAAAGACCTGTTGATTCACCTTACCTCACCTCTTGTTCGTAGTGTCAAGAATATTATTATATCTATGTTATCAATAACATACAGTGAGTCGATTAATACTGCGAGAATAGCATTTTTGCAAATTTACATTCCGAAGAAGAAGCAATTGAAAGTTTTCATGAACATGGCTCAACGAAAGATCAATACTAGCATCGAACGTGGAAAATGTATGCAAGCTTACCGCAATCTAAGGGAGTCCCGCTGAATAATTATTTCGTTACAGCCATGGCTAATTCGATCGAGTGATTCATTAGGATTCGAAGGCGGCTATGGAGATTAATTATCAGCGGCGCTAGTGACGGTAATTACGCCCAGCGAGCTTTCTTAATCCGATTACATATGCCTTCGGGAAGGAAGCTCTCAGAATTAATATTAAGCGGCATTAACACATATACTTATCGTACGTTCAGTCTTAAATCAGCCCAATGTGTACATCCGACAGCATCGATTTTAAAATGAAAATACCCTACTACAAATAAACATATAACCTATTGTACATTTTTCATAAGGAAGATTTTAGTTTTAAGATTAGACTTTGACACGTTCGTCGCACCTAGTTACACACACGTTATTACGTTGTAGAGTTTATTATAAAGATATTCTGGATCTAGTGACGTGTACATTCATGCCATCGATCAGTGTAGACAGAATTTAAACTTAGGAAAAGAGTCTTCCACATAGATGGCTTTCCTTTTACACAGATTGTTAATATGGCTTTTATTATTAGTGTCATAAATCCATTTTCAATTTCAATTATTTTTAGCGGATTTCAATCCAGGTGCAAACGTGTTGAACCTTTGTCCAATGGAAATCATTTCATCATTATTAGTAGTGCTTGTATCGTCAAGTTTAGATTAGAAATTTCAGATGAAATGGGACTAACGAGTATCATAGAAGTATAATCGAAATTTCGAAAGTTTGACAATGCTAGATTGCGGTCCTTCGCTTCGAAACGAGGAAGAGTCAGTACTCTTGTCCGATTACTCTTGCATGCGGGCACTCGACATTGAAATGAAAAACGTCAGCGATAAATCGTTGCAGCGTGTCGAGCGGTGATCGATTACCGTAGCAGAAGACGATTAATTGTCTCGGAAATTGATGGTTTCCGAGCATGCTGTTACAGTAATATCTGGAATGCTAATTCTTCTCGACGAAGTTTATGCACAATTAATGCATTTTGTCCTGCGTTTCCTATAACTGCAAAATCTTTCTAAATAATTCATTGCTATAAATCGAACGGAATAAATACATCAATTTATTACATTCAATCGAAGATCCAAAGCAAGAAATGTGATTTCGCTGCCATCAAGATTTATAGAATCCTAGATTGCTTGAAGAAAATTCTGCATCGTCTTTTTTCGTATTTTATCTGTGGCGATAGATTGATCTTTTTAAAATACAAGCACAGATTACAATTGAGTTTTCATGCTCATAAGAAGCAATTTATTATTTATCACTAAAATAATTAAAATAAACTACTTTATAATTTTATATCAATATCGAACTCTTCTTAGCAAATATTACATTTTTTCATGATCGAGAATATAGTTTACTTTCCGTTACGCAATTAACAAGTAAACTTTGAGTAGATTATATGATAAAATATAACACCCTGAGCAACATCAATTAATGAATATTTAAAAGAAACTGAAGTAAACGATTCACGAAAGAATTTTGCAATCTTCCGAAAAGCTTATCGCTTCGTATTTATGCGATTAACGTTGGCAACGTTTGCACGGTTACGACAAATTTGCACGGCACCGTTCCCTGCTTGCATTGTAACCCCGAAGATTAATAGTATTTGCGTGTAATAATCTCCGGAAATGCGCTTGCCGTAGTTAAAATATTTACTTCAGGCTGAAAGCACTGTATGCACCTACAACACACCGGCACGAGCACCATAGCATCAGGAACTTTTTTTACTAGCGTATAAAAAATCGTTGTGGAAAAATTATTCCATCGTGTATTGCAGGTTTTTATACAGGGTGGTTACGAAGCACAGCCCTTGGCCATCGGAATTAAAACCACGCGAAAAAATTTCACTTCTTTCGCTATAACGCTACATAAAACAAATGGGAGATTGCTCTTTGCTGCTCAAAGTGTTACTAAATACGTAGACAATAATGAGAAGGGGAAGAAAAAAAATATTAACACATACATATGTGTGTGCCAGACTTTAAAAGTTAATAGACTTATTTATTAAAGTTTGTTCGTGCCTTACAATTTTTCTATAAAACGCGAAAATTTTTAAAAAATTTTGAATGATCCCAATTCGACGATCAGGGCTTGTACATGTCGGTCACAATTTAGTCAGGCATGACCTGGAGGCCTTGGTTAATCGGACTGATGATACGACCGAAAATTCATTTTCAAATTTCAAGCCACGTATAAGCCGGACGCGCTAGGATGCTTATCGCACTGCGAATTTCGCGTGGTCGCTTTTTAGCCACATTCGTCCCTCTGTTCGATACAACTCCCTTGACGGTCTGCCGGTCCGCGAGTGCTTATCTGAAAGGCCTTTACGATCGTTGATTTTGCCCTCCGACATTTACTTTGTGCCTCGTAAACAGGCGACGGAAGCTATTCTTCCCTGAGAGTCATTAGCGCTGTACGATTGTTAATTTGAAGAAAAATTATTTTTCTTATGTAATACAATACTCCATGTTAGGCTAAAGAACAGTGCTTAAGTTAAAACTGGACTTTTACGTCGCCTTTCTTTCTTTTTGTATTTCTTCCAGTTTTTTCCATTAATTAATATATTATTTTGATTATCGCAAATTAGTAGTTTTCATTGTACCATATTTCTGCCAATATTTTACCGTGTCTAGAAATAATGCAGGTATTCTAATCATAATACTTAAATTATGAAATCTTATAAATGATACAATTCTATTAGTTATATAATATTTATGTTGCTCAAAGATTGTATTATACATATATACTATTGCACGCATTATTATTTCTATTTGTACACAATTAATGATGCCCACGATGTGATGTACAGAGACAAACTGTCTCTCTGGCTCACCACATCTGTCTGGATGCTCCCTTCCAACGCAGAGGAACTCTATGTAATTGACAATTTCCCAGAACTCCGTCAAGAAGATACGGAAATAAGATACGTACATAAAATAGTTCGATAGGCTTATATAAATAACGTTCGAAGTGTGTTCGATTTGTATTCGGAGGTTTACATAATATTTTACACGGTAGATGGTAAAATAATCTCACTTATTAATTTAAATAAATAAATTATGAAACGATGTTTGAATGAGAATATTTAAAATAGTCGTTCAGATGCATCAAAATATTTTAATGAAGTATTAGCATATAATGAAACGCAGAAAGTAATGAAGAATATAGGATTTCAGTAGTAGATACCATAATTAGTCAGACATATCGCTCTACTGCGGTCAGACGCGAATCAAATCAACACTCCCTTTCTCCTATATTACATATGTAGAAGTTATTTTCTGTAAACCTCACGTAGTTTTGGGAATAGAGGACAGGTGGTGTAATAAGACTTCAGTTACTCACATAAAGACACTAACTTTATTATAAGGATATGTCGACACACGACATTACTCAAACACACGACTCACTCACGATACTTTTCACTCTCAACAATACTCTTCACTAGCTCTGTTCAAATTCTCTCCTAGATCTGCCTCTTGCACGCATCGTTCATTCGTTATATTCTTTCACTCTTAGTTTCTCTTTCATTCTATTCCTCATTTGCGCTCACTCATTCAGGACACACCCCCCAGTCATTCCTCGGTGATGGTCGGTCCCGACCACCCGAACCCTTGGGCCGCTGTACCCTCCATGCGCACGACCTTCTCAAGTACTCAACATTCACGCCGTATTTCCAATCCTACACATATGTATATTGTAATTTGTTTCATGTGTGTTGCAATTATAACAATGTTAAGATTCGATTTGTAAAAGTGCAATACTTCTGGGTCTACTGTAGGCGATATAAACAAGACAAAATAATTGCTTTACTCTATCGAATTACGATCAACCTCTATCCTTCTCTAAAGGCGAAGTGCAATAATAAAAGAAAAAGTATATATAGATATGTATATACAAATATATACGTAGAAAATAACGAGCAAGTTTATTCGTGGAAAGCTCGCAATGAGAGAAAACAAGGCACCCTGGCGTCACGGTTTATGTCCGTTCGGGATAATTGTTATCTCGAGGAGAGTACCTCGAGTGTGTGTGTGTTTTCAGTGGCGCAATTTTACAGAGCAAGCGATTCTGATATTGCGCTTAGGGGGCATATTCCCTTGATGATCTTTACTTTTACAAATGCTCGTTTAAATTACACTCACCGCGACGGCGCTCGACAATTCCCTTTTTCTTCTAAATATCATGTAAAGTTAATATCTCACACAAGTGTCGCAATGGGTATTCACCAGGGTGCAACTAAAATTCTGCTTGCATGGTTTACGTTTCTTGTTCTATATACAATTAGTAATAATAATCGAACCAGACCAAGGCCCATAAAGAACTACTTGCAAGTTTTTTTCATTCCCAAAATATTATATGACCTTTTTAATTAGTTTTTCTAGGAATTAAGGGGCGAAACAATATCTTCTATATTATTATTACAGGTATTAAAAACTGTGGAATAGCTATAAAATATTATACACTAACATTGGCAGTAACAAATTACAATTCTATAATTTAATGTTTTTAATTACACGAAAACTTGGATAATGAGGACATAGTTCAGCTTCCACTTCAAAGTTTAACCGCATGCACATTTTCGCCAATCTAGTAAGCCTTTTATTCATAAATTGCGCGGTTCACCGTGCCAGTTAGCAAATAATTTACATGCTGTAGCCAAGTGGCGATTTATTTCAAAGCGACTCGTTAAATGGATACATTCATATAGGCATTCGACTGATTAATTCT
Organism: Nomada ferruginata; assembly: GCA_963583965.1. Taxonomy (NCBI): domain Eukaryota; kingdom Metazoa; phylum Arthropoda; class Insecta; order Hymenoptera; family Apidae; genus Nomada; species Nomada ferruginata. The sequence continues at coordinate 12,308,906 of OY757215.1, forward strand.
CTCGCGGTTGAGTGCAGTATGTTCATTGTTAATTGAGATTGATGCAATCGTTCGCGTGTACAGCGTCAATCTTAGTTGAACGCGGCTTATCCACGGGTCATTTAAGGGGCTTTAAACACGATCGCGTTTAGAATGATAAAGCCTATGGCATCATATGAAATTAAAAGCCGTCGAGGGTGGATTAATCGAATGCTTTGCAAACCATGCAATGCTTATACAACCGTGCACAGTTTCCCCCATATTCCTATCCAAAGTAATTAAGAAATGTAAAATAAAGAAAAAAAAAGTACTTCGTTAAAAAGAATAATCAGAGTATGAAACTTAAAAGGGTACACAGTAGGAATTCATTTTTCTGTTACATGTATTATATTCGTAGATATTATACTATATTATTGTCCAATAAAATATTAAGTTCCAAACCAGCTCGTGATACAATATTTGCGATGCAAGTATTTACTTCAATTCACTTCAAACTGAAGCTCAACTGTTTGTGTTTACGAAATGAATGCGCGAGGAGAAGGTTCTTTGTGAAACGGGAACTCAAGCACAAAGATGGAAACAATCTACGAGACTGTCATAACGTCAACTATTAAACAGCCTCTCGAGCAATGGGGCCTGTTACTCGCGAAAGGATCAAAAGGTTATTTCCTTCGAGATCGTTGAGGCTCGCCTTCTCTGATCGGCTTCAACGTCGCTCTAAAGTGTATAAGCGATCAGCGTATTGCGCTTTACGCGCGGCAATGTCGCGATAGGTACTTAAGAGCTCTTGAAAGGGAAACAAAGGACACCCCGTTCGACGTGCTTTCTACTTTCGACGTCGTTTTCAAATCCACGGGCTAACGGTCGGGATAAAAATGATACCACGGCATTCCGAGTATTCGTCCAACGAAGTTATAGTCTCATTAAAAAGATCCTCTTAACGAAAGCACGAAATGACGGATCATCGGTCGAAGAGAATTTGTTGCCGGCCGATTGGTCATGGCCGAATGAAATTGAATTCGAAACGGGGATCTGTGTTATCAAGTTCCACGTTGGATAAACAAAAATTCGTATAAATTCGTGAACGGGAATACGTTTATTTCGCACGGCGGAATCTATGGATGCCGTTGGAAAAATGTATCAAATTGCCCGAGGCAATTGCCTGCTTTATTGATAAAGTTTGAACGCGAATTCATAAATGGAAGCCCGTGCGAGCGATAAAAATGTATAAATTGATGGCAGCGAGAAACCCATATATGTATATATCCTTTGCTCGGTTGAAGTCGCTCGGATCCTGTTTGCTTGATGTCCCCTCGATTCGAGATTGCCTCTGCCGTTTCGCTTCGAGTAATCTCGATTGTCTGCGGTACTCAAACACGTATTTAACTGGAAGTTTTATTTGGAGAAGGAGAAAGTTCGAAACGTAGATCCCCTGGTCAACCGATTCCCTGCACAGTGATGTTAATTTCGGTCGAGTGCATCGTCGATGGCACTAAACGCAGACCGAGCCGCACTTTGCTCAACAGTTCGACGGTGCAATCTAAATGGAAGTTCCACGAAACGAGAGACATTTTTCATCGAGTGGCGAGGATAATTTTGTAATCGGCGAAAATGGGGACACGTATATTGCCACGGAATCGCGAACGGTGATGTTTATTGCAGCAACAGCTGTAACATTAAATTACGACTGTTGGGGAGTTGGAATAGGGATAATTGAAAGGAGGGCAAGCCTAATGGATCTTGCATAATTACTTTTCGAAAGAATACAAAGTAAATGTCCAGAGTTATATAGCTCCTGTGCCGCAATTTTAATTTACTGCCAGTATAATTATGCACTCTTTATTGCGGAGGCGTAATATCGCAAGCATGTACGCTGTCGTTCGAAAGTTTGGAAACACATTTTAAATTATTAATTGCTTATAAAATTTCATTATGCCGTTAAATCTGCAATAGTCCCAAGCTTTGAGAAGATAAATAATACCGCATGCACCAAGCATCCATTTCGATAATTGAACTTTTAGTTTTCAGACCTTTTGGTAGACGACAATCAGCTGCCTACGTCCTGACAATGACGCATACAAAAATTGTACAGCTACCAGCAGTCGTTTCTACTGAAAACGTATCAAGAAGGTCCATCGTATGAATCGATTCTCGAATTTCACACCGAGTCGTATCGGTGTTTTCTTCCAAAAAATCGAGGGTCGACATAACGATCTGTCGGCTCGTAACATTATGGACACACAGAGAACACGTAGAAATGTTCAGGCCATTCGCATGTTCTGCACGTTTCCCTGCATTACATATGTACGATGCATATTTCACTAGCACCGTCGCGATGCTGGCTATTGGTATATACGTACGTGTACTCGTAACACCTATTCGATCGAATATTCGATAAGGGGCAAACCGGAGGGCTGTCAAGGTGGAAAACGTAACGTATCAAAACAGATATACATAAAAGTTTATCGAATGGGCCAATGTTACAGACGTACAAAGGTGTTGTTAAACAAAGGGTCAACATTACTTCAACACAAGGCAAAAATAAATAAGTAAAAATAAGGGAATACACAATAATAACTAAGTTCTTAATTTAGTATCGTGTTATATATAAATTAGCATTTCATTTCAGGTATCCGTTAAAAATTATTTGTACTCGATTCTTGCCAATAAAAATGATTTTATCGGTGCAACTAAAATAAATAAATATGTATACAGTATCGGAGTTCAGTAACTGGACAAAACTATTATAATAACTTTAATTCTATGGATCTTGTTACAGTAAAATGTTTATATGCAAATACAAAAAAACGTTACTACTAATCTAGCTAATTCAGCCATTGAATTTGTGAACGAATCATACAGTTCTAGAGATACCGCTTAATGATACAAAATTGCTTCTCGCAGAATATCATTGGAAAATTTGTCTCGCCGGACTACGTGTATCTTCAGACACACTGGTCCCTTGGGACAGAGACGGGCCAGGATATGTACGTACACGTGTAACGCAGCGAAATATCACGCGTGGGAATTCGCGTGTTCTTTTATCTGAACGGTGGCGACGGTGTTCGTAAAGAATCCTTCTCGTCGCCGTTCCCCAGGGTGGCCGTTCGTTCCTTCATCCCTCGAACAGGAAACCATAACTCAACGCCGTCCGAACGAGCATTTTCGTCTTGCTTTTACAGCGTTGTTTCGCGTTTAGCTCAAGAGGAAAGCGCCGTCGGCGTTGCTTGATAAATCGAACTAGACGAAAATTTGAAGCTTCGCGAAGAGGCAAGAGTTTGATAAATAGGATGCTTGCCGTTTGAATGAAATTAACAGTTGCACAAACGCGAAGGCAGACGACGAAGGGTAAAGGAATTTTAGATTTACTCAAAGAAACACGAAATCAACTGAATTGTAAATGATTATTTACGGCGGTATTGAGGTGTTTGATATGAAAAGGTTATTGTCGCCCCAGTGGGACAGCAATCTAAAATCTGTTTCGAGATAAAAACTCCCTGGCGGCGAGGTGAAATTTACGGTGTCGCTAAAAATGAAAATTGATACGAGACGGAGGTGAAAATGGCGAACGTGCGCTCTAAAATAGGTAACGTCTCTGGAGTTTGTGAAATATTTAAGTTAAGGGGTTCTTATACGGGCGTCTGTAACGGATATTAATTTTCATGATTGAGGAAGTTTCGGTGTTATGAAAATATTAAATTAGAAGGAAAATAGAGTAGATTTTATGAAAATCGTTGGAGTTGAAGCCGGGAGTAAGTATTAGTAAACTGTATTATTTAAAGCTTTGAATCTAGTATGTACGTAATTCTGGAAAATGGTCTAGCTATAACTTTTTCCTCGTTTGTGATGAATCGGAAGAAGAATTGTAAATTCGAGAGAACGGGATTCCACTTTAAGGGATGATTCTACTGGGGTTAAATATTTGCTCTTTTTCTTGGAAGACCATTTTATTTCGTTCGATGGCACCCTATGATCTCATATATAATATTTGTGAATTCTTTAATGTTTTTTGGGGGATCTCTTGAGTTTCTTTATAGCAGACCTACGCAATATATAATATTCAATTTTATAATAGTCTTGCATTTGAAATCAATCAGTATTATTCTTTTTTAATAGATCTAAATTTTCTATTCTACGTACTTAATTTGAGTAGAACATTCGAATATATTTTAGTAGAATTATTCAATTTGATCGTTCAATGAACGACGAAAATTTTTCCGAATAATAATGTATCACTGGCAATTTGTTAACTCGGTACGGTTTATATTTCATCAATTGGCACTATTTTATAGATAATCGAAATGATCTCATTGAATTTCAACCAGCGTCGTTGATTAAAACGCTTCTAAATAATCTGGGTTAACCCAGGCGATAGATCCACGCCATTGGGTTTGCGTATCCATCGAGCCTTCGGATGTAGCTTTTCGCGGGTACCTAGTTACGGAACAAATTAATGGCCATCGAATGCGCAGTATCGTAGTATTGGTACGAATTTGAACGCACTTATACAGTGCCGAGCATCCATATACATATATCGGTTCGTGTTTCTGCAGGCTTGATCGCTTCACTTGTTTGCCACCAACGCATCCGTGTGTTAACCCTTTCCATTCTTAACTCTTAATGTTTCCTCCTTGCGGTTTTCCAGTGAATTTCCTGTCGCGTTTACCTATTGCCGAACTCCTAATCTTTGTTCGTAACATCTATCGTACTTACTTTCGAAACATTTGTGCTATAAATATGTATATTACTAGATTAGAGGATAAAATACTTACATAATTTGTACAAATAGGCACACCTTGCATGATTAATCGATGGACGAGGAAATATAAAATTATTTCAGTACATTACTGGATTTATAATCAATTTTAACGCCGTTGAATCGCAAATCAATTCGCGATGCGAATATGAGCGCATATTCCGGGAATTCCAATTGCTCTACAATGCTGAACATTATAGTTTCCGAAATGCTTTTCGAATAATCGTGTCGAGTCACCGTGAGATCATTCGTTTTCTAACATCATCAGCTCCAGTGACTCGTGTCTGTAATCTCTTCAGGCTGATTATATTTCCCCCGTTTCTTAACATTATTGAAATCTCACGTTATTTTGTAATTACGTCATTTAAATACTTATTTCGCTACGCAGAAACGTTTAATGATATTATTTATGCCGGCGATTATGAACGTGGTGTAAGTCATATATTTATCGTTTCGAAATATCTACTTCAATCATCAAAAGTACATATGAACTAAATTTAACGAATCAATTTCTGATTATTTTGCCAAAATGATTCCATGTTTTTGTAATGCAAATCCATGGGACACAAAGAACTATTATCATCAGTTGCTATCTCTTAATCGCAATGAAATTCTAGTCTTAACTTTCTTTTTTCCTTCGTCGTTAATCAAGTGCGTAAAATTGCTGTGTTTTATATTGCTGTGAGATTGTCCCTCGGCGCGTAACGTCGAATGGGGTAGTTTTTGGCATAACATTCGCAAATGAGCGTGTAAAGCACAATAGCGTTGACGCGATAATGTTGCGACGCATCGCCGCGTGCACCAATGCACAAGTGCAGTCTAGCGATACGATTTGCATTCTGCGGCTGCAATTCCACGCGGTTCGTGATGACACGTGGGGGGAAAACTACTGACGCCCGCTTTAAATTATCCCTGATACTCGTCGACCCTTTTACGAGTAATTTCTCGCAAGAGGCCTCTTCCATATTTGATATTCCAAACACGTTGATAAGTTAAGAATTTATGCAAAAGGTGTGCAATAGTCCAACAAAGAATCATTTGATTTGAGATTGAATTAATATTTAATCGTTTCAAATTGGAAAGTATTGTATGAAATGAATTCCGGTTAAATGTAATTGTAAATCTGATGAGTATGAAGGATGAACAATATTGGTAATTATTTTGCAGCCGGTAATTGGAGCACACGATTGTTGATACATTTTCAAAAGCTATTCTGAATGCAATGCTTCAAAAATTCATTTATGCATTTGCTGATACTATTCCATTTTGTACTTATTGATGATAGGTACATTGTACATGAAAATATACAATTTTTACAAACATGGTTAATTTCTCAATTAATGTGTGATATATTATAAATGTTCAGTACTTAAAGTTATTATTCCTACAATAAATATTCCCATCGAACCTGTGAACCACTGGACTTTATTTAAGGAACGATTGATACCAATACCAATACGATCAGATATTCTGTACCCATCATATCGCATTTTTTAATCTATGTACAAACATAATAAGATACTACAATTTTCATGTATTATTCCATTGCATTAAATTTCTTACCGAACGCAGTATTATAATTAAAGTTACTGACATTAAATTAAAATCTAAATTCTTGCGAAATTGACGGAAAAAGTACCGCAATAATTTCAGTCAAATTTTCCGTGGAAGATTTTAGATTCTCGTTATGATATTTACTGTGCACTTGTTATTCCTATAGACACATCGGCGTGGGTTGGCTCTTATGCTCTAGCACCCTTTAATCCAATGCTAAGCTTAGGTGAAGTCCAAATGCGTAGATGTAAATCGAATCACGTTCAATTACTTTTTAATCGTATTTGCAACTTCACTCGCTTTATAGCAACGCGTTGCTTCGCAGCGTGTTTTCGGCCTCCATTTATGTATATTCATGCGAAACTGGCTTGAACCCCAGGTGTAACCCCTTCAAGGCATTAAGTTATTTTAAATGAACGAGGTGGACTCCATGGCTACCGTGATAATTATAATAAGTGGATAAACTGTATCCGACTTTGATCAATTATTAATTACAAAAGATGCATTCGTGTTCGACAAACGTGGACAATTAAATTGAAACACATTTAATGTACATATACATTGTGATGTGGATTTTAGTTTGTAGTAATTTAGAACATTTTTAGGCACTTTATGAGAGATGTAGAGATTAATTTCACTTTGGCTTGCAGAAGATTTTAAATTCTAATGTTACCCTATGTTTCATTATGGAGATTTAAGAGGAATAATAGAAGATAGTCCCTGTTCCAGGGGATTGAGGCAATACGGCTATTAATGATAAAAGAAGCCTTCGTACTCCAGAATTATTATAGGAATTATCGTAGAATTATGCAGGAAAATTACGCGTTAACTGCGGATGTGAATTGTAGTACGGTTATTTCATTCTTCGGTGTGACAAAAGATATAGGACAGAGAACGGTGTTAGCATAAAAGACATAATATAGTATGAGACCTTTTCCACAAATGTTCAATTTTAGATAAATACTCTCACGTTTCTTAAACGAACGACAAGTCTTGTATTAAATTAAATCCTATACCAAAGAGAAAAGTAAGAGTTTGCAGATGATACAACGTGAATTTTATTATTCAAGCTATTACTATCCACTTACTTTAAAGTAGCTAATTTGCACAATAAGATGGATATTTCTTAATTCAAAGATCCCACTCTACAAGTCTTTCCAAAATAAATTTAACAAAATTCTACTATCACAACGATCAGTTACAAATAATTTTGCTACTAACGAAACGCTGATTATTACAATTTTGTCAAATAAATCATTACTGCTGCGAAATGAGTAATCTTTCGGACAACAAAAGTATTGCATAATACCACTTGGAATTATCTGTATTCTAAAATTGGAATGTTTCCCGGGAATAATCACCTCGTCTTCCAATTCCAATTATTCTCAACCTCATTATTCTTCCATATTCCAAGATACGTTCTCAAAAGTACGGAATTTCGTGCAAAATGTTTACTGCTGACGTTATGCCGCCTACTATCGTTTTCTTCCTATCGTTTACCGTCTTCTTCATGGGAAGCAGGGCCGCGCCAAAGGCTGCAAACGTTTTAAATCGATCCGTTGTTTATTCAGTTGCTCTGTCCCCCTTACCTGTGGAATTTTGCTGGAAATTCTGGAATTATCGTCGCCGCAGAAAAGACCGCGGCAGCTTTTGAATATTCGGCAGCATTTGCTCGGAATTATTGCGACACGTCCGCTACTTTTTCTGGCAAACGCTTTCTCGAGGTGTGGTTGGCTGGTGAGCAGACTTTGAGGGTTCTTGCAATTCGCGAAAAGCAATAAAGGTGTCTGTTGTCGAGTGCACTCGCTAGTGCGTTTCCACGTTCCTATCTTTTATATCTTTGAAAAATTACAACGGCAGTAAACTCGAATTTGTCGTTCGCGTTATTTCTCGCTATGCTACCGCCTTGTTTTTGTTTTATACACAGTTGCCAGACTTTTATACGTTAATCGGCAAATGTAGTAGTTCTAAGAACGAATCGTAAAATCTTGTCGCGTAGGGTGTGATCCGGGGTGTTTCCCTTTTTATTTGTTGTAATAAAATTTCCCTCGAGGAAGATAAAGGACGGAGTGAGATATTGTTTACCGATTTTTCAATTGGGATTGTCCTTATTATTTAAATTATTCTAATTGTAAACATTTTATTTAGCTTCCTTATCAATTTTAACCTTTTCATTTGAAATCGTTTAAAAATACGTTCATCTGTCATACTTTTGTAAAAAATATAAAACAATATGTTTTATTAAATTTTTATTGGAAGCGCGTAATTTTGATGCATCGCCTGTTGAACACAAATTTCAATGTCCAATATGCAATCATTTTTATCGATATTATTTCTACAATAATCTGGGTTTCGCGCACTCTGTCATGACAAAATACCACGTATAAATAATTCGCCTGTATTTCGCGGTTCGATTTTTGGATTTGTTTTTCGTTACGTCGCAGAAAAATCGTACGGCACGGTGACTGTGAACAGGTATATGGGATTGCAAATTGTCATAAATATCGGCGTATCACGATACCGCTGTGATACCTGCAATTAATGTACGTACACCGTTCGCGGGAGCAGAATTTCGGAATGAACGAAAGCTTTACAAAACTATTACGGATGAAACGGTTCTTCTATAAATTCGAATTTAGGAACGGACCGCATAAATTGTTCGGTGATGAAATTTTGAATCTTATTGGCGTTTAATTTTCTAGACATTCAATATTTTTATTAAGTTACATGGCAATTCGTTCGCAAATATTGAACCTGAACGATCTGCTCCTTTTAATTGCTCCAATCGAAAGCTGCGGAAAAATTGCCAAGCTCGAAATTATAATATTTCGCAATAACGTTTGGTATGTAGGTAATAAATAATATTGGGCAAATTTTAAGTTACTTTTAATATTCGTCCGATGTAATAGTTGCATCGAAGTATTGTACTGAATTTCACAGAGAATTCAATTTAAAATATGGATTATAAATTGACGAATATTAAGAGCATTCTGCGGGTTGTACGAAATGGAATCGTTATTCTACCACTCACGTAACATACAATTATCGAACATACATACATACATACGTGTACTATATTGTTCACATCAGTCAAGCTTTTTCCACGGTTCATAAATTCCTGCCGGCCCATTAAGATTACTAATTGGAGTTCCCAAACAGGAATCAACTTCGCAACAACAAAACCGAGTACGATCCGAAATCGTTACCGTGGCGACCAAGATTTGTGGCGTACTGGCCGTGATCGAATCGTGGCCATAGGTCTGACTAAAATGCAGCCATAAATCAACCCTTAACGGGCATCGTTTGCTTAGAAACGGGAGCACTGTGCTACCAGTCTATCGAGTACAGACCAAACGAAGATCGTCTCGTTTACAGCCAGTAGAAACTTCCAGTCGCTGGCAGAGGGTTACAACTTGGCGCTTGCACACAAAGTGTCCTGAAAATCGGTATCACCGGCGATAATTTTCTGAATTTCCAAGTCGTTCGTTTCTCCCTTTATTTCTCCGTATAGTGGGCAATCCCATAAGTAAAGAGATTAAAACAATGGAACCCGTCACCATAATTTGCTTACCACGTTTAGTAAGTATTCTACTCTAAATTAGAATAATGCTGTTCAGATAATGTTTTATTCGAAGTTCACAAGTGCAGATCGAATAATGCAATTATTATAAACGTTTAAAATGAACACGTGGAAAGAACATATTTCACATGTCATGTCACATGAATTGAATAACGAAATAATTGAATGTAAGACCGTTTCAAAGAGGAACCCCATACAGAGAAACCTTGAGAGTTAGATGAAGACGTATTGCAGGCTATTATTGCACAGAAGACAAAAGAAAATTTTTCCCAAATGACATCGACTCATTCTTAATTACCTATAGATGATGATTTATTTTCACCCAGCATATGCACCATAGAAAACTGCGTTACTCTCAAGATGAGCCAATATCTATCTATTGCAAGCCAATGCTTTCCAGTTATCGGAATGAACGGGGATTCGTATGTATTCGGTGATATGCACGTCGCCAAGCAAAGGGCCGGCGCTACGTCTGTACACGCTTTCTCCATCGGTTTATCGGTAATTTAATTATGTCATACAGCAACCGCAGTAGCGGCAGCATCACGCAGCGCCGTAATTACTATCTCGTCCCTAATAATGCCGGATAATGCCCTAGCGCCGACTCTACGACACGTGCAAGTTAGTCTGTAAATTAGAGACGTCCTTTCGCCTAGCCTCGTATTCCTGATTTATTGTACGTGCCCCTGCTGTTATCGTTGCAGGCACACACCAACGACGTTGATCTCGTCTCGAGGAGCCATTATTCGGTGCGGCTCCTATGCCCGCGAAATAATTCCTTCCTTTTATACAGAATAATTCCCCCTTTCTCTGTGAACGAACAGAGGGGTGGAGGCTGTTCTGATTTCTTTTCCTACTTGGAAAGGTTAGATTTAGGGGATGAACAGAGTTGTATCTATATGGTTCTGTCTATTGTTGAACTGGACATTTGGTATTAAATGTTAGTTACTTCAAGGGTAACAATAATTTTATGTTCGCATGGGAATGGTATTTTGAAGAGGGAGGTACTAGGCTTAATTGTTGCAAGGGATGGGTAAATCATAGGGGGCCGACGGATGTTGGATATTTATCGTCAATACTTCAATATTGTCAATATTGTGGCATGGGTGAAGTATGAGGTTCAATACTGGACTGCCAATCAATATTGGCAGTCGATGCATGTCATGTGTTTGCGTAAACATGTTAAACGAAATTCGTATCGCCGGTACTGATTATTAAATCGTTTCAGTAACGTTATATGTTTGGTTTCTTTCGTAAATTTTTCTTCTCTGATGTTGCATAATTTCGAGAAGACGAAAGTATTGGCAATAAATACTGAACGCATGCTGACTCTTTTACGAGATGCATGAAATATGTAAAGGAATATTGACATCCATATTTTACGTGTATTCGAAAGCGAATTTCAATTGATAACACAGCAAAAGCTGGCCAGTATGGCCAATATACATAGAATTATCATCTGTTTTACATTCGTATATGATGAATTATCGTATCGCGAATTAGAAACGGGCTTTCGGCCGGTGTGTACTGTTTTTCAATTAAGGGGGTATTGCATTTCTAGCCGCGTCGATTAAATATGAGATTACAGATAGCTGCTTTCCGTTGCGGCCGAGAGATTTCAATTTCGATAGGAATTTATGAACGCCCAAGAGTATAATCCGGTCGAAAGTTTTTAGAAATAATGGCGTTGGTTTATTGCTTCGTAAGAGGATTAAACGGGCTCCCTTATTCGATGATTCAACTTGGTGGGAAAGAATGCATAACGTTAATGAACGTGAGTTCTTGCAGCAATTGGACCATACTTGACTGCATTTCCTCCTTTTTTTACATAAAGAAAGAAAGTAAATACTGATTTTTTCAAACGTATGCCACATAGAATTAAAGTTGTGCAAGATCTTAGTTTATGGCAACGTATACAACAATAAGAGAGAAACTAAATAAATGTAAAATAATATAATTGGTTACCCAGATTTGATATAAAAGATACGATTTCAAAGATATCCGTGTTTCCACATTTGACGTTTTATGTTTCAAGTGATTTTAACGAAGTGAACTTTAGTCTAATTATTCCTTACATCAAAGACACCCTGGTAACCAATTTACTTTACCCAAAGACTTCCAGTGAACGAGGCGTTGCTTGCGTTGGCTTTCATCGAGAGGGAAACACATCAAAGTGAGAACTGACAAATATATAGGGTGAGGCATTTAAAATAGGCCATATAAGACTGACATATAATATTTTTTTTCGAATTTATATTTAAAGGAAGGTTTTAATTTTGGGTTTATTATCCATATTGTGGTAGTGAATATTTATGTAAGTGTTGTTATCAAGTGAAAAGTGATATTCTGTGCACGAATTAAAATACTATTTTTTTTATGTTGTCCTCTTTTCAATTTCGTTGAGTATTTCGAACGGAAAAGATGGGAATAACTTTCTGAAGGATTCAAGGAAGTTAATCGTCGGAAAAATGAATTCATTAATATTACGAGTAACATAGTAATAAAAGCTACGAGAAGGAAGGTACTTTATCCTGTCTGCTTAACTTGAAATAATTTACGAATCCAATTACGCGATTTCTGTCTATAAAACTGATTACTTGAGAAGTATCGTGACATCTTGAGTTCCCTTAGAGCACAATTACTTTCGGCATACTTTACGTTGCTCGTTTGTCTCGCTTTCTGATTCATAATATCTCTAACAATCTTACAGATAACATTTCCCTTGCTGGTTAATGAAATTTGCTCGCCAAAAGTTGGCTCTAATATTTTTTAATTTCAAGTATTATTAAGTTAACCATCGTATTATGTTCGAGTATGTATGATTCTGATTTAAGATTAATGTAACATTTCCATTGAAAAATTTTAATTTTTATAGGTCAAATTTTGTATTAAAAAGGTTGTACTAATATGAAACCAGAGTCGGGTAATATTAAAGGGATGTATTTACGCTTGTAAAAGTATATACTTGCTGGTAAAACTATTGAATAATTTAATTGTACTTCCATTCACAGGCATCACGCCGCGCCGTTTGAGAAATTGAAGGAGCAAATGGTAGAATGGCTCCAAGAGTAGAGGGGAATTTTCGGAAATGAATTCGATTAGTGACTAATCTAAATTCAGCCCCGTTACCGATAATGGAAATCACGGGCAATGCAATCCCCGGCGATTTTTCGAAATTGTGCCACTAATCTTTAAGTAATTCGTTCAAACCAATTCTTGAATGTGATTGCGGAGAAAATCACAAGAAGCTGAACATAGAAGGAAGATAACAATCCCAAGTTTATCTACGTTCACTTATGCTTCTGATTCTGTTCAATTAATTAAAACCGCCATCTATTCATTCTTATCAAACTGTACATTAAATTTCCTGTACCGAACATTCACAGACGAACGTGTAAGGACAAATTGGAACCTTATACGAGTCACAATTGCAAAATTAAAACTGGTAGAATTTATAGTATAAGATAATTTTAGCCGCCCGGAATTCTTATGAATTTTTCAAGAGCACAATGAAGCCCTATGCATATGGAACGAAACTCAGATTGCCATGAAGAATGTTTAACGGCCTTTCCCGTAATTTCTATTTAATTAAACGAATTCCGACGACGAAGAAATAAATGGCGGTAAAATCTTGGCCAACGGAGCCAAGTTTTGACGAAATTGTCCTTCGTTGCCTTCTTCGGGCTATTCTGCGCTCCCAATTTCATGGGGCGCGTAACTTTTAACAGGGCGTGCAAAATTTTCATAATCTTTGCTCTACAATGAAGAACGTAATTAAGGGCGACACTCGACAAGAATAATATCCAGAAAAATCTTTTTCAAAGAACGTCGAGTTTTTGTGAATAGAATACATTTTAACTACACCTCAATATTTCGTACAATTGCGTTGAGTTTTGAAAAATACTTCTCCCGTAATATACAGATAAAATCGTCTCACAGTAGTGTTTCTACATGACTCTCTACAATTTTGGTTAAAGCCTCGCAATGGAAATTGGAACAATGCAAGAACTTCATATCCTGCGGATTTCTAGGTATATGAAAGGGTAGGAATTAAATCCGCGAAGCGACACGTGTACAAGTTGATTCCCGCCGTGTAATACCCAAGTTATTTCGCAATTGTATTCATGGAATCTATTATGTTTGTATCTTTGAGAGATGAGTTATCTTTCAGTCAGCGACAGCGTTAGATAAAAGATAAATTTATGTTTATAAAGATATTAAATAGAATAATTTTTATACAGATAAATCTACAGCTTCAATGGAAAATATTAGACAAATTTAAATCATGTCGAGTAACGTCAATTAAAGTTTCATGATTCATATACATTTCTCTTTTTGTTCATATTTATTCAAAAAAATATACTTACATATTATACACTTAATAATGTATGTAAGTTTTGAAACATGTACACAACTTCTTTCATTATGAAAAAATTCCAGAGTTTTTGTAACTGTTAATTAATAAAAATATATTGTTAATTAATGTTAAGACTTTACAGAAGGGGCAAAAACTTGATACAGCGCTCCGCTTCAATTTAATTAGTGGTTGCGTAGTGGTTCGTATCGGTAGTACCGAATTATGCGCTTCAGAAAGTTATAATTATTGTAAGGTAAGTGTGGAGAGGAGGCGGGAACTTGATAGAAGCGTCTGCTTCAATTCAATTAATTTGTACACTGCTTAGCATTCATGGTAACGAACGCAATTTTAGAAATTTATATAAGAACTTAGGAAATTGATACATGCGAAAGCAGTACATTTGTGAAATCGAATTCATATAATAATAATAATAATAATGTAACAAGCACAGAAAATAATTAATGACTCTGATTGTAGTAATGTAGCAAATCTGGATATATTCCAATCGACCACTTATTTCTCAACAAACTAATATTCTGATTTCAGACAAGCCAACTGAAAATTGAACGAATGCTCGATTATCGTGTATAAAAAACTAAATTTCATGATAAACAGTTATTAAACATATAAATTTAAAGCTTTCACTAGAGAACAGTATTTAATATGTTAAACCAAGCACGTGTGAAAGTTTTTCGTGGTTCCAAATTTACAATGAAATGTAATAAATGAAAGTCGATTTTTTGTGCAAATAAAATTTCACGATGCATTAAATATATAGTATAAGTAGGACGCACTTGAGATTGAGGGAATAATTTGAAGAATACTCTTTCAACGATACTATTATATTAAATCATTCGGAAATCTGAATTTCAATGAAACATTAAAAATGCGAACTGTCTCCGGCATTCGAAAGTTTACCGTCTGTCGAATCACTAAAAAAAGACTGCAGAGAAGGCTATGCGAATTTTGACATGAATAAATTCACGGCTATTCATACTCCACATCAAAATTCCTATAATAAATTTCTTGAAATCACACTCCAGACATCTGTGCCAAACGCAGCACTTTTTTAAACCCGAATTAACAAGGAAATTAAAATCTTTTTTTCAATTCTTTCACACACTAGTGATAACGTATTTTCACTAAACCCGAATTGGATAAAAATACTTATTTTGCAACTTATGTTTCACATTTTTCCCATGTAATTTTATTTACAAAAAATTGTGGACTATTTTTCGACTAAATATTTTATTGAAACATCAGAAGCGACACATTTTTCTATTGTAGATTTAAGGAAAGGAAAGTGTATGATATAGTATACTGGAGAATAGCGTTGTTCCTGTCAATTTTGTAACTTTTACGAGCTATTAAGTATTCCACTTTGTACCACTTTCCTCTACTATAGTCCATCGTAGACAATACTCACCCAAAAGCTTTTGATTTATTCTTAATTACCGACAGATATTTGTTCAGTTTCATAATATACATTCTACCGCAAGAATCGTATTACTTGTGGGATAACCGAATACATGTATACCGAGTACTATACGTGGTAGCACATGTATCGTGTTCCTCTGTGTGCCATTATAGTAGTTAGGCCGATAAATTACATCTCCGTTTATTGTCCGACTCTATTAAAACAGATATTATATATGTTCTTCGGCCACCGTGTATATGCATATGTATTTAAATGAGGCTTAGTGTTACGGGGTTACGTAATAAACAGAGGTAATGCAGTGTCCACAGTCAGCATAATGCTATTCGAGAAACATCATATAGACATCCTGATGCTTAGACGGACAATGGGGCATCTCATGGACATTCTGTAAACGTTTTGGACACTTAGGCGAACAATGGAACGTCCAGGATGTTTCCTGAGGACGTTCGTGCACCTACACAACCAGTTTCGATTCGCATGAAGAATTTGTTTCGTGCAAAGGACTACAACGTGTATGAACTCGATGCCCATCTGTTTCGCGGGGGTTGGGAAAAGTGATCGTTTACGTAATTCACTCGCTATTGTGTGTTGCGAGAGGGGAGATTCATGAAGGTGGTTGAAATACGAAATTGCGAAATGAGGATTATATCTTACTGCAGTGATACGACTGAATGGGGAATGGGGAATATCGTGGCAGAATTACGGGATACCCTTTATTTGCAACTTGTTCCAAATGTACTTTTTCTTCTTGACAAGGGTATTATTTAATTAAAATTGTAATATTAATATAATTCAAGAATTAATCTACACCCTTGACTTTTACTATTGTACAAGTTGGACTATTAATTAACCCTTTAGCTAATTACATTAATTTTATATATACATATATTGAGAATAAATTGTTGCATTTCTTCAGTAATAAATAATTCATCTTTATCAGTTTTCTTATAAATATCAAAGTAGAGATAAGTACAGAAAAATGTCCGCCATTAATTTTAAACATACGGCATTTTATTTTCACTCGAATTGTTATGGATCACGCATTCATATTTAAATCGATCTCGAAACGCGGGTGCTAGTTCGCCAAGCACAGAATTTAGGGGGTTGGTATCCCAGCGGGATACGCCGCGCTTCGATCGAGTAATAAATTATAATGGATGGTTCCGCTGCATTAGAAACATAATATGTTAATCTATTTTCGGTAAGATGATTAATTGACGCGTTGACAAATGATTGCGCTCACGCTATAGTCTGCTCTCAAAGGATAATTAATCTTAGGTAACAATGGGTGGAAGTAATTCAGATAATCAAGATTACAATAAACACAACCCCAATGATATTACGACAAAATCACTTTGAATAATTTCGTTCATATTTCTCTATAACAAATAAATTCTCTGTGATACCGTAATAAAGCTGCCACACGCTGAGTTTGAATATCGATTAAAATACCTCCTGAAACCGTGTGTTTTTTTAACATTCTCAGTCGGTCTGTAACGCGAAAGATCGAAAGTAATTTGAAACAAAAGTGCGCATTCTTATCGAAGCAGAGGAGCCCGCTTTCATTGTGCGAGCTCATAGCTGCGATTACAAAAAAAAGGAGCAACTGCGGGAAGATAAACTTTGTAATACCATTCAACTTTTTCCCGGCTCGGTTGCTCGTCTTCTATTTTTAACCGGCCAGCGTCTGCAACTCGTTAAAATTACGCAATTCACCCCACGCAGAGTAATATCGTGTTGCGAATGGCGAATAAAAAAAAGAGGGAAAGGGGGTACAAATCGAATGAAACAGAAACTAATAACGAAGATTGAAACGCGCCATTGCAAAGGTATACGTAAAACGTTTAGACACATAGGTGGATGAAATTGATGGTATCGATACGTAAGGATCTGCTTGCACCAACAGGGTGTTTAAGCTGAGGGATTTAGACGTCTCCCGATGAAGCAGCGAATGATCCCGGATCTTAGCCGCTCGAAGGAGATTATAAATTAAGGCCTGATAATGATCTTTAATGGATGGTTTCCCTGCTTCGAGTTTGCTTGTAGGCACCATAAAGTCGCCGTGACGTCGATCAACGGCCATGACAGAACGATTATTCATGCTTACCGACTTTTCGCGCGTTTCACGAATTAAGCCCTTCAACGTGAAGGGAATCTTGATGGCCCGTGGTGTAGTTTTCGGTTTATTTAGTTTCCACGCTTTTCCTGGCAAACCGACCTTCTTATTGGGAGCGCAAACTTGTGAAACTTGGAATTTCACGTCTCTATGTTCGTATAAAATGTTGGAAGATCGATGATGTTTACTTCTATTTCCTGTGGTATCTGTCTTTCGGTTAGAAACGGTTGTTCTCAATTGTTAATGACGTTTATGACGTACGAAAGTTTCTTACTTTTAATAAGTATGTTTGTTCTTCATTCTTTATATCGCATCTAGAGTTTTGTTCCATTAATGACTATAAAGATGTATTACAGAATAATAAGTCGTACACATAATAAATTTATATATTTATCGTAAGTTGGCATCAAGATGAACTGAATCAGGCAACATTCAAAGAATACCTCCCGATCTCTCGAACAACGTTAAACGACGCATTGAGGACTACGATTAAACAATTGAACACATACAGATCAAACGAAAGTCACAATCCACTTTCCTTACTAACGTTCCTTACGGAAGTTAGTCTCGTGCTAGAAAGCCCGGTTAAAAAGCAGCCGTGCAAATAGTAATCAGACAGCCTTTCGACGGAGTTCACGCCACGAAACAATTTCGTTTCCCGGTATTGACTGATCCCCCCTTCGCTGACCCAGTGTCTCGAAAAACTGCAATTTCGACCGAGTTTCACGAACATACCTCAACACGCCGGTCAATCAATTCCCGCTGTTACGTCGCTTGATTCGAACATAATGAAATGGAATCAGCAGTCAAAGGAAAAGGACAAACAAAGTCCAACAAGAGACACGCCACTCCAAACGAGAACACCCGACAGGCGGATTTCCAAGAGAAATTGAATTCTTCCCGGTGGAGCAACGAGCATGCAGTTTGCCGAAGGCTTTTTGATCGGCGAAATCGGTGGAAACTCAACGTTACACCTGTAATGGATTCCCATAACGATGCACAACGGGGCGAAAATCTTTCTTCAGCCATTCCGCGGCTGGTTGCAGTTGCACGGTCGCGATCCATGAATAAATAAGAAACAACTTTCGAAACAAGCCGACGGGAGGCTAGAGGAAGTGGCGTGCGACCCGCCACGGCGATTCCGGAAATTCAGTGACTATACGTACGCGAGCCGCCTCTCGCGGAACCCTCTTTATTCTTCGACCTGCTTTCACCCCCTTTCATCCCCTTCGCCCCCTTCAACGCTTGAACGTCCCCTTTTCTCTGCGCAGCTACTACCTTACCTTCTCCGCGACCTTATGATTCCCTGAGAGGGTGTCTTCGAAATTTTCATATATTATGCAAACACCGCGTTCCACTCTTGGCCACCCTTTTTTACCCCGCCTTTATTTATCCCGTCGCTTACTTCTACTGCCATTTCCTCCTGGCAGACGCTCCAGATGCTACCCTCCAATCCTCTTTTAGAAAAGACGTCACGTTTCTTTCGTGCTTTTTCCACGCGAACGCTCGTGTTCCTTCGCTAACGAATTTCTTGCGGTCCGGCCAGCCAAACGAACGCAATTCGACGTACCTGTCTGGCTCATGCTTTATTTCAACCCCCCTCAGATCGTTCGACGAGGTTCCCTTGCCGCAGGATTAAAAATGAAATCGCGCCGCGTATACGGAATATTATATTTTTCCACGACCCTGCGATATTAGATTCTGCTTTTCGCCGCTTCGTTTACGCTTGCGTGAAAATTCTGTGTTTCGGTGGCGCAACTGTCTGTAATTAGATTTTTCTTTTGTTGACTGGTTCGAATAAACGAGGGGCGTTATGAGAAATTTTGTGCGCGCTGCTGAAGATCGTGTGTGTCCGTTCGTGGCGGCTGAAATTTTTTGCGACCAGGCAACCATCGGTTTAATCAGTTTATCGATTCAGCGGAACTCAACAATTTCCCCGTAAGAAAATATAAAGCAATGTTAGACGTACATGAATAAATGTGATGCAGGAGTATGCATATCGGTATTCGTGAGATAAATATTTCTGGAAAGGAACTCTCGGTTAAACGGATTTCTAGCAACGTAATCGTACAGAATTGCGTACTGAATAATATTTTCGTTTGGCATAGCGGCAGATTTGTCTTCGGCGTTGAATTTATATAAACGTGATTCCATTAAAGAAATTGGATATCTGTATACCGGAGTGAATCGTTTTCATCTGATTTTAATCATCTCATCTTAAGCTCGATTTCACCTTTTGCCCCGGTAATACGATTGCATCGGCTTTAGATGAGTAATATCGATTCTGTGAAGGGTTGCCGTAGTTCGTTTCGAGGCACGAAAGAAATTACGAATTGACGATTATAGTCGCGAACGTAAATAAAAGTAATAGGGGTGACTCGTGACAAATGTAGCACACAACTTCATTCTTATGTTAATACTCGTAAATATACGTAAATACTTTGTAAGTACATACATGTATAAATACTTGAAACGATTAACGATTACTGGCATACATAAATGTTTATTTAATAATTGCAAAGATAGATGGTCAGATGTGAAATGTTTTGTATTGAATTGGATCTGGAATTCAATCAACAGCGTTTCTGCAATTGCATTTACTCCGCATTACATGGCTGTACTTCTCATAATAGCGAAATGCAATATGAATGGGAAATTATAATGGCAAACGAAAAACAATATTGCGTTCAAATGAATAGGTTGTGAAGCTATAGGCGTAAAAGTGTTTTCAACTTTAGAATCAATTTCATTTAAATACATTTCATTTCATGTTCAGAAATATCACGTTTGACGAAATATGCAAAAATACAAAAATGGTAGAACCGAGTAAGAAAATATTATAGTTCCATCAACGTTAGATGTACATATGCAAACTTTTTGAACGATACCAACTATTTTAATTAATAAAGAAGTACATAAAACAAAAGATTGTAATCAATAGGTAATTTGCAGCAGTCTAATAATTTCGCAATGTTATTTCAATTTTTTTTAGCAGGCTGTTATAATTTAACTGAAAATGCCAAATGAAGTGTCACGTTTGCCTCGAATAGATGACTCTCGAGGGATCAAGACCAGGAAGTATAACTCACAGAAAGGATCGAAGAAATCTTTCGACGTTCGACCCTCCTAAATTCAGCCTTTAACGTGTCGCGGATACGTGGCAGATGTTCGTCGCATTATTCTTCATTTCTTCCACGTTCCACGGCGATAACTACCCACGCCTGTGTTCGGGGTTACGCTGAACTTTTCAATCGGATCTGATTGCCATGAATTTAAATGTTGCCCGTTTCCATAGTCGGCACAGGGCCGCGTTGCAACGCGAATATTCTGAAAAGTTTTCGCGCGTTCGAACGTTCCAGCAGGTAAGAGGATGCTTGTGGACCTCGAAAGGGCTTAGTCCCGTGCCTCTTGTAATTCTTTTCCCTCTTATTCTACCCCCGTGCCGTCGATCCTACGTACCCCCGTCGCTCCTCGTGCTATAGCAACTTTTTCATCGATTAGCATGATTGTATTAAGCATGCAAATCCAGCAGAAGTGATCACCCCCTGTCGCGGAGTGTGGGGGATAACTTTTCTTTCGATAACTCGATTGCTTCTTATGGAATAATCGCATCATCTTGTGTTCCAACGAAACTATCAAAGACAAAGTTCCACAGGCATTGGCGAATTAACGAGGTCTTGATTTGATGGGAATACTTTTGCTTTTATCTATTGGTTTTCTGTACGAATATTGTTGTTGGGTTCGACGAATGAAAGTAAGACTAAATTTTTGTGAACAATTCGCTTGGAATAAATTAGATAATTACGTCGTCAGAAGATTTATAAATTTTGATACTCGTTGGTGATGGAAGTATGTATATTTCAAACATTATTTAATTTAGGGGAGTGGAAGAAATAATGTATATTTCGTATAGTTATTGAGGAATTATCTCTTACTACAATTGCGCACACATATGTACAAATTCGGGGCTATAGAACATCACAGCTACAGTTTGGAGATAAGATGAACAAAATCTAGCGAAACCAAATTTTGCGTTTTTCAATTACCATCGCGATGTGCAATTCGATTCGTACACAATTAATACAAATCATTGGTAGTCATATTTATGGCATTATTTTAAGTTTCCCTCTTAACATACGCGACAAATGCCGCATTGCAGCATTACGGCTTTCATAAACATGGAGCGTTCCGAATGTTTGTTAGGAAACAATATTCTTCTGCATGGCCACTCGTCGGCAAACACGCACGCCAATGAATAAACGTAATTCTATATCCTGTTCTAACATTATTACTGACAAGCAACGTCCGTGCTAATTTGCGTCCACTTTGTATCGCATTTGAGGGTGTAGAACTGAATATCCGCAGATCACAGGGATTTTCGTATGAGCGGACCATTTTTATTTATTTATTCCCGTTCCATTTGATATTTAATGTGCCCGTTTGTGTGCTCTTGGAGATAAACAGGCGCGGATGTAACAACATATAATTTCCGTCGACCTAGTTAATGGAAAATGTAAGAGGATTATGAAAACGCGGCTGATGCATGAATTTCGACAACTATTTTCACTCGGAGGTAAACGCATTCATGACACGATTGATAATACTATCGTTACGATCAACATTTCGACCGATAATTAGGAAAATTGTATAAAGCAAAGATATTCAAAGATTTCGAAATTTCAATATGTGGAGCAGCGTATGGTAAAACGTGTCGCCGTTAGTTTCGAATTAAAGAAAAAACTGCAATTTACCGTGTACCAATACTGATTACTCTACTGCACTTTCACTTTATTTACATTATTAGTTCTATCTATAAATTAAACATATTTCCAAATACCGAGACATGTATAATATGTAAGATGCGTAAATTCTGTATAAGTAGATACTCTGCAATTATTCTCTATTTAATTACAAATATATTACGAGTATAGGATATATTTTATCCTCGAAGCATGACACAATTTCACGTGTTCGGATTGACGAAATCCTGCCCCACAAAGTTTGTGCAATTTGCAAGAGACAGTCTCGAAAAAGCTCTGTGCGATACAGGCGAACGGTTAGAAACGAACTTCCAAGCGCTCACAATGATCGTTTCTTGAACCTCGTTATTCTCGGTTGCTTTAAATATCAATGAACGTCGGGAAAGTTCGAAGTCAGAGCGGCGAACGAATTCCCCAACTATTACAATAAAAATGCAAATGTCGGTGCCGCGGCATTATTTATAACACGCGTGCATTAACGTATTCCACTGGATCCGCGCATGAAATTCACATTTCTGCGACTCCACGTATAATTATGGACGCTTTTTGCCCATGCATGGTCATACTGAATTTTAAATGAAAAAGAATGCAACCGTAAAGATCGTTTCAAGAGAAATATTTCCTTTTCCATCGTATCGTATCGACTGCTTCGAATTTTTCACATTTTTCACACTGCGTACTTTTTATACACAGTTTCTCATGAAAATTCCCGGGATAATTTTCTTTTAAATATACTACTCCAGCTTAATATTTGATAACATGTGGAATAGTCGTCCTGTGTCTTGTTGATAGTTACGGATACCTTTAAACAAACTTTGAATATCTCTAAATAAAAAACGAAACAAAACGATAAGCAATCAAATGTTTGCGGGATAAAGATTTTCACAATAGTAAACATTTCAATTTCTATAATTCAGAAAGTACTCGAGCATTTCGAAGCAAAACTCCAATGGAGAACGATTACACAAGTTATTAATCAGAAACGTGAATAAAGAAAAGCACACATTTTCTAAAATCATTCCATTCCTGCACCTCATAATTTTATCAACCCTGAAAGGGTTAAGGATGCTATTTCTGTTTGTCGGGGATTTATATCTGCATAACCGATTCAAGATGTTCCGTGAACCGCATTCTACAACGTTGAATCGGCTCGATCGAATGGAAAGCACGGATACTGATCAACCGGGACACGGATAATTAGAAATGGGCATCATTAATTATCGTGGTGATTGATTGTCGTTCGTTGCCCTGATTGGCGGTGCCGAATGAGAACCGGGAATCGAGTTCTGTTGCAGTGGCGGGGAGGTGGGCAAAGCTCGAAATTTGTGTGACGTGGCCAACTAAATTTATTGTAACGTTGTTGCGTGAGATCGGCTTGTAAAATTTCATGTTCCATCGTAAAAGTTACTTCGAGGGAACGAGCAATCACCCATGCTAACTTTGGACAAACTTTTGCAGCTCTATCACGAGTAATTCTCCCAAAACTATTGGAAATTTCTTTCAAATAAATTCCTTCTAAGCACTGAATTTTACCTTCGAACTACGACAAATTTGGCAGAATTTGTCGATGAATTTCTGATGATAGCAATCGTATAAAAAGAAAGCAATTACGACGTCCGAGAAATCAATTAACCAGGTGGATTATTAACGTAAGAAGATTATTACGCGGCGTTGCAACGCGTTGCTTCAATTTACATTATTAAGCAAACAAATATTCGTTCCCGTAGCGATACATTATGCATAGACGAATAGTTGCAAGTATACTTTATTCTGGACTCGGTAAATATTTCGGTAAAGGGGGAGAAAATTTCTCTATTTAAATCCAAAGGATCTGTTTATCAAATTCTATTTATCAAATAATCGAGCCTAACGAAACTTGCTGATAGTACTTGTTTGATGTCTTCTGAAAGGCAAAAAGTACATATTTATGGTGGGAATGTATGTTGTTTGATCACCTTTGAAGGATTTGAAATAAAATTTGTGATAATAAAATAACGAGAATTATTACGGATCTCAAGGGATTAAGTTCGTTCTTGAACACATTTTTGAACACTAATGGCACAGTTATTCAATTAGCGGCACGCTTTGCAGAAGCAGGAAGTGTTTCGGTGAGTTTTGTCTGCGAACGAAATTCGGAAAGAACTTGTGTCGAAGACTGACTAAAACTTCGATCTTGTGTCTGGAACTGGCGAAACAAGATACGAGAGTGCACGGTGGTTGTTCACGGTTTTGTCTATCGTCGAAATTTCAAAACGATAAGCTAAATAAGTAGTTTGGCATTGTATCGAAGAAAAACTTGACTGGCTATTGTAGTCATGTATGTAAATTGTTTCAAACTACTGAAAAGAAAAGAAATTGATTTGTTGTATCTCAAATTTAATGACCCTTTCAAATATTATCAACCTACCAATTGCACACCCCCGAAACTACAATATCAACCAAATTGTCAATTTCTACATAAATACAATTCATTTCTTAATATTCTCCTAATTCGAATATTATAGCAATTAAGCGCTCAAAGATGTTAAATTTTGAAATAAAATAGTGCATGTATTTGCAACAGTGTGTGCCCACGGGATCCGTAATATACACAATAAATATTGAACACGCGAAGGGCGGCCGGAATCATTTGTGACATTTGTCGACGTTAATTTGAAATTTTAATTAGCGAGCTCCCTGACCAGAATCTCAATCACTCCACGTTATCGTTTACCTTTCACGATACTTGGTTATCCTGAGATAAAAGGCGAGGAAAAACTTTGCGGCCGATTATCCGTCGACTCGTGAAATTAGCGGAACGCCGCGCCGCCGCCGCGCCGGTGCGTTGCAAACGTCGACGACCCCTTGTCGGGTACGCGACTTTTTCGACCGAAACAAAGCCGTAGATAGATCGCGTCGAGTTAATCGATAACAAGGATTAATTTGCCATTCTAGCTACTCGTGCACGTATTCCCTTCAACGAAGGCAATAGCCCACGGTACCACTTGAAAATCGTGAATGCGTGAAACGGAGGAAAACCGTTTCACTACAATCTCGGTGGTCCTCAATTGATTCCTGTATTTTCCTTGGCGAAACATCAATTAAACGACCGCTTCCTCATTATAGATCTAATCGAACTGACAAGAGTTCATTTACTTTGCAAATAGGCACGCCGAGCGAAGGCTCGATTCTTCTCAATGTCCTGTATTTGGTTTCGACTTTTGTTCAGCTCCTACGATTTCAGAGACAAGCTGTTCGATTGATTTTGCTATTGTGGGGGTATTTTTAAAGAGAATTTAGATTTGAGTAACTGGACTGTTCATGTAATACGACTTCGCTTATTTTCCATACCACCTGTCAATTTTTCCTTGGATCACACAAGTTTAGATCTTAACATATAATGGATATTGTTGATGTTACAATTGTTTACACACAGACACACATATATATTATATATAAATATAATCTAAGTGAAGCGTGGCAGTAATGTCTACGAATAGAACACGAGAAGCGAGACAAATTTCTTGCAATAAGCAACATCTGATTCGTAAATATTTACAGGAGACAAACCCATTTGTCAGAAAAAATTATCTCGTCGCCGATTACGAACCTTGCTTCACCTTAACGGCATAGTGGCAACTAGTTTCTGATACGCGAGATATCAGCGCGAAATAAAATTACCAATGTAAACGACCATTGAAGCTCTCTCGGCGTGGAACAACAACAAAAAAATGGAAACAGAAAAAGGCAAACATGAATTATTCGAACTACCGCGTTGGTAGCACGCGGGTCACCGTAAAAACAGAGCCTATCGCGCGAGTTTAATCCAGACAGCAGTCACGCGAAAATAATTACGCCCCAAAGCTGCGTGGCTGGTTCGGCGCGCAATAAATCAGCGCGTGCAACGAGTGGGCTTAAACGGTAACGTATAGAACAAACGTTGTAATACAGAAAATTCGTGCTGACATTTTGTCGACATTTCCTGCACCTAGGTCGTTCTCCCTCCTATATTTATATTCCATTCGACACGGAAACACGTTCCACAATAACGTATCGCAGTCTTATTATCTTAGGACGAGAAACAACACTAAGTGCATGTCGATACTTCAGAGGGGGATGAATCTACACACTACTACAAGTAGAAAACGTTACACGAGCGTGTGTCCTATATCCCTTAGTTTTCGGGTTTTGGATGATTCAAAATAATGCTCGAAGCTTGCGCCTCGTGCATCGACGCAACGTTACTGCACACCTTAGTATTCAGTTCCGCACTCAATGTAAAATACCAGGTATTCTTGGAATAGACTCAAATCCATTTTGTACCCTTTCTTGCAGAGCGTACACGCTATTCAGTTGCGTTGAATACACAATACATTTTTAATGGTAAAGATGTACGAAGATGTGCAGTGGCTTGTGCGGAAGCAAGAGGCGGGCACTTCGAGCATTCTCTTTGATCATTCGTAACTCGAAAACTGCGGTGCATAGAACGTATCTGTGCATACAACGTTCCCTACTTATATTAAGTATACACTTAACCCTCGAAATATCGACACTGCCATATATAAATCGTTCTGGCATCCAAATTATGTGACAAACCCTCACCCTCATGGTCGTAGCCTCACATGGTTCCTCCGCTGCTGAAAAACACCGTCAACCCCCAGCGGATGACCAGCCTCGTGTCGCTCACCCATTCGCCATAGTAAAACGACGATCGGCCACTTCGAGGAAACCTCGTGCAACGTTCGACACACCAAATGGAACAGGCCCCTTTATATCACTGTCCAAAATTTCGTCCCACTCGCACACTAATCCAAGACACGAAAAATCTTTTGTCACGCGAATGTCAAAAGCTTCATACGTAAGCTCGACACTTTGCCGAGTTAATAATGAGCACCAATACAGGGATGAAAATAAGACGCAGACGGTATGTAGGTGGTATTGAGATTCTCATCCGCGCGGTTAATTGCGGTTAATTGCGGTTAATTGCGGTTAATTGCGTATTAGAGACGAGACACTGGATGTCAGAATATAAGAAGCGTGGTCGCGATATATCGATACGGAAGGGAGCATAAGCCCGGCGAGATGCGAGGTCGTAGACCGGCAGCCGACGACTGGCTGCTGCTCGAAAGCTGGCAAGCTCGAGCCAGCCGGTCTGGCTAGGCGCAAACTCTCTACTCTGCTTCGAAAGCTCCCCCCGGCGTGAGGCTCCTGATGCCCCTGAATTTCTTCGACGTGTTACCGCGAAAAATGCTGCGTGCTTCACCCGTTCGCCTCTGTCCTCCATTTCTACTTGGCCGCGTTTGCAATGCGTTTTTCGTCGCGGCCGATTGACTATTCGAGCTTTGATATTCCGCGTGTTGCTCGGCTGCTGATGAATACACTCGGCCTGGTTCGAAATATGTTTGGGGATAAGCCTGTGTCGATACCTTGATTTCATTGTTATAATACTCGGTATGTGGCAAAAGCGAATTTGTACTGGTGTGCGAAGGACGGGGTAATTCAGTGTGGCTTTATGTTTGACACATGTATCTTGAATATTTTTACGTGAGGTAGTTAAGGTAGTTTACCAAATAGTTTATCCGAGTTAACTCGTCTTCCTTGGTTGATAAGCTGATGGTAATTACTTTGCGAAAAGGTTTTAAAGAAAACAGAAGCAGTGCTCCGAATTTAGTTTAATGGGAATGATTTGTAACTATTATCTTAATAAATAAAGAGAACAAAATTAAATTCCAGGGAACTGTTCGTTTAGTGATTGCCCGCATATTTCTCTTGCAGCTGATATAAGAGCTTCAGGAAATGGTTTAATATATCGGCGAAAGTAGAGTTTGAAAAGTACGGGCAATGTGAGCGTCATCTGCTCCCCCTCTAACTTCGGGAGAAGTGTTAAACTATCCGCATTTGTTGAATATCTTTCGAGCGTAAGAAATTAAAAAAGAAGAAGAAAAGTCCAAGGTTCACTTATAAATAATATTCCCCTGTATAAAGATCTGCTTACAAAAAAAATACTCCTACATGTACATATTTAAAATTAGAAAACTTTTAAAGATTACAAGGTTAATGAAATTTCGTACAGCAAGTAGCTTTTTCCATCCTTTACTGGTATATGTTTAATATACCTAACTTTTTAGAGATATTGGTTTACTTTTAGCTGTTCCTTGTCCACGTGGCAAATGGTTCACCCCACGATTGAAGTAAATCGCGAGACATTTTTGAGCACGTTTTCCATTGTAAAATGGCAAAGAGGAGACTTAACTTCGCAAGTGCAATATGTTTGAAAAACTGCCGATTAAGCTGAATAACACACTCCGAATCACAGAGACGTGACATCGACGTCTACTCGCGGGCACGTCTTGTACAACTGCTCGAGTCAAGTAAGCGCCAAGTGCTGTGTACTTGAATCAATGCTCACGTTTGTGCTTCGTTTTATATAGGACCGTATTTCCGGTACCACTTTAAAGAATCTTTCTTAAGCTTTCAATCACTTCTATGGGGAATTATATTAAACGCACTAAATTATTTATAAATGTACACATTTTTATAAATAAATGCACATATTTGTCAAAAGTATTTATACAAATTAACATGTGTGAAAGTTAGCATCAACATTTAGCGATAATGTTACGCTTGAAATAAAAATCGTTTTTATTATAGTACGAGATGGACCATCGTATTCAAACGCGGAGATTATTCCCGGCTGGCGTTAATTATTTGTTCTTCAGGGAAATGCGCTCGGTTGAAATTTTAATTATCCTG
The DNA here is from genome assembly GCA_963583965.1 of Nomada ferruginata. NCBI lineage: Eukaryota > Metazoa > Arthropoda > Insecta > Hymenoptera > Apidae > Nomada > Nomada ferruginata. The sequence goes on from OY757215.1 coordinate 12,338,178, forward strand.
TATATTATTAAGTTTGAAACGCTCATAGGGCATGCTCTTCCACGTGAATCTCGCGTAATTGCAAACGACACCCTGCTTCGCCATTTACGTGTTAAGGCCACGTTTAGAACCGTGCTACCCAATAATTTACACTGGCATAAATTAATTATTAATTATTCTGACGAGATATGGACATATATAAAAGTTTAATCAATCGTCTAAGAAACAAAGAACAATTTAAGATCGCCCGAGTTAACTCGTCACTAAAAGGCATTTGTATTTTATGAATTATTAATCTCAGTTTGTGGAGCCCGGTTTAACAATTTTAGGAGAGTCGTTGGTCAGGAACAATTGTGGCTCGTGGATTAACCGCAAGAAGCCTTATTGCGCGCGAGGACATGTCCTCATTGAATTTGCAAGCCCTGATTAATTTTCCCTCCGACTGGGATCCTGTAGTTTTAAGTAATTTCATAGCGAAATTATATCGACACCAGGCAGTCTACTCGTTTAAAATTTTGCACCTGCTCCCGCTAATGACTAATTCCAGTCGAAGGCTTTGACAGAGAAGCGCCCCTTCATTATGCTTGTATCACCATCGCTTTGCTATTTAATATTTAACGGTAGAACACGACGGAGCTAAAGGGGTAAATGTTGTTTGAGACATTGGAGAAACTCAAACTTCGAATCTTGTGCTTGCCGGATAGGCAACCTCGTGTTTCTCGATAATTAAAGAGGTTTCTTAGAACACTGTTGTGCAGAGTGGAGATCGAACAGCAGATAATAACTGGATAATATATTTTCTTCATTAAATGATGCAATATCATATTAATTACTCATATTAATTACATCATATTAATTATTAAAAATTTCAGAGTTAGATTTAGCTGCATAAATCGAACTGGTGGAATGTAATATTTGTTGTTCGTAAATATTCTTATTGAAACTCAAGAATTTGGTACTACTTTTTATTGTATAACATTGACTGCTTATAAATTATGAAGAGCTATTTTCGGCACCCCACTGTTTGACAAAAGTTTTTGGTGCTAGCTGAAAGTTAATTTTCATAGCTTCGACAGTCCCCAGACAATGGTTTCGTAAACTTCGCTTTTCTCTTATTCTTCTGCTTGACACAACGGTGGCCACGATGATCGAGGACCGGAGAGTATTTGCGAGTAACCGTTTATTCATCTATCCGGCAAACGGAAAGGAAGATCAGTCGTCCGTTTCTTTCAGCTTTTTCTTCGCCCTCTCTGTTTCTGTCGCAGTGAAAAATGACTGCGCGTCAACGAGGTGATATTGCACCAGCGAGACATTTTCGAACATTCAAGCATTACAGTTTTGTAGTTGCACACGATTTATGACATACAAGTCCATCGTAATTTTTAAGCACAGCAAGTTAGAAACGTCTGCCAATTTTCAACAAAATTGTATAAATCTTTCCAGAATAATGATATTCATTTTTCAACGTCGTTTAGTAAGAAAAAAGAGTCCAAAAATTATATTTCACGATTCTCCTATACCCATTTCTAACTTACACATTAATGAAACACATTTCTCCACGTTATCGTATTAAATCGCAACCTCGTCTTTCCTATTTCTGGATGGCCGTCTGGCTTATCATATTTCACACCCTCGTACAACAGCTTGCTGTAACTCCTCCGCGTGATTGACCACGAGGTTTAACAAGGCAGAGAATTAAAATGATTCACGGCCACCGTTATTCGTTTATTTGTCTCGCGATTATCATAAGGACCCTTCTGCTGTAACTCAGTCGCAACAGACTCGGCGACTTAATAAAAAGCTCGTGCACGGGGCATTCCTTTTACTTTTCGGTGTCTTTCGATCCGGAAAGGACATTTTAAAACTGACGGAAGCCTATTTCTCTACAGTAACCCCGATGATGTCGTGACAACACGTCACAATTCCCTAGTTCCATCCACTTCTTCCAATGCGTCTCAGTGTCTTGCTACCATTTCGTATTTCCTCCCCCTTCCACCCTGTCGTGCTTAGGTCTTGTCGTTTGTCCGACGTTCGAAGCAAAGCCGTTATCCAGTCGTGCTTTTTCTCCGGACGCGATTAATGATACTCGTTTTCTCTTCGGACGGTCACAGAAAGGGAAAAGATCTCTGCGAGATATTTCTCGTTCCTTTTGGCTGGCTTTACTTTAATAGACTAACGGTATGAAGAATTTCGCTGGTAGAACCACCACGTACTTATATATAAATTCCCGTAGAAGCCTGCGGTAATTGGCGTATCAACGAACTAATGTAAGATAGTTAGTTGCTATATTTCATTTGCCCTTCGTATCGTTTCGCCGCGGATCGCGGGGCTAAGAGTTTATAGGATGGGGTAGTTCCGTGTTATGATACTGGTCCGGCTACGATCTTCCTGCTATCGTGAGAATGAGCAATTATTTTCGAAAGCGATATCTATTGTAGTACCTTAAACATTACGTTCATTCGAACAATAATGCCCGTAACTTTTATCAATTTATCATACACCTGATATACCTGTGAATTACAAATGCACCTTCATGCCAATAAATAGCGTGCACGTTCCCAAGTAACCATCACGTAGGGAACATTAATTATCTTTCACGCGGACTCGGTACTAACAGCAAGCCGTTTATTCTAATAACGTACCTTCGATAAGACCGATCACTACTATTCTACGATTTACTTCAACTTCGTTCTGCTGTACTCATTTTGATCATATACCGAGGCTAATATCAAAGAATTGCATTGCATTATAATAAAAAGATAAGGTAACGTCAATGGAAAAAAATACCTTCATCCCTCTATACTCTATACAATAATGAATAATAGCAAATTTTCTCCGAATGTTTCTCTCTATCGGAATAAGGTGACGACAGCTGTTCCAAGCAAAGTATCGTAGCAGTTCGATCGGCTATACGACGACGAGCGTCGATTTCCTGGAGAGTAGAGAAGGCCGATGTAATAGAAACGACAATTACGCCGCTGCAGGAACCCGATATGTTCAGCGACACGCGATTTTCTTTTTCCACCAACCCTTCACCGATCCTCCTGGCGGAGAAAAGAATTCCGAGATAATGGCGCACGGCGCGGAATCGGGATCCTTTTATTCGGCCAATCTCGCCGACGTGGAATAGCGGGAGAGGCGTTGGAAGAGGATACAGAAGGAGAGGAGAGGGTTCTTGCCGCTTTCGGCCTTCCACCCCTATCGTCAATTTTCATCGATTGCTCTTATTTCGTTCGCCGGGGGCCCATAAACATCCCCATCCATCAAACACATCGGCGCGCGATATCGGGACTCTATACACGGCGTGCTTGTGAAGGTTCGCCCGGAGAATATTGCGGATTTCCGCACTGAACGCTGATACTTAATGTTTCGTTTAGAAATCCGATTCGACGCGTTACTTTCGAACGACCGATCGGGGCCTGATTTCCGCGAGAGGTACCAGCGACGAAACGACGTTTTCGGGGGGCGACAGTTTTACTTGGAACTATTCTGTTGATGCGATATGGTACTCTCTCGAGCAATTTTATATCTAACGTTGTTCCTTTTTGCGTAGGCACGCATATTGTAATTTAGAGTGAACACGGAAAACATGGATCAGTGCTAGGAGAACTTTGTAATATAGATGTTACGTTTAATATTGAGTGTATATTATTTGGAACGATGATTAAAATAATATTGGCCACGTCGTAAGAATATTTTTAATAGTGTGCACCGAGATATCGCGAACTTTCAATTACGATTATTTATATGCAAAGTGGGCACAGTAAATATTATATGTGCTCCTTTTGCCAAATGCATTTCAAATAAACATCTACGGGATTGTCAGCTATTTTAATTTAGATCAAAGCGAAATTTTTAATACTTTTTCGAATCGTTCTTTCCTTCAAAGGAATAACGTTATATTTTATGTAACAACTTCATAATAGTACTCCTGATGTAAGTCGTTAAAAGCACGTGCACGTGTGTACGTATACGTCGCATTCGGTCGTACACGTGACTTGACTGGTGATGGACTGATCGGTGATCTTCAAGTTCCTCGTTGTCCCAGCTACGTCAGATACATGAATCTTCAGCGAAACTGGTTGTGATTTTTCCACCAGCCAAAAATCTAGGAGATACATGCCAGGAGATTAAGCTATTAATCTACGGATAAAGAGTCATCAAGCAACATTCAATTTGTATTTCTAAGGAACGCATTTTATAAAAATGAATAACACAAACAGAATTTAATTATTTGTACGGAAAAAGTATTGAAATTATAGTGGAATATTTGACATCGAAACGAAAGGTATCAGAAACATGAAATTTCTATCAAATGTAACAAGGGATGCATGAAACATTCAGATGTTTTTCTGTACTCATTGACGTATTTAATTTTTGTAAACTTGCGCTCATGTTTCGACGTGGCTAAATTAAATGCGAACGTGGAAATAATAAAATGCACTTTTACGAACGTAATTTCTCTACAGTAAAACATCCTCCTCGCATACGTGTAAGATCTCTATGTGAAACTTAATGTATACTTTGAAATTTCATTTCAGAAATCACAGAGCCGTAAACTTTACCCCAAAGGGCGAAACAGTAAAAGCATATGCGTTTCAATCCACCCTTTGGTGGAAAATAAATTTTCAGCGGCGAGCCTCGAATAACCGAGACACAACTCTTGTTTTGCAGCTGCCGTTAACTAATTTACCTGTGCTAGTGTACCTGTTAATGTTACTACTGTTTTACAAGCTCATCTGTTAGACATATGGGGGACCAGCTACCTAGCAAATACGATTGTCAGATGTCAGAGTCAGTATCGGAGTCAGCAATCCTCGACGAATTGGTTATTCATTTTTGCATTAAACAATATCGCACCACTAAGTTGTACAAAGATCATCCTACATCTGCTTATGTCATCACTCACGATGGAATTACGTCGCCCATGAGTGGAGCTAATAAATGGCTGATCAGATGAATTAGCACGCAGCAATAACCGCGTAACAAAGCGTGCTCGCATAACGAAATGTCACAGCACGAATGCGCAGGAGTCATTAATTAATCAGTCCTCTCGGTTTGCCGTGTATTGGGCTGCCCGAATAAATAGCGGCGCATTGGAATCATCTCGCAGCCAGGTGATAAATATCTCCGCATTATTCGTTATTCATATTACATGCATATATGCATATACAGGATGCATTGTGCAGAAAAGGGGTACACGAAACGGGGCGAACGAACGTTGGTTAATTCGGTATAAATTTACATGTAATAATATTTCCGTTTCGCGCGACGCGACGAGACGCAACGATTCGGTTGTCGAACCGATATTTTTGCGTTTCCCGTTTTACAGAAAATAAAAATGGGAAAATGTGGAAAACGTGTTCGACATTCAATAAATATGTGTGGCATTGTGAAAAGTTCGACGAGTTAATTTGTATAAAATTATCGGGTACAAGTGCTGTAACATTTTATTTTTATTGAAAATAACGTTGCCGGATAATAATTTGGGATTTCATTCCCATGCGAACGATACGCGAGGACGTTACCTGGGAATTGAAATTGCGAAAGCACTATTGCAATATATTTATCGGACGAGTAATGGAAAGAAAGAGTGAAGAGATAAAAGTTTCAGGCATCGCCCTATTATAATACATTCATAAACTGTATCATATTATTTTTCAAGTCATTCGCAACTTGGGTTTATTATTGAATAATCAAACCTAACTTGACAAAATTATGAATCAATGACAAATACATCCTTAACAGTTTATTTATTGAGAAATAAATATTATAGACAATAATAAAGATTCGCCATCTTCATGAACGTCGAGTGTAGCCTAACCGCGAATAGGTTTTCAGGAAAAGCCATCTCAATAGTGGAAAAACGCTATCTCTCGAATCCTGCGAGTATCCATGGAAATCTCGCGATTCGTGTAATTTCTTCGCGAACGTAACCCCGGAGACAAAGAAACGGGGACACCGGCTGAAGGGTTTTCTTTCTCTGCACTTCCACCAAGATTGCAGTCTCAAATACGCTGGCTGATCGTTCTACGTGAAATCATGTGTTTGTTTTCCATGGTCATTCATTCTCATTTGTATTTATAATATCTGTCGATTGGACTGGCAGAAATAATTGAAATAAAATTGTATTATTCTAATAGGAACAGATTTCGAGATAGTGTAGTTCATTTCAAAATTTTGTCAGGTCAACATTACCGAAGTAAGACGAATCAATACGGCCTTATTTGAGCTCGATACGAGTACATAGAATCTGTTGACAATGATAATAGACCTCCTTAATTTGTTTTGTATCAGTTTCCAACTAACACGGAACTCCGGTTTACGATGTTGTCCGACACTGTACTAATATTGGCGATGCCACAGCGTTCATACTCTGGTGCACTTAATTTGCATAACAAAACCGGTTAGAAAGTTTTGCAAAGTGAAAAAGCGATATTTGTTACCAGATTGCTTTCTACGATTCACATCTGTAATTTCGAAAATATTAATTATGCTCGCGTATAAATTTTTTAATTGTCCATATTCCTTTAATTTATTAATAATTTACATATTCTGGTCAATAATATACATATGTATAGTGAATATTCACTTTCTTCCTAGGAAACGTTAATATTCCAGAATTGAATAAATGAAATACTTCAAAAGCTTCGATTATTACAATCCTTTAGCAAATTTGCACGATTCGCGTACACATTGGTATTAATTTACACTTCTTTGAAATTTTAATAAAATTGCATACCAAGGTATAAAACCATCCTATTACTAATTATTAATATAATATTTTTCATGGTATAAGAAGTACTTGCAGCAAGTGTTAATCTTTATAATAATTGTCATTGTGATGAAATTTTCAATCAAGATATTGACCTATTTACTTATCATTGGCGTAACAATATCGTTTTAGTCGAAGCATGGAATCGTGTTCAATTAAATAGAATGACTTCTCCCTGAGCAACGCCGCAGGATAGATTCATACGTCGACAGGAGAAACACGGGGAACGCATAGCTTTGAAAACAGAAGGGTAAGTTGTTAGGTGGTAAATAGAAGGAAGAGCGCGGATGAAATATCCCTCTAGGAAATTAAAATGCTAGCTTGCCACGGAAGCAGTAGCTCCGCTTACTTATTTATTCCATTATAAAAGCTTGCAGCGTGCTTCGTTGCTTAGGTTAGTCTGTGCCACGATGAACACGATATTCTCGTTGGCGTCACTTTAAAAATTCCGTTTTCAATGTCTCATTTGGGAATGCTGTATTAAAAAATATGTTTCCCCCAGAGCGCAGTGATCACGAAAGCGGGAAGTAAATTATCCTCAGAGTTGGGATGCGTCAAAAATGTGGAGAAAAACGTATCCGTTGTAACACATAATTACATTTTTTTGCAAACGCATGAATATATTGGCCTGCTGAAAAATAACTGGCTTAAAGGGCACTCTTATTTTTCATTGAGTTCTAAGTTTTAATACATACAATGAGCGATCCATCGTTATAGTTACTCCGTTTTTAAACGATGCTTCGATTTTACAATCAATAATGTTTATTATTTGCATTACATTTATTGTAACTAATATTTCCATATTCCCGTTTTGTTTTATACAACAGTACTTATGGTACTGTTTGCTCTGCAAAAAGCTAATATCCTAAATTTCACAAGAGCAACAAGCATACCTAATTGTATACCATCAAATAATGGAGGAACTAATTAATCCAATATCAGTGAAACAATTATTATTAATAATGGGTATCAAGGATAATAAAACACCAGCAATACCGAAACGAAAAATTGATTCCAATTCCTACACAATTGAATTTCCTACAAGTTTTTTCCCTCGCCAATGGTCTCTTGAGCGTAAACAGAAAAAAAGTATGTTCCAATGAAGTTCGCACGTCCTCAGCCGGAACAAAGCTCGGTGCACAAAAAAATTTCAACAATTTCGGGCTGCTGCTCGCCCACGAGAAATGACCCTTCTCTCAATAGCCTCTCAGCCGGGCGTTCTAACTCGCACAAAGTTTCGGCCCGTCGCTTCGCCGGGGCAGCGATTTTCTTCTATTTTTTTTATTCGATTTACCCATCTGACATTCTATAGCTTTACATTTTTGACGGCTTATTTGCCGTCTGGAGCTAACGTCCGAGTAGGAGAATACGGATGAAAAATTGCACAGGCGTCAGCTGGATAAAGTCGGGGTTATTTTCCAGTGGGGAGCAGAGGTAACAGGGCAGTCTGTGTCCAACGGCGATGATGAAGGGAGGAGGGTGGAAAAAAATTAAAAGTCCTACATATGTCGCTTCTTTCGCGGCACAAAAGGTTAATGAACAGTCAAGGCGATGATTGAAGAGGCCAACAGAACGAGCACAAAAGGGAACGGAGGAAAAACTATAATAGGACATTTCTCGCGGAGCTATGAATTCTTTTTGCTCGAACGCCTACTGGCTGCTCCACTCGTGTGCAGCTTCATTTCTTTTGCGTCTATTACATGTCACAGGGTGTAACGCATCGCGTTTTGAAATTTTTTACGTTTCTGTACGTCGCGCGGCCTGGTTTCATTATTATTTTTTTCCCCCCTTGCTCGGCGGAAAGCAACCAGGACTTGAGAAACAGTTTTTCCCTGCTTTTCCTCGGCGAGAAACCGGTTTCGTGCATTAAACGCCCGCGCTTGGATACTTGTAAATTTCCGAAAGAAGGGGCTCGTTTGCCTGCAGCAAATTTTCCATGCGTTTGAATCTATGTATTCGCCAATTTTTCACCGCTTCGCGTTACGGAAATTCTCGAAAGAAATATTCTTTCTATGCTTTCCCAATTACTGGCGTTGAAACGAAGAATCAAATAGGACATATAGAGAGGTTACAATTTTCTCCTTAATCGTACGTTTCGCTCGCGTCGATATACATACCGACAGGCTATCCGAATAGCACAGCGCAGCGTTTTGGAAGAAAGAAAAATATGCACGGAAACGGTGAATTTCACCTGATCGGTTTAACCGTTCCGTGTGCGCGGGATATTAAAAATAGCACGAGAACAAAAAGAAACATATATAGCATAAAAATTCGCTAGTGGAAATAGATCCTGTGTCCAAGCTGGAAAGAGATTTATTTCGACGCAGATGGCCACGTGTTGTAACGTTAGTCGGCGATCGGAAATCAGTTTTTCAATTGTTTAATCCACTCGTGCCGTTTCCTACCCTGTTACAATCTAAAAAGTCTCCACGCTACGTCGCCCCGGTGTTTATTGATTTCCGAAGTCGGCCGCTGCCACTTTTATTATTCGAGACAGGGCCGATGGTAAATTCGCGAAGAGGGTGTTAACACCGAATGCCCCCGGTTCTCAATTATCGTCGCTTTGCCGAACTTTGCAGTCTGGGTATCTTGAACGGGGGGGGAAACTAAAGCTGCCCCTTCCCCCTCGCGCCTGTCTAACTCGCTGACACGATCCAGGTCCGTCGATAAAACTTTGGGGAATTATTTAAATGCCTCGCACTCGATCGACCACTCTGTCGAATTCTGCAGAGTAATCACGAATGGCCTGAACCCCCACTTCGAATTCAATCATGCGACCTGGCCGTTCGAATTACTTTCTGGGGAAGCGAGACGACGGCACGAAAGGGCGAGCCACCTCGCTCTGTACCGATATCACTGCTGTTAAATGCACGATCGATTTTACGATTTTGTTGTGTTGCCGTTGGAGGGCTTACGGGGATTACAGTTTAAGGACTGTAAGAATTGTCGATCAGTTTAGTTCGTCTTGTAATTGCAGAAAGGGATTCGAACGGGCGTCCCCGATGGAACGTGGGTAAGGACTCGAGATTAATCGAGCTTCGGTGATTAATTGATGAAGATTTTCGGTGCAGGAGAAAGAGAACGCTTAAATAAATTGTGAAATTCTAATTGGAAGGCATAGGATACTCGGTTATTAATTTCGTCAGGCTGAATCGTATTTTAAGCGGCATTAAAGTGCTTCAATAGATCAGTTGGGAAATTGTGTCAGAGGCAAACTTTTGTGGAACACTTGAAACACAAGAGGATCAATTTTTTTCTCGCGGAAAAAATAAAAGTTTGGAGTTCGCTAGAAACGAACATCTGTTCGAACGACCGATATAATTGGAACCGCCTCGCTATTAAATTTACGCACACAGCATATAATTTATATTATTATACATTGCAAACTTCCTTTTCTTCAAAACTTCGACCATACATCCCCCAGAAAATTATGATGCTTATCTGTTCCAGTAATTTTTTTAGCCATTATTTTATACAATAGCGGCCGCCGCAGTAAGCAAATAATCATTTTCATTTTACATTTATTCTCCAGCGTAAAGATACAAAAACCTCCACGCTGGATGCAAGTGGAAGCTTTATTCGTCGGAAACTCCAAGTGCAAATTAAAGACACCGTAAAGCCGGTACAGTCGTTCCCAAAGTTAATGACAATCTCAGGTACGCTGAGTGTGCGCCAGCTCGAGGAGAATGGCTGTCAGATGGACTGCAGGTACAGTGTCACGTTAATAGGCCTTCGAGTGTAACTGCTCTCGTAGTTGTCTCGTTCCGTTAATTGTTGTGGTCGCTTTGTAATTTGCAGTTCAGTGCTGCGCCCGCTCGACGAAGAACCGACGCGTCTAGTATAATCGAGCTTTTGCCAGGAAACAGATACAGATGCAGTGCGTGAGCCTGCAACCGAGGTAGACCATCCCGCTTCCAAGGAAGCACGATCTTGATTTCTTGAGAGTGAAATCGGTCTGGAGTTTCAATTTAATTGTCCGAGACGCTTATCTAACTGGCACGAAGTTTTTGCACAATAAAGTCCGCCTGCTGTACGTTGAACTTTGTGCATTGAATTTTCTATTAAGATTACGAATTGCGACAGAAGCTGCCGAATCAATTTATAACGGGACGTTGATGCCGTGATGTTGCTCTTGAGAAGAGGTATGGAACTTTGATAACTCAATAATTAATTGCTCAAGAACTATATCTAGAATCGATTCGGTTGTTTTATAAATGGAACTGGTTTTCATTTCTACTGGAACATTAGGATCGTGCAATTTGCTGTTCGTCGTAGGTAATATTCTCTGCTTTATTGTCACAACTTTTATTGCACTCGCATCATTCACGTGTTGCCTGAACAATAAATTAAGCATTTTGTAGGTGTTGCCTAGTTACAATAAACTATATTGTCAGCATTAATTGTGACAGGCTCGATGGTTGTTCAAAATTGTAAGGGTCGTTGTAAAACTTCAGCGCTGTTAAGAATTTATTTTAAATTCTCTTTTTGTTGAGGACGTTGCACTTTTTCCTCTCGGTCCGGTTTTAAAAAATTACATCAGATCGTCTATTCGAATAGGATTTCCAAAGAGCATTGCACCAGGGATCCAGCAGCGCGACGCAATGCAACGCGAAGTGGATTCCAGTGAAGGTATGGAATTCTAGGTCATCTCGGAACTGGAATGCGGCTACATTGGAAAAAAAGAGACGACTCCCTTGAGCGACTCAAAATTGTGTAAACGGGAGAATAATGGCCGGCATTTAACGACCTGTAATTGAGATAACGCAACATCGAGCTTCTGGTCGGAATTCAATCCATCGCCCACGAAATTTCTCAGTAAATGTTCCAAGATAAATCTGATATGAATAAAACATAACATTTGATCAAGTATTCAGAATGCTCCAGATCATCAGCCAACGCTTACGAATTTATTAATCGACAATTTAATTACGATTTGTTTGATTTTTGTTATAATATCAAAGTGAGATTTCATTGTGAAACCTAGCTCGATGGAAGTTTCGCTCAATCGCGTGGTCATTCCACGTGCACCGTCCGTTTTTAACGCGACGGTCAATATTGTGATACGAAGCAATTCAGTCGATGCGTGCGATCGTATGTGTGTATTGCTTTTCGAGGGGACTCGTATTTTGGTTTCGTGGAATTTGGAGTTCACAGAATAAAATATTATCGCAGCGTTCAGTTTGAATGCTAGAGAAAATATGTTTTTGTAAAGAAATACACAAATGCAAACATGCAGTGCAGTGCGATTCTATTTTGGCGTAGTGTTTGCAACCTTGTTCAGATTTCTGGACACATGTAACATATTGTATTCTTACCCAGTGTACCTCCAAAATTGTTTACTCTTTGAAAGTTTTAACAAATTATAGAAACAGTATTTAATTTTTCACAGTGAACGATATTTTTTATTTCGAAACGTAATTCTTTTAGTAACGTAATAGTTTTAGTTATATTATTATATTATTTTAATTGTACTATTATATTGTTTTACTAAAATAATTATTAGTGGACGTACTGCAATGGTGTAAACTAAATAGTAAGTTTCGATTACGTAAAACGTTCGTGCTGCTATTAGCGTTATATACGGAATGCCGGGATGCTGCGTGTAGAATGCACGCTTAAGTCAGCTATTTAATTCAAATTTTGCACATAGTTACTACATACCATGTATGTATAATAGCATCCTGAACGCATGAGTGCGCTATTCGAAATTTCGCGACGAAATCATGTCTGAGGCTTTGGAAAAGGATTTGAAATGCACTTACACGTGCACAATTGCCATCAACGTTATAATTAATTTCAAAAATGGATAAAATGTTAATAATAACTCCAATTAATGTAAAAATAAAAGTACTGAAAATTTTCAATATTTCATAGTTTTTATATCACATGGAAAACTATTGTTAAAATAGGAAAGTGCTTTTGGCATATTTTATAATAAATTTGTTGAAATGAATATAAAATGGCAGAGATGTTTCTCTGAAGTAAGACAACATTAATTACCGTTTTTAAATTATTTATGAAATCAAGAATACCCAAATTTGACTGACAAAAAATACTAGACTTTCTATTTTTAACTACTTACATCGCGCCAATTTCAATTAACCTTTTTTTCCAACAAACTTCAAGGTAATATAAGCTACTTATTACATCCCACTTTAAATACACGTTTATACAAAACCCTGTATAATTAACTCGGTAGGTACTATTCAAATGGCCACCTCACGATTTCTCCCACAAATCCTCACCTATCTTCGCCACCCTTCACCCTTATTCAAAACCCTCCAGCATGGCTTACATCGCATTTCGACCTCCCATTAACAACCATCTCGTCCCATTAAAACCCGCGACCATTCTCCACTGCAAAGTTCGTGCGTGCACTAAGTACAGCGACCAAGCCTCCGTAGAATCATTCACTGAACCTCTCACTCTCTCCCTCTCCCACGTGTCTCCAACGTGTTGCCGCGGCGGTTGGAGGGAGGAAGGAGAAAATCGTGAAAAGTTGACAGAACAAAGAGTGAGAGAGGCAGACACACGCGTAAAAGACGCAGCCGAGAAAGAGTGGTAGGTACGATCGGGAACGGCAATCCTTTCTTTCCCTTTCTCCCTCTCTCTCGCCGTCCGTTTCTCTCTCACCGGTTCACCTGAGTATCGGGGAATGTCCTCGTGACGAGAGCAGCCGTCAGTGTCGCGGTAGACCTCCATCCGGAGCCAGCTCTGTACGGGAAAACGATCGTGAGTTTGTTCGCGTGCCACTCACTGTCACGTGTGCTCGCAGAAAAGCACCCTGTCGTATTTCGAGCCGCGAAACACGGTACCGATGACGCGGAGGATCTCGAAGGTAGCCGAGAAATCACGCTGATCGCAGCCTCCTTCGCTCTCCTTTCGAGTCCCGCGTGGATCCCATTCGATTCGACCTGCCGCTCGAGACTCTGATTCGATTTCCATACGCCGCCGTCGTGAGCTCGTCGTCCCGTGATAGTTCGGAAAGCTCGGAAAGCCGCGCGAGATATTTTCCATATCGCCGCGTGTACGTGTGATGCGAGAAGATTCGGAGCGGAGACTTCGCCGAGGAAAATGTAAATATAGCCGTGCGATGAGATGTAACTGGCGGTGATAAGGAAGCTTCGATCGTTCGGTATCTCGGTGTCGCGTTGGTGAATTCTAAAGGGGTGGCCAGCGATTGTCGAGGATTATGGTATTCAACTGGGTGTTGCACAGGGTGTGGCGTGAGAAGTGATACGGTCACGGAGGAATGCCGCTCGTGTTGTAAATTGTAAATCATTTGTTAATACCTTTACGGTGATTGACTTTTGTCGCTGGTCCACTGATGGAAGGCTTTAAATGGTACAAGTTTCTGTATTAAGCGAATGTTTTTATTAGAACGTTTGTTTAACCTCGACGCGTGGCACTGGCGCGTCCATGGCCTCTGAATTTTAAATTAAGACAGGGTCATGTATACGATCGACTGTCTTGATTTCCTTGGTATTATACCTGTTACCTTTTTATAGGCGCATACCTGTCCGCAGGAAAGTCAACTGAAATATTATTTTTCTTGCTCGACGTATATTAATTAATCTTGCTATCTTCGTGCAAGCGATATTTATTTGAAACGCGACTCGATCATGTACCGACCAATTGCATTCGACAGTCCATGCACTGCCCTTTGAATGTTCGAACGGAAGCCCCGACCACCTGTTTTCCAACACTCAATCACCCTGTGCACACTTGAAATAGTCCACGATTAAACTACGAGAAAGACGTGGACGCTGTTAACGCGCATCGTTACGACCAATTGATGACGAGCATTGTGTTGCTAATAGTCAGCTCGTTCGATGTTAAACGAGGCATAACTCTTTCCCCGCAATCCTGATGACATTACATCAGCGGCACAGTCGTGCTCTCGCCAGTTTCAGCGTAACGCGACCACGGAGGAAATTGTTCGAAATGACGGGGCGAAAACCTCGAGTACGGTTCGCGTGCAATTTAATCGCACGATTTCACTGCATTAGACGCACCGGATGATTCGACAGGGGCGGGATGCGCCTCGCTCTAATCGGGAGAGAATAATTTGTTTGGTCAGGCACCGATTACGGGGATCTGATTGGCTGCAGATGATCGATTGGTGTATGGGGCAGGCACAGGAATTTGGCCCCGTTTACTGGCCCTCGTTTCAAATCGGTCGACTGTAATATCCATACAGTAGTTCAGAACAATGCCCATCATAGAACTTTAGATTACAGAAATGCACACCTGTGCTATATGGCTTGACACGTATTTACATATATGTATATATTTTTCTATTGGTGTCGCGTTTAATGATTTCTGTTTATCGTGATTCTCCGCGGACCAGGGATAGAAATTAATTACCAATCAATCTAATCGCAAATAAACAACATTGGTAATGAATGAAAGATTCCAATGAGCCTTGGATTAACCTGTTTATCAAACAAGGAAATGAATTAATCCATCAACTGAGTCATTATGTATTGTGATATACTAATTTATTTTATGACGATTGTGTGTACCATAATTATGTAAAATGTGCACGCAGACAAGAAAGGGTATTATTGTGGCAATGAAAATATGAAGATTGCGCAAGGACTTATCGTCCAATGAAAAAAACTCCAGCTGTGTTTCGTTTCCAGTTCGCGTTACTGGCTACTACCTTTCACGTTCGCCTCGAAGATTCGGGCCAGCCCAAAAAAGGTGTCTTTTGCCGGCTCATGGCAGAAGTGGCTGTGCAATATTACGCGTCGCAACCCCTTCGTATGGGGGTGTACAAGAAGCGGAAAGCTCCGCGGGACGAGGTGACGCTGATTCCCCTTTGATACCGGGATTTCCCCTCCGCTTGGAAATCTACTCTTGCGGTCGGCTTAAATTCACGGAAATTTTCTCGGAGATTTCCTCCCGCGACAAGGGACGTTTGGGGCACTCGGTTTCCGGTCTTACGCGATACCAGAGCATTGGGGCATGCTGAAACAGTTTGAACTACGATTTCGAAGTCCTAAGGCATATACGTAGATTGCCCAATATTTCATCATATGGAGATTTATTTGTACATTAATTTTATTTGTACATTGCACGATACGCCCGTTTGGTTTCTGCATTAATGGTTCATTTGTATTTAATTGTACTGTAGCTGAACAGAGTGCCGAGTATGAAGGGATATTAATGTTATTATATTATATTGTACAGATGTCTTATTAGGTTACGATTTTCACGATACTATTGCGAGTATTATATAGTTTATATCACGTATAGCTGGGTGTATGCAAATGTAATTAGTCCTGCGAGTGTATTATTATTATAATCTATTAATAATTTTGTAATTTCGTGCTGCATATTGGTTGCTCAGGAAGGATTCTATAATGAAGGGAATCTCGATGGTATTGTATTCCACGTGTTACGAGATGTTAATAAAAACATCATAAACCATTAAATGAATGCATTTAATTCAGTACCAGGAAATTCATTTGAATCTAATTCTTTTATTAGCTGAAGATGAATAAGGACACTAAGCTATGTCATAGGATTTATAATTCTAATTAACAATGAATTATACAGGCATACAGTGTTGTGTAATATTAATCATGGATACAATATACAACGGATTAAGTTAAACATGATTCGTTTAACACGATTCGCTAGGGCCATTGAAATTTAATTTTCGCAGTTTGCGGAGCTGGTTGCGCCTCGGCCGATTAACTTCGATTATCGATTCGAAGGGGTTAGATCCCGCACGGCCGTCAGGTGTCGTGCGTCTTCGAAAACGTTTCGAATCGTCGCACACCTTTCAAAGATTGACAAACATTATTCGTTTAACGTTAATAAATCTCGATCGAAGCTTCCAGATCGTATAAATAAGTGTCGTTCGCGAATCTCACGTTCTTTCGTTCCTTCAGTGTGCCGCGAGGAATGTGTATCTCGATCGAAAGAAGTGTTGGAAGAAGTTAAGAAATTTTAAGTGACGTTTCCAGTGTCACAGGTGCAAAACTGTCCCAGGCGTGACACGCTGTGCAAGCGAAACTGTTGAGGAGGAAAGAAGCAGAGGCGAAAGAAGAACGCCGGAGGTGGAATTCCGTTGGCCAGCTCGTAGAAACGGTGAGTCAAACAGTAAGATAAAGTTTAATGGCTCTTCCGACCGGAACATTTGATGCACGACCGTGCCGGAAGTGTTCTTGTACTTTTCGGGCTAGCATCACGACGTCGTCGTGTAATTTGTCCTATATCAGCTTCGTCATCTGTTAAGACCCATGCTTGAACGGATCGATAAGAAAGGATTATTATTATTATTATTTTATTGTTATTATTATTGCTGTTTATTGAATATAGGGGACGAACCCATTAATTAGCACGACGTTGAATAGCGATATTGTGATAACAGGAAAGGGGAGGGGTGACGAGTAATTAACTACGGGGAATATTATTTATTGCGTATGCCAAGTAACTTCTTTGAGGGGGATGAAGTCGCGTTTGATAATTCTGATTTATGAACGACGTAAGGCAATTTTGTTTCTCATGGAAATTAGTCGACAGCGGTAAACAATGCATGGAGCGTTGTAATAGCCTGTAGATCAATTTCGCTTCACTCTGAAATAATTTACGAAGGTTGCTTAAACGTGGCTAATCCACATCAACTATCTCGCGAAAGACGAATCTTCTGTACTTTAAAAATTACTTATTAACGCAGCAAATGTTCTATGGTAATAACTATCTTATTATATCCTATTCTATCGGATAGGTTTATTGTGCGGAATTAGAAAACTGTTACAATCTTCACACCTCGTTTTCTCGCCCCGAACAGTTGCAAAAATCTTCGTCTGTTCGTTTTTGAAATTGGGCACGGTCAGACTTCCGTGTTCAAGGTAACGAATATAAAGCCAACGTCTATACCGACCGTACATCGACGAGGCCAGAGACCAACGAACGAATTTACCGAACATTTGCCTGCTAATTCACCTATGCAAGCGTTGTAATCCGGTTATGTTGCTGAAACCGCAGGAATGTGCGGCAACGTACCTGTGCGGCTAATAGAACCTCTCCTATACTTCGTGACCGTGTTGTTCACTGGTGTGTGTGTTCTATGTACACGCGTGTGACGGTTGCCCGGTCGGGTATTCACGGTTCAAACCGCGAACAAATGGGTGAGAAAGAAAGGATATGGGTCAATGCGATTTTGCGAACTCTTTTTCTAGCCACGATAGCAATTTAACTTCCCTGCCCGTTCTCTCACTGTTGCTCGTCGGGTTTTGCCGACCGCTGTTACCGCTTTTTGCGTTTTCTACTTCGACGCGATGTTTAGGCGAAAACAATTCTTAATGGGTTTAACTTGGACGATTCGGAGGTAGGAACGAATCGGGGGATTTACGTTCGCGTCGATGGCTTTTCATTGTGGACGATGTTGCGCGGGTGGTTGAACGATTTAGGGCAGTATTGGGGTGGTGAAATCGGGGTTGCTATTTTTTTTATTTGAGCAACGTTTGAGTAGAATAGCTTTGTGAACCACAGTCAGGCACGGCTTCGAAGAATTCCACTTTCGGCTAGTCTGCTGCGATACAATTTTCTCACCTGGATAAAACTGTTCGTAGCTGTGAATTATTGTCGCTATCATTATTATTGGTGTTAGTAGCATTACTATTATTATCAATGTATACATTGATTTGGTTATATTTATTGTAAAAATGAAACTTGCAAGCAGCAAGTTTGTTACCTGTTGCTTCTTCTTTTTCGACATTGCGATAGCGATCGGTGGTTTAGACAATTTTTATTTCAATGACCATTATCTTTTTGACGAATACGTAGTGGACTAGCACATATACAATATTTAGGTATGTGTACAGCAGTACAATATTATTTGGCATTTAAATATAAAAATAACAATCGTTCCTAAAAATAATTCCCATCGACAACACAGTAAACAAACCTGAATGTCTACGCAATAGTATATTCACTTGAATGACATATAGATCACGAGTTAAAAGCACCTTTGCGTACGGGGTTGAAATATCGTGGACCCTGCTAAAGGGCAGCATCGGTGGGAGGCAGGCGGAAGAAAAAGCACGAACAGGGTGCAACGGAACGCGGTGGCTCCGCTCGATTATCGATTCTACGCCCCTCGAACTCCTCGCTACGTGTCCCGCAATCGAATTGGCCGGTTTGCCGGGGCTTGCCGAACGTTTGCCCGCCAATTTACTTAGGCACGATGTGCGTGAACCTGCGACAACCTCGTTAACGTTATCGGGTACACGGTAACGTGCAAATGTGCCGCGATTATCGCCAGGTGTAAATTGCACCACGTTACCCTGAGATTAAAATTTTCAGCTTTCGCGCCTCGGACTGAACGAGTTTAGCGAGATTAGGAAGGGATGTTAGAACCGATGGAGTGGAAATCGGGGCTCGGATTTGCGAAATGCGTCTGTGGTGTCTGTTATGCTCGGTAACGAAATCAATGGATCGGTAAATTTTGATCGAAAAATGGTCGATTTTTAAATTGCGGCGACTTCGACGAAAACGAAAATCGGACAGGTGGTATACCTGAGCTCATTTCAAAGGGTGAAGCCTCTACTTTCGTGTGCCTGAATTGGATTTGTTCGCAGATCCTTTTATATTAGAAAACGGAGTGGAAAACTGAAGGTGCTCTTCTTCTCTGAATGCCGTTCAAAATCAAATGGCTCTACGGAGTTTAACACATTTTGGTTGCTACTCCTTCTCATTAAATGGACAGTGTTTAGCCGACATCGTAATAATTATTAGTGATCGTTTTTTTACCAAGTGTATGTACAGTTGACGTGTGTACAGACTGAAGAGCAGCTGATCTTATGAATTGTTAGAGTGTATTGAATTTTCAAATACAAAGTAGACACGAGTTTGATTTTTGAATGAACGAGTACCGAAATTTTGGAGGTCGACATTTTTAGCAATCCAAACGTTTAGCACATATTTTCCCCCTGAAACCATAATGAACCTACCGTATTAAAAATAAAAACATTCCATGATGTGAAAATATACGTGAAAGATTCGGTAATGCATTCATATTATACTTTATTGAAGACCGCTAAGACGTGTTTCGAGCAACAGTCCAGCATGATTGTTAATTCCCGTCTAGAACATCGTATCACGATTATCCGGGAGTGCAAATTGCGCCCTGGATACCCAGAAACGGACTTTAGAGTTCTGACGTCTTAATGGCCTTGGCTCGCAATCGCTACGTTGCGGCGGATTTAAACAGTCTCAGCTTGGGAACGGAGTTAACTTCCAGTTAATTGTCGTCGCGAAACTAGCATTTCATTTTCCCCGTGGTTGAAACTTCGTTCGGGCTGATGGAAATAAAATTAATAAAAATAGAAACATTCTGTGGTTCAGCGGGTCCACTAACTTCAATTTAGAACGCGATCGTTTCCCGTACAATGTACAATGTCATCTTGAAATGAATTTTCGAAAGTTGGACAACGGTCTAGTATGTAATGAAAAGGAATACAGAAACGAATTGATTGGAAAGTATGTTATGCATGGCATTCATTAATGAATATTCGTTACTGATTGTTAATTTCATTATTATTCTATTATATTGTATCTTGTACAACTGATTTCTGCACTGACGGTAGTTTTTGTTAATAATTGATGATTGTAATTATAATACACAGTATAGAATAATTTTCTTGGACTTGTTCCTTCCTCTGCTATTTGGATGTTTTACTCTAGAAGTTTGATTCAACTTTTTCGATGCTGATGCTCAATGGAACGTTAAGCAAATTGATATTATAAAATAACTGCGTTCATCGCGTGTATGTAAATGCATCAATATAACAAATTGAATGTCCATTTGTATTGTATCATGTTGTTGAATATTTACGGAGTATACAACACGTATACTATTTGTTTCGCTACAGTTTTTATCAGATGGCAAACACAATCACCGAACGCTTCTGCATCGAAATAATATAAATTTTATTGCCAACAATCGACGAGGGTTCCATTGTTTTTTCCCCTTTAATTATTGTTATTTAAGTATTGTTACTCCGAACAAGCATACCAATTCATATAGCTATCGTTGTTGAGCAATAGTTTATTAATTTTAGAATAGAATAGTGTAATAGCAGTCGATTAAATGCGCCAATTTGTATTCCATCTGGTTTGTTCAGGATAGATTTGAAGGGTTGAATTGTTCCGGATAAGTGCCTCGATGGACTAGCCTGCCAGTTATTCAAGTATCGATTATCGCATATATAATTCGATTAGTTGCCCAGTTCAATTATTTATAGAATAAACAGCATTACCTATGTTCACTAATTCACCAATGCTTATCAATATAACAGTGGCATTAATCTGACTAGGCGTAAACTGGTTACAACTAATTTATGATATTAATAGTTTGGCAATGTGAAGATTGTTAATTATAACTTACGAAGGATTTCTTTCATTCTTTTATATTTATAATTTTGTTATACTTATCGTTTTACACTTTTCTTTCTTATATCGTTTTTCAATAATTTATGTGGTTACTCCGTCGCTGAAGATTTACAGGATTACTTTTACTCAATTTAAATTCACTAACTCCTCCTCTGAATTGTATTGGACTTTCTCCTCTAATGCAATTGCTGTTATTACTGCATTTGATGCGACTTTTCGTTTCCTTCCGTTGTGCTCTGTTTGCTTGCGCTTCGTTCTGTATCATTACTATCGAACCAATAATCTATCAGCAACCAATGAAACATTAACAATAATTTGCAACAAATCATTTCTACTGTACCGCCCATGAATTATTAATCGCAAAAATATCCTTGTGTAATTTTACTTTTGCGGGTCTTCCTGAATTTCATAACAACACATAGCTAAACTACCTTGTATGTACATACATATGTCAAAAACTATCACGAATCACGCTTTTATCTTTCGTATTTGGATCTCGTTCTATGCTACGTACATATTACACTAGTGCTCCAACACGATTATCGCACGTCATTATGGAGCAAAGAGCGAAAGATGAATAACGGTTATCGACAATACATTCTCGCCCACGTTCCATCTTATCTATCCAAATCTGGCGCGACAGACGCATAGTACATATCACTCCCGTTGCCGCGAACACTGCAGCAAACAATTTCAAACGGAAGCAGCCGGAATGACACAGGAACTCCAGTTCGCAGTGTTCAACCGCGAAACGTCGACGAATAATTGTCGTTGCGGTGCCACGTTTGTCATCGAAACCGTCATTATGTCGCTTTCCACGTTGTTTCGCGGGCACAGCAAATCATGCAACTATCTTGGCCACATTATCAGCACCCCTTCCGTCGTTCGTTTGCCTTCCAATTTATCCATCGTGACGTCGATTATCGGCCGCCGCGATTATTCATCTTTAATAAACCGACAAACGAAAGGCTCCGAGGAGTGGAGCACAAATTTTCGACGGGCTCGTAAACGTTGCTCCTCGTTTCCTATTCTGCTGGATTCTGGGTCGCAGATGCTGTCCATTTCTGGCGGAAATCTTCTCGTCTCCATTATTAAGTCGATGCGGGAACTTCTGTGCTCTGTATAATATATTGGACGGGTGTGGAAGGTTCGTCGTATTTGCCGAATAAGGTTAAAGAGGAAATATTACGGTGGCGAGGGAAGTTGTATGTATAGGTCGATAGGAGCGGAGAAGGGAAATGTGTGGAGATGGACGAACGACAGGTATTCCATGGAATGTATGAAACGTTCATGTGTGTAAATTTGTAGAAATGTGTTAAATGTTGTAAAATATTCCTAGCATCACTTTTGATGAGCTGTTAATAAGAGTATTACTCTGGAAATATTTTAAAGCGAATTCGGAAAATGCCTTTAATTCAGGATTTATTTTTTTCCCTGTAACTGAACTGATAGTATTATTCAACGTATCGTTTACTATTGAATGGCAAACGTTTTGTTCCATTGTGATAGACGCATGGATATTTAACGAGGAAAAACGGGACATCGAGAATTATTAAACGTAATCGCCAGACGACTCTCGATTCTTCGGAAATTTTTGATGATAGTCGTAGCGCTAGTGTAAAATAACATTCGCCACTGTTACAGGCAAAATTTATTTAAATATTCCAAAAATTCGTCAATGGTAGTGAAGAATTTCTTGTCAATTTTAGACTGGAATAGTAGATGGAATGGTAGATAGAAAGCAGACGACCAAGCACAAAGGAGACTCACTACAGTGTAATAATATGGTCGATGAAATAGTATTGTACAATATCTGTTTGAATGTAGCTGTATTATTCATAGAAAGTTAATCCAGCCAATTCGGGATAAATGTCGGAATTAATTCTCTATCTACGCTGTCTGTCAACGATTCAGCACTAAATTAACTACCGTTCAGCGTTAAAATATTCTGAAGTAAAAACGATATTTATACGCAACTATGTAAATTTTAGATTAGTCAAGCGAGCAATACCATTATTACTTTGGAAAGGGCAAAAACCTTAAATTAACAATTTGAATAAACCAATACTCAATGTCAAAAGTTTGACCATTTCGTTTTCTAAAACGAAAAATTATTTCAACCCCTACTACGAATAAGATCCTTTACGCTGTCTTCTTATTTTGTTTCACAACCAATATAATCTTCGCAGAGAAATATAGTGTCCCAGATAGCACAATAAACAAGCATCGAAAACCATTTGGAACTTTACGGCCACTTTATTATCCCATACGGAAACGATCGAAAGCTGTCGGAATAAATTCAAATTTATTCTTTACACGCCAGCGGGTGATTGAATGTGCAAGTGTCCGTCGTTTAAAAATTCACCGGTTGAATCTGCGAGCGAAATAAAAATCAGGCCGCGTCCAGGCGAGAATGGTGTTGTTGCCTCGAAACAACGAGTGCCGTTCGATAATTACTCCGCAATCGACGTTTTGCCTGTGCATGCACACGATGCCATTGTGTATACATGCACAGGCTGAGGTGTTTAATTGCACCTATGGTACGGGCAACTACAGTGCGTTCAGTCAATCGCTAATGCCTTCTAATGTACGTCGTTGAGGCTTCTTCTCGTTTTTGTTCGTATTCGTGTCACCTCAATGGTATAATTGATCCACTTTTCTTTTTTACACGCTCTATTTTTTTGCGTTACTGTGCATCATTGCTTTTTGCATACCTGATACTGTGGGAAGGAATAACGTCGGTTAGGTGTAAAAAAAATGTTGTTGCGAGGATTCTATTGATTGGATTGTCAACAATTAATCCTTGATTGTGTTACATTAACCATCGTGCACTGTTAAAATAATTGCCACTGGTCGTGCTGGTTTAAAATTGTATTATTCAATAGTGTTTCTTCTCGCAATATTTATATCATTGTCAATATTGATTAATAACTAGCTCCGAATTTGAGTTACAATATTATTTGCCAGATAATAGGCAGCCATAAAGAGCTGCGAATTGTCACTTCATTATTTTATTACATTGCAAAGAGACTTGTCGAATGTCTGCACTTCATTTACTGCCAGCAACTTGCAGGTCCGTTTGAAAAATAAATTTTAATACGCTTAACGACTATTACACGCGTAAAGCCATCCAGTAAGCGGAAAAATGGGAATCTGTTAACGATTGAACTTCTCGTAAAGTCTGTAACAAAAGGCCGGCAATAAAAGAACGAACGACCCCATTACAAAACCTCAGAAAACAATCCCCGGCGATCCGATGGTAGATTAGATTTGATTATCGCTCGTAAAATGCAACGGACACGTATGAATTATTTTTTTTCTTTTTCGCGAGCGTAAATAGGAAAAATCTGCAAGCACGTCGATAACAATTAAATACGATACCGATACCCAGCTACTCGGAACATTTTAACGATACACTGACTGCTACAACACGTCCCATGAACATTCAGATATTTATCTGCAAATAGAGCATCGTAACAAGAAGTACACACCTGCTGAAGGTCCGCTGTACATTCTTTTCTCCGTCCGTAGATAGTGCAGCCGTATCGTCGAGGCGCGCAGATTCGAGATCTAATTAAGACTCCTCGGTTTACTGTCTCCATATCTCGAACCGCTAATGTTTTCCAACGTCCATCGACATGGTGCACCTGTTCTTCTGTCTCGAACAACAAATGCAAATCGTAGCAAAAATTGCGCCCTGCTTAAGATAAGTTAAGACAAGCGTGCAGATTTGCCGCCGTTGCAAAACACGCCGAGCGTTCTGCAGGAAAAATCGGCCATATTTTGAATAGAATCTAGTGGTCGCGTTAAACGGCGTCGCGTCTCTTCTCTGCCGCCTCGGGGTGAAATTGTTTTGTCGGCACGGCTTTGTTTCGGGGGCGAAAGGCCGCAAAAATCCCTGGGAAAATTGGGGCATGTTTGCGAAAACACGATGAAACGTTTCGCTTCGCATAATTAGTCGAGCGCGAACGACCGCGACGATGAACGACAGAAACGCGGACAATGAAAAAAAAGGATGGGATCTGAAATTTTTGCAGTTCGTCGAGAACTTGCAAACGAACGAAATGCGCGCGTCGCTAATTAGCCACGAATTTCTTTCTGTGAACTTAATTTTTTGCCGACGGTAAATAGCTGTAAAGGGGATTTCGCGTAGAGATATTCGAGAACTGAGTAGCGTCAACGTCTCATTTTTCTTTTGTAGCTACTTGGTTTTACTTAGATCCACGCAGTTTTTTTAAAACAAAGAATTAGAGTTCGAATTCATTAGCTTTTTTTTTAAAGTGGAAACCTGCAAAGTGTCTTTAAGCAGTATATTAAACTTCGTTGAAAGTATAGTTAAAAAAATAACACTTTAATTTGTCATTCTGTATTCGTACCAATTTCATGACTGTCCCATCCACCTGTGAAATGCAGATATTAACAGCAGCAACGACAATAATAATAATAATTCCTAGTGCGCATGAATAATTAACTGCTGATCCTTCGGTCGAATTGCATCTATATCAAATAATTCTCTCAATTGTGAAATGAAATACGAATAGATACGAATTAATTTGTTTTAACTCTGTGGACGATAAATTAGTACAATAAATACGGCAATGCATTTAGATGAAGCGGTATATTAGAAAAAAGTAGAGTCATTAGGTAATCCAAATGACAAAGTTAACATACGCTTCTCCGCTTAACTGATTGAAATTAATAATAAATTAAGAACAAATCCTGTTTAATGGAAATTGTAAAGGCCGACACGTGACCAGATAATATCCTGCTTCCGATATGGGTGCCGTTTGACGTTAACCTGGTTGCACGCTGTTACGAAACAATTATGTAAGGTCATCGTGTGGCAGTGAATGCAACCAGGTGGGTTTATTGTTCCGTCGTTGAAGGTATAATAGTACACACTTCCTTCTGCGCGATTGCGGTGAAAATGCACATGTGACGTAAGAGGCGAATGTCTAGTCAATTTATTTCCCTTTGCGACGCGCGGAATTCGCCGTTCACGAGAATAGGCGTGTACAACGTAAACAGACCTCATACGGTGTTCCATGGTGATGTAACATAGAAATTTCCATCGATTTGTTTCTAGGAAATGCATCGATAATAAACGGCTGAATAATTCTTTGTTATAAAATGTGCCGTTCATTTGCAAAAATGATTACCTTCACAAAATAAAAAGTAGAGAATGTTAATAACGTTATTCTATGCATTGCGTTTTGAAACTTCTTATCAAATACATCTTCGAATATTTATTTGTAAATTGTGCCGCTATAGATATAGCCTTTATGGTATGACTAGAATTTTTTAATTTAAGTTTGCGTACAGAACTGATCGGATTGGCTTCGGACAGTAAATTATTTATTAAACGACTGTCATACAAAGTTTTGTTACATATGTAGTGGTAGTGAAGATAATTATCGAGGAAAGTTACTTTGAATATCGAAAGGTACGCATCTATTAAGGGACTAAAGAAAGAGTGGAGATTATTGATTTAAATTTTCAGAACAGAATTTCATTTCGCATAGAGCGTACTTAATTAAGCGCTGAGGAAATTTATGGTATTAGAACCTAATTGCCGGTGACCATTTTCCCATTAGCGTAATTGATGAATTATATACTCGAAACCAGATTGGTATAATGAAAGAGGATATAGAAGTACCATAATAATTAATTAACATTGATGGAGTAGTCAAGCGTACGAATGCTTAATCAATTTGTTATCAACTTAATATATCGTTACCAGTGATCTTCTAATCTGAAAGCCATTTCTTGGAACAAAGAAGGCAAGATTTAAAAGCTCCTGTGTAAAAGATATCTGGTGTGTTCTGAATACGAATTAATTATCGTATATTTAACGACAGTATCAATTATGCGTTCTTCCTTATCAGATGTTGCGGGAGAGCGTGGAATTAAATTAACGAGTCGAACGTCGTTTAGATCTTCGATAGCACGAATTTTCGTACAAGAAAGAGCTTAATTAAGCACTGACCAATTGGGTGAAACAAGAACGAGCTACTTTACATTCTAGCCATGTACACCCTGGTGTAATGTACGATAAGTCAAAAATTATCTGGAGAACGTTCGTACGATTCAGAGCAGATATGATTTCAGGCCAACGGAATGCAGTCACTGTTTCTATTTTCGCGAAGAAAGATCGGTGAAGTCACTGGTCGATTACAAAGTGCTAGATTAAACCTGTTTACAGGTGAAACATAGTCGTAGCTAGGTGTACTTGCAACAGTGCGTTCAAGATGCTTGTTCACCGGCGAAGATTACGAAAGAACAGGGCCAGCCGCGTGATCGCCTTAATTTCATTGTCAGTAATTCTTGGAATTTCATATAATGCCGAGTGAATTTACTTTAGCTTGGACAGGAGGTTGATAGGCTTGGTTCTAACGAACAGGGGCTCATGTAAATTCCAGAGAAGAACCTAGATCGTAGACACGTTCAGGAACCATCTGAACCGGGCTTGAGCACGGTAGACGGTGGTGAAACTGTACAACGATCACGATATAACCGACTTAGGGCGTGTAGAAGTTTGTTAGATCATTGTGGACACGATTGAACTTCGATAGATAAATCCCGAATCTGTAAGCTCGGCTATGGTGTAACAAGTCTTCCGAAACATTATTAATCTCTTCGTTCTTAATCTACTTTCTTAGTTGTTGAATATTTTCATTGAGACTTTCATTTCTGTGATTATACTGTATTGAGGATGACAGTTCTATCTCCTGAAACTGATATTATTTGATGGTATTGTATTAGGATTATAGTTTCATCATTTGAAATTTTTGTTTAATTTTATTAGTTAGTAGGATTGGAATTTTATTCTTTGAAGTATTCATTCAATTTATTATACTGCATTAGGGTTGCAGTTTTGTCGTTTTCAAGCATAATTTGCGCGGAATTGATTATTTTTCTGGCCAGAATTTCACCATTTCTTGTATATTCTGATGGAGTCGAATATTAGATTCAGTCTGATCGGTATGCTTAAATTGCATTGCACCTGATTCGACTAATTTTGATTGTGTCTAAGTAATTCGATTGACGTTCCGCTTTGCCTGTTGCATATTGATCGTGTAGTTGGTAATTGACCAATTCCGTTTGGACCCTTGAGATCGTCGTTGGTCAGAACTATGCATACAACGTTTGTGTGAAATCTCGTATTCTTACACGTTCACAATACAACATTTTAACATCTCTTGACATAATAATTGAATCAACTTCTTGCAAACCCATATTACTTATTAACATTACTTGTTTATCCCAAATTGAATACGTCTATAAATTTCTTGCACTCACAATAATAATCGTGAAATTAAAATATGATAATAAATTATCCGATATTTACTTTAGAATCCTCTACCGTCACACTGAAACTTCCACAAATTCAAGGAAAGGGAAAGGAAATTTGCGAATAACAGTAACTACGGATAAAATTCAACGTTTCCGTCTCTTCTCCTCGCATTTCTCGGGCATTAATTACTGAAAATCGTCTGCCATATCTTCTCTCGTATATCGGGACCGTTTAGTGGGCCGATTCTCGAGCAATTCGCAAGTAATTGAAACGCACGGGACCCGGTGCTGGCGCGGCGCAGACTTTATTAACTCGAGCGGCAATGAAAGTTTACACACAGTGTTATTCTTCTTAAACGGCCGGGGAGAAAGTTTTCCCCCCTGCGCGAAATGGCTTTGCTACACGTACCTGTGATAAAACCTATCCTCGTTACGGGACACCGACATGGTATCGCAACGATGCGGAAGCGAGGAGCCGAAGTGTCGCGATACAAAACGGGCTTTCTTTAAAGTCCTGTCCGCCAACGGAACGAGTTCCGTATTTGGATTTAACGCGCGTCGATTTAAAATTACGCAAGCGATGTATATTTCTTGAAACATGCGTGTTTCATGGCGTGCTCCTTTTGCAGATACCTGCCATTGTTCCACGATATTGTGGCCTTGTATCAGTTCTTTAGTTATTGGCATGAGTAGTGCAGTGAATTTACAGAATTGTTATGGTTTTGCAAGAAATGAACGTGTGAACAGTATAGTGTTATAAGACTTTTTTTTAATGTGAGCTATCTTATACATAAGCTGATATTTAAAAGACAATTATTTCCGTCACTTTAGACCAGTTCTAATGGTGTATGGAAATTATAGCTTTGGTTCAAATAACTTGGGTTTCTTTAGAGCATAATTTATGAAGTACTTTCGTAATAGATTGTTTTATTAATAGACTTACACGAATAAAAATTATACCCAGTAAATTCTTATTCATTCTGTTGCAATTTGGGGATAACGGAAAATTAATTGTTCATATTCTTCCGCACAGTTTTTTCACGTATTAATTGATTATTTAACGAAAAATGTATGCAAGAATGGTGAAACGTAAAAAAATTCCCGCTTGCAGTAAAAAAGAAAATCCAAACTGGTGTTTCACGGTTCTTAATTCGCAATGGTGAATGGAAGAACATTTCGGAAACAGAAATTCGAGGCGGAATCGACGCGCGACGGCTTCGTTAGCGTCCATTTTCAAAGTTCTCATCCTTGTAATTACGCTGCCGCGTAATTAGCGCTTTTCACCTCATAGAACGTAAAACGTGTTTTATGAAAGATATAACCGCAGATGAACAGCGAACCTAAAAGGAGCTTGATTGTCAACACAGTTTAAAAACATTTTTATATTTCTCTTTACAATTATGGTCGTATACAATTCTTGTTTACATTATTATCCGGCTTCTGAACTGATTGAAAGGGACAACTTTTACAGGTCCCAAGTATATTGTACATAGGATTAATAAAATATATCAGGGACTGCAAAATCGAAGATGGAAATGCAGATCGATTTTGCCACAATAGTGTATAGTATGTTAAAGTACCAAGTAACTTCTAAACAATTATCAGAAGTGTTTATCCATGCAGGAGAAAATTCATCGCTCGATACGAAATCTATGAAATTTATGAATCTCACGATCAAAAGGGAAATATAGGAAAGAAGATTGGATATTGAAGCGTTGTTACAGAAATGCTGTTCAAAAGCTGAAAGTTTATTAGTCGCTACGGTTTGTTACATCATTAAGCAACTAAGCAAATTAGCGATTGTTCGGTCAGAATTCGAGGCTGGCGTTCTGCTCTCATTTGACATGGCGCACAAAAAGTTCTCCGTTACCCCGTTGAATTGTCTTTCGACTAATGAGCGTTTCATCCTCTCATCGGATTCCGCGTGACAAATGGCCGTTCCTTTCGCAAATGCAAACTTGCTTCATTAAAACGGCTGCATTAATTTGTCACAGATTCGTGCGCGCGAAACCTTTGAATTTTTTCCCTCGGATTTGGTCAAGCAGCTATCTGAATTGATATATAATCATCGACTTTTACTTCACGCAATACGTGAAGCTCACGGCTAAAACTTAGTAAGAGCAATTTAATGGATTTCGGTTTTTACATGCTTGTAACCCGAATTTATTTTTAATAAAAATGAATCATAGTAGATAATTTGAATAAATTTGTAATCCTCGAATTTACTTCCGATTGTTGCAGATACTTGCAACTCGTACAATTGAATCTGTCCTTTATTTCAAATTGCAGATTTAAAACATTCTCTTCAATTTTTACTAGCAAGGAAAAATCGATGTAAAAATGTATCCCTTCGTTTTTCATACCCTAATTCGGTCTTACAAAAATATTCGTGATCGTCGCAGAAAAATGTTATGATTGAAATCTCGTTACGAGAGGGATGTAGGTACAATATTTCCTTTGCAAATGTCACGGCCTACTTTCGATAGGAATGCATCGGTGGTTGTGTTTCGAAGCGACGTGAAACGATCGCGAGGATCGTTCGATTGAGAGACCGAGCTATTGACCTGCGAGCTGAATAGGAGATCAGCCGATATCGGAGTTGGCCAAGTTAAGTTTTACCTGACAATGAGCTCAGGTAAGACATGCGCTCGAAATCTATTTATCCCCAAGTTGACGTCGTTCGATTTTTGTGCAGGTACGTCGATATTTCGGTGGTGACCGGCGACGCCCTGGAAAAGGTAAATCCTTGCTTCAGGTGAGCAAACAGGTGCATTCGACCAGGGGATCAGGTTACGCGAGAGATCGGCCAGGTTGTGTTCCGAACCGGTTCTACGATCGCTGGAATCTCGGGTGCACGATAGGTTCATAATGTATATGTAATACGTATCGTTCGTATGAATGGCATTTTAGATATGATGGAGAGATTCACTTCGGCGAGAAACAATGTTTTGTTTCAAATTTTTGGGTCATACGCGAAGGTATAAATTTGTAAATGTAAATATTTTTCTTACAAATTAATAAGGCGCTTACGATTTAGTAAATCGTTGCGGCAATAATTATTTATTAATTCGTGAATATTTGTCGATTTATTGATTTCATTTATTTCATTGAGGAAATTAAAACAAGCAAGTATTACAAAGCCTTTGTTACAAAAGAAGGTATATGTAAGAAAAGTAGCATTGCTCTAGGGGGGAAAAGAAAAGAATTCACGATCATAATTAATATTATGTGCAGTATAAGGAGAAATATACTAATGAAATAAAAATATGGCAATTACAGTTAGAGACATACTTTAATGACTCAAAGAAGTATCAGATTGTACTAAGCCCGTACTTATTATTAGCTTGAAGGTCTCAAAGATTAGATTACACGACATTTTTGCTGATAAAATACAACAGAAATTTGTAATAATATTTAATTAACTAGAAATGAATACATTCATGTCCAAACTAATTTTAACTTTCTTGGCTTATCGTAAATGAAGCTAGACTGCAATACGTCTACCTCTCTACATAATGACTCTTATATAATAAGTCATTAAACTAGATCAATCTTCACAACGACAATTTAGCATAAATCTTAATATCGATTTGTTTTCAGTGAACGACAAATATTCTCTTTTTTAGCACGTAGAGGACTATACTTATTTCGCCAGACAGATAATCGCTTACATGCATGTATACCTTGGCAAAAGTGTTATGTTACATCTACACTTAATGTATTATAAATTAGAAACACACATCGATCTGTCTTGCATTTACTTACATTTAATCTCCATTATTTAATTATGGGATCGTTCAATGTATTCAAAAAGGATGCGTTACAATTTTAACTGAATATAATATTAAAACTGAAAGTTTATTTTAAAGAACTAATCAATTCTTTGAGCCGAGGTGCGATATAGATTCTATATTACAGAGGAATTGAATGGATGAGATCGACATAAATACTAAGAGTGATCGACACAATTGGGGTGTTATTGCACAAAGTATTCATGGTTTACAAGACATTTACTGTATGAGAAATGCAATGACAGGAGAACGAAGGTGAAAGTAGCAATTCGGGAGGTTATTGCCGAGTCGTTGAGGAAAGAAAAGTAATAGAATCGTACGCAATCCTCCTCCACGCTTGTTGTCCTGATAATGTACACCTGTCCGCGCACCTGAATCACCTGGAATGTGAGTTTATCTGCGCATACCGTGACTCGAGAGTCCTCCTTGCGATCTTTGCCGCTCTGGTAGAAGAACTGCCGTCTTGTTTTAACCCTTCTAAACCTATGACTTCCCCTTCTAATCGGAGTCGTTCAAGGCGAACATGATATCAACTTTAAGACGAATTAATGAACCAACGAATATCGTGTACCATTTTTCTTGCGTTCTGTTATTAAATTTTCCCGTTTTTTGTTTTTAACGATAGTCAAGGAGGCAAGTATTTTACTTTCTGCATAAATTGACAATGCAAGGGATAGAAATTCTGTTTGATTTATTATTCAGTCTTGATATTTTATTTTACGGATCGCTACTACACTTTTTCTATACCGAGGATAGGAATTGTTGGGCATATGCAGTTAATCTGTTTCACGACTTAGCTGCCTGAAATAATTTAAAAATATATGACTGCAGCTGATTATCATAGAATTGTAATTTTAGTAGACATTTAAACTATTTTAAGAAAAAAAGTTAAATCTGGTTTTTCCCTTGTAGTAATTTATGCAATACCTATCTTTGTCTTGATTGGAAATCTTAATTATGTATAATAATATGCTACCTCAATATGTATATTACGCTATAACTAACTATTTTTTGTGCGGGACTTATGTGCCATGCTATTTTATTAAGTTCTTCATTATTGCTCTCGCAATTAAAGCAAAGTGCTACTGGTATTTGTTGACAAAAAATAGAAACGCAAGATTTTTTTAGCTTGATGTGTATCTTTGTACTCACTCGCTAATGTAATGAGAGGAAATATATGGCTCGTCAATTTAGCTTCACGAATTCGTAATCGTGGGATTAAAAAACGGATGGGCATATGTGAATATTTATAAGCGGACATTTACAACCTTAAAAGCTAAACTCAATTAAAGAAATCCAGACTCTCCACTTTGTATCTTATTATCAATTCAAATTCAATTGGTACTTTAACACTCATCTATTTTAATACCCAACAAATCATCAAGTCCATTATTGTTCGAGCGTTAATTAAAAAAGAGCCAGTTTCTTCAATTATAATTTTAAATGATTGAATCCCGCTATTTACACTTAACGCACAACACCTACCTTAATCTTTAACCATCCACATTTCGTTAAAAGTTAAGGAACAACAAATTTTAATTCCTCAATGAATCGTCTAGGTTCTAGAAATAACTGAAATTTCTGCTCTTTCGTTCCAACCACATTCCAATTGTTTCCCAAATAATCGATATGCCAGTCTGCCAGTTTTGATTCTCGATAAAACAATGTTCTCATTAACAGTAACGATATTTGGAATTAATCAATTTACTGGTGGCGTGTGAAGTCCGAATGGTTCGCCTGATCCAAAGTTACACACTTTCGACGTTCATATCGCTCGATTGTTACTCGTCAATTCAGGTATATCAGCCGATTCTTTGTGCCAGGAAAGCATCAAGTGGAAAGCCGTGCAGGTAGAATGTCGATTGCGTTGCACCTGAGGCGAGTGCAGTGTGCAAGGTGGCTTAGTGCACTCGTCGCTGTGAATATCGTTGTAGTGCATCTCGGACTAGGGCACTATACCTCGACCCGTTGGTCCGATCCTGCCATTTGCATACAAGATCGGCTGAAATCGAACGGAAGATGTATGCCTCACCTATCTGTTATACACGTTCTATAAAAAGTAAAGATAAAAAAGCTTACAAAGAAATGGAATCTCATTTGTTACACGCGTGACTAGGATTTATCAAGCGCAGACAAATTTTATTGCACTTTCAACCTTTAATCTTATGAAATATAGTTAAGACAAGCAAGGAGTGAAGTTGTATATTATCCAAATTTATTTATCACTTATTGGGTTGATCTTTATTGATCTTTATTGGGCATAAATTTTTGTCATACAGAATAAATGATATTACTATTAATAGTTGGATTATTTGTTTCATTATAATAATGTTGCTTATTTTAAGAACTATAATTTCGTGTGGTATTATATTGCTATTATAACAATAAGTAGGCCTATATTATGAAAAGAAATGTTGTGTTTGGAATGCAATTATTTGTTACGATCCTTATGTTGGTAATTGAATTCGTGTTTCTACTTTCTGCCTTTATTATTGACTGCTATTTTTATAACATAATATTTATGGCAGCTGCATTCAGTCCACGCGTTCCAAGAATGGTATGAAATTAGGATTTATAGGTATAGCTGCTTATTATTCAGAAAGAAAAGAAAGGAACGTTTTGCAAAAACGCAATATGGGAAAACCTTGACGGTGTTAAATTTCATCTGAATATAGCAATATAAAGAAACAGGAGCAATATTTAAAAAATGTAACATATAACAACTCGGATGTACAACATGAAGAATAATGACGTCCTGAATTCTTGCAACTTGTTTCTGCTGAGCATCAATTAATATGCGTCTACTGCTTCTCTGTTGCTCGTCCATTATCTCTCCTCTCTGCTTATAACAGTGTTGTAGAACCACAGGTAGTAAATTCTTCCTCGGCACAGCTATATCATTCTTGATTCTCTAAATCCTTTTTTACAGAAACTATTTTTATAAAAAATTTTTATCGTTAGTTCTGTAGTATGCATACAGGGGATCGGTTGAATTTCCAACAACTCCATCGCAATAATTCATTGTAGATCAATTTCTTTACCATTTTCCCCATTAACTAACCAACCATTTGAAAATGATTACGAAAATCATTATTAAAAATTTAATTCATTTTTGGTCCAGTTACAAAATATTAATAGCACTTAATAGCTGTAAATAGCATTGCAATAAGGTTCATGAAATAACTGTTTTTATAGTTTTATCTGATGGAATTTTCTTATTTTGAATAGCTGGCAAATAATTTTTATATAGTATCGCCAAGAAAACAACGTTTATGGAAATCCATATTTTTCATTAGTCGGGTTTATAAATAAAATAAAATCTTTATAGTTTTGTTCGGTACTGTATATTGATGTGCATTTATATCTTACAACAACGTATGAGTATCTTCGGAAGCAATTTACGATTATAGTGCAACAATCTAGAACTATCAAAGTCAAAGGCTTAAATTATATAGAAGATAAGTATAATCTTGCGTTATACAATATTACGGTCGTCTCTATGCAAATAACACTTACATCGATCGCGTGGAGTCGTAAACGGTAACACCCTTCTCTAAACCTCGTTGTCGAAAAAATATTGCGCTCACGTAGCCACGTTAACAGCTCACCCTATCAATTTGGCTGCTCGAGTCGCGCTTTGAATACAATGTCGTTGAAAAAAAAACGGAGGGTGCCCGTTCGTTTAAGCGTTCTCGCGCACCAAACACTGTTCACGAATGACAAAAATACGTGA
Source organism: Nomada ferruginata (assembly GCA_963583965.1). NCBI lineage: Eukaryota > Metazoa > Arthropoda > Insecta > Hymenoptera > Apidae > Nomada > Nomada ferruginata. The sequence goes on from OY757215.1 coordinate 12,374,158, forward strand.
AACTTACGATCGTCCAGTTTTCACGCCATGCACAAGCAGCACGTTTCATACTTTATCCTCTTTGACACAAAGGGCGTATGCATTCTCTGTCTACCCTTATATAAACGTTGTGCCATGCATTGGAATACAAATTTTTGGTACACGATGGGCAATACAGTACAATATTACTGTGCGAAGTATTTCATGCAAAGCATACTCCATCGTCTGATATTACTTTTGTAATTATTTATTATAAATGGCAGGTTAAGCAGCATTTCATGCACCACGCGGTCTTCAGCAAACATTTACACCGCTGATATAAATGAATTTAATTACAATTTAGACAATGGTCAGATTCAATTGCAACGTCATGCAGGATGCACGACTGTTATTCGAATAATTTTACGAATTTGCCATGAATATATTACAGGCATATTTATGGTATCAATAATAGATACAAGAAAATACAGCAATCGATAATTTTCCGCAAGTTTCTGGACCAACAAATTTTAACTCGATTTAGATTGTAAAACGATAAAGGGATTGACTTCACCGTGTATAAACCAACAGTGACATCACTGAACATTCCCTAGTTATTCAATAATCGTGACAATTATCCGCAACTCTGTTGAACATAATAACTCTTGAAAATCATCAGGTGCGCGACATTTCAGCGAGACGATAAAACATAATTATCTACCTGGTGTACGCGTAGTTGTGGTCGACTGCTAGGATTAACATGACCGAGCGTAAAATTCGTTTGGAAGTCTGAACCGATAGTTCTACCTGTCTCTCATAATCTGCCACCTTTGAGCATGTTTTCAGAAAGGAGAGGATAGTGATCTACATATGAACGAATGTTCTCCGCTCGTTCGTTACGTAAATAATACACTGTGTATTGATTTCCTGTCACTATACGCGTTCAAGCTCGCGGACGATATGGACGACCATGATGGAAACAGAAGCTTTGACGGCTCTCCATGTTCCCGATGTCTATCTTCTTTCTCCTATTTTTCCCCTTTTTTGATTATTATTTTTGTTCCCGCCACGACACGTAAATGGAATCAGTGGTTTTTTGTTCTCGTGTAGCTCAGCCTTATGCGTTAAACCACTGGATTGAATGTATACTTTTTTATCGTTCGCTATACCGTCCAGGGATTTATTAAAAGAAGTATTTTCCAGTTTCTTGGTATCGCGAAGACTTTAATATTAATGAATCCCCGTTTGTCTGGTATAATTGTTCAGGAGTAACGAAATTCCTTTAATTTTTTGAATAAAACTCCAGCTATCTCGGATAATTATAGCCCGATATTTTTTATTTTTGCGACGCTCCGAAACTATAAATTACTACAGTCTTCATACGCGATGGATCGGCATACTCTCAAATCTATAACAGCTTGTATCATTCCCTCGTCAAATAGTTTCCTCAATCCACTTAAAATAACCCTCCAAGCCAGCGACTAAACTCCTAAACATGAAATAACGTTTCTCCATTATTTTACCCGAGAACCAAATTTCCTTCCCCAAGTTTGCAGGCGAAACTTGTTCGACACCTAAATAACCTAGGGCACACCTTTGCATTCTGCGTCTACTACATCAGCACACGTATCGCATATACCTGAGCACCATCGAAGCGAGGGAACGAAATGCCAGGTAAAACGCTCGGTCAACGTCCAGCGATTTATTGCTAACCTGTTACCTTTCCATGCGGTTTACCCCTACCATGAACGTGCATCGTTTGAAACGTTGTTCGCCAAGAGGAGAACGATGGATGGAAGGGGTACTGGGTAAAGGCAGAGTGGGGGCGGAAATTGTGACCTTACACCTTGACGGCAGGTGCAACATCCTTCCGCCTCTGGTATCCTGTTCGCCCACGCTCGTGGAATTCACCTGAAAAGGAAATCCGAGGTTCCTTTACCTGCTCACGTGCATCATTGACTGTTCGTGTCTTTATCTCTCCGCCGACCCGTGCGGTTAGATACCAGTTTCTGAGAACGTTGACACGGTCGCGAGGCGTCCTTTCGTTTAACCAGCTGTTCTTTCTGTTTCCTTGGTGAACGCGAGTCATGGAAATCATCCAGACATTGTGTCGACGTGACGAATACAGGTGCGCTAATAACTTTCTCAATAGTCGTCGGTCAATGCGTGTCTTATAGTATGGTAGGCCGGCCACGTTGGTAAACGTTTAGGGCAACTCGTTTCATTTATTCATTTTTATTTCGATACTCCAGTCGTATGCGTTAGATGATAAAATAATTTGTAAGTGAAGCAGGAAGTGAAGTAGGTATATTTAACAGGTGGAAAATAATAGTGAACAAAATAGAAATATATTAAAAAAGGAATGATTGGGCTTGGGAAATATGCGTCGCTTTAAAATGTAGTCCTCGCATGTTGTGCAACATGGGAAGGGCGATGAGTAATGGTGGTTTAAAAACGATTATCGATATACAAGTCTTGTGGTAAGAGACAGCGCATGTCTAAAGAAAGACACTATATGTACTTGTACGTCGTACGATGATCGGCTTTGTTATCAGCGTTGTTGAGTTTATTAAATTCCGAAGAATCCCGTTAGTCACTTAATAAACTCGGCAAGATAAAGCCTTTAACACATCGACGATCAAAATTTATTGCCCTCCGTCTTGTTTGGTTACAGGCTATACTGCTCCTTCCACTACTACGATATAAGCATTTTTATAGTTGGTCTGGAAAATATTATGTGAACTTGTATCTAAAATTGTTAAAGTTAATATTTAACTATAAGAATCAATTGTAAACTCTATTTCTCCCTTGTAATCTCAAGTATTTGCTCTCCTTATCCAATGAGATACCCCGTAAACGTAGCGACCATATATCATGTCGCAGGTAATTGTACTCGTCTCCGTACACGCTACCATAATGTGAATAAAAAAATATACAGTTCCATTTAAAAAAATTACTTTTACTTTGATATCTCTTCCACCACTACACCTGCCGAAAAATTATTTGCACCACCTGATGTCCCCATTTACACCGAACAACTATTGTAAGAACATTTTTCCCATAACTTTCATATCTCGCGAGAAATTCCACCGTTTCCAATTAAACGAAGCACCCTATACTGCGTATGCATAACGTGAAACTCGATACATTTCGAGGTCACTGTGAAACGCCGTGCACCCCGAGTAACTTCGTCATTCAGTTAACGATATAGGTGGGAAATTGTGGAGGGAGGAGGTACGATCAGAACCTTTGGCGATAAAGGTGGGAGGTGTGGGCGTTGGGCCAGGTAAAAGGCTGCACCTCTGATTCACAGGCAAGCAGCAGATCGAGGAATCGGTTTGAATGCAGGCGCAGGTTGCACTGTTCTATCGATATCGAAAGTGCACGATACCCCTTTTTCGGCAAGCATTGCCCATCACTCCTTGAAGGTGTCAATATAGTGTTTAAATCATGGTGTATCTGGACTGACGATCTCAATGGAACAGCTTCTCCCATATGTTAGCCACGTCACATGATACACTTTACCTCCTGATATTTAATAATGTATTTCATTTCCCCAGCGCTTAATAATAATACTAATAAAATTAATAATAATTCGTGAACTGTATCACACTCGACATTAGACACTCAAAATCGAATTTTTCACGGTGATTCGAAGGTCTACGAAAATTGCCACGCAAGGAGTATCAAATAGTTATTTAATACTTTCAATGTAACGGCAATTTTATATTTGCCTTCGTGCTCCATATCACCAGGTATTACTTTACTAACGATTTATACAGATTCTTTCCAAGGATTACGATTAATTATTGCTACTCTCCTCACAAGAGAATATTTAATAGAGTTTCGCAGACGTAGACACAGTAGCACAAAGCATCCAGATATTCTTAAACTGTACCATTAAAAATCACGCACTAAAATAAATACAGCAGAATTTACAAAGAAGAGCATGTATCACCAGTATCAGTACATATTCTAAGCCGCATGACAAAATGTCGCGCGAAGACGAGTATAATATAACCTTCAGTGCTATCCTTGTCAGTTCCACCACCGATACCATTTTCTACCAAACTCAAACAATTCCTCACCCATCGTGAAACAAACCCTACACTCTAGCCTTACCCGAAGGAACAATCCTTCGCCATTGATTAATATTAATTCTACAACGTTCGCTTCCGGCAAATGCTCACGTAATAATCCCCGAGGGCTTGCGTGGTGTCGGATGCGCTCACGCAGGTGCAAAACGCAGCATGTTGCCGTGATCGACGTGCGCAGAGTCGCTGTTTATTGGTATCGTGTTAGCCGGCTAGCAGAAGTGAATCGTAGGTGTTTCTTGCCAGGCGGGCGGATCAGACACGAGCCAAAGAGCTCCACGTTTGGCTTTCTACGTTTAGGGCAATCGTCGCAGGGGATCCGAGGCCGGGGTCCAGCCAGAACGACGAATCGGGTCGTTGATCCTGTGGGTCGAGTAATTGTGTCAAAGACAAGCCGCTCGTGAGTGATTAATTATCACCCGCAAAGGTGGACCGGTGGCGATGGATGATCAAGGTACTATCGAGACCTGGAGTTGTGCGATTGCTCGTCAGTAGTTTTCTTCCTGGATTATTACTGGTCTTTGTGGAATCTTCCGTGGGTACATTGGGTTAGGAGAGTTTGCACTGTGGAGAGGTTTTTGGTATTGCCTTTAACTTTGAATGGAGTGAATAGTATGTTTTAGTTTTTACTTTAGGTTTCGTTAGGGCACGGTGTCTTATTCGTAGCGCTGATTCATTTTTTGTAATTGTATTTTTTTAGAGTATATTTAAAGAGTCACTCTTCTTACGTTTGCTTCAATTAAACGTGGATATTCTTAGCAGTATAGGTATTTGAATATCGAACTTAAAGGTGTATAAGATAGTAAATAATTTATAGAGAATTTCTTGCACTTAGGAAATATGTGCTATTAATTTAAAACTTTTCCACTTTTGTTAAAATGCGTTGGTAGAGCAGTTTGAAATATTCCTACATTTCCAATCGTTGCATGAGTTTTGTTTATTTTCAGAATATGTATAACCAAACAATGCTTTCCTTTTCCAGATAAACAAATATAACTAGTCGAAATTTGTCAATATTTCTCCTGAATTATTTAACCATGTGTAATGCGTACTGCAGGTGAAACGTTTGGGACCAGTTCCATGACTGTAAAAATTTATATTGAATCGCTTGTTAATTATTACATTATTAACGATTAAATATTCATTCACAAATGAATATCATAAAGACTGGCAGAACCTGATCAATCTTGAAAATGGAAATGAAATTTCCAATTGAAAATTATTAATCGGTGCCCGGTGATCGAAAACTTTTAACGATCTTTGTTGTTTAAAAATTTATCGCTGCACCAGTGTCGGGTTTCATTACTACGGATTACGTCAATCAGCGTGTCGTTAAACCATTGCAACGTTTCCTTTCGCATGCTCCTCGACTATGCGATGACGGAACGAGGTTGCGGTAGCGTGCAATACACGATGCATAAGAGGATACCATGAGAACGGAAAAGTGATCCGTGTTGGGTAAAAACTCCGACATTCCAGGAGGGCTCACATGCGCCAGAACGTTCTCATTGCACAGTCAGAGATTATTCTGTGGAACATTAGACAATGCTGCGCAAGAAGCGTTCGAACGGTTGTCCTGCGAACGAAATTTCACCTGCGATTAATTTGCGGAAGGAAACTTGCTATGCATTAGAAATACTTTTACTCGATGGTTTCCTGTACACATTGGAGAATCGATAACGCAGCAGCGCAGAAATATGAAATTGTTGCAGATGAAACGAATGTGGGAATACAGTGTTGGAATGTCGGACTGAAACTTCGAAGAGAATCGTTCTTCTGAAATTAGTTAAAGCGCGATACTTCATAGGAACGAAATGGCCTGAAATATCTGAAACTTTGAGTATCCTGAAGGTGATTGAAAAAACCCCGACGCCGAATACCTGGCAAGAGTTTTCGACAAGAGATTCCCGTGGAATTTCACTTTTCACGCACATCTCGTCGAGGTCAACGAGACTTCATACCTCACAGTCCCGAGTTAATCACGCCCGTCTTAATTGCCAGCTCTCCCAGATCTTAAAGCCAAGATCCAGTTACATGCTCGCGATGACGCAAAGGCCTCTTCCGCGTCTTATGCGATTTCTAATCACGCGTTTCGTCGACCAGGGACGGCAATACCTTCCAGCCGTGACGTTTAATTAAATTCCGCAAGCTGGAATACCGATTGTAATCCCGAACTAATGTACGCATGGTCTGCTTACGCTTACCATAAAGCTACCCCTGGAGAAATCCCGGTCCAGGTGAGCTCCCGGGACAGGTGTATTGATCAGCCGGTTAATTAAATGCCTGGCAGCCTATCTCGGAGGATCCTCCAGAAGTTACCTGAATCCCTGTTACTCTCGACCGGTCGCTTGCCCCCGCGGTTTCGAGAGCCGGCAAAACTTTTTAGACGAGAGGGAGGAATCGGTTATTTTCATCGATCAACAGGTGGCTTTTAGCCAGACACTCGTCGACCAACGTCCCTAACGAAAGGTCTTTCGGGCCTCGTGTTTCCGATTGTTTTGAAACGTTTCTTTTTTGCTGGACTTCTGGTCCCTCGGGTTATCCCAAAGTGTGTTTCGTCAGAAGATTTACAGTAGTTTACTAGAATTCATCCTGTTTTAAGGGATTGTATTTTTGTGGGGGTTGGTACTGATTTTAAAGATGTCGAAGAATACATTATTACTGAAGTTTAATCGAAACGGCACTGCTAGTGTTAATTTAAATATACAATAACTTTTCAGTTGTTTTGCAATGAGCATTTATTGGGGCAATTAAGTTAATACAAATCATTGTGCTCTGATTAAAATTAAATTGGTATATCGTACATCAATCGTAATGTAACGGAATATACACCGATCAATATTGGTACATTATTTCTGTCCATCTATAATTTATTGAATAACTCTGCATTATAATACACTAACATTTTTCTAATAACAAAATGAACGGTAGATATTCTAGTAGCTTAAAATTCTTGGACCGCTTAAGAAGAGCTGTCTCTCACGGAATAAACTATGAAAGAGATCTAGAACTTGCTGAATGAAAACGGACTCCGCACAACAACAATTAGCCGTTGCAACACAAGATGTGGAAACGATGCATTTATCCTAGACGTAAATACGTTTAACAGGCCAAGCGTTTTTATAATGAAAAACTACAGACCGTCTTCGGCACCTCCGTAGACGCGCCGCGTAAAGCACAATTTAATTCTTGTTGTGGAACAGCGGTTAATTGTTTCCAAGTATGCCTTGCATGAAAACCACGCTCGAATATAATTGTTTCCGTGCACGTTTCGTACGGAAGGCAACAGTCGCCGTTTGCTGGAAGCCGGTAGTTACCGCGCAACTATTCACTCTTTGCCTTGCTAATTCACTTTTCGAACTGGCTTTATGTATAATACATCTGTGTCGATTAAAATTTCACCGACTGTACAAAACAGTTGGTACGCAGAGTGTGGTTTCCAATTGACCGTGCGAGAAAAATGGTCACTGCTTCTTCGGTCTTTCAACGTGCGAGGCAAACTTTTCTTTGCATATTTATTTCGATCATATGAAATTTCGTTTCTAATAATATCTACTATAATATCTACTATAATATCTACGTAGATATTATAAAATGCTCCCTGTGATAGAGGAAATGGAATGTTCGTCGTCGTTGCAAGCTGTAATTATTTATTGCCAAAATTCCTTCCCTTCTTATTCGAACATTTAGTGACAAGTTTATGAAATTCCAAGTTCATACACTTTGAAATTTCCTCGGCTTCTCCGCGGAGTGTGTAACTCAAAGAGTTAATCAACTTTGAAATTCTCTCTATATATTCACTCGAAGACAATTTAAGTTAATCAAGATTCTAATTTCTCCGCTTCCCCGCAACGCGGGCAACTCGTTTCTGCCGTGAAATTATTTTCCGCGTGTGAAGTTAGCAAGGAGATATTAACTGGAGCGGTTCATTCGATGCATAATGAAATTTCAAATTTGATCCGAATTAATCTGAAACGACGGCGGTGCGTGGCAGCTTTAATTTATTAGCATGTCGCCCTTTTGTAAAATATTAATAACGCGGCTCGTGGAGCAGTGACGCGCACAAATTAATATCTAGATTCGAACGGAGAAGTTTGCGTCCGCGAGTTTCATTATCAGAAATCGGATGGCCATTTTCGGCGAACAATTATTCATTCGGTTGATTGACACAGGTGGAATAATTGGATGTAATTCAATTAAAGTTCACCGGGTAATTATTGAAACTTCGACGGGAAGTCGTGCGGGCACCCTTGAAACGATTATTGAAACTTCGAGTCTGTTTGGATAGCTTACCTGCAAATTGCCGATTGCGTTCGCCCTTTCGTTACTAATATTCCAATCCGATTTCGGAAACTTATTGAAACATTCCTAATGTTGAATGTATGTAAAAATGCATTTACATGTTCGGACAAAGTGTTATGGAATTAAATCGATAAATGTTTCTGTAGCGTATAGTACATGGATACATAGGTATACCTTATTTTTAATCCATTCTTCAATTAAGAAGTATCTATTTAAATTTTATGGAATCATTAATTATTTTCCTGGATATTCAACAGATGTTAAATTATTCAATTTCTCCTGTGGCTCAAGTATTTCAATTTTTCTAAAGAAGCATAAAATTGTAAAAATATTCAATTCTATTAACCTAAACCAAACCTGATCGAAATAATTCTCCTTCAGTCACATATGAAAAGCCACGTTCCCAAAGAATTGAAAACACGTTTGCACCTGACGGGTGCAACACAAGGAAGATTCGTTCACCCTGTTAAGCTCGACGTGGAAAGCAACGATCGTTGCGCATTTCCTGTCGATAGAACACACGTCAACCTCGATGTCAACGTCAGAGAACAGAAAGTACATACACACGTGCCTGCACACGCCGGCTATTACCCCCTTTTTTTCTAGTGCCGTCAATTTCGAATCTTGTCTGGTCGAGAAACGTTCCCCGCGTTCGTGGTCTATTTATGTATACAGGAAGGCAGAAAATGGGGAAAATATCGGGCGTGCTCGACCACGTCCAAGTTGTTTCTTCTTCGTTTTCTCCTTTGTCTCGCCTTTGCCGGCTTTCATCCTCCGCTCCATTATCCGACTCCTACACCCCCCTCGGTGTCTTAAGTACATGTCGATGCGACCTCTCTTAGGGGAAGCTACAGTACCTGACGAAAAATATAATAACTCGATCGTAACAATTCTTGGAAGACCAATTTTCTGAGCAATTTATACATTAACTAATTAAAATTTTGAACCTTCTTAAACATAAGTTTCTCCTTTGCAAGGCTGTATAATGACTGTACGAAAATCATTACCAAATGTTTATTAAATAATTTAATTAAACCCATGCCTCGTCGATGTCGAGCAACAATTGACGCAAAGTATTAATGTTCTCCCTATATATTTATACTTGCAAGTATCTACATTGTATCTACTGTATCGCAAATAGTATCGCAATAAGTTCCTTGGAATAAAAGTTGTTACAACTTTGTCGGATAAAATTTTTCAATAGCTTAACCATTGTCCTAATAACTTAAAAAACACTCGTAACACTCAACAAAGTCCGTATTATTCATCGGTTAATACATCAAATATTAAAGAAATCGATCTTCAAAGATCATAATGATTAAGTTGTGATAATTTTGTCCTGTACTGTACCACGAGACATCTGGAACAAATAAGGAATATCGTCCGTAAGGAAGTGGCGCGAAGGGTTGAGGAGGGTCGGAATCTAAGGATGCTTATCAGGCCCTCTCTCGACTCGACCTTTCGCCTCTATCCGCTGATTCCAGACCTTCCGCTGCATAGCAATCTCATCCTCGTGTCGCCCGGTAAATAAAGGGACAGGTTGTTCTGTAAATATGTACACGTATTGCTGCTGGAGTTTCTTCTTTGTCCCTTGTTCACTGTTTGCGTTTCCCAAAGGATCGGTTTTGCGGCTGTCTATACACGGGGAAGTCTAGTATTCTCTTCATGATTCTCAAGGTATCAAAGGGTTTTACTTATGGTTTTCTATAAGTATCACTGTAATTATGCAGAGTGTCGGAGTGAAAGGTACCTTGGAAGAGTAGCAGAATTAGTGATTAAATGATCGAGGGACGGGGGGCTCTTCTTCTGTATTCACGTGCGTGTGGTTGAATCCTCTCAGAGGTGAGCAAATTGGGACAAGCACCTGGTTCTTTGGCGAGGAAACAGGGAAAATAAGTTAGGGAACAACGTTTACGTACGACCAGCTTATTCTGCGTCTACGTAGCCCCGCTCGATTCGGCAATAAAAACGGGATTGTAAAATACTGCTGATGCAATTAGGAATATCTCAAATGCAATTTCTGTCCTAACTCTTGTCCGAAACGACTGCAAATGCGATTCGGATTGTAAACCAATCGAACCACCGGATGGTATTCCCATAATACATATATTAGTAAATCACAGGTTCTGCTGAAATCAGCATCGAGTATATTTGCGAGAGGGCATTCACTTCTGTAAGCATCACTTACGTCAAATATCACATAGTTTCTGTTTAAACACAGTTGTACATTACCACATAAACACTAGAATCTCTAAACATTGCCGTACGCCATCTAAACAGCAATAGCTCACTTGCCATTAAGTTATGAACGATTGAGGGAAACGATTAAGATAAATTCCATACCTTCGTCGTATCATTTAATAACACACCACGAACTCCACCACGTCGGGAACGTCTTCATTAAGCGTGGCCCACATTATATTAAAAAGCACGATACTATATAAAAATTATATAACTTGTCGATAAGAAGAAAAAGAAGTAACCTTATAACTTATAGCATTATCCTTCACGAAATTACTGAAGCAAAAATGTAATTTTATGCTTAAAATATTTATTCAAATAATTATTTTGCATATACTATTCTTTTAAGTGTTGTGGCTACAATATTAATTTATTACTTTATTGTGTCAAAGAAATCTTGTTTTCTTATAATTTAAATTATGTTACAGTAAAATGTGTTACGTTTCATTAACTTATGCGTTACTGTAACAAATTGATGAAACACTTTGGCTTCAGCTGAAAACACCTCCCCCACACAGCCACACCAGCATGATGTATACATATACCACAACTTCCCGGCAGAGCAATCGGAGCAATCAGCAATCTCATTCAAAGAACGGGCGCCAAAGCGTCACAGTTATCGGGCAAGACCTGAATAACAGACAGCACGTGGCAGGAATTCCTATTCCCTTCTTAATCTCGCGGCAAAGCTTCTGGTTAACCCTTCACGAAACGATGTATATTCGCGCATAACGATAACACGATTAAAGTAACAGACTACGCGCCGTGGTCGGAATTTCTCATTCGTTTCGTGTTTCGCCGCACGGGCCGTTCGTTCGTTTCCTTTATCAAACGGAACGTCGGTTGCTTTATTGCTTCTCGTGTGCGACGACCGCACAATAGGACGACGATAGCAATAAGAGCTGCGGAGTAATATTAAGACCCGAAACATACTGTTGGAAAACGAACAGCAGCCCAGAGTTCGGGTGCTTCATCTTGGTGATACCCCGGCTCTGGGACGGGGGTTGAACTTTCATCTTCTTCCGGCTTTATTCTTCCACCGGCTACCCCGTTCTCTTTAATTCTCGCCACAGTTGCTGCTGGGGGGCGGTGTAAAATGAGAGCTGCTGAAAGCGCCCGTTAATAACCCCGGACATCGCTGACAATTCCGTGAACTTATTTCTATTTGCTCGCCGCGAACGTACGGCGTCGCGAGGATTAATCGTGGGCTATATTTTCTCTGTTTTCAAGGGGTCGATTTAATTAAACGACAGGTTTCGAACGTTCGCCATACAAGGGTGACAAGTGTGCAACGAAGGAGATAAAAATCTGTGCTCTTGATACACGACGATGCAAGCACTTCAGCATGCGGTCTCTTTCGAAGGGCATGCTCACTGAAATTCCAAGGCTGTCACCGTTTCTTTTTCAAGTGAATAATGTATTTTCACCGCTGATGTGTTGCAACCGATAAAAACATGATTCGATTCATGTAGAATATGTAGACGATGTTCGCGTGGCCTTCGGAGGCTTTGAAAAGTTGTGAATCTCGAGACAGTGGTCTTTAATAATTCATAATCCTTTGCGTTCAAGGCTATCCGCACATGGTTACTATTACCAACGATATTTTTTAACGAGTATGTAAAATTCTAACAGCGTGGATTTACATAGCTTCTGTGATATACTATCCGTCTATAAAACATGTATTAAATAATATCCGTCCTTTATTAACTCGCATATATTTGTCGAAAATCCTACTAAGAACATTATTATTACTATCGTCACTATTATCTGGAAAGGCATTTATTTTAAATTTTAACAAGTGTACTCGAGTGCTTTGGGACACGTCGGCGTCCCGAAAATAGCTACGCGAATTAAAATACAAACGCGTTAATGCACTGGCATTTAAGTAACTCGTGTAATTAAGTACACTCAATGTATACACACAGAACTCTAATTTCTCTCGAGCAAAGTAGAAATTTGCGGTTGTAAAGTAGCGCGAGCGATGGGTTAAATTGTCGAGTAGACCGTGTCAGAAATTTCAGGGGCAATTTCGAGCAGCCCTTCCGGATTGCTTTCATTATTCGTCTAATCCCTCGTCCACGGAACGACATGACACTGACGGAGGGTCGCTGAAGACTCGGTTTGCTCGATACTTCCGTAGTGAGGCCGATCGCGATCCCTCGGATTTTCATTCGGTCGCGGTTTCCAACGCGAGGCAAGTAATTTCCCCCGAGTTCCATTCCGTCCCGACTCTGGATTCAAGGTGCAAGATTGCAGAGTTCGCCAGGAGTTGGACGATGTTCCGGAGCACAAATTAATACATCACGAACTGTGCTCCGTTTCAACTTGGACAACTTGGAGATCGTATGTTGTGACGAGCGATTCTTAAGTTTCATGTTTTGTACAATTGTTCATTTGTGGACGTGATAATAATAATAGTAACAATTATTTTAACGATAACCATTTAGTCTTACAAATGTTTCACTTAATCTTGAAGTAATCTACTTTGTATTATAATGAATCTTATTGGTTTATTAGTTCTGGCAAATTGACATTTACAAAATTAGGGTGATGTCGCGTATGTTGCTGACAGCATCTCTGTAGAATTTGGTATAGTGATTGCAGCGAAATGAGGCTGACGTGACACGAATACTTGCGCAACTACAATATAATTAGTAAAGTTTACAGAGGTGTTGTCGCCAAAGGCTAAAACTTTCTAGGATGATTTCATTAGTTGGAGGGGCGTAAACATAATTCTAAATGTCGCCGAAAGGCAACAACGTATTAAGATAGTAACTCATTTTTGAATCGCATTAAAATTTAACAGAAGTTGTAAAATACGTGTCTACTTGGATACCGAGCTTTTAAGCCTTTTTAAAATCGAAGCCCGTCAGTGATTTACAATTCGAATATGCTTATCATTTCAGCAGAACATTAGAAGAAATTTGACATTTGAAATCAATGAAGAGCCTGAGATAATGGTATCCTGATATTTCACATAAAAATGTAAAAACTCGTTTAATTTAATCGCATTGAATTCCATTCATACGTAAATTATTTTATAAATAACTTTTTTACGTTTTGTACATTATTTATATCAAAAATTGATGGGATAAAGTGTGCATTGGTACATTATTGATGTATACTGATGTGTACCGAAGTATACGTTGCTATATTCTTAACAATTGAAATGAATTAAAAATACTTAACTAATACAATTATAAATTGCTAGAAATAAAAATTTCAGAGCGGCAATTTTTGAATTAGTAAACCGTTATTTATTAATAAGGCATACTGAAACTATTTTCTTGTAACATCACGGTATTTCACATAAACTTACAATTGTTAGAATTTTGGTATCTTTAGATGCCATTAATTATCAAAACAAATTTTTAATACAATTTCTTTAATATATACATATAATCACCGCCTTCTTCCTATCCAGTCTGGAATGTTATCCTTTCAATTAATTTATCATTTCAATGAAATTTCAAACCGCCCACGCACAATACATTAACTCCACTCCCCCCGCATAATTCCGCAATTGTATTTCCCATCGAACAACCTTACCATTCGAATTTCATCGATTTTGCACCACGCGCGGTGACGATATCCACAGCAATCGCTCTGTATAAATATCGTTAACAAAGTTGGGGAAGCTTGGCGAGATTCCGAACGCAAGTGAATTTCTGGCCAGTGAATGGAGTTGCCGGTTTAATCTCTGGAGTGCTACTTAGCGAGGGAGTTTGTTCGATCAGCGGTCTTTCTTGTGGGAATCCCACGCTAGCCCCCTTGTCCTGCCGGTTCTGTGACGAATAGCTCTAATTATCACCGGGTCGGATGTGGCCAGAACGCCGTGGTAAATTCCCCCGCAAATCCTTCCATTCTCGTCAGAGCTCCTGCTCATTTTTCCTCGTAGTCCAACACAAGCACGTGGGACTCGTGCAAAGGCTTCCGATGTTTTTCGCCCTTCGTCTTCCCTCGCCGACAAAAGTCTTCCTACTTCTCGAGGGACATTTGAGAAATGAACGCGCATCCAGCGCGTGCAAAAAGCACCGTCCGTTCTCGCTTCGATGATCCAAAGATTTCCAGCTTGCTGGAGGAAGCATCGTGGGCCGAGTAATGTGGATTAAATCTACGGAAGTCGTTTTTTTTTGTGGGGAAATTTCTGCGTCCGATGAACCTCTGTTATTTGTATGGGAGGTATTAATTGAGACTCTGAATAGTCTGAGCTTTCTGCACGTTTGTCGGGTTCATTTTCTAGAGGGTGTTTTATTATTTGAATTAGTCGGGAAGATAGATGATAATTCTGCAGACTGTAAGGTAGGATAGTTTGTAACACTGTTAGAAGTAGTGTCTAGCTGGAACCGTTAAGTTTTCTCCGCAGTGGAACCAATTCGCTTGATGAACTTTATAGTACTGCAATTAGTTTGAGTGTTAAGTTTCTAGTCGTCGATAGTATTGAACGGGGACAGTGTGATTCATTTTCTCTTGTGCGTTGCACTGTAGGCGGTTCTAGCATTTTTGTTGAATTAGAATATACACTTGGCAATGAAATTAGAGGATCATTAAATCTTGAGTTAAAATTTTTGGATATTTGAACTATTGCAATATTGCGAAAAAAAATCGTGCATCAGTCTACCTGGGTTCATTTTTAAGGCGGAGCCCTTACTTTCTTAATCCTGCATTGAATTTTTTCGAACATCCTTTTATACTAGAAAACCAAATGGAAAGGCGCCTTTCTCCTCTGAAAATTGGTTCAAATCTAACGTCTTTACGGAGTTTGAAACATTCTTTTCTTCTCTTAAATCACCATGGATTTGAAGATTTCAATCTCCCCTTTACATGGACCACTTAAAACTTGATGCAAGATTCTTCGTCGTCACTTTATTCGTCATTGAATAGAAGCAGTTCAAAAATCATCCCGAAGTATCTAGTCACCTAACGCAATAAAAAACTCAATTGTACCCTGATATATGATTAAAAATAACGATTCGTTCCCGCATTAAATTAGCCACCTGATATTCATTCAAAATATATTCGACTTATCTGCCTCATTACTCGTACATAATTCAACTCAATAAATTTCATTAAATCACTCTTACTTTACCGCAATACTTACTTTACCTTACTCACCCGGCTTTCATCAGCAACTGTACATGTTAAATATAAAAACCGTAACCGCAGTCCCTAAACGTTGAAAAAATTCGTGCGCAAATAATTATTTCTTCCCCAAACAAAAATCAAAAAATAAATCAACTCGTTCACCCTATCGTTCCCCACACTTAATACGATATCTCGATACGCAATTTCCACGGCCCACTTGGATCAAGCTTCCCCATTGAGGACTCCTTTCAGCCCTCCTATTTAAACGTTCTTTCATCGACGATTCATAATGCAACGCTAGCCGGAACGTGAAATGGAAAGCGGCGTGCGACCGATATATCTGCGTATCGATCGACCCCGAAATCGAAGTGCATCCTGTTTGCCTTCATGGCACTAGTATCCCAGCTTTATTCGCGCGGGATCATGGTCCTCCATAGAGGACACGGTCCCGTCCCCGATGAAAAGGACCAGGGCATATTTTAGATCCGGCTAACCGTGAAACGAGATACGTGCAAGTAGCCGGGCTCACGCCTGGCCAGCTTGGTTCAGTGATCGATGAAACGAACGAAGGATCCTCGAAGGTGCTGTTCCGCTTCGGGAGTGCAGACATCGTCTCGAGACGCTTCGTCCACGAAGCGTACGTGTGCTGGAGGAGGATCCCTGGGGACGGCGAGCAGCCAGAGACGGACAATGTTTTCCCGCCGGGAAAAATAGAAACTTTTACGGTACTCGTTGGAGGATTTGCTGGGAATATCCAAGGAAAAGGAAAGGGATAAGCCCCGGCGAGAAATATAGGCTAGGCTGACGGAATCGTCTATTCTTTGAACGCGATATAAGGTCGACTCGTTGGCTCGCGAAATAAGCGCCCGTGGACCGTGATGGATATCGTATCGCGAGAGTATCTGTCCGCCCACGTTTATCGGCGGAATTTTATGGCCGTCGGCCTTTAAGCGGTTTCGTTTCGCGGATATTGCTCCGCGCATTTGAGATAGTAGATCATTCTCGCGCGGACGTGGAGATGTTCGTTCTGAACACGCGAAATATTACGAAGGCGGTCCTCAATTTTCGATCGGACACGCTGTATCTTTTTCGCCAAGTTATTTCGATAACTAACGTCCTCCGAAATAATTGCTGCAGCAATGCAATAATTAGTTCCATCGATATCGATCGAAGTGAAAATAATCAACACGATTCTCTTTATTCATAGGAACCGGGTATGAAAATGTAATTCGAAGGAATTTTAGAACACTTTGAGAAACATGATTATTGGATCACGTTTCAATATTAATACAGACAAAGCATTCAATCTATGTTTACTAATACTCGGTCAAAGAACTCGTATACGATACGAGTGCACGAGGTATCCGAAAACTGTTTCAAAAAGTCACATCCATTGTGATTTCTCTGACTCCGATATCCCGTATCCCGTTGATATCGTAACCATTCCCGTGAAATCCGAACAAATCCCGACCACCAAACCCAACGTTCAAATCCCTCGTATACGAATCGCAGTGCCAAGCATCTTTATCCATCATTTATACGCAAATCACCCCGTTCGATCGAGCATAAATATTTATATAAGTAGACGGACCGTGTAGTAGCAGGGCGGGTAAAGGGGAAAATTTGTCCGATGCACTCGACGGTTCTCAAAAGGAATCGCTTACGTAAATGCCGTGGATGATGGGAAACGAACAACCCGGCTACTGGGGCTATTCAGCCACAGGACCACTTCACACGGTGATACCAGTATCGCTGGTTTCTCAGAACTCACACCGGCTGTCGACTTGACCTTCTTTCTAATTAAATGCCACAGAGGTGGGAATTATTCGAAGTGCAACAAATTTTCCATGGGTAACTGTAAGGGTAACTTACATTTTTTTTTTACACAGTAGGATCTATTGACTTTCTTTATTCAGGTAGATCTTATTAAACTGAATAATAATTGCTCGAAACCTTTTTTCAATATCCATGTAATAAATTGTAAATTCTGTGATGATTGGGTGAATACTGAGTCGAATACCGTATCGGATACTGGTACCGAACGCAAGTATCGCCGTGCGGAAGAGGTCTAAGGGGAAACAGAAAAGCGTGTCTGTCGTCGTAGGTGGAATGGAACGGGTTATTATGAAATATTTCGTCGAGGATTTCGAGACACGACGGGCGTCGGTGGAAACGTTTCGTTCGGAGACGGAACGGGTTACACGTACACACCATTCAAGACCTTTTGCACCAGTTTCCATAAATATGCTCTGACGCGAGGCAGAAAGTTTTGCCCGCGCGACGACAGCTCTTTATCCGCGAAATTAACGAGATTCTAGTTTGTGCTCGCGTGCCATCGCGATTTCACGGACGCAAGAGTTTGCATTTCAGCCTGCGGAAATTCCGTAAACGGTGTTCAACGATGGAGCTTGGCAAATTGTTGTCGAGGGTGAATTTTTCGATTGATGTGTTACAATTTCTTTGGGGCGTTTGGCAATATTTGAAAAAAAATCACATTTCGCTGTTTATTACGTTTGTTATTAATAATACTACTAGTATTATGCTGATAACAATAATTATTATGTAATTTATTAATATAATACATCATCAATAACTTGAATAACAATTTTGATTACCCGTATTACCAGCGTCATTATAGTAATAATCATTATTATCTGCATTAAATAAGCAGTAATGCATTATTAGTGTTAAAAAATCAATAAAAATTGAGTGCAAGGCACTTGCAGCACATCAAAAAATCATCTAAAATTTCTGAGTAACAAACGGCAGAAACATTTAACACTAGAACTACCGATAGATTTTGGCAACATTTAGATAGCATACGTCACACAGATTAAGAACACGAAAGTCGTTTAGTGGACATTTAACAGAGTTATACAATTGTCATTCTGTCTTATTAAAAGTCATCATAAATTGCTACAACGATACCTATATATTATTAATTTTGCAGCAAAAAATCTGCAAAAAGTGGTTGTAGTGTTAAATAAAATAATCGCGAGAAAAAGCTACCAATCAAGTACAATTTGAAAGAAAAATCTAATCAGATGCAACGTCCAATCTTCTGAAGATATCATCGCCAAGCTCCGCCAAATAAATTCAACAAAAATTCGCACGCTCACACGCGTCCAACAAATCAGTCACCTGGAATCGAGCTTCGCGAACTTCGTTCTCGTCCAGCTTAACAAGGCTCGGGCCGTTCGGTTTTTGGGGTTCACTAGCGTAACCGTTCGTCGACCAGCCAGTTAATTAGTTTAAACGATCGAACTTGCTGACCACCCGGGAATTCCATCAGGGACACCGGTCTCCCGTTTTCCTCTTCGTCTTACGGTGTAACGTCGACGGCAGCTACGGAGACATCGGATGACCCGGTGGCGCAGGCTCTGCATTAATGGGCGGCCAATCGGGGCTAGTAATTGGCAGAGAGGATCTCATAGCACCTGTTAGCCTTTGATTCGTGACAACCGGGAATTCCACGGGGACTCTCGACACTTGTCAATGATGCGAACGCATTATAACGTTCCATTACTGTACAGCCACACTGCCGACGATCGCTATTTATTTCTTACACGATTCTGTGCATCCTTTGCCTTAGGTATAATAAACAAATACAAAACATAAGATCCAAATACAAGAAATGCAAGGGTGATTCGCAGTTTGGTGTAGTTCTTGACGCTGCGAACTCTGGTCATCGAATTAGGACCCTTGCTTTACTATAATAGTATGGTGTGAATATTAAATCAATCTTTAGCTGGCCAAATTATTATTAAACGCTTCGAAGAGCAATTCGTTTTACTCGAACGATATTGAAAATGTCTGCGGCCTACTCGAACCACTGATACACTAATGTCCAAGAATTTAAAAGTTATTAAATATTATTATCGAAGTTCGCCGAGGCCTCACAATTTTACGAAGGACCTGACAAAATCTCAGCAATTTCTACGGTTCCATCAAACTATCATCACCTGTCGAAACTGTGCAATTGTCCAATGCCGGAATTAAATAGTCGACTCTCGCGCGCGTCGTAATGTAACAAATAATTAACCGAGGGGTTAATCTTGACACCTGTTCGTAGCGATTCGGCCAATCAGGATTACAGCGTGAAAATTGTTACTCGTTTCTGTTTCCTGGTCGTAAATGACCGTCCAAGGCCCAAGGCATTGTCGCGGCGAGGATAATAGCGGTCGCGAGCCCTCAGGCATTGTTCCGTCGACGAAAGTGCTCCACAATCGACGTTACGACCGAATGGACTTGTGGATCGTGATTGATCGCGAATGATCGGGGGGGGGGAAACTTCGCGCACGCCATTCTGGTCCATTTGTTTACACAGTTTCGCTGTAAATTCGTCTGTAAAGCGCGTCGAAACGGCCATTCGAGGGAAATATTGTTTTTTTTCAAAGCGCCGAATTCCGTTTTCCGGAAGCGGGCTAACAAAAACGCGAATTTTCAGCGAGCCTTTTTGCAACCACTTTGATAGAAACTGGATAGAAACTGGATTTTTGTGTACGTTGTTTGCTGGAAGTTGCAGCTCATTTCTGATTCCCTGTTTTCTGTTGTTAAATAGGGATTCTGTTGTTTATTTGTTACAGTTAATGCATGTCATCCTTATCCTCCCACTACGTCTATTGTCATTAAATTTTCGTTCGTTAAATGTTTCTCAATAATTGGACGCCTGAGAATGAAGCACCTTGATCTATATTAGTCAGTTTATTAGTTTATTAGTTTATTAGAGGCTCGCTATTGCCATTCCTTAATTATCACCAAACGCTAAGACTAATTCACGTGTATCTGTATTTGCAGGTCGAAATGAAAAGGTGTGGCTTCGCCTTGTGGCTGGTTCTCACCTGCTTCACCAGTGACGCGCTGCAGCAGTTCAGGGAAAAGAATATAAGTAAGTCACAGTGTCTTAATTCACATCCTATCCAATTAAGCAATTAAACAAGGCGATGATAATCGGATGAACAACGTAAACCAGTTCAGCTGGTAGACAATCAATGGTCTCATCAAAGATATCGAGTATGGATAGTTAAAATTCGGTACTTTGGCCGGAGTTCAAGAAAATTCGTGCTTGTAAAAAGGGGAGTCTGTATTTTGAAAGAGTACTTCGTCCGGAGCTACTTCAATTTTGCTCACGAGCGGTTCCACGACATTGCGAAGGATGCAGAGTCCCAACATTTTCTACTGCCCGGCCACTGAAACGGTCCTTCACGGGATTAAATCCCTGGAGACGACACGAAGTTAATTAGAACCACGTGTCTCCCCGCCAATAAGAGTTACAACGTTCTCTCCGTTTCGTTCTTCGTGCTCGACCGAGAAGCTCCTTACAGCGAGCCGTTACCAAAAATTAGTTTAGTTCGTGATCGTCGAATTCAATTTTTAATCTCGTTAGTCAGCATCGTTTCCAATCTGTCGTTACTCGTGCAATCAACTCAGCCGGGCGAGCTAGTCGACGCTGCTTATCCGAGGTATTAGGGGAGCTTCTCAATTTATATTCTTACTTAACGCCGTACGATCCTGGAGACTTAATTGGCTGCATGAATTATATAGGTGATTTTTCTATGAAAAACTTGCGAACAGCGTAATCATTTTGGAAGGGATTCAAACTTTGCAGTGCTCCTTTCTTGTCAGATGGGTTCGGTTTATATATTTAGTTCAAGTTAATTAGGTTATTAATTCGAGTGATGGGGATGTTCACTTTCGGTATGCATATCTAGAAATCGTATTAAATATTTAAATAAGTATTTACAAAAATGAATCTCTTCCTGAGTGTCGTAATCATATTTTCAAAGTAATAGAATTCAAGGGTGGAACATTTCGTAAAAAATCCTGCCATTACCTATTTATTAATACATTACAGTTATAGCATTGAAATTTGTATTAAAATTTATTCTTCGAATCTGTCACAGCAAAGAATGAACGCATTTATTAATCCTAATATTTTAACCGGTTAGCCGAGGAAGACGAGTTCACTCGTCATCTGTGTCGCAAATATTTCTACCAGTATAATTAATTTATTTATAAATACTTCACATTTCTGATGCACTTTTACATGTGTCATAAAAAATACATTATCGAATTTTAATTTCCACAGCTTAAAGCACAATAATACAGATTAATTTATCTTGAACTTCTTTCACAAATGAAGTACCCGATTGAAAGACTGTTAACAGGTTAAATTGCAATATTCCAGAAACATTTCTTATCTACTGTATCAAAAGTACCGAAACCACCCTTCAAAAACGAGAGCCCCGGTAGCTATGATAAAATCGAAGGAAAATATTCCCATACCCGGTATGCCAGTGGCATCAAACGATACAATTGCACCGTTTCTTTTCTTGCACGAAGGTAAATTTCTGAAAAAAGCGTCCCAGTTACCCGGGGAGACCCAGAGCGCAGATAGAGCATTCCCATCGCCCACACCATAAATATTCTCGTCCGCTGAATCCGCTCGAAACGAACCGAACTTCCCAACCGAGCTCGTGAAAATCGTTCAACCTTCATACTTGCCAATCACAACGGCTATCACATAGTTGCTCTTTTTTTTGACTGCTCGTGTGGGTTGTACAAATGAATTTACAGCCACCGTATGGTCGAGCGACCGGCGATTTTGTCGGGCAAACTTTCGCCATGAAATTCTCGTCTGTCGATAGCCTCGCGATAAGACTACGTATGCGCATACATACATACATATATATGTACATACCGCGTGCAACCTGTGCACGTGCACAATCGTACACGTGCACACACTATCGGTAGCGTGTATAACCGCATAGTGAAGGGGTGAAAGAGGGAGACACGCGCATATGGAACGTGCATGGACGAGATTCTCTATCCGCTCGATAAACTCGACGCATCGAAATCCAGGAGCGAAAAGGGGCGGAGGGGGGCTTTGGAATTCACTCGACGGAACTCAAAAGCTCGACGAATACCCGGTGATATTGGGAGCAGATTGGAAGCCAAGAATCCACCGCGAGATTGAAAAGTTCACTCTCGATTCCCGTGGCGGCTTTTACCACGGACAAGACGGCCGGATAGTAAAAAGACCAAATTAAATGCATCCAGGTAAGCGGAAAAACCAGCCGTCACTCTCAAAGAGGGCTATGATTTTTCTCCACGATTTTTTTCTTCCCATTTACCTCCTCTTCTTCTGACGGCGACCTTTCTTTCCCTTAAGTTTCTCAATTTTTTAGTGGGGTGGTACTGTAAATATTTTTTTATAGTTTGTTGATTTAGTGGTTTGTTTTGTTGAAAATATTCAACTAGAATCATGCGATGTGTGGTGTGGATTGTATTTCACGAAATAGCTTTGATAATAAAGATCAGTCGTTCTGTAGTGAGTAAAAAAGTTGCTGTATTCAATATTTCATCCAGTAAAACTCTTTTTTCAAAGAAAAAGAAACGAGAAATGGAAGCTGCAATAATGGAAAGAAAAGAAGAATTCGTAAGACGCTTTTTGTAGCCCTTTGGTTTCAAAGGCCAAACTGGAACGAATCTTACAAAAATTCCTTGCGTGGGCTGAGAAAGCGGCGATCAAAGCGCAAATTACTTCCACTGGCGTCAAAGATTCCCACAGTCGAAGAGAACAAACGCAATTTGATCGAGGAAAAATAGGAATTTTCTCCCGTACATGGATTTCAACAATTCATTTCAGAAGTCACGCTTGATTGTAATTACAGCGGAATTCATATTACGATTTCCATTTAGTCATGATTAATCAAACTGAGAAAAAGAACAAATCAATTGATATTACGCGTATAACTGGGAATTGAGAGTGGTATTTGATAGAAGTCGCGTTGTTTTCATTACATGCCAATGCAGGAATAATTAATTTGCTGAATTGTTCATAAATACTGGAGCTACGTAATAATCCTTCTATTGAAATGAAAATCTGTACGGAAGCTTCCGATGTCTTTTGTACTCTGGCCAGAATGCAATAATCGTATTATCTTTAATAACTGATATCGCGTTGCATCGTTTGTTAAATCAAAAATAATACCACCAGCTGGTTCACAAATTCAAATAAAACGAAAAATAGGTAGATATGTTTAAAGTATGTATACTTTCATTTTTAATACTGGATGGTTCGAAGTTTGCAAATTGTTATCGATGTTTCATAACTGCAAAGAAATAGAATAATACTTCACCAGTTTCTATGATATAATCTTTGTTGTGAGACTATATATTTATTTTTAAATCAGCAATGAATATTTTTAATTTAAATGTTTAATTAGAGATTTTATTTAAGGATTAATTGCAGTTCGAACGTTCATACGTGTTCCATCTCTTGGAAGCTTAATTGAAGGAGTTTGCAAATTGCTCACGATAAGGATTTAAAATATCCAGGTATTTTGAATTGATGAGATGCAAATATTTTTATAGATTTAATTAAAAACAATAATGGCGCGTTTTAGAGTGTACTTATTGGTTCGTTTCGTTAATACATGTGCTATTTTGCGAATTTTTGGTTTCGTATTGTTTCAATAATGTTAAGTCCATCAAAGTAATTTCAAAGCTTTCACCCTGGGTAATTATTATCACGGCTATATACGCAAATTGCTATAAGCCGAATGAAATTATATTACTCGCTAACAGAAATAATAAAATAATGCCGCGGTCGATCCATAAAATATTTTAATATGCACCATTAAACGTATAATCCGAATAAATGAACCACATTTCATTTAATTTCCTTCTGCATCGCCGTATTTAGACGTATAAACAGCGCTAATAATTGAATTAACGATGGCATAACTTTAACGACATACAATAATCGGCGAACATTAGATACACCATTTATCTAATTATCGGATGAAATAAATTATGTATTCATTGTTTCCCCTTGCCAATTTTAATAGAAAGATTTAAACATGAATGCAGTACAAGGGCTGATTTTTGTTAATGCTTTTGTAGGCGAAGGAGCATATAGAAAACCATTAAATTGCTTGCACAAAAATTATATTTCTCGACACATGTAGTTTACATATTTTTACTAAATCAACTCCCTGAAAATAAATTATGTACATCTTCGTCTTAGCTCATGAGTATCCATCACAATGTGCATGAGAAGAATCCCATGAATCCTCTATAAAATTTTAGTTGAATTTAAAGTCTCCATAGACGTCGTCCTGACAAAGGTTAATTAATTAATTACAATCCCTTAATTACAATAGAAAATTCATTATTCTTTTAATTCGATCATTAGCAGAATAATATCTAATATCAAATATCAGAATAGTATCTAATAAAATTAGATACAATATGTAAGATGTAAAATTAAATGTATATAGATATTTACAAAACACTGTACACCTTGACATAAAGGATTGTCTCGACGAAGACCTCTGAACATCCGGCAACTGCATGGAAACCTTAGAATCCCCAAAACCTCAAGATCGTACAGCAGCTAGAGATATCTGGAGCCATCAGAATCACCAAAATCCTTGGAATCCCCCAAACCTCCTAACATTGGCCAAATTCTTCAGATCTCGTAGAATCCTCGGAACATTCAAGACCGTTGAAATTCTGAAGCATTTGTAACCGCGGATATGTCTACAATATATCTATCTACAACTTTGTATGTTTTCTGAAACGACCAGATGATTTGCAACTTGCTTTATAATATATACATATACTGAAAGTGTTGCTTTGTACACGAATTTTAATGCGTCAGATATCTGTAACTAAATCTGCAAATCATTTGTAGTATACAAACTGCTGCAAAGAAAAACGGTATCAGTAGTTATCTAAATTGATCTCAAAGCTCAGTATCTACTATTCAAAATATTTATTTCTAATATATACATTGTCCGTTGTCAATTCAATCCAAATTCCACATAAATATCGCTCCATATATTTAGATTAAACAATGAATCGTCTCAAATCACTAGGCGCGTAAAATAGAAAAATATAAATGAAAAAAATACCTACATTCATACCTGTGTACAGCAAAAAAAAACATTTTATCGAGCACGTGTTTTCGTGCCAGCGGAATATCATCAAAACGCGGCACGATTTGAGCTTGGTTGAGTTTTTATCAATGCGAATGGCAAAAAGATCGGGTCGTCGATCGGGCAAACGGTTCCCGTGGTCGCAGAATCGCGAACAACGTTTCTTTCTTTTTTTTCTTTTTTTTCGTAATTTATGTGCATACAGAGTAAATGAATCGATCCTGGAAACAGCAACATCTGCCGCGCACCACGGAGCTTTGTGTACAGCGCTTAATTGGTAATTAGCCGGCGTATTTAACGTGAGCAGCGGCGAACAATTGGTCCCCATATTCTCTTTCGAAATTCGTTTAACAAACGAATCGCAATTGCAATGATTGCCAAGCCCAGCCGGCGAGCACCGTGATTGCGATTTCATTGGGCCATCCTGCACACGTCGATTAAGCGTTCTGTTTGAATAAAAATTAGCCTTCACTCGCTGGCTGTGCTGTTTCGTTATGATTACTTTTTCCCTCTATTTCTCCGGTCACAGAACCCCTCGTAACCAACTGCAATTCTCATATACTCGAGGCCTGTAACAAAATTGTTTCTTCGTAGTTAATGTATTGATTTATAATCCTGAAAGAATTAATTGATTAAATTTATTTCTGAAGCAGTTTTTATAATACATCACTAAGTAGCGTCTTCATAAATTTGTTAATTTTTATTAAAAAGTAGACCATACTAGAAAAAAGAAATCATCAATCATTTTAAAGGACAAACTCCCGACTTTATTATCCTTGAATTGGATTTTTCTCATAACTCTTTGTTAGTAAAAAATGGAGGGAAGAACAGACGGTTCATTTTTCGAAAATTTTTCGGAGTCAAACAACGACCATATAAAAGATAATACCCGCCTTTTATTTTCACAAATTTATTACTTATTGAGTGTAAAGTATGGAAAAAGTGTATTATTCAAAGAAGTAAGTAAGTTACATACACTATTTACGGACGGATTAAACTACAACACAAATCAAAATTTTATATCTATATAAACAGTATCCGTGTAATTACACTTTCCATAGAAAGTGACACGATTTCAAATCAACCGTCAAGGAGTGTTTCCATATTTTTATCACAGCAATAATGATACAAACGATCATCGTCGTAAGATAAGCAGACCGCAGAATATCTGAGATATCTCGGCGTCGCCCAGTATTTGCATACAATAGAGTGCGTCTGACAGACAATGCCGTACCGAAACCTTTTGCTTTTCTTTTTGTTCGACCGAGAACAAGGCGGGTGGCAGAGAGGACAGTGGCGTGTTTGAGGTGGCGTAACATAAATCATATCTCGAATTAGATTTGGATCCGACGCGTCAAGCCACTGTAAGCGTCAGAACGGATCCAATCTCACCTCGAATCTTACCTGAGCCAAACATAGGATCACGTGTAACAAGTCCTGCACTTCTGCATTGCAATTATCTGGGGGTTGACCTGTAGAAACCAGGTCGAAGATACTTTGATATTTCATTATCGAACTTCTTTCTTCTACCTTTGGCACATTAGTCACCGACTATTGTGTGCCAAAATTAATGCATGAAAAAATTCGTGAAAATTGAAATTAGACAAATACTATGCAACACAATTAGCAGTACGATAGAAACAGTGGAAGTCGTCGCGATATTCACTTGTCTGACACGAACATACCTATACTACTGCAAACGGGCACTTGTAAATAATGCTTTGCCAAAAGTTCGCAACTGTAGATTAAATATAGCAGTCATTGGAAATATTAAAACGAATATGACGAATGAAAAATTGGATGTAGACATTTTATATATTACTGTTGACCAAATCCCAAAAGAAATTATTGAAAAATTTAGCCAAAGATTGAATTCAACTCATTCTTAATTATTGAATCGAATTACTTTTTGAATGATTCAATATAATAAGAAGTTACAGAATTTTGTAATTTTGGTAATTTACAATTCGATTACGATTAATGAGTAATTACAAGACCCATAGCAACACACATTAATGTCTGTCTCGTGTTCTACCTTCCTCATCCTTCGTCGAGGATGAATCTCATGATCCAAGGATGATGTAGGGTGTGCCATACAACCTTAGGGTGGTTCCAGACGAGTCTCATGACCCCACAATGGTTCGGATCTAGTCCCCTTATCTCTAGATGGTCCCGTGTGAGGACACTCAATCCAGGTGTGGTTACGATTGCGTTTCACGTGTGATATAATTATCGTGTCTCCATAATCCGACCTATTTCCGGCTGGTTCCACGACCCACTTATGGCCAGTGCAATATCTCCTGACTCCACGGTGATTCCACCCATGTCCCCCAACATCTGTATAGCCTCCCTTATATCATTCTCCCCTGAGATATTTTGAATCGTACCACCATTGTTATGGCTATCTGGGCGATGTCGTTGTAAGATGTAATGCAATTACCTGCGAGATTAGGTAATTTATAAATTCTGTAACTTGCATAATGGGATATATTTTTAGAAGCAAGAATGCAGTATATTGGATACAATTGTTGAGTAATTTTGGGATTGTTTTGTGCGATGGCACATATATAGTATTGTGTGAATTAATGTGAGCACAGGGTTTTTTGAAATGTTTGACGATTATTGAAATATATTTGTAAGAAAATAACCTGTGTTCACATTAAGATCACAAAATACCGTATATTTTGATTCGAGCTTCAGTGTAATCAAAAAGTGTGCCAAACTATTTGTCCACCTGCCTGTGCTTATTATCTATGTATAACAAAATATTGTAAGAGTTTGTTATAAACGTCTTGTTTTTTGTTTTTTTACGGAGCATGATAGATAATATTATTTTTAATTACGTGCGCAATAATTTTACAACCATTAATCGTGCATATACACGATGATTAAAGATTTCCGACTTATTCAAATTCTTATACCGAACTGCCTCGCGTAAAAGCTTTATTACCACCTCGATATTGCTTTTGCAGACATAATTCACATTTTCGCAACAGAATACTTAATGAAGACCCTCAAAAAACTAAAGAAGAAACGATATCTCGCGAGACCGTACTCCTTCGCAAGGAAGCTTCGCCGAAATCCAAGCTATTTCCTCTGTCACGTATCGTCGAACCACCATTCAGAAAGAAACAGGGGGTGGCTGTATGTGGCGGGGGATAACTTTGAAAGGAAGTCGAATTTCATTATGGAAGAGGGAGACGCGTGTTTCCCATCACGAGTCTGCCGCGGGCTTTAGCGAACAAAACGAACAATGGGGGTGATTTGGGGGAGGGAAATTCGCGGATAAAGTAGAACGAATATAATCGAGTGCAGGGAAAAATGGGGAAAAGCAGCGAACGGTAGATTTAGAATTAGGCGTTACGAAAGACGTAAGAACATTGCGCAGAAAATGCTGTAGTGGATAAATGTAAGATGAAATGGGGGACAATGGAATATATGAAAGAAATTTGGTCGAGAAAGTTTCTCGGGGGGTAGAGGGAGTTAAGTTGGAAAGAAAAACGCTGAAGATAGAAACGAAGATGGAAACAAGCTGTTACGATTTCTCCTACCTCTCTTCTCGTGTTCTTTCGTTCGTAAAGGGAGGGGTTCTGCGCAGGAAGCTAGATCGGAAGATTGCCAAGGACATTCGACGATCAACCAGAGAAATGATCCAGGAATGGAGGAACGCAATTTTTGGCAGAATACGTATTAGCCCCGATTAGATCTCCATGGAACGTTCCCGTTTCTCTTTTCGAATGCGTAGAGACCGTGGCCCGTGACTCGTCGTCCTGCTGTGTTTCCGCGCATGCACCATTTTTCCCCTGGGAAAATGCGGAGACCGGGACAATTGTCGGACAATTTCAGATAGGAGGAGTGCCAACTGGGCTTACGATCTGCGAAGACGTCGCTCATGATTGGTTACAGTTGAAGATTTTTCGCTGTCGTCGTGGGCTTTCTTCTCACGCAATGAGGAAAATTATTATCGACTGTTGATTGTAAGGAGTTCGAGACACAGAGCAACATTTTTTGTTAAAGAAAGGCTGTTGTTAATTATCGATACATATGAAAAGTTTGTATTTATATGAAGCTGTAATATTTTCAAGTTCCTTTGGCATTAATTAACCGAGTTTTTTCAGTTTTTTCTTTGGCCTATAAATGTAATGGTGTCGAATTAAATGATGGGAACAAGTACTGGAATATAAGATATGTATATTGTAAGACTATTCATTAATACTTAATGTAAGAAGTATATAAGACAGCTTTTTAAAATTTGTAATGCTTGATCTTAAAAGTACATACATGAAGATTGGGAATATACAAGAATCAAGAAAAAAGCATAAAAGATTGTTCTGTTTCTGTCCTTATATTTCTTAGGATATAAGAAAAATAATGAAATAATTATCAGCCAAGTGCAGATCAAATAATCAAAACACCACATGACAATAATACTACATTTGAAGGGAGAGAATAATAATAATTAAACACTTTCTATCCATCACAAACAATATCCTTCTTCTACATCGCATTCCCCTAAAAGTAGTAGTATATTAAGTACAATAATACACGCTGCCCCTCCAGTATTACCCTAAAATGTGCACACGATATACGCGAGGAAAAGGGGGTCGTAGAAACGGAGTTATTCCACGAGTACATTTGTAAATGGACATCTGCAGAATCTCAGAAGCATCAGGAAGGCGTAGAGTGCGCGCAAAGTGCAAGACAATTCTCTGTCATCAAGGAAACCCGATTTTCCTTGCGGATCGGTAAGTGCTTCTGATCGTGAAGGAGTGAAAAGAAGAAAGAAAGGATGTAGAAAGAACTTGTGGGAGTGTGGGAGGACCGTACATACGCATGAATGGGCGAAAGCCCGTACTTATTTCCGGCACGGTTCATTGTGCATTGTTCGTAAAATGGAAATGGAGCCGGCGGTAATTTGCGTTTGAATGGGTCCCTTTTACCCCCTTGTCCTTCCCGCCTTTTTCATCC
This sequence comes from Nomada ferruginata, assembly GCA_963583965.1. NCBI lineage: Eukaryota > Metazoa > Arthropoda > Insecta > Hymenoptera > Apidae > Nomada > Nomada ferruginata. The sequence continues at coordinate 12,404,750 of OY757215.1, forward strand.
CTTACATCCTGGACCCCGCACTTTTGGCCTTTTCCGCGGGTCCCGACAAGAAAATGAACGGGGAACGATTACGATTACTCGACGCGTACTTGTGCTACTGCACAATGGACCGTTATTTCTTGGAATCGTGTCAGGATAGGGGAAGGGCAATTAAATTCTACTTAACTACCCGAACTATTTAGCGGTGACGAAGAGAATTTTGCAATCCCTCTATTAAGAGGTTTCGTTCTGTCTTTTAATGTAGAATATAATGATGGTGGCTCTGCTTCGCTTCTGGATTGGTCTTCGGGTGAATTACATAATTATTTTGGTAACGCGTTAAGCTTTCGTATAGTGACCTTTCCTTTAATGACATTCTTTCTCTCGCGCGGTAAAATTAACGAGGTATCAATTTGTGATGTAACTTATTCTTTTGATTCATCGTGTCCCGTTTCAAATAATTGCTGCATCAATCGATCAATCGAGGCATAACGAAAATATATTCCTTTTTAAATTGCAAATAGTATTTGACGTTTTAAATTAAAGTGTTTTTTTTTAAGCTTCAGTCTTTACTTCGCAAATAGTCGATATGCTACCAGCAGTGACTGATTTCTAATAGCTATGAAATAATGAAATGGTCGTTTGGTCCCGAAGCGGGAACATTTTTCGTCCGAAACGCTAATTTATACTGATTTAATTTATGGAAATGATCGTTGGTCTGTCGATGACGCTAAGCGGGGAATTATGAAGAGGGATTTATGGAGGATCTATTTGAGGGTTGGGATTAAATTGATTCAGTGGCGCAATGGACCGCACGAACACAACGAAAGAAATTTATCTCAATTGTCAGTGATTGACACTTGACGTATAAGTATAAAGGGAAAATAAATATTTCATTCATTTCTGCCCAGGAGAATTAATTAAGTATTAATCTGTGTATCTGTGAGAATCTTGATAGCTGGTCGCCTGGCAGAAAATCGAAGAAATTCTAGGAATAACTATTTGTAAAGGAACGAGATTTCTTTGCAATTTGCTTTCTTAATTATTGCAGCCATTTAATATGTACGTCTACATATTGCACCATGACAAGTTGGCATAACAATGCTCCGAAAATGGTACAATAAGTTTGTTATTAGGAGAAAGTTATTAAATGCAAAAGTAGGCGGTGAATTTTCGTTTCACTTATATTTGCATAGGCAATTTCACTCTCCCAACTTCTACTTTAAACACCGCAAGCTATTCATACGTTTCTCGCAATGATTTCAAATCAACTGTTCACAAATCAAAGCGACTAACTTTGCTTTCTGAATTTTTTAAAACTTAGCTACCATAGCAGTTGATTAGTTCTCAACTTTTTATATTTAAATTAAATATCCTTCATGATTACGTTCAACACCACTAAACAAGAAAACTTTGTATGGCTGTTGGTTAATAACTAAGTTACTTGAGAACCCAATGTGTTTAAGCCAACAGGCTAAACAAAATTGGAAAATTCTAGTTGCAACATAAAAGCTGCATCTGCAAGAAAATATTCCACAGTCTACGTTTAAATCTATGTTTCGCAAGAAATTGTTATTGAAACAACAACGTGTACAAACTTACCAATATTCTCTACAATTTTTGGCTACGTGGAGTTAATCACGTTGGCAAATGAACAGCTCTCAAATCTCTTTCTCAGAATAAAAACGATTTCTCCGTGGATTAAATATCGATTAACCCGAATAATCTTCCTACTTCGAAAGATCTGTCCACGACGCGGACGCTTATGAGAAATTTTCTCGATCTGACAGCTGAAACGTGCCTCGGGCGATCCTGGTTCAACGTTCAGTCCCTGTTTACAATTACTTAAGCTACTTGTCACGTACGACGTCGTGTGACGCTTTTAAGAGTTTACACTGGATCTTGACCGTATTTGCTGAAACGCTATGAATCTCGCGTTTCTGCGGTGAAAACAGTCAGGAGCTTGTCTCCAAACATCCAGGCGATCGAACGTCGTTTGTACAGTGTCTCGAGAACTTATTCCAAAGAACTCGTATCAAAGGACACGGCTTCGTGCTCTTTGTGGACGTCGTGTACACACGTCACTCTTCGTTGTGCTTGTATTTTGTTCGTAGGGAGCAAATAAGATGTGTACGGAGAAGGTTTGCAGTCGATAAATGAAAGAATTCGATTGGCTTTCACGAGCAAATGGAATTGATTATTAAAAGCATGTGATTTCTTTCCGTAATAGTGCCACAAGAGATGAGGTGATTTTTCATACGGGTATCTAGTGTTACTGATATCGACGTTTCGTGAATCTCTGTTGAGGAAGCTGGGGATTTGTTTGCTTTTTATGTGTGGATAATTATGAAAATGATCTAACAATCTAGTACTTATTTTATATTCCATCGATTTATGTTACAATAATGTCGAATATCTTCACTTTTGCAACACAAAACAGTACATAGAAAAATCAGGACAATTATATTTGATATTGTACACCTCTGAAATTACTATATTCATAATTTTACCGGTGGGACGGCCAATTATGATTATTGATAGCTGGTATTTCCCGAATTTAAAAATCGATATATTTAGACTGGAGAAAAGTATTAACGCTGAAAAATTAACAAAGTATAATACAAGATATATATTTTATTTGACCAATAATAAATATTTTCACGCAAAAATTCGGCCATCATTTTCAATTAAATTTAACAATCATTTTAACTTACAATATAATAAGTAGTAATCAAATCATTTTTCTACGATTAATTCATATTTCCTATAAGCAATGTTGCAATCATTTTTCCGTCTGATGTAACAGTAAAGAGTATCTCGTTCGATCAGATTTCTGTTCAATTTTGCTGAGCATTTCATTTAACTGTACTGGGCATTACATACTTCCAACGAAATCTTTCCGGATTGGGCACATAGCTAGGACTGCCACTGGCTTTACCCTTCTCATAGATGAGATTATCCGAGGCCTTGCGAAAGACGAATCTTGAGCAATCCCTACTCGGGAAAACTGTTTTCGAAGATACTGCCTCGCGACCTGATGTTGGATGCAGCTGGAATCGCGAAGGCAGAATCTTTTTTCGTAGGGGACAGCTTCTTATTGCACGAATTACGTATACGTATTCTGTCTGGGTGGATTGGTTCAGCTGAATTCGTTCTTGGGCCATTGACTGACTGCGATATACGAATAACATCGTTAATTATCGTAGACTGCAAATATGAATGTCGATTTTTCTGCATTGAATCATATTAATATCGATGGATATAAATTTCGGGGGCAGATAATAATGTGTTGTAATGGTTGTTCCCCGAATAATCGAAATTGTTTTTTAAATACTTATGAAACCTGTTTCATAATATAAATATCTTCAATCTATATTGAAGATGGTCTTTTTCACGGCAGATTAATGGGAAAGAATTGGAATGCTTGGACCGAATCCTCGCTGAATTGTTAGTTTCAGTATCCGCGAATAACCAGTTCGACTGAAGAAAAGTATCGTACAACAGTTACCAAAATTTAAAAAGTCTTAGCACCTTTCTAATTGCTCGTAATCTACCGTGCTATACTATACGTCATAGTTCAATTAAACATTAAACCCTTCGTTACGAAAGTACTTGCAAAAAAGAAATGTGGAAAAGTTTAATTCTCGACGGCACAGTAAAATCGTTTCTGACGCTTCTGTCTAAAAATCAACGGCACGTTTACTTTACTTCCACGGTGATCCATAGCGAAACGCTCAATTTCCCTTAAAACGAGATTCTTTCCATCGTCGTAAAAGAATTCCCCTGCCAAGTAACTTTCCACCCCCTCACCCACCCCCCTCTGAATGAAATTTTTAGACAACAGGGAGGGCCGTATTAACGGGAGAGCCGGTGCAAAGCATTGAACATTTGTCGGAGTGCCGGATGTCGAGAGGCGTGTCGAAAGTCGCTGAATAATGAAAGCAGCGCAGCGAATCGAGGATGTTTTCCCAGTGTTCCGGGCGCGACATCAAACTCGCGCCTGCATACGTTTCCGTCGTAATTTAAGGCCCTCTGAGGGTGACGCGAGTTGGCGAATTCGAACGGGGTGGGTGGTTAAATAATTCGTCGAACACAACGTACTTCTCGATTTCGTTCGATTGTTCCGTCTCCGCCAGACAGGGCAAGCTGACTTTTCTTTCCAGCAGAATTGTCGAATCGATCTTGCACGGGGCTTCTAAAAAATTGATTGCATCGTGCGCCCGATCAACGGGTGGCGCGTCAACCTCGACGTCCTCCATCGAACGAATTTCGTTCTGTTTCGTCGATTCCACGCGCTTCACGATTGTTTCGTCGATTCTAGTTACAGAGCATTCACTGCCTGACGTGCTTTCGACTTTTGTACGCGTACTTTCTTCCAGCTCCAGCAAGTCGTGGAAAAACGTACGGCCTTTGGGGCTGAACAGACCTGTTCTGAAACAGTTGTGCGTGTCTAGTAACGAATGAACCCTTGAACAGTGTTTGTATCATTTGAATAATCCTTTCTTTTATATGGTAATGTATACCCTAGCATTTTGGTCGTTGTAAATAAATCTTGTTAGATTGGTGCCGTTCGGGTTAAAGTAGCTCGGGAAATATTTCTGTTTATCGTAACTGAATATTTGTTTTACTTATTTTTATTATTAATTATACTTTTAATTAATAATAATTATATTACTAGCATTTCATGGATCAAGGATTTATATGCACGGATCGTTCCCCTCTGATTCGTAAAAAGTGGACAAATTAATATTGTAATACGTGTTACGTTTTTATCATGAACGTTTATTTTATTTTTATTCATTTAAGCCAATTCGAAATTCGTGCACATTTCACCCGAACGCTTTCAACATAACATTTATTTTAAACATTGCACGAGGATTAAAGGGGAAGAATGAACGAATCGGGATACCTGGTCTTTGAACTCTGATTATTGAACGCGGTTTCGGAGTAAGCTCTCTTGAGCACCGCCTGCTTTTCCATACGATGCCTCTTCAGTTCTGAGATTATCATTCGCCGAATCATGGCGTTCAAGTCTTTCTCTTCCTTGCCATAACACGCGGATTGCCTGTTGGGTATTTGACAAAAGACTTTCATGTCGGAAACGTAGAATGATTCGTGTAATGATACATATGCAAAAGGGACGGAACGGAAGAACGGAGTTCTTAGAAATTTAATGACAGGCGTGGGTGACATTTCTGCGTTTTCGTTTTCCATTTCCTTCTGATGAAACCGTAGAGAATGTGCATTATAAATCGATCACGGTGAACTCGACGAATCAGAAAGCGTTAAATAATACAGGCAATATATTAAGCTGTTGCATAGGTAATGCTCGATTTCTCAAGCGTGAAAAACCTTTTCCTTAAGCAAACGTGAATTATTTCATTAGAAGTATAAATAAGCTTCCGTACATTTATTTTCGAAAATGTATACAATAATATAAAAGAAACATCATACAATAATTTCAATCCAAGTATTTTCCTTCGATATCTATTTGAAATTATCCTTGCCGATTCCAATGGCAAGCATGCAAATAAATGCACGAATGATTCGTTTTTACGACGGTATAGTTGCATTATATTCAATGCACCACGTTTTAGTTCATAAATATTATCCCCGCAAGATTATGGACGTTGATGATTCTCTTGAGAATTCTGCCGGTTTCATCTGCATGAATCTAACAATTGACAGCCATCGTGCTCATGATAATTCCAAACTATCGTCGAACCAGTGAAATTCCAATGAATATTCAGTTTCACGAGGTATGTCCGCGAGTATCGGCGCGATATCGTGGAATAAACGAGATTAATCGAGCATCCCACTCTTAATTGACTCACGGTCGACCCAAGAAAATCGTAGATTCAGTTCCAGGACCATTTTTCAGCGGATTCCTCTCTGGAGGTGGTCCAACTTTTTCTTCTTCCTCTCCCTCGATTCGAGATTGCGTTGCGTTTCGACTCGGATACATTGCAGATCCCTCCTCCATACAATTTGCCTCTTTTTCTGGGACTACTCCAAACTGCTCCACTGGATAATCGTTCCCCTTCTGCGAACATATTTTACTATCATTTGTCCGGGTTAAACTTTTCCCGAATTTATCAAATACCCTCGATTCATTTTCATCCGCCTTCTTCCCGTTCTCCGTTGTATGTTTTCCAGAAGGTTGTCCACATTCTGTCGAGGTATTCGTCCCTAAGCCCATTGTCCTCTCCCTTCGAAGTTCCGTCGAGTCCATTCTGAATCGACTACTCTCCTGCAGGATCAATGCCAGAAACTTCGCCGCCAGGGCACGACTCACCGACGCGTCTCGATCTTCTTCAATTTTCATTTCCAAACTTGACAGACGTTCCTATGAAATTGCATTGGGTTTGCCTATTTTTTTAAATGTAACAGAAATCCGAGTGGAACTGCATTTTGTCACGAGCATACCGTAAACGGAATTTTTTCTCTTTTTTGCAACGAAATTATTGAGTTGATTTTTATCTGCTAAACATACAAACATTATGTATCGTATATATGTTAAGAAATAACGGTAAGCAATGTTGATAAAAGAATAGCAGACTTACATGTAGAAATGGCTTGAAAACTATTAAAAATGAGGGAGCTATTAACTACTTAAAAGTTCTATCAGACAAAACTGTAGCAATCTTTATCCCGTGCAAGTTATTATAATATTATTTAAAATTAATGGAAAAAGGGATGTACAAGGAGAAGATTAATATTTTGTACGAGTCACGTGCTTCAGTTCTCGAGGCGTAGACTTGTTACAATTATGTTACAAGTTGTTATAATTTTCCCCAGTACTGTATCACTTACATTCTCACGAATATACTATTACCTCTTCATTTTTCGACATCGCATTCTGGTTCTCGTGATCGAACGTATTCTTTGCACTGCTTTTGTCTAATCGATCTATGAACGCCCTTTTCATCATAGTTGTAATGTCGTTACTGAACTCTTGTTTAAATTGGTCCACGCCACTCGAGGAATGCATCTTCCACATATTTCCGTCTTCATTGATCATCATCTTCTCCTTACGTTTTTCTTTATTAAAAACCCATTGAAAGCCTGTTTTCTGTTCAATGTCGTTCGAGCCCCCATTTAATGGCTCAGTCATTATTATTTCGTTATCGAAATTCGAGTCGATCATTTCTGCTATTATGCTCTCACACAGTCTCACGGTGTCGTCGCTGTTGTTGTTCAAATTATCGAGCACACTTGTCAAACTTTTCGTTGCAATTTGTCTATGACTAGAACCACTTGTCACAGTCTCTTGCACCCTGGAAAACGAATCTCCAAATTATTCGTATGCAGTTCACTGCGAGTGTAGGATAATGAATAAAATTTCTGTCGCTATTAAATTGGATATGAATAAAAAAATAATACCTGCAAGAATTTAACATGAAAATTTGATACGAATGAAGAAATAATATCTTGCCGAATCGTACCACATACAGAAATCATAAATGAACCGAAATGTATTCAAACGAAGGTGCACACGAATACGCGACACATTTCTCCAACGAATACACGACCGTTTTACACGTACGGATGTTCTAAGCACGTAATTGCAGAACGAAATCCGACATCCACCGGTTCGGAAATTATATGAAACCGATCAATCTTTCGCGATCGTTCGATTCGATGGGCCGCGATTTAATTACTTTTCCACCGTTGTCGCGACAGTTTCGAATACCAGCGCCGAAAACTCATCGACGAAGGTAAAAGTGTAGAATCGGTTTGGAGCAGCCGGAACGATACAATCAATTATATTCAATTAGGAGGTAGTCACGCGAGCGAACAAGCTTACGGGACAAAATCGGCGTGATTGCACTCGCTCCCGACATGACACTGGGCCAAAAATTGGTTTCCGCCGTTCCACACAATGTTGCTCGTTTCCAGATGATCACTTTTGGACTTCTTCGATTCGATCTCCTTACCGGTCGGTAGTAAATTCAAAATGCTCGTCGCAAGGGCGCACAGCGACCAAGATAATGCCACGAATAGACAGCACCAGATTGCGTAAAAAATCGTGTTCCTTATCTCCAAGACATTCGACATCTGCGTATTAGAAGTGTTACCAAAGTAACATCAATGAACTATGAAAATCTCCCCATAGTATACCCTCAAAATGATTTGCTGGCACAATCTTTAGAATAATTCTGCCACGATTAATTTGTTTTCAAATGAAATATGAAATTTCTATCAGGTTCCCTTTATTGTCACAGAAGATTTAGTTAGGTTATCCAAAGATGGTAATTTTGCGAATATAGCATTGATTGGCAAATGTTTTTTTCTTTTTTAGATCGAACACAAGATTTTACCAATTTTCCGTGTCTCTCTGTTCACCAGCGCGAAGAATAAAAATTGTTCTACCTGTGACTACCTGTGAAATTGTTTTATTTTGCTTTTTGCTCGGTCGCGTCAGTTACATATTTTTTCCGCGAATGTTACCCGGGACAGGGTGCAATTGGGAACAATGTAAAAGCTGTAATTTCAAACGCTCGGCGATCCGGTAGCTGGAATTAATTTCTCGGAACCACTTTGAATGCATTTTTGTGGGAAACATTTTTCAATGGAAATATGAAAGTTAATATTCAAATGTGTGTAAATTAAAGCAGTCGCGATACGGGGCACTTTGGGCCGCGCAATTTACGTTGCTCCCCAGAGAATCATTATTATAATGTGGAATTTCGAGGAAGATGAATTTCGAACATGTACGAAACAACAGACGGTAGTATGCAAATGTTATAATTTAGCTTCGGATATTAAATATAGACGTCTTTGGAATTGCAAATGTTCCACATTAAATGCTGACGCGCTTGCACAATTTAATAGTTCGTGACGTAATGCTTTTATCGTAGATACAATTTAATTACGGAGCCCTGATACGGCACTGACACGCATGAAGTAACAAGCATTCGATATTATAAAGTTTGTGGTCGTGAAGCCTAATGTTTAGCGTCTCGCGTTACGGAAGCCCAACATTTAGAACGCGCGTCCGTAAAACTTGATATCCCCTGAATCCGAAACTCCTAGTACAAGAAGAAAGTTTCTGAAATCTTATATCAGTGATAAAAATAAATTAGAGTAGTTACATTGCACTTGGACAATCATTTTAAATGGTACTAACTCTCGAATGTTCAGTAACATCTGATAAAATATATAATTTGATTATTTAATTCGTAATGTAAAATTCAACAGGTTAAAAGTAAATAATGTATGAATAATAATAATTGGGCAATTTATAAATACAATCTTGCGGTCTCAATGAAGGATGGTGCACAGCAAACCTTTTAATTGTAATAAAGCGGTACAGTAGTATAGGGCTCCAACAAATTTGATTAAAAAAAGGAAGAATTAACTGCATACTTATTCGAGTGTACGATGTCACACTTCCACCGATTAATAGACAATTAAATGTGACTCCAATCGTGCAGCATGAATGTATTCTACATTGATCTAGTGTCCCCGTTTCTTTGTCATCGACGAGTGTTCAGCAATGTGCTATTGAGACCACTATTATTCACACAAGAGTGCTGATTTTTCATAATTTTCTTTTTACGAGTGGTGCACCGCGTATCCGATGCATCCTTTAATCCAGATGCATCGCGTAACGTGACGTTGACGGTTCGAGGACGTTGTTGAACGTCAAACGCATGCCCGTGCGGTCAGGACACTCAAATGAATTGTCCTGCCAGGTCGAGTGCCTCCATTGCATATCATTTACCTGTTACGAGCAAACGCAGTTATACACTTGGCATAACGCCGATGCTTTTAACTGTGTTATTCTCGCTTTCAGTTAACTCGGATGCGATCTGGGGGAATTCCTGCATCGAACGGTTCGTAAGTCACCGGTTAATGTGACGTTTAATCACTCGATCCCGTGGAAACGAATCTCATTCACGGTTATTTTATGGTCGGCCGCGTTTCGTGATATTCGATGAGTTGTTAATGATCCGTAATGAGGCCGTTCAGCATTCAGGTCGAGGACGAATTTTGTGTAGGGGAAAGGTTTTCCTTTTTGGGAATGTGGTGAAAGTTGTATCATAGTGATGTGTACACGTCTATACATTGCTGGTTGATATACGAGAGGCGAGTTGGTAGTAGCGCGCCTAGATTTGAACCTCTGCGATTAGAACTGTTTTATTTATAATATATAATCCTCCATTATTCATTAAAACATAAATCGAAATAATAAAACAGAGGTTACTTCTTATTCTCTTACTTTATTCATTTTGTATTCTTTTATATGAATTTTGTTCTTTGTCTGTGTGTGTCCAGTACTTTTTGTATACAATACTGTTATGTATTATTATTTCTATTTTCATTTGCATTGGAAAATATAGACAATGCCTCTTTTATCTCCATTTTATTAACCCATACAGTTTCACTATGTATTATATTTCGTTGAAATAAGGGTAAAATAATATCTTTTTTAAAATATCGATGTCATAGGAAAACTGTATTGTGTAATGTTAATTTATGCCATAATAGTTGAATTCGCTCAATTTAAGTCAAAGCAGAAATAATTATATATTTGACGAATTATATAGTCACGAGATAGTAATTTATAGTACGGACTGATCCCTGTGTTACCACACTCCGACGCTAATCCACGTTGATGATGAAAAAAAACCAAACATAAACAAGCATCTGAAAGATTCAACAAACAGGTCATATACAAATTTTCCACAAATTGGTATAGTTCCTCCATATTGTATACATATTATGCACCACATCGAATTTCCTCGAGAGCTCCTACGGTTTTACGTCACAGCATCCTTTCACCCTAAACATCGAAATGGTTGCTGCCAGCGTAAGCCCCAAGCTCCTTACGTCGAAGCTCCCATAAGCTTCTACTCGTTTCAACTGGGAGGAAGGTGCATTATTGTTTCGAGCTGATAAGCGACGCCAAAGTAGAAAGATGTGCGCGTAACAACGTACATGAAGTTGAAACGTTCGGGAACCGAGTAAGCCCGTTGATTGCAACCAGACGAAAGGGAATAGGATACGCACGGAAGCGAAACAAGTATTATATCTTCAGAACCAACATAAACCAGCATATTCTCCCATATCAACTTCTGTTAAAGGAAACGTTAAACGATAAAACGCGGTTCATCTTCTCATGAAATTATGCGCAAACCAAAAATACAGTAACGAGTAAGAAACGCACGAATTATTCCGAAGGAGCAGAAAGCAGTGCTTAAGGATACCAGAACGAGAGAAACAACACGTACGTCAGTCTGGCGTATAACGAGAGAAAATTATTCCGGGGGCGACAACGTTCCCTACGAATGGTTCTCTTGCCTGGCGAAAAAATCCTGGCACGCAGGGAAGGAACAGGCGAAAGGGCGCAGAGGAGTATAGAGCAGCGTATTACTTCCAGCTTGGTGGCCCTCTTAGGAGATTTTAGCGAGCCGTACGAAAAGTTTCATGCGCACGAATGCACGAGAAACTCTAAATGCACGACGTTTTACAGCATATTTGAAATTAAGGCGACACAGGAGGGACAAGGATAGAGAGGAAAAGAGTACATGTTCGGGTGCACGTTCGGAGTGGGCGAAGTAACGAATGAGAACGCAAGTATTATACAGGAAAAAAGCAATGTATAGAAAGAAAACGAATGAAAAGAACAAATGAAATGAAATAGAACATATAAGAACAAAGCAAAATATCGGCCTGATTACGAGAGCAACATGATTTCTGTCTTGCAGGCGGCGCCGAGACAGATGCGGTTCAGGCGATCCTGGCCAGATATCTTCAGAGACGTCTTCAGGGCTCACAGTTGTCGACGCCGCCGCCTCCAGCAGTCCTCTTCAGTAGCAATAGTCAGGCCAGAGCGAGGCAAGCTGCACAGAGGCCGGGCAGTAATATACTGCCAAGGAATATCAGCGAAAAAGAGAAGAGGGAGCAAGTGGATGATTACGAGGATTACGAGGACGACCTTGAGGGCTTCGAAGACAGTGAGAAGAGTAGGACAAGATTCGATCTGTTCACCGGTAAATTCTTCAGCCTCGTTCATATTCGATGTTCTGGATCAATTTTTTCTGCCTTTGTATTATATGCTTTTGGGAGTGATGATTCAGTGCTGCTGGAATGGTAGAACTGGGAGGGAATTATGGAAATTATGACTTACAATTAGGCAACTTGATTGAAAGGATTGAAAAATTCTCTAAATTGATTTCAGGGGGGAAAAGGTAAATTATGAATCATGATGTATTGCGTGTAGGGAATGAAGCGAAATGAGGTAGGTAATATACGCATGTAAGAATAAGAATACGTTATATGTAGGGACAGCTGGTAACATACACACAAGGGCAACAGATATTTGGTAATTTATAGTAACTCAGAATTTATGCAGTGACAAATAAGTCGTAGATGTATGCATGTAAATGTTTTCCTCTATAGCACAGATGCAAAGAAATGGACTGAAAATAGATAATTAGATAATGACAATTAATTGATAGTGAAGTCGATTTGACAAAATTTCAAAATGAAATTATCTACGTACAAGGAGGTCTGTCATGTGCACTGAAACGTTTAGTTGGTGAGGGTTAACTACATTAGCACTTAGATGAGAAGAAACTCCAGCTGCGTTCGAAAATAAAGTTTGAAATAGAAAGCGAGCATGGCAGCAAATGAATCTATCATCCCAAAACACCTGTCAGTCAGCTTAATAACTCCGAGAATAATCTTATGGAACTTCTAATAAAATGCAGGCTTATAATTTGTAATTTAGTAAGGGTGGATGCACATCAAAACCGCACTTCCCAAAATATACAACCAAAATATATTTTTTGATCTTCTACACATCTAATAATATTTTGTTGCACGATCCTTGTTCACGAAGCGACAAAAATTGAACAATCAACAAGGTTTCGGGAGAAATATTAATATTAATATCTAATATTAAATCATATTATATATTTGGCAAATCGAACATTCTTAATTCCAATGCGTCGAACAATAGCTGATCGGAATTTATCTCGCATAAATTCTCACAATATTATTTTGCACCTCCCACTTACTCTGTTTTCGTGATGTCACTCTGCCACGATGGTTTGGGGTAAATACCACCCTTACTACGATGCTTCGAGTTGCCACTATTCTCACGATCGTTCCACAAGTTTCAAGCTCGCGAGGGTGCACGATTACTCGTCTGCAACTACCACGCCTAATCCGGTTATCCCGTTATTTAGCCAGCCATTCCTGTTATTACGCGTAAAATACAAGGACGGACGGATTATCGAAGCAGCTCGTGTGTAGCCGTGCTAGGAGGGTAGTCGAATAAAACGAGAGCTAATCGCACAATCGAAGATAACGAGAGGCCCTGATCGAATGGCACAGACACCGCTACATTAATATCGTAATATCCAAAGTGGCTTATTACTATCATGCAATGACACTTTTCGTTCAATTGTCAAACAGACAGCTTTGGTAATTAGTAATTACTAATTACACATAGAAGTTGGTCATTCCCCTATGGTTCAAGTGTTCAGAACTACCAGGTAATACAAGCTGTATAAAATTTGTAGGACCGATCAATAATTTAGAGATGAAAATTATTAGCCTGTAGCAATATTGAATTTCTTATATGAATGACTAGAGTTTTTAAACAAATCTATTTGTGTTTCTCTTATTTTTTAATAAAAATTTGTCCCGGATTTCTATTTGAACATTTCCATGCTAGAACATATCTAAACAAAGTGAGTCACTATCAGTCCATATTTGTACACCTTATCTAAGGAAATTATTATTAGCAAATAATTATTTCAATGGAACTCTTAGTTTAGAATATTTTCATGATTTTTGGCCGATTCGTAAGAATGAAATGCGGCATCCGTCGCCACGAAATTATCCATCTGAAGCGTTTAATGCGACGACAAGGGTGTACATGAGCGTGCATTGACGCCACGAAGCCGTACACCTCTGTTCCAAACCGTTTCGAAACGTGTTGAGTGGTTCGACAGTGGAGCACGTCCGTCGTTCTGGCTGCACGCTTCAGATCTCGTATGTCGTTTCGACGCATGTACATATATGTATATGTATGCGTTCGTCCGTCGCAAATGCACCTAGTTCGGCCACGCTGCGTTTCTCCATCAAGTAGGACGAATTTTCCCCCGTGTCTCGTCTCAAACGTCCTCGTGATCATGCCTCGTACGATCGTACTCCTTTTTTCGCGAGAGAAATGGAACGATGTCGATGAACGATCACAGATACGAGATATTCTGCGAGGTTGCAGAAGCAGGAACAACAAAGTCGTTGCTTGCAATATTATTCTGGAGAATATATTATTACATGTTAATTATTTTCTCATTCGGCAATAATCATTTGTTGAATCTAGAAATATAAATGAATTTGTCAATATAATAATAGTAATTAGGTGAGTAATAACTTTTACTGATAATATTAGATTTCTCGATGATGGCTATTTTAAAGTGGTGGGGGAATGGATGATAAATATTTGTAATTTCTAATTGGTTGGCATGTATGTATCTACTTATATGAATATTTTTTATTCTCCGCTTTTTCTTTTCGATTCATTTTATTCTTTTGTACGAGAAAATGAATAAAAATTTACAGCGGGGACGATGAAACAGCAGTAGCAATAGTAATAGAATGCACACGAGTTTTATTTATATGTAGGTGTATAGCGGTACAGCATAATACACCGCGAAGTTGATAAGTTGCTCCTTCGATTTGCATTTCATATAGAGGAGACAAATTATAATTTCCATACATGCTTACAATGCCACATTGCATTTAAAATTCAATTTTAAAACTAAACAATTCCGCATTAGTAATTTGTTTTGAGTTACTTACGACTTGATTAACAATTTGTACACAAGTTCCGTTACGACTTCGTAAGGGAATCTCCCCAATTCATTTCGAAGTTGCGTTTATACAGGTAATTATGGTACTCGTTTTGTAGTCAGTAGTTATTACATTCCGCATTCAGTTTTCATAAGAAGTCCCTTAAAGTTCTCCACCATGCAAACCGTACACTTCATCACGAAAAAAAAAGATAATTGAAACTTCCCCTTTGTCTTTCAAATTTTACTGTCTCAAGGAAGTTCGTGACTATCGTGCAAAGTCTTGCATCCAAATTCGCGTATCATCTTGAGTTCTGCATAACCCAGATCTGTTAGGAAGGATAGCTCTGTAAAATTCTCCGGTTAGGTACAATTTGGCTAAATATGCAAATACAACCTTCAGAAATTCATGGGTATGTATATGCTTAATATGATTTAAAATTATATCGGTCTAAGTCTAAGATATCGTCATTTCCGGCACTGGCAATTTATAGTTTCGTTAAATTCTAATATTTAAATTAATTTCCATAAAGAGTAAGAACATTCGAAATTCCGAACAAGTATCTTTCATCCAACCGTATCGCATCGATTTATTAATTCCATTGAACAAACATTATTTTCGAATTTTTTACATGTAAATAGCGAGCAGCAGAAATGAAACGGTCTCGTTAAACTTTCGAAATATTCGAACTCGATCGAATCATTACAATTCGACGACACAGTAGAAGAGAAACGAGAAGTTCAGGTGCTGATTGACATGCATGTAAACGTGACGCGTTGCATTCCATTCGTTTTATTTTGTTACTTCGTTTTTGTTTTGCTTTATTAACGAAAACGTTTTTTCGGCTACAATCTTTTTCTAACACTCGAAAGCTCGACATTCCAAATCGTGCGTGCTCGTGGTTTTAATTGAGCTCGAGGGACTTCGATATTCGTTCGATGCAATATGCAATCGAGCGGACTATCCAATCGAATGGTCGTGGATTGTCGATTGCATCGAGAAGCCAACGGCATCCCACCCGACTTGTTGATAAGTTTTATTTGTTACTCGTCACCAATCTCCCCTTTCCTTTGTTACCTGTCTTCCAATCGATCCCCCCGTTCGACGCTCATCCAATTAAATGTTCGCGAACAGTTCCCCACGTATTCCATCGCGTCGCGGTTCCTCTTTCAACTTTATTACGTATCGTGCGCCGGCGAATTGTTTAATTGCGTTTGCGTTTGTTGATACACGGCGCGTGAATCGGAATTCGAAGCTGAAACACGATTGAATCGAAGTGCCGTATCGATGGATAGAATTTAATTTAACCGTTTAAGGCGTGAATTATGTTACGCTTATATTTTTTTCTTTGTAAATTTCATTCAGGTGTCACATTCATGGCGGTATCTCGATACAAATGGTGGAATAAATGGTACAAAGTATTGCTGGGCAATAAAGGGTTACTTTGCCACTGAGCTTATTTAGTATCGATTCGCAGTAATAATGCCAAAGGGTATCATTTTTTACCATGCTAAGTGGAGACTTGTAGGGGCAATGATTTGCCAGAAACGTAAAAATTCACGGCGAATCGAAAATTCGTTTGGTCGATTCGTCCAACGAAAGTGTGTCAAAAGTGTTTGCTGTATTTCGTTCTCTCTATCGCTTGGGAGTTTGCTTTGGCCGACGGCGGCACGGAAATTAACAGGTACGTAGGCGTGTTTGCAGAGACTCCAGCGGGGCAAAGTCACAAAGAAACTCGAGGAAGAAACAGGAACTTTCAAATACTGCTTAACCTGAACTTTCAAGAATGATTGGAAGAACTAATGATTCCGAAACTATTGGCACAAATCGTATTTATCTCTTGAGAGTGTTGTAAAAGGACACACGGATAGGTCGAGAAATAATTGTAGATACATTTTGTCCTCGGTCTCGCAAGTACAAAGGAGAATTACCTAAAGGTACTAAATCTACAGTGTCATTTCTGAATTTCAATATTTAAATTTCTCGCTCCTTGATTTTGTACAAAAATTTCGATAGATATGTTTGAATGATAAATGATTGAATGTTAATCCCCACCAATCACACCTTAATCAGTTTAATATTATAATTTAACTCTTCTTCAGTACATCTGCCGATTGAGAAACACGAACAATATTACTTAACTCTTACGCAGAGGGTGATGTCCACATGATTTCTCATCGTATTTGTAGCAAATACAACATTGTAACTTTACAGTGGCGTAACGTTGTCATTAACGTTGGCATAACATAACTCTATTCCTAATTGGCAGGCTCTAAGACCACACAAACGTTTCCCAATTGAAGGAACATTCCTCATAATATATTACACAAGTAACCTTATGCAGAATGAAATTAATATTTCACCAAGTATTACAATTTACATAATTTATGCTTATCAGCCTTACAAGCATCTACAAACTAGTGTTTATTAATAGATAGCATATGTGTCATAGATAAACATCTACAGTGTCATTAGGACTGTTCATCTCGTAACTACGTCGAACATAATACATTGTTCATCTAATTGAATGCTGCTAGTCTTTAATGTATTATTTCGCCGCGTTAATTACTATCTATTCACCTACGTATCGAAAAAATTTATAAAATGACATTTCGCTGTTCCTATGAGACTTAATATTATATTATATGCATAATGGTACGCGGAATTAATTTCCAGTATACGTGTTTTGCACGATATAAATGCGAAACAATTTAGTTATCCATTGTTACGGATAATAATCGTGTTTTGCACGATATAAATGCGAAACAATTTAGTTATCCATTATTACGGATAATAATCGTCGGTTTGAAACTCCATGTTGTTTGACGTGCGAACTAAATACATTTTGGTTTTGGAATTTCTCGACTTTATTCGATTGCAGAGTATTAAATGAAATGTTGTAGAAAAATATGCAAACATTATTGCTTATGTCGTGCTCTGAAGTGCTGAACTTCGTGGGACAAAAGATATTTAATTTCTTTCTTAATTTCTTAATGGTGATTGCAGAGGATAAAATAATAAAGCAGTATTTCTTTCATTAAATTAAGACGATTTTTTCTTACACAACGTGATATTTCTTCTAAAGGTTAATTTCCATTTCGTTAATGGAGACTTTTCCAGTTTAATGAATTAACTTTTCCGTATACAATTATGGCTATTCGGTTATTTATTTATTTATTTATTCTCCGATATTCTCCAAATGATTTCCATATATTCTCAAATGCGCGCGTCGGTAGAAATATTGAAATACTTTTCAATCAGTCAAACAGCGCGTCATTTCTAACAGTTTGTCCTCGTTCCAAATATAGTAAAACGCGATATCGATTATACGACTCGTCGATTTTACTAATAATAAATATATTCACAATCGTATCGTCACGCTTAAAAATTATTTACAAAAGAAGACTGCCCCGAGAGAGGCTTTTAAATATTCGAGACTTTCCTGACAATTTCTCGTTTCTCCTCGCATCCCAATTCCTTCAGCCTGCCAGTCTTTCGATTTAGCCGGTTTAAAAAATTTCGTTCCACGATATTATTTTAACCAACGCACAGCACGGCCCTCGAAATACCCTGACTTCGAAACTGCACAGAAGATTTACTCGTACGACTGCGGCCGCCATTTACGAAGCCGCGATACAATTTCGCGAGTTGGTTAAATTACGCTTAACCGTGCAACGCGGAACGCGTACGCCAGGAACAGGCCGATCGTGTAAAATATTGATGAAATTGCGAATAGTGGCGATATCTGCTCATCACCTGTCAGCCGTCCGAGCTACCATATCGTTCCGTCGTTTCCTCGACACTTGGCACGAATTAATAATTGTCCAGCCACGCGCATAATGCGCACCGATGCGCATTCATATTCACCTCCCGTGAATAATGGCCATTTTCTGTTATTCCAGCACCGTTCAACGATTGATCCAATCGTCGATTTATTTTGAAATACCTCGAAGGACAATACGCTCGATCGTATCGTTCGATGCTTGTTTTAATTGCATATATTGTTGGCGAGATTATTCGTTTGCCACTGTTTATACGTGATATACTATGTGATTTCGAATTGATTTTAGTCGAATTTGAAAGGACCGAGACGATAATGATTTCTTTGTAAGGTTGAAGATTATATGCGATTTATGAATAGTTCTGTTGCGTGAAAAAAGGGAAACATTGTGGAGGCTTGTTGTATTCTTTTTTTAACATTTTATTTAACAATGAATGAAAATATTCCTTTAGTTATTGTTTCAATATTTCATTAATTCCCATATTTATATTATTATTTAAATTTTAATATTATTTGTGTTATTGATATTAATGATGTTTATATTAAATTTAATGATTTATCAAATATATTTATGGCAATTTATAAGATTATTAGTCCCTTGGAGTAATATATATTTCCTTGGAATAAGATTTATTCCATCTTATTCCAAGGAAATATAACAGATAACAGATAAATGAAGACAGTTACTGCAGATAATAATAGAAATATGTTGGTAAGCAATCATTCTAAATAAAACATTTTGATACAATATTTTTGAAAGAAAAAAGGATAGAACATCCCAGAAACGAGTCTAGTTATCTTGGTAATGCAATATCTTGGTAACACAAATTCTGAAGCATAACACTTGCTTTTCATAAATCCCCTCAAATTTTCCTATTTTATCTACCACACATTGCATCTGCCTTAATATATCCCCCAACTAACATCTGACGTTTATATCAAAATTTCACAACTACACAGCCCAGCAAATATTTACGCAAACTCTATTTCGGCGAACGCCCCGTGATAGCCTCCTCCAACGAATCCAGTGGAATTTCAAAATTACTATTTAGCTTTATACTACTCGTGTGCTGAAATAAATCGTGACACTTGACCATGATATTTATAGCGTAGAGATTGATTAAACCAATGATTAGAATACAACCGGCTGTTAAACGAATGTTTCGAGTCGTGATTCGATAAATCATCGATCGATATCTATTCCTTGTTCGTCCATGTAATACAGTTCGAGAAGTACCATATATGTGTTCGAGTAATGGACTCACGAGTATTGCATGCTTTCATCAGGAAGTTTGCGAATAAGAACGACAATCCCCGAGATTTCTTTCCCAATATCGCACGCAAAGAAGTGTAAACAGACGGCCAGCGGATTTCACTTGGCGTTACCCTTTCTCTTTCCCCTTGTGCCTTTTTCTTTGCACAGACCTCGATCTTGGAGCTTTGCCGTTAGCAAGTATCTTCGAATCCTTACCTGATCTCACACTGGTCCACTGAACGTTCTCTGAATTCTTGTACAAAGAAACTTTTACTTTGTACTGAAACTCACACAGCTCTTAGGGTTCGTTTACGAAGAAAATGTTCCTGCTACGTTATAGTACCCCTTGGACGAAAACGAGTTAGACAAACATTTGGGGGAAAAAAATAAAAGATATTCGTATTTGCCTTTCGCATTTTCTTCTTCGAATAAAATCATTTATACACACCGATATCGAGTCAGAATACTTTCGAAATATTCTAAAATACTAAAGTAACATTTCATAAGCTCCGAGGATAAAATGAAGTAAAATATATCCTGTACGTATGCGATACAGTTTTCATATTTCCAGTAACTTTTGGAGAAAGAATACCAATAGTATTATATATTATCCCGAAAACTATAAGTAACAACAGTAAATCGACGGTAAGGGTCCAATAAAATACAAATTTGATACCCTTCATCTCGAACGAAAATATCCTCAAATAATTCACTCGTAAAAAATATAAAACATATGACGTTTTACAATAAAAAAACAACGCCCGGTTACTGCGTAACTTGAGCTATATCCGCGGTTGAGAAACGGAAAAACGTTCGATTACTTATTACCGGTTGACGAGCATCACCTGTAATGGGCGGTGCTCCTCGACCAAGCCTGCTTCGAACTTTTAATCAGTTTACACGATTTCACGGGAATTGAAGTTTTCGTTGGCCGCCATGAACGCTAATTAAGCCGTTTCACCGACTACGATGCATTATGGCTGTTCGCGTGTGGCGAAGGCGTTGCTTTGCGCCGCAATCGCAGAATTTAAACGGTGCCGGTTTAATTAGGGTTACACAGTTTTGCCCGTCGAAATTAGCACGGCAGCTACGGCACAAAGGACTGCGAAACTAACGCAACTCGACGAGGACCCGTTATTAAAATTACGACACTTTGTATTAACGACAACGTTGCGTTGCTGGCTCGTCGGTCTGGCACATGTATACATATATACAAGTTTGGGTGAAAGTTATTTCTTAGACTTGCCGCGAATGAACGTACAATTTTGTGCAACTTAGGGAACAATAATAAGCATCTTCGATAGAGACACATATTTGTAGAAGTTATTTTCTGTAAACCTCACGTAGTTTTGGGAATAGAGGACAGGTGGTTTAATAAGACTTCAGTTACTCATTAAAACACTAGCTTTATTATAAGAATATGTCGACACACGACGTAACTCAACACACGGCACTTTCAACACTCTCAACAATACTCTCAGCTCACGGCACTCTTCACTCTGCTCAAACTCTCTCCTAAATCTGCCTCTTGCACGCATCGTTCATTCGTTATATTCTTTCACTCTTAGTTTCTCTTTCATTCTATTCCTCATTTGCGCTCACTCATTCAGGACACACCCCCCAGTCATTCCTCGGTGATGGTCGGTCCCGACCACCCGAACCCTTGGGCCGCTGTACCCTCCATGCGCACGACCTTCTCAAGTACTCAACATTCACGCCGTATTTCCAATCCTACATATTTTTTAGAGTATGTTCTAGAGTAAGCTTTCAAAAGGAAAAATGTCCTCGGTATACAAAACAGTAGATATAGTTTGTATTCATATCAAGGATATGTACAACACTTATAACAGATACAGGTTGTGTGTAATTAACTCATATATAAATTATATAAATAATTGCAATAATAATACAGTGGAATTCAGAATATTTACTGACATTTTTAATGAACTGTTGCGGAATATCGAGTTAAAATTCTCGTATATACATTTTCTACATTCACAATTGCATTAAATTTTCTAATTGAATGAATTAAGGCATCCCTAAAATAAACAAAACTTCCAACATTCATCCACGAAACTTAGTCACCTCATAAAGCAAATTAATGCCATTGCTTACCTAACACCTGTGTATAAAGAATATGTCCATCCAAGCAAGAAATCCCATTCAAAGCCAAAAAAAAGTTAATGGAAAATCTTATCTAAACGACGAGAATAATTGTCTAGCGTCTCCTCTTGTAGTTCGATGTTTCTTTATCGGCGATTCTAGTTGCAGGTCGCGATTTATAGCGACTGGTATTTACGTTTCGCAGTTAAGGCCGATTTTACGAGCGGCAGACTGCAAAACGAGGAACACGAGAGCCAGATCCGTTCTTAATTACACTTCTTACGCGATCCGGCCCGTGCACTTGCAACGGAGTAACGTAATTCGACTGTTAAGCAGCCTTTGTCGGAGGCGTCGCACCAGATACGTGGAGCACACCACGCTTCCGGGCGATACTTCATGCTAAAACAGATCGGCGCGTGTTGCACAGTGATTTCTGTGGGTTCCATTAGCGTACGCTCCTCGGGACAAGTGTACTTAACGTTCGCTGAATTTCCCTTTCAATTGTTCGCCCTACCTTCGGCGTAATAATTAAACGGGGGAAATAATTAAAGAGGGCTGTAGTGGCTTAATTTTAGAAATCACGATTTCTATTGCATTCTTAATTAAACTATTGATTTGGAAAGGACGAAGTTGTGGCTAGAACTACTTAATTGGTTGAGTAATAATTAATGTAGGTGACTCAGAGTAAGTGCTTGCATAGATATCAGGTGAATTTGTATTAAGTTATACTTTTCAGAATTTAAAGTCGAGGGTGTATTGTTATTTCTATTTAATAATACTCCGGTACTCCACATTTCTAATCTCGATTCCCGTCGAATTCTATTTAACCAGAACTTTCGTCGAGGGTAGAGATTAAATTTGCAGAAAAGTTCAATTATCTTCAAGCTTCTTGGAGATTTAAAAAGTCATCTGGCGGGCTCTTTTAGGGAACCCACCGAAGATTATGCAAAGTCTAGCGTTCAAGGTTGAGACCTTGGTTAAGTAGGGAAGTTTCTCGCGAGAGGGGAAAGGCTGTAGAAAATTTCGAGTATATACTTCCTTGTACATACAATATGAAAGACGAAAAGAGAAACTGATAAAGTTTCAATGAGCAACTTAATAAATTCTTTCTGTTGACCTGTTGATAAAGTTTCCTCTACCTTCCATAAATTTATTTTCTTACATTTTCTACTTGGCTCTGTGCTGCTGTAAAAGCATCCCGATATTTTGAAAGAGTGCAACTCGGGGGAAGTTTTTCACCTTCTTTCGTGGCTGAGCTACTCCTGCGCTTTCTCCTGGGAAAGTGTAACCAAACTATGGAAATTTTGTTACGCAACACACCTCGAGTTTGTTTAGGGTAACGCAGCTCCCTCGTGCATCTCTCCTTGGGTTCTTCCTCCTGAATATGTTCCAACTTCCTCCATTCTGACGTCGTTTGAAACGTTTCAGGCAAACAATTTACAATTGTGTCTTTCGACTTCTCCTTATCATTGATATTGTACTAATCTCCGTTTACGAACTTTATTGCCGTCTAATGTGCTTATAATATTAGGAAAAATTTAGCATTAGATAGGAATCTCGAAGCACAGTTTGAATAAATTCTCGTAATTAGTAGAGACGTTTGAAACGAGAGTTTTAACACTTTACAAGCATCTGATTACAAGCCAATTAAGAAACGAGGTAATAAATAATGAGAATCGTATGAATCTTCATGATAATGTGTTTAAATTCAGAATCCTCGCTCCTTAAATTACCATGCTCCTCTCCGCGAGAGAAATCAGCGTCGCTTGAAAAAACGACATCCAAGTCCCCTGTCTGACCGCTGAAAAATGCAAAATGCGTTCGCTTTCACCCGTACTGGAACCTGTCACGATAGCTACATCTACCTCCTGCTCAGTAACTCTGTGCTAAAAATGGATTAACTAAGCGAAGCCATTATAAACATTTAATTATAATTTATAAAGATAAACGAAAGTGAGGTGTAAGACAGAGCAGGATGACCTTGTATTGAGTGTCTTATATACATATAGAAGAACCAGAAAGAAAATTCATGTAAATTTGTTTGGTACAACAAAAACGTGTATTTAAAAATTCAATAGCAAATAGTTGCTTATGTATATACCTTGCTTGATACATTAACTATTCGTATATGAATATTCGCCATTGGTTCCGAATATCAAGTCGTACATGAATTCTAGTCGACAAATTGAAGGGTAGATTTAATAATAGTAATGCTAATGGTTAAGCTTTGTGCAACATATACAGGTAATGTGCGTGCTTGAAATAGCATAATGCAGGCATGTTGTTATTATTATTAGCAGTAGTAGCAGCAGTATTACATTATTACACAGATGTGAGAAAGGAAATGAAAAATGAATATGCAAAACAAATTTCATAAAACTATTTGGTGACAAGCATTAAAACAGTATTGATCTTCAAATCCGGATTGATATGGGTACAAAAATTAAATTTTAGATCCATAGAGACGTTCGATTTTCCACAGTTTTCGTAAAAGCAAAGCGTCTTCAGAAAAATTCGATTCAGGGATGTGTAAAGTAAATACTTCGCCCTTTAAAATCAGACCAGGTAGGTTGTTGTACGATTTTTCTTTTGACGAAGTTGCAGCAATCTGAACATCAACAATTTTTGAACTAACATTTAATCGATCCTTTAATATTGTTGCCGTGTGTATGTACGTGCGGCAAAACTTGATAATAATCGATACAGGTGACGTCGCGTGGTGCACGGTCCTTTGCAGAAAGATATCACTGCTATTACAGGTAGCCCCGATTATGGTGGAGGTATTACGCCCACGCCAATGACAGTGGCGCCTAGTAGACAGTCGGGAGACTCTGCACAACGTTGATAAGCAGCTCCAGACAAAATGAGGTATTATTGCGTTATCGTTTCCGTCTCCACAATTCTGAATCGAGCATCCTTGAGAAGGCCACCTCACGTGCTAAGCAGCCTTCAAAGAGGCGTTGGCATTATGCTCTAAGGATTGGAGCGTCGAGTCAGGTTCCAGTTCGTTGCCTAGAATTCTATCCCTTAATTAGCTCCGATGGAATCAGTTGGTAGCCCGATACGAAATATTTTTTCGGGGGAATTAAATACGACAGTGTGAAGCGAGAAGAATGTGATGATTGGAGCACATAATTGAAGTTATAATTTAATTAATTTACTGGAGGATGTTGAATGTGGGAAAGTTGGAAAAATCCCCGTCACGTTCCACTTCCAAAATTCGAGGCTTCCCATGTTACCTATTCTTTTTCTCTCATCGACGTGTGTACGTCATTTATAATCCTACGCTTTCTTCGAACCTGCCCTTCGAAATCTTCAGGATGACCATTCTAAGAATCCACTCCACAACTGACCCTAATTCCAAACCTCAATCGTTCAACCTATTTAATAGATGTATCGATAAATTATCCACTATTTGTGTGACTTGTCAAACAATTTGTCCGATTATAATAACTATGGGAAGATAGATTTTGTTATGCGACAAAACGATTTGAATGTGGCGGACAATTAAATTTCAATATGTAACCGAGTAATACTTAACTGGTTGTATGTAAATCACACAGCCATTTTCATTTAAACCAAAAAGCGACAGCCGCAAGTTTTTCGTGGCGGTGAAACGTCACTCGTGCCGCCGATTAATTATGCCCGGTTTAATTAACTCCGGATCGCATCGAGATCACAGCTGTTGAGCCATAGAAATTCAACGCTGTTTTTGCGACCGCTATCAGTATTTCCCATCGATCGTGAATGTGGTGTTATAAGTAACAACGAATATTTACGTAAGTGCCATAGTCTTTGGCGCACCTGAACGACCTGCGTGTATGTATGCACCTTCGATCGAGAGAAATATATTGTAAAGTGTGACCAGTCCGCTCTGCCAAGGCCGGTCTTCTCTGGAGAAAGTGGCTTCGTGACTACATAGTGTTTGCTTCGATAGTTGTCAGACCACGGTATCCACGCTACGTCACCCTTGCTGTAACATTCGTGAACTTGTATTCTCCGACTCTCTTGCTTTGCACGAACTTGCGATTATACTGGTAAAAAGACAAATTTACCCGATCTAGAGTTATATGAACTTATCGGTTTGAGAATATATTCAGACGTCGATTAATCGGTCGAACTGGGAGACAAACAGGCCGATGAAATATACATATATCTAAGAAGATGAAAAGCAAATAAAGTTGTTAATTGGAACCATTAAAATCGGGTGTTTTAATAATAATTTGATTGAAAGCAATTTTTTAAAAATATAGATAATCTTGACTCGAAGCAATGAAAACACTTTTTTTATAAGAAATTTTATAATCGTAATTTGAAAATCATTATAATCATTCACTTTATAGCTAATTTGTCCGCAAGGATGCTTTGTTCCGAAAGAATCGTATGGCAAAAGGTTTATCGAAGCGTACCGATCATATTTTCGATACTATATTAATTACAGTGTAATTAATAATGCATGCAATTCCTGTTCCATCCACATCGACTGAACAACGACGCACTAATTAGCAACAATCACAGTTTTGCAAGAAGCAGTAACGACATTGACATTTTAGAATGTTGTGCTGTTACGTTTCAACGTGGATATTTATCACCTGTCAGACAACGTCTTCATAAACACCTTCATATTTTAGCTTATTAAATGACTCCTTCTGCAATGTGAAATATATAAATCAAATAATTAATTATTGCCCATCTTCCACGGTAAAATTCAATTTATCATGCACATTTAAGCGGCCAGATTTCAATCGAATTGAAATTGTAACAGAGGCATAAGAACATTTTTATTTTAATGACATATCGTTGGCACTTAACGTGCAATTAACATTTATCTTCGGAGACACGAACCAGATTACTTTCTACCGATTTCTGTCGCCACTGAAAACCGAGGGGACATCTAAGTACGATTCAAATGACATCCTCAGCTTAGCTTGTAATTTAGATATTATCAAAGATCCTAGAACATTTCCTGTAACTCGGTTAATTAGCCGTCACTGGCCTATCGTCGTTGCGAAATTTGATCGACGATAACAAGGAGACCCGTTAATAGGTCGATTATTAGATTGAATATCGATATTTTCCCTTCTGCCGTCCAAGAGCATTAACCCCGTGACACGGGACGTCAATAATTTTAATTACGAATCGATTGACCTTAATTTTCGAAAAGGACAAGAGAGGCTGCCACTTTGTGCTGGGTAAATGTTCCGAGGGAATGAAAATCATTATGCATTGATTCTAATATGGCGAAAAATATGGAAAACAGTGTACATCTTCATAAACTTCGAGAAATTAAACAATCCCTTTACTTCTCTGCAGAAAATTAATTTAAGTACAAGTAAAATACATCTTCCAGTAAACTTTGTGGAGCAGCAAATAATTTTTAAAACTAAGGTTTTGAATACAATAACTTCTTATTGAGTTAAATAAGTTTTAAAGAACTAGGAACTTTCAGCCAAGTAAACAATGATCTCATGTCTAATTTTTTTAGCTTTCTATAACATTAGCTATATAAATTCTGCTACGCTCCATTTTTCCTTAACTATTTTAACAATATTATTTTTACAGACTTCAACCCGGGTAAATTACGTTCTGCGTATTTATATTTGTTTCGAGGAATTCAGTGTTCATCTTTACTCATTGTCAGAAAATGTAAGAGCCGCTTGAATTTATTGAAAGAGCGATAATTGGTACAGATGACGTAAACGGAGGGTAGCGCTCTTACGACTTGATGCTACACTGCTATATTTAGCTTGACTGATCGTTAAAACACTGATTTATTATGAAACAGTGAGTGGAAACACTAAATTAATCGAAAAAATAACGAAGAAATAATACAGTCTCTTGGAAACGATGACTTCTTCAGAGCACGAGATCTGTTTATAAAGTACAATTCAGAAGGCTATTCATATTCCCTCAGTGATATAATTTCGCGCATCAAGAACAAACGTTCCAGAGATAATAATTGATTGCACAATAACAATTACGCTTTTGTACTAATTTATCGCCTTCAGGGAAATATATTCCTGCTGCAATTTTTTTGATGACCATTAATATTTTTCATTTTATATCCGCCTAACTTTATTCGACCACCCTGTTTAATATTTACATCAATATCCGACATGTTTAGAAATTCCCTGCCACTCCATTCTAATCAATTCGCAATTTCTCCAAGCAAAACATTTTAAATCATATTAATCCTGAATAATCGAGACAGCACGATTTTCGTTAAATTGCAAGAATTATATTTAAAAGCCAGCCAATTTCCCTCCATTAACGAAAACGCGAAATGTCCCACGATAAAAGAGAAATCACCCATCGTATCGAGAAACGCTTCGATCCTAATCAGATTTACGTTCCATAATCTCCCCCAATGCACTCAGAAAACATTCTTCGTCCTATTTAAACGAACCAGTTGTGAACCTCCACATTAGGTTCAGTGCGTTGCAGTTCGTTGCCCCGCAGATGCATGATTGTCGAATTCCAACAGGCGGTCGTTTTGTTACACTTCAATTATTCCGCTCGATTCTGTTTTTAGAGCGGTTTGGTGCACGCCGACCCGGCGTCCGGTCACCAGAAACTGGTCGGCCCTCGGACGACTTTCATTCCAGATTTAAACGGTGAAACGATTGAAATTTCCGCGGTGTCACACGGGACGGCGGATCGGGTTAGACAACCTTGAATTGCCGTGTGTGCCGCAATGCTCAGATTGCTGCACTTCGTCCTTGTCAAGATCGTCCGCCAGGTAGTCGCGAATCTTCCGCGAGGGAATTTCGCCATCGAAACGGGAAAGAAGTTTAGACGAAGTCCCGGGCAAGCTCAGCGAAACCTTTCAAGGATTTTGACAACGTTTCGAAAGTTTCACAGAAAATCTATGGGACGATCTATCAAGGAAACGAGCGACATATAAGATCCGTTGAAGAACATTTTTACCTCCAATGAAGAGTTCCGTGATTTATAGCGGGCGAGGTAATTTGATCCTACGTGGGAACATTTCCGTGAATTTCTGTATAAATTGGTGGGATCTTTGTTAATTGACTTTGAGGTAGTTTAAGATGACTCAGCTGAGAGTTTATGGAATTAGATGCAGAACGAATATAGCACTTCGATTTAATTGGACGTGTGGTATTTTTGTAGAAAGTATAGAGAAAGTAGAGAAAGAGGGGTTTTCGATGGTCCTCCGTGTCATTTTCACACAAACTTAACCCTTATATCGCGTTAATATAAATATTTATGTATAACTTTTATATTTTATACTTCTGGATCTTGGAGAAGTTCAGCGGGAACGTTGTCTTGTCAAGTCTTGTTTAAATTTAAAGCTTTTAAATAACTAAATTATTTTAATGCAAAACCAGTATCGGGTTACTGTATTTATAGATATCATATTTATATTTTAATTCAAATATTTGTATATAGATATTTATAACAATTAATAATAATATTTATAATTCGTTTTAGCAATTGCATATTAATTTATGTGATATTATTGGCCCGATCGCAATACGAGGGTTAAAAGAACTCTCATAATCACGACTCCAAGACATTAAAGTACAACACAGTATTACATACAGTATCGACGACAATCAGTAGTAAGAGCCGGCAATACCACTGACGTAAATCGAAAACCCATAAAACACCATCAAATACCATGGGCCATTCGTATCTCTCCGACATTACAAAACACTCGATCGATATGAAATTTTGATCCAATCCCACGAAAAATCAGCCTCCCTCAAGGTTGAATCTTCTTCCCTGACGACCACGTACCATTTTGGACCCAGTAAATACCTACGGGCGAACGAAACGCCTTTGGTGCCTTTCTAAGCGTGACCCTGGTTACGAAACGAGCCACCGTGGAATCTCGACTTTCATTTTCTACACTCGTACCTCCTTGCGACGTGCTTGGCGCATGCTGCTGCACGTGACACGCGTCGTTGTTGCACGTGTATGATCGTATGTCCTATCATGGCAAGTGTACAACCCATAGGCCATTAAAGTGCGCGTCTTCAAATAAGAACCTGTTCGAGCTTTCGATTTGGGCCGAAGAGCCGTTCGATTCTTCAGCATCGATTTTTGTATACGTAGGATGTCGGATGGTTTAGGATAACGGTGGTACTTTTATGTAATGAACTTATGGAAGCATCCTTGGCTGATATTAATATTGAGTAGGGCTGACCTTTGAGAAGGTGGAATTTATGGTTTTGAAAGCTTCACGCGGTGATGGAGCTGTGGAAATGATTGATGTTATTGAGTACTGAGCTAAAGTACAAGTTGTAGACAATCAGGGGTGCAGGTTTTCATATATGTGGGATTGTGGAATTCATGGAAGACGTATGGAAGACGTATGTCAGAGTTTCGTATGAACAGAGTTATAAGAAGTATCGAATGAACCGCGAGGTGTGAATGACAAGTGTTAGGGGAAATGTCGAATGCGGATCGAGAGGATGTTTATAACTGGGAAGGAGCGAACGATTTCTAAGAATGCACGTGGAGTCTTGAGTGCATGGTGACCCGTGGTCGAACTGCGACACGTGGCAAGGGTGTGTGTGTCGGTGCGAGTTCTAAATGAGTGAGAGCGTATGAAAGATAAAATGAGATGAAAGCTAAGAGTGAACGAATATATGGAGTGGCTGTTGCGTGCGCGAGTTAGATTAAAGTCAGAGTCGAATAAGAACAGAAGTGCTTGCGAAGCCAAAGAGACTATCGTTTAGAGATTATCGTGCGACGATATTTTGTATTAATAAAATAGTTAGTAATACAAGGAAAAGAAGACTCATTACCCTGCTTCTGATCCAGTCGCTTATCAATCCCATCTTACATATACAATGTAAATGGTAGTTTTAATTATAGACTAATCTTTGTTCCGCAACGAACGATGACCACGTAGTATCCACAATGATGTTTCGTGTTAAAAATATTGTCCAGAAAAAGTAGTGGTACATATGTAGGTATAGTGTAATAGGTGACATGTTAAAGTAGCTCTGGGTGGAGAAGATATTGCCAATATTCAACACGCACCCTCTTGCATTTAAAATAATAATATTTTAATACATTTAAAATTTAAGAGATGTTTGCTGCTCTTTTCTAATGTAACGATATGTCAACATTTTTAGATTGATATCTATCAATGCATCTTTAAGAATTGCATTATACATTCAAAATAACACATAGCTGTTTATAAGAGACGATAATCTATTCATTCTACATAGCAAAATTGCCAATAGAACTAGCCTAGAATTGTTCAAATGTTGCTACTAAATCATTCTCTATTGTTACTGAAGAATCCCATTGACACATATAAATTGTGCGCACCCCATCGATCACTTTTTAAAGACCATAACGACTTAACCAGAATCCTCTTCACGTTTCTCTACGTTGAGAGGTGATAAATTGAACGCAATTGATCGCCACCTTAGAACAATTTCTTCCCTTTCTCTCCATTCTCAAAAGAGAAACAATGCTTAATTTGCAGACGCTGTGTTTCACACAAACTCAATCGAATCTTTATTTCCATTATTTATATGGAATTTACTTTCGAATTGAGCTGCCCTGATCCTGACAGCCTGACCGAGGCCTACATTCTTGGGACGTGTGCTCACGAGTAAAAGGCATCGCGAAGGAATTCAACCTCTTCGTTCCGTGTTTGATCTACGCGTATGAGACGCACAATAATATTGGCGCGTTCACCACCTGTCCTTTAGACGTTGATTAAGCGTAGAAAAAGAGCGGAGGTGAATTATGTTGAAAGGTTTTTAATGCTTGGCATCATTAATATGTCGAAATTATGAGAGCAGGCTCAGCTCGCGTCGGATTATGAACAACCGACGAAGCAGAATTTTCTCCGACAGATGCCGAATAATTTATTGGTACCATCCATGCGTGATTTTCAACAGAAATATATCGGAGTGCTCTACTGGTTACTGAAAGTTTGTTACTCCGTAAATTTAAACGCTGCACGATTGAATAATTCATGTGCAAACTTTTGGTAATCATTTTTATTTTCATTCATGGAACATCATTTTTCGTCGAATACTTTCAAATTATTTTTCATTGGCACAACTTTAACAGTTCCATAATTTATTCAATTATTTTCTTCTGATCGTCGCTGCATTACGTGGTCAATAATTACTGTTAATTATATATTTATAATTTAATACTGTCACATGCATTAATACTTGTATCTAATAATATTCAAGTAAAGGATAGGAAACTTCGAAATCCAGAAATATTAACTCCATCCCAAAACATAATTTCGCTCACTGCACTAGCAAGCACGAGGGCTTTCAATTAAATAAAAAATATATACAGCAAATAAATAATTATACCTATCCTAAGTTTGCAAAGTTACTCGAATCGACGTGCTACCAATCGATACCCACGAAATCGAACAACGTGCATCACTTTGCGGGGCGTCCCGTATTTTATTTTCGACGTTTTCCTACTACTGACGATGTGATCTATTGTAACGGCGACGCCTCATCGTGTCTCGATCGAGAGTACAGGGAATAGGATTCTCAATCGCGTCTTGTCACACCGATGTCGTCGAATAATCTCGCTAGAAATCTCGCTCATGAATAATTCGCGCGCCAGTTGTCGATACTTGCGTGTTTGCCCGCAATGTTCTATCGTCGTCGTGCGCGTGATTCGAAACGATCTTCTCTGTAAACATCGCTTTCCAACGCTTTCCGACACCCACCCGCGTGTGTCATGTACACTTTATTTTCCAGGGAAAAGTTCGTCGGGGACGAGAGTGATTTGGTATCGCGATTCTGCAACAATGTAGCGCCCGAAAAATAGTGTTCCGCGACGCGTTACCTTGATCCAAATCTATAGGTGTGAGTAAATCGCGAAAGAAGTTTTATTTCAATACTTCCACACCCTTGCAATTAAATCAGTTTTTAATTATACGCAAAATACAAATACTTAAAAGCCTATGCAATTGATTGACATGCAATTTGCGTAAGGGATGTTTATAAACATGAGATCGTTATCGATTATTTTTATATCGTGTGATCTTAAAATACGTTGACAACATTTTTTGCACATAAAATAAGCACAAATGGAAATAAAAATAACATATGTGTTATTGATAATATGAATTTGATAATATGAATATAATAATATGAAAAATCTTACAATCTTGTCAAATTCTGAAATAAATAAAACAAGAATCACCAGCCCCCGAAACAATCGATCAATAAATTCATCTAGTTTGCGGCCCCTCAACCAATTGCTCGGAGAATTACAAGAAGGCAATGACAGCTCCTCTGCGACATTCGCTCGGCTTATAAACACACTCTCAGTTCACTCTGGCGAAGTTTGAACCCGACGACAGAGGGTCGTCTTCACGAGCAGTTCCAAAAGTTGCACGGGTGACTCGTGACACGGATTCTCGTCTCGTTATCTTGCGGGATTAACCAGAGGGTTACGAAGACGGAGCCCTTTAACATATTGTAATATCAGACGTCGATCTTTCCGCAAACCGTGGAATCGTTCGCGCTCGAACGGCTGCACGTGAACCGGCAATTTCAAGGCCCGCCGCCGTGCTAACGAACGCCCGACCATGGGGAAAACTGACTTGAATTCTCATTACCGGGTCTGCCCTGGAACTTTGTCGCGGCGCAGGCAGATGTTAGTCGAGGATTTTCCAGTGAATCTGCGAGAAACGTGACGTTGAACTGGAGCACGGCGCGGCGTACCGAGTTCGCTGGAGCGAAAGATTTGTGAAATTTCGGAGTTGGTGGAAGTCGGGTAACGTGGAGCTGGAGGATCTTGTGTTTGAGGTGGGGCTTTCGAAGGCGCGAAGGGTGAAATTATTTTGGAACGTTCGCGCAGGGCTGGAGGTACGTTTCAGAATGTACGATACCCTTTTAAAGCTATTTTTTTTCTTGTTGCCACAGTCTCGTACATCTTGATTGGAATAAGTAGATGTTTATCGTTCTTATTTGCTACGGGGGGATACGCAGGCACTGAGATTCAGAGATACTTTCTCGCAGGAGCGTTTAATAAAATTTGGTAGCGTGCAACCGGATTTTTCGTGAATTCCATCGACGTGCTCTGGAGCACGTTGGGCAACGATTCAGTTGCAGACCTGATTGTAATTTCGCCGCGTACTTGTAGCTACGTTTCTTCGCGGTGGAAATAATTAATTATAAAAACAGACAGCAGAAATCGCGTGTTAATCGAATGATATTTATTCCAGAATAATATAATTCAGAGTTTCTAATTATTCATTTATACACTCACATTTTAATTTTCGATTTACGCCTCAATTGAAGTAAGCAACTTTATTCCCCCTCCCCCCCGGCCATTTAAAGCCGCTGGAAAAAAATCCATTAGAAGCCAACAATATCCTCTCGAAACCCCTCCCCATATCCACTAAAAACAAACGACAATCGGCCAATCCTCCGAAAACACAGATCCTCACCGTCCACTTCAATCTGTTATCGCGTCGATATTCGCTGACGCAAATTCTCCTATCACCTCGATCCGGTTTTTTTTTTAAATCTCCGCAAGGCGCCTATTCGGAGGAGCAGCGGAACGATTCGCCGTTGCCATTGTCCCCAGACAGCTTTCGGTCCTTTCGTCCACGTCGTCTCCGTTGACGGACGCTGTAGCTTTAAAATTCCTCAAGACCCGAGGGCCCTCGCCGAAAGCGAGTTTGTTTTACGACACGTACCATCCGCGCGGACCAATCTATGGTGACCCAAAGCGGTGGTCCCGCATCCGAGACCATCGAGATCCGGTGAAGGCCGTCCGATGTGGAATCCAATTGAAAAGCGAACGTAGTCGGTGGTTGCCGCTCAGTTCGTCGTTGTTTGCTCGACGAGATTTACCAGCTGGCTACTGCCTTCTCCTGCTGACTCAGGTATCAGAAAATCCGTCTGCTCCACGCGCATTTTCCTCGCGAGATCGATCGCGCTTGTGCCAAGTCCTGCTCCCTTTCGTATGCACAGAGAGAATTGCGCGTTAACCATTCGCATTTCATTGAGCTTTGTTTTTCGGCCGACGTCACTTAACTCGTAGATAGTTTTATGTAAAAGAACGGTGGGGCATGAAAATTTTAATAAGTTTTAAGTTGAAGGATTCCGGAAAACAGGATTGTTTTTGGACCGTTTGCTAATTCTTCATTTCGTGCGAATAAATTGTCGAAGGGTTACACAAGGGAAGTAGAAATTCGTGGGCTTTGTCTTGCACAATATTGTCTTTTTCCTTTTGGTTACATTCGGATGCTAACGTGTAAATGTGTTGAAATTAATGCTCTTCTTGCACTTTGATCTTTTGGAAGTATTTGCCTGGCGCGATGATGGAAACGATTTCTCCATTCCCCTTTTGTGCAACGAGGTTTCGTATGACAGGAAAATAAACGTTACTTGCTAGATAGCAAACATTAGCATTGTTCAAGGTAATCAATGCTTGAATTTAATTGACTAAGATATACTTGTTTCATCTTGAAACCTATCGACCATAGAACATGTAGATATTCATCATTTCCCTCTGAACAAACGATAGATAGAAAAAGTAGGGGATGAGATGTTAGACCCCCTGATTGCCAAGATCTATTCTCTACTAATCTTGCGAGGGTAATTGATTTCGAATAATTGTCCTCTTCGCAGTTCAACGAGCCTCCCAATTCTTCAATCAAAAACTAGCAATCGATTCATCCTGATTTATTCAAATAACCCGTCGTTAAACAATACCTCTTTAACAATAATTTCTGTATTTCACTCATAAACCCAGGCTCTAAACTACACCGCAATTATCCTACGTTCTGCATGAAAAGTACCTACATTATAGTAAATAATAAATGAAAATAATAATCAGTTTATTCATCAATTTCTCTACAATTCCAAACACATTAATCTCCCCGCCTCCTCCCCCACAGAATATCCAAATTCAGCCAGTGAAACTCATTTTACGGACGAACACGAATTCCCACCGACTCCCCATTTTAATCCCATTGACTCACTGACCATCACCATCGCTTTCGATTCTCCCATTCCTCCGTACTCCCATTGGCTCTGCCAGCCTCAAGTATCCCGTGATCTTGCGGCTGAGAGGCACGAATGTTCGTCGAATGACCGACACCGTTTTCGGACCACGAAACCAGCAACGAAACGATTGGAAAAACGATCGCCGATCTCCGCGACATTCCACTCTACAATCCATTCCCGCTGGCTTCTACGCTCGAGGAACTAGACGCACGTGCGGAGAGATCCATTCACTTTCTGGCAGCCGGACTCGCAGTGTCGCGTTGATTCTTGATACACGTACACGCGCGTCCGCGTTCCTCCAAAACGTTGAGATCGAACGATTACATGCGGCCCTCTTGTTCAGTAACCACCTGAGGAACACTTTGGACCGGGTCTTATGGTCCTAGCTGTACCCAACGATTCCAAGTGGCCATGGACACGATGTCGAAGCTGATCCTGCTCGTTGCACTCGTCATGGGATGCATGGAGGCTGTCCCAGGAAGATTAAACGGTACGTGTCTCCGACTGTTGTGGAGATGAGCTTGCCTCCGAATGATTAATTCGACGATTATGAGGTGGAAGTGTATCTGGTGTACTCCAGACAAGTGATTCAAAGAGTGTTGATGTTCATTGGATAGCTGCCGTTTGGCATTTAACCGAGGAGAAAGCTGATGATACGTGAGTTTTGTGCGAGGCTTTGGGTTTCGATGGATCTTAGGATTTTAGCAGTGCATTTCTTATTATTCTGCCTTGGCTGTGATCGTGAAGACGGTTTCCTTTGGAATGCATAAGTGATCCATTTTTGCCTGACAAGATTTTCGTGAACGTGTAACGTGTATATCATTCAACTTCCGCTATGACAAGTTGAGATCGTTAGTGGCGATGTCGTAAGTGATAGAAATGTGTAACATCCACGTCATAATCGACGTAATAGCTGTCATTATCGAGATCGAGATCTCTATCTATGCTGGCGTTTCAATAGATACAGTGTTTGTTGGTGGAATGGAATTGCTACTTCGATTCAGATGGCTAGCTTTTAGCATTCCTCAGGGCCAAGACTTTTTACCATAGCAGAAATCCATGCATCTTTCTTATTTACTAAGTATTTCGGTCGTTTTATTTATTTGTTTTTTGTTAGCACGGCTAGATCTTCATTTCTAATAAGTATTTCAGTAAATTCAGCCTCGATCGATGTCTTTGTTTCTCTTCCTTGAACGATCCTGTCGCCCCTGGCGGATCTTGATTCCAGTGGTTTCGACACCTTTCGCTGACCGTGATCGAGAATACTTCACTGACCTTGAAAGCTATGTTCATTGAACGAGTATACAGATCGTAGACGTAGCCTCGGGTGAATTCCTTCCCTACGATCTCGTTTCCCGCGTGTATCCGGCACTTCGGGCGTTTTTATGTCCTCGAAATTGATCTTAGGCTCGGATCAAGGCATGTTTCATGGTTACTCCACTTCCCGTTGCAACTTTTTTTTTCCACCGAAAAATAATATCGGAATATGTTAAAGGCTTAAAGGTTAAAGCTTCTAGTTTGGAGGTCACATTTCTGGCCCACTTTCGTGTGCCTCTGTTTGTACCAGTTTCTTGAAAGTTTGTGGTCCAAGTGGAACAAGTTTAATTACACGATTGAATTTGTTTAAATGGAGTTACTAAGTTTCGTTTCAAGTTAGTCGCAATTTATGTAGGTATTTGTTGTTAATTACATTATTCAATTACATTAGAGATGATATGATATTATAGAATATAGAAATAATTAGATACTATTGTTTTGTCGTACACCTTCTAGCTTCGAAAGTGTAGCGGGTGAACTGCCACTCTTGTGCGCAACAATCACCTCCAACACGGACTTAACCGTCTTGGCACGAATAATTGTTAAAGAATTTTCCTTGGTGAATCACTCTTTATTAAATATTACAATCGTCGTTTCTTCGTTTGGGTGGTCGGTAAATTTCTGGCTCCCCGCGATTCGTACCGCGCTATATATGCGATTTGGTACGTCTTTTCACTCTCTCACTCTCTCACACTCTCTCATTCCTTCCTTGTTGTCATAGCTGGCGATAGATCGCGGTTTTTGACACCTTACATGGGTCATTGCTCCCTTGTTATTCCGCGACCTACCTGTAGGCCAGCTACCGAGAAACAAACATACACTCTCATGCAGACCTTACATCTATGATAGTTTCGGGTGACTGACCTGGCGTATGTTTATATGTTTCGGGGCGATGTGTCGCCCGGTCACTTACATTTATTACATCCTTAAAAATACTTCGGTATCTCGACCGAACAACTATTTCGATTGTAAACATTACATTTCAATTTATTAACGCCCGCTGTCGAATTTTCCAAATCTCTACGCGCCGGTATCTCTATTTAATATTCAACCTGACGACCGCAAACCAAGTCGCATACATCGCATTCCATTTCCCAACTGTGTACAACTTGTTGGATAATCTTCCGTCCAAACAAACCCGTTTGGCGGCATAGCCTACGATTGCAAACAAACAAAATGAAGTAACAGAAAAAGCAGCTGAAAAAACAGTCGCTGCACATTCCAACGTTTCTGGTACATTTACCCAAGCGATCGTGTGCTAGCAGTAAATGTTAATTAATGCATACCCTTCCGGCCACTGTGTTTGCCGGCAAGTAGCAAAATGTTGCCCACCGGATGCATTCGAAATCGAGTTCCCGATCCGATTCAACGAGCAACCAAGCCGCCGGCATTCGTTCCTTCAGTTTTCTTTCCTGTTTTCTCGCTCGTTTACTTCCGCCAGCCCTCCGACGATTACGAATCGCGGTCCCTTCCGGGGCACTCGTACGGGGAAACCGCGCGTTCGCATAGGGAGAAATAAATCACTGGTCGCGATGCCAGGACAGTGAAAAAGATTAATGAAGCTATTGTAAGCGAAGAACTCCAGTTTGACGGTGTTACGAAACTACCAACGGGGCGAAGGAAGAATAACCATCGAGCGAACACCGCGGTTTCGATTCGACGAACAATAGAATTATGTTTCGGAGCAACGACGTGGCGGCGGCGTCAACTTTCCAAGCGTAACGTCGTTAGTACCTGAATGAAGAGAGCAAACTGCAATTGAATAAGCCGGGCAAAGTGTATTTCGTCTCTTGACCGTAGAACAATCACAGTCGGCACGAATGGTATATTATATTTGCAAGTATCCTGGCTTTGGGGTTGGATCGCTTATTGTTCGGGCTTCTGTAGTTAGTTCCCGTGGTGCAGAAGAAACGTGGCAATAAAAATAGCAGAATTGTTTCGTTCGTTGTGTGCACCGGTTTTGGAGGGTGGTGAATTGTTTTTTGCCCAAGTATACATGTGCTGAAGTTGAAATGTTTATCGGGCAATTTTTAACACACTTTATTTTTATTCAAACCTCATTTCCTTTTTGTTGGGAATGATTTCTGAAATAATTCTTTTAGTATGGTGGTATAGCGATGCATTTTTTCTTTCCTATAATAATAGTCTGGGGAATAATAATTCATATTGCAGTAACAATTGTTATTTTCTCCGAGAACAGACGCTTGTATTACTTGCTACGTTTCTGCACAACTGTGTTTGAACATCTACTGGCAAAGGGAGCAGCAGTATTCGCATAAGCAATCAGAACTGCAGCTAACTATCTATTTAGTGTAGAATTTCAATCTTCCATACGCTGGAAACCGAAGTGCACGCTCATATATTCCATTACGTTTATTATTCGATTCGTACCCTTCCTATAACTATGCAAGATAAGCAGCAAACCTAGTGCAAACGCAAATCCGAACCTAAACATCACAGTGAAACAATTCCCCGTATATAATTGGCTAATTGCATCTTTGCTGTACGCTTCAGCAACTGATTTCGAATTGCCCGGCAAAATAACATTGGATCCTACGAATTTCCTAACTGCATGAATTATACGACGTTGCACATAGTTGATAGTCGTTACATCGTACTTTGTGCACTCGATTTACCTTGTGGAGCGGAAGTGAGCGAACCTGCACGCCTTCTCCTCCTTTCTCTCCCTCTTCGTGTCACTCTTTTCTAGTTAAGCCACTATGAAGCCATCGTACAAACGATATTGATGGCGGATATTTTAATATTATTACTATGACTGACCGATAAAATGTCATAGATTTTAAATAATAAGTTTACGAATCATTTACATATTTATTAATTACAAGTATAAACATACTGTAAAGAAATGAAAATATTGAAATTACGAAGGCTAATGTCGAAGACACATGTTATTCGTTTTATTGTTGATCAACACTGCGTAAATAATTTTATAAAAAATACTATGTATTATTATGCGCACCTATATTTCTTTTTCATCGATATAAAATGTATTGTTTTTCTTCAAAACCTATTCGACAGAATACGGTCTCACCATTTTTAGTGTTCCTATAAGTAAAACTTTCTCTCGGTATCCATGCCAGTAAATGTAAAATCGAACAGTCATTCAGTGCCTATAAATATAAATCGTGTAAGGTAAACTCCTGTTTCTGAATATTTTATTGTCGATTAAATATTAATAACAAATACTCAACACCTGAGGACCTTATCATAGTTCTCCATTATTTTAATAATAACCTTGTTCTTACAAGTTTCGGTGTTGCTTTTTGTTTCTGGGTCATCAACAGCTGCCTCTTCATTTCTCTTTTACAAGATCGCTATCCTATAACGATTTCCTCTTGCCACAACTGAACGTATTCTGCAACTTCATCTCCTGCAAGACAGTCGGTGAACGTTCGTCACGGTCCACGAAATTAATTTACAAATTGGGTTGTGGTAAACGCCACGTTGACACTGTCGGATCGTATTTTTCCGCGATCGCGTTCTATATTACTGTTAAGTGTGAATTTCCTACGGTTTCGTAACATAAAAACATTGTTGTATGTTCATAATCACTGGCAAAGTTCAGAAGTAATAAACAAGGAAGAAATAGATGCAGTTTTAAAATGTCTATGCGTCAGATGGTTGTTAATTTTAATTAATAATCCCGTTGCTGGTATTTATATCGTCGATAGTAGGTAATTAAATGATTTACATTTTCATAAATATTTATTCGATTCTACACATTAGTATGATATAAGATATATACCGAGAAAAGATAATAATAATCAGTGGCATACTTAATTGAAGAATCATTAGAAATCTGTAATTTATTTTCAACCTTCATTCATTTGACTGATGCCTTTTTTTGCTCTATCGACTGGTGATTGATCTACGTCTTCCGTTTGTTTGATAACACTTTATGTCTTAATTACTGCATAACGCGTTCGCGAATTAGTCGGTTATATGGTAGAACGTTTTCTTGCGAAACGCTCGTGGTCGTTACGCTCCAGAAGAGTAATTTCTTAATGAGCCGGATCTGAGCCACAGTGAGAGTACAGAATAGCTTGGATAATTGCATCGGGGAGGGAGTTTCTGTATTTTCGATATGCACGAATTTTAAACAACGAGGTATAGCGCTAGTCGTGCGTGGAATTTGAAATGGTGAATGGAGAATATTTTATACCAGTCTCATTTAATTCTTATGCTGCCAAACACAGAAATTCACGAAGTATTAATAATTCTAAATGTCAAACGATATGAAATAATATACATAAAGTTTTGTAATAAATGTGTTCTTTAAAGTTCTGTGCACATAATTATGACAGAAGTTCATGTGAAATGAAATCCGTGTTGCAACAATTTTCGTACATTTTAATCGGAGGACATAAACTTGTATTTGTTCCATATAAGAATTTATGTTGCCTAATAAATTAATTTTTCTGTAAAATATTAAAGATAATCAGTGCACAGTATCGTTCAATGAGAATACAAAACACAATTCAAATTCTATTGCATTTTCATTTAAGTAATCGTAGTAACGAAAGTTAATCGTGGACTAAAAATATTGTCTCGAGATATGCAAATTTGGTACGTGAATGGGAAATGCTTTGGTCGTCGTTGCTCTAGAATTCGAGGAAACTGTACGATGCTTTGCATCGATAAATCTTTAGCAGATTGCGGTTCTTAGGGAAAGTTTAACGCATTAGTAACACAGTTTACACTTGGATGCTTGATAACGTAGTAGCAAGTACCGTGTGCAAATTTAGCGTACGCTAATTCAGTTCAACCGAAAAAAAGAATGGTAATATCAGATGTTCTGTATAATTGACTTCTTCCACTGGCTGTTTCGTTAAAAGATTTTTATTGTATCACTTCGTTCATTGTTCATTATACATACTTGTTCCCTTCAAGAAACCCCACTTTTACTGATGTCAACAATTTCTAATTGCATGCATCCAATTAATTATTAAATCTATCAGCAAAATAAGTTCTCTTAAAACTTCGCTTACCGGAAATCTTAATTACGCCAAGAAATGATTTAAAATGTATTTAACTTATATTCTATATTTTTCTCAATATTATTGATAGGGGTCGAAAATTCATGGAATAATAATTCAGAGAGCAATGATAAAATAATATATTGAATTGGTTACGATGATTTAAATTCGATTCCCCCGGTCTGCCAATATAATGATTATTCTACTGAAAACTCGTTCTATTAAAAGTGGCGGATATAATGTTCTTATCATTTGATTAATATGATCAAACAATCAACAAAAGTTAGTATTTCAGGCGATCTACACTCGTGTTGCAGTTTTGTAGCTGCTCTTCTTTAAGGTTGATTATATGTATATAAAATATATTACAGAGTTTGTTCGAAAATGAGATCATCTGAATTTTATCCAAAAAGCTAAAGAGATTGCTGACATTCCTTCGACGTCAATAAATCATTTTCAGACGATGATCACAGGCCAGGAGAGAGGAAAGTTGCAAACTAAGCTTCGCAGCTGGAATTTCACGCCTCGATGAAATTCCCTGGCACGTACGCATGATTGTGCATGCTTATTTCTGATCGTGGAACCGTAGCTTCATATTATACGATACTTTGAACCTTTCGCCTCGAATCTCTTTCGCTTGCTGTATCTGTTATCCACGTACAGTTTCTCGTTATTTCTTGAATTTTCTTGCATTGATGTTGTCTTTCTGTTCGTGCAAAGCTTATCCTTAATGCATCCGAATGATATTTCTCCATTTTGAATCACGTATAAAAATGTGAATTATCAAAGAAACGGAGTGTTGGGCGAATTCAGTGAAACTGCATTACGTCTGATCAAATGTGTCTCAATCTACTGAGAACTACTCGTGTTATTGATAGATCCGAGATAGCGATTTATGCGTCTGTCTGGCCATGGCTCGATCTACTTGGTTTTGTTCTGTGTTCTAATTGAAGATGTTTTATTTAATACATAAAATATGAAAGAAAATAATAAAAGGTAACGTTCAATTAATAAATTAATGAATTTGTATTGAATATTTAAATCGTTAATTAATTCGGTAATAGTTAATATTTTATTCATAGCTGTCTAAAGAAGAATATTCGTAGAAAGTGTTCACAGGTTCTGAAAGCTTGTAAAGAATTATTGGTTATTAAAATATCCCTGTTTTTGTACAACGAATACGAAGAAAGATGAGATCATACTCTCCTTCCTTTTCGTTTCATCATCCAGTATTACTTTCACGCGGCAATCCAAGTATCCATCTCCACCTTCTTTTCTATTTTCTCCGTTTCATTGACAGACTCTCCTTCTACCTCGTTTATACCATTTCGCTGTTGAAGATATCGTTGAATTGCTGGAATATTTGAAATACGGATGCAATAAAATTCATTGATTGGACAATCTGTTAAATAAATAGTGTCATTTCTGATGCAAATAATCGTGCCCTCCTGAATTTGCAAGAGAAATGCCATCTAGTTTAAATTGCAATGTTTTAAATAAAAACTTAAATAAGAACTCGTCAAACTAATGAGAAATTTTCCCAGTAAACGATCTGCATTCTCTATGAAACGCACACTCCTTTCAAATTGATCTCAGATTCAGCAACTTTGGAGTTAAGCAGCCAGAAGTGCCGGTTCGTTGCTTTTAATATCGCGGCATTACCTTTGAACTAGTTTCTTCTATTTCGGTTCGTTTTCTAGCGTGTCAGTGCGTTTTCCATGACGTTTGTCGCGCAAAGTGAGCCACTGGCTCGACATTTTGCTCGACAGAGCGCACGAAAAATCATGGACTACAAAATGGAAACGTTCGGTCCCCGGGGATGTCACGAGAGCACATAAAATGATATCAAATTTCTAGATACGCCTCGCGTAGATGGAGTTGGTGATATACGCGGATCTTCTGCTCGACGATTGTCACGCGTCGACCGATCGATATCTTAACCGTGATGGATTTTATCCGAAGTAAATCGACCAGGCTGAAAAGAAACAGCCTGCATCTGGTTTCCATGGTCCAACCGATGAATCAAAGTTCTTTCGTTCTGTTTTATTCTATTTTTTTTCGAGGTGAAAGCGGACAGATGGTTTAATAGGAAATGAATAACACGAATCTACCGAGAAGGGTTTGAGTAAAACTGTAGTTCCATGGTCTTTATTTTAGTTGTTTGCGTGTTCAATTTAGTCGCGAGGGGACAGAAAGTTATGACGTTGATCGTTGGAAAGGAACTCGGACAGTTTTTTATTCCATGACAGGAACGTATTGTCTGGTTGATTTGGCACGATAGATATCAGGTGTCCTACAATGGCAATAACCATTTGGAATAAATGGAAATTGTAAGTGAGGTGTTAATTTT
The DNA here is from genome assembly GCA_963583965.1 of Nomada ferruginata. Taxonomy (NCBI): domain Eukaryota; kingdom Metazoa; phylum Arthropoda; class Insecta; order Hymenoptera; family Apidae; genus Nomada; species Nomada ferruginata. The sequence continues at coordinate 12,449,334 of OY757215.1, forward strand.
TCGTGAGATTAATTAGTTAGGCTCGAAGTGTGATAAGGGGGTTAATTTTAAAAAATTAATTGAAAACAGAAATTGTTACTTACATCACTGACTACTATTATTACCTTCGAGTTTTATGCAAAAAGCTAATTTTTACGAACGTATAATTGCGGAATTTATTGTTAATGAGCAACAGGTAAAATAGCGGAATTTCGAAAGAACCACTGTTCCAGATATTTTAAACTTTGGAAGGAAATTAATGAATGAATGAATTGTTTGGTTACGATATAACTATCACTTTGGTCTGCTATTATCGTTTAACAATAGCTACTCCGCAACCAGGCCTGTTGCAATAAGGGTAGTTATTTGTGTAACGAATTCGATTGTATACAATGTCCTGTTTGAGACTTTACTTCTTACTCGTTACTGCGAGTACAACATTTTGAAACACCCTACGAGCAGCAAAGCGGTACCTTGAAAACAATCGCAGAACATGACAAAAGGGAAGCAGCTCTGGCTCCTACAATTATAATATTACTTGTGCTATTCGAAACATAATTTCTGTTCAACGAGTAAACAGTTTTCCATCACCGCGATGCAATTTAAAATACAGTATTTTCATTTTATTTCCATTGCCCAAAATTAAAGTAATTATACACGTTAAAATAATTGCCTGAAAAAAATGTCGAGCAACTGGAACATTTAGTCGGTACTAATAATTAGGTAGTAAACAGCACAAAACATATACGCAGAATCATCTAGAGAAGTAAAGTAAATGCGATGCGCTGACAAGGATTAAACGGATACCTTTATCGTGGATCTTTTAGGAAATTGGATCAAAGACGGTGCTTTTCTTAATTTTCTTTTACGTATCGGGTGGTTGTCAGTTTGTTTCCCAAAGGAAGTTTAATTACCCCGTTCACGCGAAAAGGTCATCGCGAATTAACACGCAAAGACGTCTCCTTCAACAGAAAGGCGACAGAGAAAGTTTCAGAACCGGTTAACTCTGTCTACCTCGACAAGGTTCTGTTATGCGAGAGAATAAAAGCGGATCGCTCGAGCTGATTGTAGGCGATGATTTCAAGTTCTTCGAATAACGGTGTACTTTTCTGTGTAAGCGTATTACGCCTATGCTCTTTTTACAGCATCGCGAAAATCACCTTCCCTGTTGTCGAAGCAAATAAGAAGAATAAAAATGGGGAAACAAGAATATATTTATATATTACAATAGAGTTGCTATAAAAAATTTAACGAGAAATTAGTACTAATTTTTTAAATACTTTAAATTTATGTAATACATTTCTTTTACATTGTAAAATAATCAGAAGAATTGATGTTTCCGGACAAATGTCTATAGTACAATTAGAATTTTAATAATTAAGACGAAGTAGAATTATGAAGGAAAGGAAAAGCAAGAACTAATCAAAGGATAAAAATGTTTTGGAAAATCTACGGAATAATTAAAATTACGGATTTAAAAATTAAATACCTTGACAAGGTACAAGGGTTAAGGTATAACAAGAATAATATTAGAACAGTTAAAAAATGGAATTATTAAGTCATTTAAAAGTATCGCCATAACAGTGAATGTAGAACGATATTCCACGCTATTCCGAACGATATTCCGATATAACTAAACAATTAACAAAACTAAATTATTTCGTTTCCATAATATCGTCTATTTATTCACCAGGATTTTATGCTCCAATACAGGAGTGAAACCTTTTGAAGCGCACAAAGTACTCTTCCAAAATGTTCAACTTTCCAAAATTTCCATCGAACTTATGCGGCATCCTCAATAATACAAGACAGTTTCCCGATAGAGACATTTTTGCGAAAGGTCAGGTCAACCCATTTAGGTGCAACCTTATTTCTCGAGTTTCTCGAATAATCTTTCGCTTGTCGAAAGAATTTTCAAGCCGTCTTAAAAAAGCTCGCGCTGCCTACAAGTCTCTCGCGTTTCCACGCCAGAACGCTTCCGCCGGAGTTGTCAGATTAAATTTTTCGCTCCACGTGTCTTCTGGGATGCACACCCACGGCGTGCAAGCTCCGCGAAGAATTGAGATAAATAGCTGCATAAATACCTCCCGAGGGAGATGTCAAGTTTCGCCAATTAAACCGAGTGAAAAGTTTATAATCTTCGTGGCTTCACGTCGAGTTTGCGACGAATGAATCGTTCGCGCCGCGAAATGCCACTATTTATCAGTACACTACGAAACTCCCTCAAAGTTATTATGCAATCGCCTTTGACGGAAGTGAACGTAGCGTGATTATGATAAACGCGTTGGAAATTGAAATGGAGAAATTTTGCTGACGGTCTGAATATATGGATACCCGTCATTTTGATTTTGTCGATTCCACTGTTGATTAATATTCGTGATCACTTGGATACTCTGCGTGAATTATGGAATATTGTATTTAATGAGGCAACATAATATCCGGTGTATGAACAGTATTCCATTCCCCTTTCTTATATTTTTGTTCTTTAATTTACAATCCACTTGGGTGTATTTTATATTACAAATGTTTTTCGCAAGTAGACGGTCGAAAAGTATTTAGCAGAAGGTTCTTCCTGAAACGTGGTATTCAGTGAAAGTAAAAAGACCTGGGAAGAAACTCGAGTTGCGGTCAGGTTAATGCAACTGTAATGGTTCAAAGCAATTATTTAACATCTTATAAGCTAGTATTATATAATTTCATGCAAAAATATTTCCTTTATACTTTATATCCTGAATTCGTCTTCAAGTAAATCTTTCATCGAATCCTCCTTACTCGTTTTCTATACCTTTTACCGAAAAGAAAATGCACATCACCGTTATTATTCATTCTGTATATTTAGGTACAAGAAAGTACCTCGCGAAGAATTTCGTGAATGTTTATTCAAGGAGACTTCTTTCTTGCGACAACTGTATAATAAAAATACATTTTCCACCTTTCACGATTTGGCGACGACATATACACGCGAACATGCAACTGGCGCCTGTGTAAGATGGCTTACATTTCTCCACGTCTCAATTCCGTAACTCAATTCCGGCTTTTTTAACGCCTGATGGAAACCTGCCTCTTCCATTCCCATGGAACGATCCTACGGCTTTCTCTCCTTCGCTGTTTCAATTCGCTAGAATTGTTTCGTCTCACAGCGTCTTCGATCATTGTGCACGCTGCAAAGCGATTGGAACCAACTACGGGTTACCGTTTATATCGGCAGCGAATTTCTGTCAGTGTTTCTTGGCGTATACGTATGATTCACTCGAAGGGATAGCAAAAGTTATTGTGTATATTTTAGCTATCGAAAAGTTTACTTGGCAGGGGCAGATGTTATTTTAAATGATTGCTCGATATGTTTAATTTTGTTGAGGTTTGTTGAAATCGAAAAAAATGAAACATTTGAGTTTGAACATTTAATGGGTAATTTTTCATAGGTAATTGGTAACTGTAATTGCATCGAATATTTTCAATTATTTTGTGTGCGGAGTGTCACATTTATTACGTTCTCCGAGTCTCGTCAAAATTCACGATAACCAGACTTTATTGCAATCAAATGAAATATTTCTATCGCTATTATTCGCATCGTTTATTCGTCTAATATTATATTCGAATAACTCCCCGACATTTTCTATTTTCCAGCAGAAGTTGTCAATAGTCATTATACCTATTCGCAACTACTCATGGAATGTAGGATCAACATTCGGGACTCGTAACGCGACCAATTATTGCGTATATATTACGGGAGGGACAGGGAATAGGCACCTGTTCCGTTGTAATCAACGGTAAATTAGGTTAATTATTGCTGATTAAATTATAGAACGATCGATTGGACACGTTCCAAAATAAGTGACATGCATGTTAAATTCAATGAACGATCAGTGATCGCTTCGACAGTGAAGCATAACCACTTTTTGTAACGGGCTAATTAGGCGCTACAATTATTTCCAGATTCGGGCCCATTAATTCATTCACACTTGCATCAAACATAAATCGCCTTTGCTTAACAAAAAGGGCGTGCTCGATACCAGAACAGTTACTATAATTTACTGTGCTACCTCGTTCGTATATAATTGCCATTTAAACAAATTTAATGCTGTGTCTATAAATGATGATACTTGTACATCAATTCGTTCCAAACAACCAATTAATTCCCACCAAACATTCCTCACGTTGGTATAAATATAATGGGCTAGATAATTAATAATAATATAATTTCTCAATTATTACACGAATTCAAGTTGCACCGCGTATTTCGTCGACGACAAACATCGAAACGAAGCCGCGATATCTTCGATCGACGATCAATATGGCGGTAGTTTTTGTGCCTATAGATCCCTTTGGTATTTGGCCTGACAAAGCGTTGACGCCGCGTTTAAAGCCGGTAATGGCCATCCACGGATTTGTAAATTCACGCAATGGTTGTCGGCCTGGCGCATTGTGAATTCTGCATTGTGTGAAACAACGAAGCTGGCCGGCTTGAAATCCCGCGATTTGTCGTTTATGCTCTGTTAATTATGCCGTGGAATTTTTATTGCATCGACGCCACGCGTCGAAGTGTAAACGAGCGATGCTCGTTTCGATGCTTTTCATTGTCTTGCGCTTTAATGCGGCTCGCGATGTTTCTTTTTTCATTTTATTTTGTAGCTATGTCGAAAATGGATGATTTGGATTTCAAGTTAGAATGTATAATTATTGTATTATTTAGTTGGGGATTATGGGAAGAAGAATTTAAACGTGGCCGTGATTTAATTTTTAATTTTAATTTCATTTCAATTCAATTTAATTTTTGCGATTTAATGTCTGTCTTCTCTGTAAATTTTATTTTGCGATATGACAGAGCTTATTGAATAAATTATATATGAATTATTATTGACTAGCACCTGTCCCGTTATTGATAAGGATTATTAACATTCGTTTTAGTTAATGATGCCTGCAGCTGTGAAAGTATTATTTAAACATTACTTCTCTGAAATAGATTGCGCAGGGATCATAGAATTTTTAAGCTTCAGAATATTTCATGTTAAATTATTTATATAACAAGGAATCGTGCTTAATAAACTGCCAATATATTACCAATCTTGATTAAGGGCATACATGTAACGTGGAATGACAGATTGTAGAATTTAATTTCTCGTAAACTTTCGTTTCTCTTCAATCGATCTTCCTGATGTTTCGCACAATTATCCCTCGCCCCTCTCTCTGTCTCACTTTTCCTTGTTTCCCTGTTACGTTACACCGTGCTGGAGTTTTCATTCACGTAACACGCAGTGAATATTTTCACCGTTCGATGTCTCGATTTCATTATGCGTCAGTCAAAAAGTTCTTCGAGCAGTGAAGCATACTCGTCAGTTCCACGTCACGTATTTCATTTTATGCAACGTGATCCATTGTTACACCGCACGTGCCTTCAGTCTCGTGTTCTAAAATTGTTTCACAGCTTACAAAGCCCTCAGATAAAATTGAATATTAATTTGAAGTTTAATAATTTTGTATCGTCACATAGTGTGCAGATCTGCAACTTCTATATGAACTGTTCACAACTCTACTTTATGAATTTTGTACCATTTTATTATAAAAGCACTTGATTGGTGTCTGATTATTGGCCCTCGATAATTACGTTCAACATTATTAAATGACAAAACTTTCTATGGCAATTAACTACTAAGTAATTTACTTCAGGAGCCAATGTAATTAACTCCATACGTTAAATTTAATTTGGAACTTCTCGTCGTAACATGAAAGCCACATATGTAACAATATATTTTACAATATATATTTTTCTTGGATTTAATGCCAGGAATATTTAAGCAAAGATTATGGCATTTTTTTATACAATCGCCACTTTACTATACCACAATTAAAACAACAAGTAACATCAGACTATGCAAAATAAAAAAAATTATTCTACTTAAAAGAATATTAAAAAATCTGACAACGACAAAATTATCATTGGCCCCACACAAGAGCAATAAATACACAATGAACTACCCGAGGAAACTATTCTTTTACCCCCCACCTGTCCAAACAATCATCTCCATCCAGCCCCCAATCAACCCTCTCCCTCTCCAAACGAAATCCCAAGAACCCACAATAGTTCGGTCCATTTCTAAACCTTCTGCAACAGCCTCACGAGCCTAAGCCAGACTCTAACCGCTTGGTTTGCGTGTTTCAAGCTGACCAATACACTGCGAAACAATGGCCAACAGCGTCCAAAGAAATTTAATAGCACTGGCCAAGCAGCCAACGATCCGTTGCTTCAGACACTCCGGAAGAATGTCTTAAGAAGCGACCGCTAACGAGCCTCGACCTCTGACCTCGATCCGGAAACTGTCTCTCTAATAGCCTTCACTCCCTTCCCATTCTGCAACATATTTTTATTGAAACCCCGCGGGAACCACGAGTCCCTCAAGGGTCGTTTACGCGACCGGGTGGAACAAAACAAAGTGGGACAGGAAATAGGGGGCGGCCGGTGTCTGCTAAGAGATCCGTTGAATATTAATGCGAGAAGACGTATACGGAGACTTCGTGGACCGCGGCGGCACAGCGATTAACGGAGTGATTATTAAAATATGCAGAACGCCCCCGAGCTAATTAGGCCAGCGACGAAACTGGGGGACGTTTTGCTGCTCCACCATCGCGCATGGTTAGCTTTTCTTCCCGCGAAGGAAAGCAAGAAGAGGAAAACATAGCGTGAACGGTGTAACTTTTCCTCTCCCGCATGGCTCTCTTTTTGGTCATCGTTGTGCTCGATTACGCAAGTTCTTTGGTTCCGTGGTATCGTGGAAGGTAGTTTCGAGGAAATTGGCGTTTTTCAAATTCTAATCCTCGATGCACGTGAACGTGACTCGTAGCACAGGATAAGATTTAAATGCAAAAGAAAAATATATATTTCAATATGTATTTTATACGAAATGTTAACAAATCTATCAATTTTCTCTGCTTCTTATTTCGTGCAGCTGCACGATGCAGCAATTAAATGCCAACCCTACTGTTCGTCGTAATGCGAGCAATTAGAAGGCAAAGGGTGAAACAGTGGGATTGTTTGGGGCAATGATATTGCTTTATTGATACTATTTCCACTGTCGAAGGTACGACGGTAAGAGAATAATTGAAGGGTTAATGGGCGGGTTGGTCGTGTGCACCAGCGGCAACGTAGAGTAAGATCTTGTTAAAATGCATGGCCCTGTTAAGAAATTGTCTTACGGAACGCTGCTATTCCTGGGAATTTGGGATCGCCCATTCGTTGCAGCGAATTCATTAGGTCGATGGATGCTCGCGGCCGTGTTTCGAAAATTGGGTTTTTCGCTTATAACTCCGTGACACGGGACTGTAGTTAATGGTCCTTTGAGTTATACGAATGATAAAGCTGGTTTTGAAAGATAGAAAATTAAATATATATGAATACGCTCGTTTAAGGTATCGAGTTTATTCAGAGAACCTATCTGTTGATTAAAGTTAGGCATTTAGTAAAGCTTATCCATCTATTTAGATTGATAAATTAATTTTGATTACTTGTAGTGATACATACCTTTTGGAAATAATCTGTTAGTTATTTAAGCATAAATGGTATGGAAATTAGGAAACATATATGTAAATAATTTTATTTGAAAAAGTTGTAACACCATGTTGTACTTATAATTCTTGAATTCTCGTCTTCTGTGTATATTATCAAGTGAATATTCTAATTTAGTAATTTACATAATGGAAGTTTTTAGTTCACGTTATTTTCGAACTCAAGCGATACTGTTTGAAAAAGATCAATTTCTTTAAGTACACCAAGGATGCGGAAAAAATAAACTGTCGATTTATTTACATAACTTTTGACGTTAATAAAGTGGCATTACGTTCTGCAGTGTAACACGAAACTGCATGGCAATCGAAGAGAAATTTACCTCGATCGATTGCACCTGGCACCGAAAATTTCTCATTCCTGGTTGTATAACACAAACCACGTAACTTCGTACCTTTAGATCGTCGATATTTCTAGCATTTTCTTCTTTACATCCAGTAAAACTGGATAACAAAAAATACCACCCCTATCCAACTCTTTTCATTCTAATCTTTATTCTTTTTTTGAATTTTTTTCACAAGCATTAGCATCACCAATTTTATTTTAATATTACACAAGTACATAATGGCAAAAGCGTTTCATCGAAGAAATACTCAGCATACTTATATTTATTTCCGTCTACGGCTGCTAATTAATGTCGCTTCATCATGCTAATTAAAGCCTGCACTCCGCTTTGTCAACAGAATACCCGACAGGTAGCTTCGTCAGAAGTTACAATAAACAGAAGTAAAGAAAGCACTTTGTGTATTACGTATAGTTTGTAAGTAAACAATGAACCCTGAATGCACACTTTGCTCCGCAGTCATACCGTTCGTTCTCGAAAGCTTTAAGGCAAATGAACAGGAAATAAGTATCCAATAGTTCCCGGGCAAACATCTAAATTCGCGACTCCCGATTCAAACATTCGAATGAAAATCGGCTGAACTTTTTAAGATCCTTATTTTTCGGCGATATTCTCACGGACTCGTGAGAATATAAAGAAGAAGTTTCCTTTGTCCTTTTTCTGGAAAAACTTCTTCCATACTGTATTCGTTTCTAGGTGCACAGTCCAAGATGATATTACTTACGCGGCGGTCGGAATTACGTTTATTTTACAGTCTATATAATCCCGAAGTTCCCGTTAAGTTCCTCATTTCCATAGGCGTATTTTATCGCCGGGAACATTAAAACTTTCGCCCTTGGCGAGAATTATGCCGCGATATAATGGTTCATGAAAGTACGACCGGAAGTGGTGGCCCCCGGTGAACGTGCTTTTAACAATGGAATTTTCACTCAACCATTTTTCCTTTAGGTTTGCCAATACGCCATCGGGCCCGCGTGTATCGACTCTATCGCATTATATAATGAGCCGACTTGCTCCTCTTGAACACCTGTAATTGCGTGTTCTTGCGAAGCATGTGAATAGGGAAATCTATTACGCGAATGATTACGAGGAACTCTGTGAATATTTCGAAGAGGAATTGTGTGAACAAACGATGGTAGCCGTGAGATATTGATTATTGGACGACGAATATTTATGCAAATATTATAGAAGGATGTTTTTACATATAGCAGATAAAATAAAAGTAAAATATAAACAGAGAATTGTTTGGTCGTAGGAATACTGTGAAATGATATTTTTTATTTTGTATAATGTATACGTATTGCATCCCGTGTGCTACGCGAATTTTCTACACCAGTTCTCCATATATTTGTTACCTTATTAATGATTGAAAGATTAATTTTTTAATACACTCTGCCAAAATATCGATCGAACATTCATCTAATTTTGTACTTATGATATTTCAGTTTACAATACTTCTTGCGCAACTATCTGAACTTCGTAGAATTCTTATTACCCCACCTCTAGCTTTATACAATATGTTTAATATTTCTCGCCAATTTTTCGTAATATATTTCTTTCACGAAGACTGCAACAAAGAAAATCTATTTATCGTACAACGATTACTACACCAAATTCCTCATCCTTCTGCCATCCTTAATATTACCGTAGATACCATCTTCCATTCACCCCATGAATTAAACGCAGCAGAATATAATAAACACCGATGTACGCGTGTTCAACCATTTACTCGCAATGAATTCACGTTATCGCCTCCTCTGTTTTCACAGATGACTGTCCAAATTGTGTGGACGAGCACAGCGGAAGCCTGGCCGCGTCAAGATGGACGATGCCTCTGTTGAAGCTCGGCGAGAAGAGATACTACCTGGGGATCTTCTTCAAGGTATCACAGCTGCCAGTCACTTTGATTTATCTAACCGTCCGTCCGGCGGACGCGGCCTTCCGGACATTATCAAATTATTTCCATGCCCGTAACTTTGCCGCTCCCTGTCTCTCTGACGCTTTACGGTGCATAGAATGCCAGGCCACCCTGTTATCGATCTGTTCACCTGAACGCAAACGCGTCCAATTCCCTGCACCACCTTCTGTCGCGCGGCAAAGAGCGCGGAAAAGAGATGTCGCCGATCTGAACCGTGTCTCCAAGGATTTCTAATGATTTTCTGTCGAAAGGATCGCGTTGACAGCTTGCTCGGATCGAAACAAACGAGAACTGATAGGCAATTTCGATGCAAAGTGAAATGAGAAGTTTGTGCTCGTGGAATAGACACGTACAGTGTGCCGTGTAACTGGTGGTGGGAAATGATTGGCGGTCATTATTATATTTTTCATCTAACATCTAGTTCTACTGAGTGAATATTTAAAATAATTGAAATATGGTGTACTGAAAAGTAACGTATTTAGCAGCAATGCAAATAATGCGTCATCAAAGTTTTAGTAATTCTTGCAGTACAATAAAGTTGTTATATTAGGAAATGAAAAATTTACAGAGCATTATTCGAATTTAGTAAAGGTACTTTCACGTGGCATCCGAAATTTATAAGCATAACAATTTCCCATTACAACATTCGCACCTAGTCACGTGTACGTATATAATTAATAAATTTAAAGTTGATAATTTAAGAACACTTCTAAGCCGGAACAAGCTTCCAACACGACTCTTGCCATTATTGAGCTCAGAGCCGTTTAAAATTATTTTTAACGATATTTGGTCCAGGTACGAACCGTGTTAAGCATCTCGTCTAATTATCCACTCGCTCCGCCACTATTTCACCATTACCATCACTTCACATGAACATCAGAGACACGCAATCCCACGTTAAGTCGCCTCAATTGCACATCGGATTCTCAACGACACACCCCGTCCACCTAGCACACAATTTCACCCCCAATTCGTCCGCCTTGAAGCAGGAACAATGTCGCCTCAGCAACGATCGATGCTCAGAAGTGCCATTAACCCATTTATTACGTATTCGTGTCTAGTTTAAATCCCTCGTTCACTTTATCACGCCCTTCGTTCTAACCTAGACCCCATATAAGGTCCCCACATTCACCAGCAATGCTCTGAAAAGTAAAATCGTCGACGAATCGCGTCACCCACGTTTTTAAATCGTTGTTCGTCCACCAAAAATAAAGATCCACGATAGACAGATGGATCAACTGACCGACCTAAACTTTTAAACTTTCTCTCTGCCTCTTTCCCTCTTCCTTTGTCCCACATTTCCTTCTCATTTTCTATCGCTGTTCGTTCCCTTGTTACTCCACGAGACCAGTCACCCGACTTCCTTTACTCGCATGCAACAGAGCCGCATTATTAAGACGGATTTTGCAACGTCGACAGCGTGTCCGGTCCCTGGCCTTGCAACGATTTCTCTGAAAACGTGGGTAGAAGTGACGTAAGGCGTTCCTCCAGCGATAAATACCTACGTGCGTTTCGTAACGGTGCAAGGGGGAACGGTCACCTCGATCCTACCTGTAATCGGATCAACGGTGACGAACGCTTATCTGCTTTTGATTACCTCTAATGTCGTTGGTAAACTGTAACTATATGACGAAGTTCGTTTCGTCAAATAAATATTTTATTTATTGAGTTACAGTTGCAGGGAATTATTGATGGTTTTGCAATTATATAGCAATTATATAGAATATTTGTAATTATAATGATCAATCTTTTGAATACGATTTGCCATTAATCCTCTATATTTAATTTCTGTCTTTACCGATACAATAATAAATAGATGAAAATGCTCGATTTTAGAAATAAAATGCAATCACATCGAATTTACAACTACGAATGAGTCGAGTTACATTCGCCTTGAATATTCCACAAAGACATTTCAATTTTCGACCACCGTGAAAATCGTAGAATTCTAGTTTTAACAAAGCCCGTTTTCCCGTCTGTCTTTATATATCATTGTACGGGGGTAACAAATTTCAGTTATTCTTGTGGAACGCTGCAGGTATGCGCGTTGAGGTAGTTTCGTCGGACGAGAACAGGACACACGTTATATTAGAAATATTTCAATGGTAGCGCACTATGAAATATGCAAATGCCACGGGTCTGTGTTTCTTCTTTGCGCATACCCTATCGCGCGTAAAATATGGGAATGTTTGTTGCGCGGTCATTTGCCAGCCTTAATGGAGCGTCCCGGCAAATTTATGCAGGTTTATGCTCGCAGTTTTTGGGTTCGTACTTTCGCCGTGAAGCGTCTAGCCACTTCTTTTCTCGACGTTACGGGAAACTCGTAAAGAAAGATGCCCGGGTTATGAATAACCAATAACAGAGATGGATGTTTTGTTTTATAAAAGAGTTTGATAAGAGATGATAAACAATTCTTTTATACCATTGGGACTTTCGCATCGATGCAATCGAATGAACTCTACAACTTTAATAATGATTCCTTAATAGTTCCTTTAATAATTCATTTTCTTAAGAGACTTTGAATATTCGCGTTAATTAACTCTTTGAATGCTTCAATTATTATGCATTATACTCATGGTAAAAATTTACCAAACGATTGTAATTATAATGCGGAGGAGCGACGTGTTAACAGAACTTTATATTCATTAATTTTTTAAATTTCCCCACTGCGGACGCTGTCCACAAACGTGAATATAATTACAAAAATTGAAGCATATTATACAAGCACAGGATTGTCGTAAAAAATGTACAAAAAGAACCATGCTACGTTATTCTACGTATTTTAACTCTAAAAATTAAAACGAATTTCTCACTTGGAAATTTGCTGTCTTTCAAACTATCACCTGAATACAATTGTATATTCTTAAAAGCCCAGAAATGTAGAAAATAACTGCGGAATAAGCGAATGATTAAATGGAAACGAATGATAGGGAAGAACATAGAACGTTCCAATAGACTTAAATGTCCATTTCTTCCTTTTACCTGGCATAAAGCAAAGGGGTAATTGCGTGAGCAACTCGGTGGATTTGGTGTACGCGATTGCGAATAATTCTTTTCACGTTCATCGATTGCCATGGGTAATTTGTTGAGCAGAACGCGCGTCTGCTATACCCACTCTTCCAATAAAGAACAGGTATTTTCATCGAATTCGATTGAGGGCAATAATCGGCGAGTAAATTCGGTTACAGCATTAAAACGTGAAGTAAAAGTATGCTGGATTATATTGACGACTTCTGCGGTGGATTTCTCTCAAGGAATGAAGAATGTATTAAAAAAAAACACAACAACCTTGAAGTAAAGAAAAAATATTAACATTCGTCGAGTCCAAAAATGAGTGAGGAAAAATAGAATCAGATCTATCATAAAAAAAAAAAAAAAAGGAGAAAAGGGACGATCGAGAATAGAATATTGAAAGGGTTGAATGCCGTGAACGAGCTGCCAGGAGCAGTGCAGTTCCACCGGAAGAGCACGAAAAGGGGAGTAGAAGGGAGTTTGAGCGACATCGGTGCAATCGCTACGACGTTCTATTTATCGCGCTTTATTTGCATTCTCGCCAGGTTACACGTGATTTTTCCTTTCCCCCAGCCCTCCCTTTTTCTATTTCCCTCGGTGTACGGAGGTGAAACGTGTTCGAGTGACTCTTGGGTCCAGCAACCTCTGGAAAACATTCCTCCGTATCGACATGAAAATCGCATTCGGCCAGACTGTGGCGTCATTCGCGAATTTATGACACGTCGTGCCTTTGGCATTCTCATCGACGAAAAATATTGATGGGAACGTATGATGCATTGACGGGGAAAGAATGCTGTTAGGATTCAGAAAAATGATATTCTGTGTTATACATCGAAATCATGTGTCTGCACAGGTGAATAATAGCTCATGGGTATATTATACATTTTATTAAATGATATAGACAATATTTCATGTATATGAAAAAGGATATTATTAATAATTATGGAGATCTGACAGTACTCGATAGATAATGGTTTATTCAATATTGGTATTACGCATTGTCGATATTTTCAAGCGCCAATAGAAGAAGGTACTTAATATTTTTAATTGATACTGCTGTAGAGTATTTACTATTTGCATATCTTTTTATTATTCTCACTTTTTGACGCCGTGGTGTTCAATATCCTCCTTTGTTGAAACAGATAGTCAATGGTTTACAAGACTTTAAGGTTTAAAGCACATTTTTGCATTATTAAATATATTGCTATTCAGGTACATTCTCGATTTGCTGTTACGTAGTTAAATAATTTTAGCGCTTAAAGATCGGAAGCATGCATTTAGTGAAAACATATAGATCATTATGTTTTCGTGAAATTATTTTTCCCATATGTTTGATGCAAATGTCACTTACTTAGCGACGTGTTAATTGATTTAATGTAATAAGTGTCATGCAACAAGCATGTTACACATCGTGCTATATTAAAACGACTTTGTTTATTTATATATTATTTCGAGGTGAAAGTACCAACATTATTCTATCCCGCATAATCCGGCGAACAATTATTGTTAACATCCAACCTCGTGTCCGCTTTAAATGCGCCAAATTCCCTTCGATGTCTGACCACAATAACACAGTTAATTACTATTCAAATCAGTGCAAATGTCCTCGTCCAGATTCCCGCTTACCTTTTAGCTGATTTCACCGCAAACAGTGCCAAACAAAAGTGTTTGTAACTCACCCCGGTACCCGTTCCCGCGACTAGAATAAATTATAAAATACCCTCTCGTGTTTTATTAATAAACCGCAGGTAAATCCCCATGGGCAAGGTGCAACACCTCGCATGCATATTTGTAAACAGACCTAAATATATAATTGATTTCATTCGAGATATCGATCGATCATTAGAAGAGTTATTAAACAAACGTAAAAAAAAAGAAAAGACAGGGAGAACAAATATAAAATATTGAAAAAGATTAATTTGTGATTCGCCTCTGCATAACGTTCCTTGAACGAGATTATATTATTCGGATTATTTTTTTTAGGCCAACTGGTACAGGGCATCCCAGTATTGCCGGTATCACGGCATGCATCTAGCTAGTATAGCGTCACAAGAGGAAAACGACAGGCTGGAGAAGCACATTAAAGATTTCGGTCTTGGACACGAACACTTTTGGACCTCTGGCACCGATCAGGCAGAAGAAGGAACTTTCTTCTGGATGGCAAATGGAAGGCCCATCACGTTCGAAAACTGGAACGTTGGAGAGCCGAACAATTTCAGGTACTACAATCACGTGTATTGCTGTGTTAAGGTTGTACAATGCGTACAGTAAATTTTATTTTTACAAGGATATAAATATAATAGGTTGTCAGTGTATGTGATATTAACAGATATTCAAGCAAACTTTATGGATGGATAGAAAATAATAGAGATATGGTATCTTATCGTTAGTCCTTTTTTTTAATATTGTTGTTCAATTAATTCTGAACATCTTCACGTCATATCGTATCCCATTAACAAATATATATCTTTGTGGAAGTCTGGGTTCTAAATAAGGTAACTTGCCTTATCCTTATCCACCTCTATCCTTCCTTTTATTTTCCCCTTCTCTCCTAACTTCTTGAATCAACGCACTTGCTTTACTTACTTATACAATTACTAGTAGAATAAAAAAACTATAAAAGCGACAACAACAATAACGATAATAATAATAATGACCAGAGCGAAATCTTCTGCGGTGAAAAATCCATAGACTCCATAATAATAATAACAATGATATTAATAATAATGATTGCCTTTTTCTCAACGCATACAAAAATAACCAGAAATGATTCTCGTCCCTCCAGGATAATATCGCTGTAAGATGCTTTTAGAACAAGAATGACAAAACAAACATCCTAATTCGTGCCTTTGGTTGCAGATACGAGAACGGCGAGGAGGAGCACTGCCTCGAGCTGTGGAACAGGGATGGCAAGGGGTTAAAGTGGAACGACAGCCCGTGTAGCTTCGAGACGTTCTTCGTTTGTGAAGTGCAGTGATCGATCGATCCATTCATCCACCAACGGATTGGACGAAAAACAGATCCGAAAGTCATCGAGTAACGCGATTCGAACAACGCGAGTCATCCTCTCTGCTATCGCTCCATCGTTTTTCTTTCGTTTTTTTCGTCTGTTTTTTTCCTTACTTCCAGAACCTTGGAAAATAAGATAGAAAAGTGACTTTGCGTGTATGTATTATGTATACGTGTGTATGTGTGTGTTTATACCACATGGACCATCGTTTTCGACTCGCCTGATGGATCGATGAATCGTGAGGTTGGATCTTGCTCGTGAAGAAATCTCGATGGAACAATACGAACAACGATCAAACACTTTTAAGGATATTCTTGTGAAACCTAAGTGCACGATCCGTACTTGCATTTCGTATTACACCGTTCATATACAAAGTATGCTCTATTTTGTATATAATCAAATTTGTCCACTCAGCTTCTTCTTAGAATATCCTTTTCTTTATCGTGCAGGAATGACGGGATTGTTTGGTTTATTGATAAACAGAAGTGCCGGTTTATTTCTCACGTGCTACCTGTCACTGTTCTCACGATTTCGACGTTTCTATAGATATTACTACTTACCGTTTAAGCTTAGACATTACTAAGTTAAGGACTTGTCAAATTCAATGTCGATAAGTTTAGTCGTCTGTTGTTAATATAAGCAAGCCTGTGTTTGTGTAACAGATAGTTTCGATAATAGGCAAGCCACTGCTTGTGTACATCACGTATATTTTAGTAAAAGACGCGTAGGATTAATGTTAAAAGCTCCACTCTAGGAGCAAAGGTTATACCCTTAAACAGTCAGGGAGTCACGAAGATTCGAGACTTTTCAAATCGATAGAAATATAATACATACTTTGATAAATGAAAAATTATTATACATACGGCGTTTCATCGATTCGCAAACTTTCTGAATTTTCTTTCGCCCTTGCATTTCTTCTGTTCTCTCCTGTCTACGTTAACAAAAGCTTGTTCCAAGCAGCACGAAGACACGGGGAGAAATCGAAAGACTTTTAGAGTTGAAGGAGAAAATTAACGACGTTTTAACTCAAGTAACATAGCGATTATTCTATTGTATAATTAACATCAGAATTTAAGAAGCAGATACAGTACGGCTCGTAAGTGTTCGAACGCCTGTTATAAAATAAAGTATTTATTAAACCAGATTATTTTCAATTCTGTTTTTGAAAGCTAGACTAACATACAGTGTTACATATTTGACAAATTAATTGTTAATTCCACTCTACCTCCTCCTTTGTACAGATTGAATTAAATATATTTTGCACCGGTGCTAGTACGTAATGAAAAATACAACAGGTCAATAATTGTAAGAATACGTAGCTGAAAAGAATAAAATTACGAGAAACATTCAATGCAATACCAATCCAATGGTACTCGCGGTTATAACAAGGGGGTGTTAATTCAATAACAAATGTTTAAAGATCGTATAATTATATTAAAACGAGTATATTAGGAGTAAAATATCAAATCTGTATCGTTGGAATAACTGCGAGCGGTACTGTATGTAAATTTTGTTGTCTGAAATCGAACCTCGTGTTCCGTGCGATTGGCGATCAATTTTATACGTACGCCATGAATGAAATTCGTACGATCGGAATTTCATACCAGCTTCAACGCATTTACGAATTGGTCCGGCGTCGAAACGGAAAAACTCTGACGCCCGGAAGCAGTGTTGTACATGGCATCATTTAGCGCTATGCAATAAAATCCAAGTTACATTTCAACGTCCTGCAGTATTTCTCAATTTCCCTGGAACGTCGAGGTGTAATTGTTCGAGCCACTTTTAGGCCTTTCGCTGTCATAATTTTGTCGCGAGAACGTTAATTCCTATAATTAAAAGTACATTTCTGAGGAAAATTTAATTAATTTCTTGACGATTTAAACTAGTGAAAGCGGAGCAGCTATTTAATGAAATTATTTTACGAAGCATTTTAAAACGTTATTGAATTTAAATAATTTTTAACTTACGATTTATATCTACACCACAACTTTTATGCCAGATATTTAAAAAAAAATCCGATAAGATATATTCGAACTGTAAATATTTTTGATATACATTTCATCATAAATTGTAGGTACATGTCGGAATATAAAATGTAATATAGTACAATATAATATCGGTTAATATAAGTAGTAGGTACTGCAAAGTACTGTCAGGCGTAAACTGTTCATTAAAATATTAAAGGGCTCTCTGGAATTGATTTCTTATTGTTTCTTACGTAGCCATATCAGGTAAATCGATTGTACTGCATTAAATAATTTTGTGATTTGATCACCTGTATTTTATGTTTTGCTAATTACTCAAATTTTCTAAGCATTTTATCAATAACATGTAGCTTTAACTGTTGCTTTCCTTCGATTCTTCTCTGCAGTGGCTACTGGCCACTAACGTAAATATGATCAAAAAACTGATATTTGTGAAAAATTTTCTGCGAATTATAACTCTGGCAATTTAAAAATTACGATAATATTTCTCGCTCGGCAATGTAATTTTTTTTCCAAGCTCTCACCTAATTACTGATATAATTATATAACTTCAAACAGCCATGTAGTGTCTTTAAAACACACGCACATGAAAATACAAAAAAAAATCGAATAATGGTGAACGAATGTATGCTGTCTGCTATAGAACCCGAGGAACAAAAGCAGGGGAGGTTGAATTCGGAAACACCCTTGTACGGGAACACAGAATCGTGACAAAAACGCTTCGCGGTTTATAGTCGGCGGCCGACCGTTCTCCAATCGTACGTTTCAACGAATGGAATAAAAGTTTCGCGTTTCGTACGTGAACGGTTCGTTTTTCCTGACTGACGCCGCAGCGTCGAAGCGTCGAAATGCGTTCGAACGCTGAGAACAAGCACGACGGTGCGCGCTTATTGAAAAAATCCGGGAAAACCAATAATAAAACGAACGAAAAAAAAAAGAAGACAGAACAACCGTCCAACGAACAGGCCGGAAAATGCTCGAAACTGTAATGAAAGTTGCTATTCTGGAATATTGCATTCTCGTAGCGAATCTTTTCCGATTGACGCGACCTATGCAGGTTTCGTCGTTTCAACGTTCTTCCTCCCCTGTTCTCCCACCCCTATTTTGGACGGGCACGGTCCATCAGCGTGTGAGTTCTCTGTACAGGATTGACAGAACCAATTAGTGGTTGCGTCGATTTTTCGTCGTTTCTGAGGGAAAATAACAATACCACCGGGCAGAAGTAGCGAGCCGGTACAGAATGGGAGAGAAAAAAAAATGTGGACGGTGGTGAAGCGGCTGTAAAAGCGCGTGACACAAAGGCGGCAAGGGAGCTGGAAACTGGTAGAAGGTAATGGAAATGAAATTGATAGGGTGGCAAGGTTACGGCGCTCACGACTTCCGGTATTCCATGTTCTCGACGGTGGATGAGGGTTAATCGAAAGGGTTGCGGAGAATTAATTAGGAAGACTATAGCCAGAATTATGGGGCGTGTTCGAGGGCGGTAAAATATTCTGAACGGTTTAGTCAAATATTTGTAATTAAATTATTTGTAATTAAATTGAAAATGAAATTTCAATTCGGTCGAAACTGAACGAATGTTATATGCATTGCGATCAAAGATCTTAATGGAATCTTGTAATCGTAAAAAGGAATTACTTCAAATGGCTAAGGAGTGAATAGTGTTTGCCGTTCAAAATTGAACAATTTTATTAACAATTGCAGAAATCGCGAAAATAATCATCAGGACCAGAGATAGTTGCAAATTAAAGAATTCAGAAACTGGAACGTGTGTCGCCATCTCCCGCCTGGTGTTCATCGAGTAAGGTCGAAGCTCACATTCTGGAATACGCAGTTAAATATTTTAAATGAATTTTTCATCACTCTACAGGGAATTTTTGAATTAACCTGGACTCTAATTAAACTTCAAGCTGCCCGTTTTAACAACCCTTTGACCGCCGCACATTTCATTCATTGACCCTTTAACTACCGCTGGCATCTTTCGCGCAGAATTAAACCGGCTGCCACTAAAGGTATTAAAAATGAAGCGAGAATTTGAACACCTGCTCATTGTTTTAGCAGAATCGAAGGTCGAGATTATTACAATGGTCCAAACTGCAAATTTCCTTATTTTTTAATTGTTACAATTTTGACTGGCACGCAATTTAATTCATTGACTTTTAGCTACCGCCGGCATCCCTTGCTTAAGTCTTACCGTCCACCGCCACTCTATTTTTGGTAGTGTAATCAGGATACATTTGTTGAGTAAAACGCATTCAATTTAGTATTATTTAAGTTTGATCGTATAATCTTCATTATTTCAGAAAATATGGCAGCAGAGTGTTAATCGTCAAATAAATCACCCTTATTGTTTAAAAGTTATTCACAATTGAAGAAATAACAAGGGGTACTACATATGCAGCTTATTTCTTACCCTCAATTTGAGCCACAATCGATAACTCCTACCCTAGAGATGCCGGCGGTAGCTATGAGTTCTTTTACGGTATTTCCTTTTTAAAGTATTTGGAATTAGGTTCTTCCAAGAATTGCTTAGGTATGAAAATAAAAAGAGCAGTGCAATTCTTTTTAATGAAAATTGAATTTAATTAATAAAGATACAAGTTACCAAAATCTTTACATTTCAACTTACAAAGTAATACGTACGAAATATTCTTTTAAATCTATTTATATTTTATAATTAAATCTATTAACATTTATGTAGTATAAGAAATGGCGAGGTTGCAAGGTTTCCACTCAAAATGCGGTAAAATAGCGAAAGTAAAATCGCAGATCAATTTTTCTGTGGTCATTGCAAAGGGGAGATTTCAATCTTCCAAACCATGATGATTTCAGTCTCGACAAAAATTTCTTAATGTCCGTAGAGGCATTTCAATTTATAGAAATGTTTAAAATAAAAGCCAAGGCAGAATGCTCTACGAAGTTTTATCATAAAGTTACAGGAGTTCAAAGATGGACACAATTTATTTTTTCAGTCACAATTTAGTCCCCTAATTTTTTTGAGTACTTTATGTCGAAAATTGCTGACTCGTTATTTAATTGTAATTCCCATCGTTCCAAAAGCCCTGATATCCTATTTTATTCTGAACCGATAACGTCGCATGTGACACGAAAATGTAAACGGAGGGGTGCGTACCCCTCGGACCGAGGGTGACAAAACAGTGCATGGTATATCTCGTTTAAGATATTGTAGAAGTACACTTTACCGAGTATGGTAAAACAGAAGTTGCTGTAGTAGCAAGACTTATGCTTTTCGTTAAGAGAGTACGCTGTTTCGATGGATCATTTACTCCAGGTACTGTACCATTACTAATGGGGTGTACTTATCTCAAATTATTTTTAACGCAGTGATATAGACAGCAATATTTTTATCGGTGTGTATGTTGTAAACTGTTCTTCAATTTATCAGACTGAACTAATGATTTCCATTTGTCTGTCAGAAAGACCAGGGATGGTGAATCAATCGTGATAACAATTTTTTAAAAATTGTATTGTTTAGAAATGATCGCATGTAAAATTTAAAAACATCTATGTCACTGTATATATAATATATTTATGTAGATTGATTCGATGGATGTTGATTAGATGAAAAATGATACGAAATGAAAATTCATTTCATCAGTAGACTGCAAATTGTAGTTTTGTAAATGACGTAGCAGTGCGCAGAAACTTCTTATTCCTTTCGTTTAGTTTATAGGGCTCACGTTTCAAGAGGGAGAGTGATGAAAAAAATTGCCAGTATGTTATTAGTAAAGTTAAGATGTAGAAAGTGATTGAAACGTATTATGCAATGGTTTTCTTGTCTTGTAACATTTATAAGCAACGAGTTTAATTTTATAATTTCAATATTTTCGCTTCGCTATAATGCATAATTTTATTGCACCCAGTACATGAAATATTTCAGTGCAAAGTAGAATAAGAAAATGCATTAAATATAGAGAAATAAGGAATTGCTTCCTATTATAATTCATTCACGTTCATCTTATAATCTTCGTTGAATTAGATTGTCAAGTATCCAAAAAAAAACTCAATGCCTTGTAGAAGAATCCCCTTATAATTACTTTCCAACAATATTACCACACAAAGGCCAATAGAAAAGATGAATTACGCAGCAGATTTATTTCATTAACATGCACGGGATAATAAAGTGCTCGTAGTTCTCGACAGTATAGCGAATAAAATTAGGGTACCTGTGCAAGCCTCAAGGGTTAATAAATAAGCGTGAAAGAAATAGCGCGCGATAAGACATACGGATGGTATCGGTAGGCGAGATCGTGCCGACGTCGCCAAAAGCGGACGACGCCGGTATTTTTAATGGAAAGCCGAAGGCAAGTTGAATAGAACAAGCTTTTGGGGAAGGGAAGCGACACTCAGTTTCTTTGATCAATAATGAAAGTTCTCTCTGTCTCGGTTTCACGTTCTCCTCCATTTCACTGTCTCCTTTGGCCCCGAGCTATTGGCCCTCTTCCTCTCTTCCTCCCTCCACCATCGTTCTCTATCTTATCTTATACATTTTTAACCCTTATTCCGGTTCGCCCCCGCGAGGAGGAGGACGAACCAGTGCACGAAGGCTCAAAGCGAAAGCCAAGTTCTAACAAGCCCGGAGCCTCGTGCCCGTCGCTCCCTGGCCCTCTCCCTTAAATAATCCACTCCCCGATCCATTCGTGCGGAAGCCTTTTTGTAAAAGCCTCGATAGCGTTCATCCACTGGGAAGAGAGTCCTAAAGAATTCGGAACTTTCGCCGGTCCTCCGCTGCCGCTTGCGGGAATTAAGAGTCACGTGTCTACGGATCGTTAGAATCCGTCGGAAAATATTTCGCCGTGGGATCAGACTCGAATCGGGGGTTTAAGTCGTCTTGTTTGTGTGCAAACCCCTCGACTCGCAGAGGATGGCCTGACTTTTAAGATGTCTGAACGATTGTACCAGCTGGAAGTGCATTTTACGCAGTTGCATTACGTACATCGCGATGCATCGGTTGGCAATTTGTTGGCGGTACTGGGACTGTCTCGGCCGTTTCCGCTATCGTGGTTTTTAGCCCTTGTAAATATTGTAACAGAAGGCACTTTCCTTCGTTCGCGGTGAACAGGTCCATTGTAAGTCGTTTCCTTTGACATGGGCGAAAAAACGAGGTAAGGGACAAGCTTCTTGTCTCTTTCTTCGACCTAATAAAAACCTGAAAAAGATCGGCGAGACTGTCGTTATAGTAAGCACAGACTCTTCGTCCTTTCTTTGTAGTTTTCTTCCTCTGCTTTCTCCCTTGTTTCACCGTGGAGGTTGGGGCGGGGTAGGTGGATGGGGGTGGAGTGGTCGGACGGATTAGTGTCCTCGCGTAGGATACTGGCACGCTAAGCAAGCGATGCGCACGGGGTACGAGGAGTACAAGGGAGAACGAGAATTCTCACAAAGCCAAGGGAGCGGAGGAAAAGAGGGTGGGGGGTGGCAGGGCGAGGAATAATGCTTAACAAGCCGACTTGAAAGGACGGCCGCCATTTTGAGTCAATACTTGAAAGTCTTTGCTCATTAAGAATATTTTACGTCTCCCTCTTCCAAAGGAATCACCACCCTGCAGCGGATCACCCCCACCGCCCCCTCACCCTCCGCTCGACATCCTTCTTTTTACATTTTTGCTTTCTATTCCTCTCTCGTTCTGTTCAGCCGGTCCATCCCCCGGTGGTTGCACCCTCGAAGATGGAAGTTATTTACGCGGCACTCCGGGCGCCCTCCACCATCGCAACCCCGTAACCATTCCCTTTCCTCCACGCCAGCCACCCCTTTTCGTTCAGTAAGACGAAGCCAAGCTCTCCCACCACCTCGCCTCGCTCGCTCTCACCCTCTTCCTCACCCTCGTTCCAGTCGCTGTTCCACCATAGACCCCGATGGCCAGCGCAACTCCCTCCCCCAACGTGGCCTAAGAGAATTCCGACTACGCCGCTGGGGTCCACCTCCCCGTTCGACCGCCCTTCGCTACCCTTCCACCTTTCGACAACGCTCGCCACCGCCAGCAACTTTCCTCCGCGTAATCATCGTCCCATTTCGCGGCGTTTTTCCTAATTCCTACCCAATTTCGCTTTTAGCATTTCAATTTATGCCCGCGAACCGATTTGTTAGGCCGTGCCGACCCTCTCGAAGGGTAAGATTACGAGGCAGCGACGGAACCAACAGGAATTTCGATGGACGAAGCGCACGTTATTGCACATGCTCGATTGAAGCTACCTTTTTGTATCGTTTTGTCGTTTTACCTTTTTTTTATGAGTTTAATATGTCGATGATTTGTTTGGAATTGTTTTGCCACTTTGCATCGTGGCAAGGGGGTTCGATTTCATTTTGTCGATTTAAGCTGTGAATCGCTGGCAAAATTAAATTCTGTTAGAGTAGTTAGTTCGATATCTTATGACCTACTTCAATTCGAACGTTTAAAACGGTGGCTTCATATTTTTCTTTCTTTAATATTCTATTTGGCTGTATATATTTATTTGCATTTAATGGCAACCTTATTACCACTTGTTCTGAACATACCGGGACGTCTTTCCGTTTATTTCCATTAAAGCCTGAAGGCCAGTACATGGAATAAATTTGTAACTCGCGGTGCTTAATAATTTTCAATGCACCGAGGAATTACTTTTTAATTACATTTTTAATTCCCTCACTTTGTTACGGGTTCTGCGTCAGGCTGGAACGTTTAACACGTTTAAGTGGGCGTTATAGTTGGGATTTCGTATATCATGACCTGTAAATTTCATTAAGTCACGTAACTGTATCTACGCAAGATTATATCAAACTTTGTTGTGCTTCATCTAATCTGGGTTTACCTTCGTTATTGAAGTTATTTTGGAGGTTACATTTTAAAGCAAGTTAAAACTTCCAACATTAAATACCGGGCGATGTAAAAAGTGGTATAAGCTATTAGCTGTTTCCTACAATTCAAGCCTGACACCTTGTGCTCTTTATATGCTAATTACACGAACATCGTCCGAATGCAAACGTCGTAAAAACAATGCGACGCGCCCATTTCCCTGCTGTAGAAAACAACGCGCCGGTACCATTTTGTATATCCCTTTGGCCTTTTAATTTAGCAATTTATTGCGTCACATGCCATCTCGTGTCGGAATTGTATAGGGGATGTTCTGTCAGTACGTGGTCCGATGATTAATGGTTGCGTTCTCTACGGTGCCACTAAATTTCGTGTTACGACAACTGTGTATGGTACATACAATTATTCATTCAAACTTGAGCACATACTGCCATACTGTTATTACTTTGTGGAAAAGCGCAGAGCACAAGAGTTTCTTATTTACGTCGATAACGATCCTCTGTATCCCCGATCAATTTGTGGAATATATTTTCCAAACCACTTTCGTTGCAGTGTTAAGAAATGTGTTAGAAAAATTACCAGCCGATACTTTTTTGCAATATAGGAGGGCGTGTAAAAATTTAATTTGTATAATTGTAACGCTAATACACAAATGGAATATTGTCCACGATTGCTCAAATTATTACTAATGTATAGGTAACAATTGATTTATTGCTACTGCCTAAAAGCTATCTGATGACGGCCAGGCAATTCATTTGACTTGAATGCCATCGAAAATGTTTAGAGATATTGGAGAAAATAATGAAGACATAAAGGATACGATAACGCGGTGTATACATAGCATATCGAAAAGGGTACATGTTGCAAATCAAGGTGAAGAGGTTGTGAGGAAGCGATGCACGTGCGTAAAGTCTTAAAAGTTAATAAACCATGTTTTAAAGTTTGCGTAGATCTCTGAATTTTACTAAAAATATGAAAAGTATTGGAAAAATCGAGTGACTCTAATTCTTTGGCCAGAGATCATATAAAGTCTCGATTCCAGTGTTTTTAATTCGGATGATATTTTTCTGCTAAATATCCAATATACTTGGTGGCCTGATTTTGTAATTCTCTTCTAACTTAGAGTGCGTAAGAAAATTGTTCGTTTCCACATTTCTATAAATTTCGCTGAAATTTCGGCGGCCTCGAAATTCCAATTAATTCGCAAAATTGTCAACGTACCTTCCCTTCTTACAATACCGTGTGCAATGGAAAAAAAAGCACGCAACATTTCAATAGCCAGTCCAACCAGACCTCTTCGGTCTGTTCGTTAGCCGTAACGAACTTTCGGAACAAAAACGCTTGCGTGTCGAGTTTTTAAGTCATCGCGAAGGTATTTCGTGCCTGGCAGGCGAACGGTGCACGCGGGAAAGACAATAGACCGATATACCCCCGTGCGTGAAGGGCGGTGGGGGGAGGGCTGACTGTAAAAATAAATCACGCGTGCAACGTCGCCGTTTCTCGTTCAATTGTATCAACTTTAACCCCTTTTATTGTATCGCCTTTTTTTTCCATCGTTCTCTCCTCGCCGTTTGACCGGATTCGCAAGCGACCCTCACGGTTTCTCTTTCTCCTGCTGGCCCGCGCGAGCGAATCAGGTTCGAAGCTCGCCCGTGCGAACACAATCGACTGTGCACGAACGGCAGAAAGCGCATATAATAAGCCGCGGCGAGAGAGACAGAGTGAAACAAAAACTGGTCTCGCTAGGTAAAACAATAGGGGGTTCTTCTGGCGGGGAAAGAACCGGAGAGAAGCAGGCGAGCAAGCGGGAAAAAGAGAACTCGGTGAAAGAGTCGGCGAGAAATAGAGGAACACAGGGAGGATAATAGAAAGAGAGAGAGTGAGTGAGGGGGATAGAGGCAGAGATAGAGAGAGAAAGTAGAAGCGCAGCAACCCCATCGAACCGCGTCACGACGTGTGTGAAATTCAAGAACCTGTAGCGCCAAGAAGAACAAAACGACGGTGCCAGCTGCACGATGCATACGTTATTAGCGCGACGTTTTGTCCTTCCGCCTCGAGATCTCAATATACCTGTATCGGCGTGCCGAAAAAAAGATCATCATAACTCGTGAGACAGTACGCCAGGTTGGCCGAGACGGGGAGAATTATTCCCCTGTCCCATTTCGCCGCGAGATCTCTCTCTTTTTAGAGCAGCGTGTTCCTCCATCCCCCGTCTTCTTTCGTTCCCCGTTGGTTCGCGCGAACCGAGAGAAACAGGTTCCTCTTTATTCGTCCTGCTTATTATGCGAGTTATTGTTTTCGCGAGACACGAGAGCCCCGGGAGTGGTACTGGTTCAAGTGAAGAAGAAAAAAAAAAACAAGTCCTTGAGTGATTCTCTCCCGCTCCCCCTCCCTCCTCTCCCTTTCTCTCTCGTGCATCTCGTTCTCAAGGGTTGCGCGAAATAATTATCATAACTCTGTATCGGTAGCCTGTTTCAAGCACCCTCTCTAGGCGCTCTCTGCTGTTGCGAAAATCTCGCAGACGGCTCTCGTGAGAAACGAGGAATAAATTGAAAAAAATATTCCTGGATAGGTGGAATGTTTTGGAACGATGGCACGGTGTACGTTGGCGTTCTCACACGATGATGGACAGTGGTCCACGTGTATTGCGGCCCCCTGGAGTATGGTCGAACGGGATGGTGATCGACGGCAGATGCCCAGAGACGACTGGAAAGAGGATTTTTTTTGCCGTGGGCTCCCGCGGACCCGTCCAGGTGTCCATTGTGGGTCCGAACCAGGATTCTCGACCCTTAATCCTTAACCCTTTGGCCGCACGCATCCGCCGGCAAGCACCCATTTACCGAATCTGAAACAATGCCGACCGGACCGCACCCCGGATGCGCACGTTTATTAAGTAATGTCCCCCCTCTGGTTTTGCGCTCAACAGCTGCCTTGGCAAAAAAAAAAAAAACCACTGTTGCTTTTGTCTATTGCTTATTCTCATTGCTTCGGGACGGTTTCGTAAGGATGACGCGTGAAGATCGTTACGTTGAGTCGAAACGATATCGTTTGACGAGACCTTTTATTATTTTATATGCAATGTTGTAATTACTTTGTATTGTTTGAGCGAAAATTGATTTTAAATGATTTTTTCCTTGGATACGCGAATGTGCATATTGTCGTGATGCTTGCGTTAAGAAACACGTGAATAGTATTATAGTTCAATAAATTGTTTCTTGAGAAAACAATTTCAACAGATTCTTCTGTATCAGATAACTGTTAAATAACTGATAAGGTCAATTTTTATATTAATCGCACTTGGTTCAGTTTTAGAAGTTAGCTATTAAATGAAATCCTTCTTCCTTTTGAATTGTTGAAGTATATATATACATGTATGTAGTTGATCACTATTTTATTTCATCATCATTTTAATTCGAATTTTCCTACTCGTTGCAGCTTTATCTATTATTCGTATACTTATATTTTCAGTTGCACCATTCAGGTCAGATTCCACTAACATATATCACAACTTCTTTCTTTGATTTTCCTTTTGCCCATTTTTCCGTGCTTCTTCGATAAAGGGCAAGATCATGCAACGAATAAGATTTAGAATGAAATAAAGAATACGAATCTGGGCCACTTACTAAAATTGCCTTTCCTGTGTGAGTAATCTACATAGGCACCACACGATGGTCCAGTTCTGGTACAACGAATTACTATAAGGGCGAATCAGTATGGAATCTTGAAGGGGTCACGTGAAACCTGACCGAGTCCATGAGCTCACCCCACCACGTGGACGACGAAAGGGTGGTCTTTGCCATTGGAACCAGTCCTACGTTCATGCAAAATGCAAGAGGCCAGTTTGAAAACGACCGGCCATCATATCTCCACGTTATTACTTCTCTGAATTACATCCGTGGGGCAGTAAAAATCAGTGAAACGAGTCACGAGGTTTTTGCATCCTCGAGAGTCGTAGACAGCGGAGTAAACGAGAGGGAAAGGGGTAAATGAAAGTAATTGCCAGAGACGCCGGTGGAACTGGGAGAATTGATTTCCGATGTTTCACTTAACGATTTTAAAGTGTTTGCTTCGTTTGAAACGTTGTGGTGTACCAATGTATACCGCGCTTGTGTTGTTATTTCGTTGTTCAACGGAGCAGGTGATTTTTTTTACTGTTTACTTCTTATCAGTATTTCATGTGAAGTGAGGGACTGGGCACAGTGAAGAATTATATGTTGTAAATAAAATTCGGAGGCGAAAGTAAATATTACGTGCCTGTATGGATATGTGCAAGCTACACTTTTCTGGACCAACAGTTGTTATATGTTTTCCGGGGAAGCCAGAAAAATACTCTTGAAGTAACAATTCTGTCGGTGTCTTACAAATTGTGTATTTTCATTGTTGAATTTCTTTAAGGGGGTCGAAATGTTGTATAATTTTTAAAAATTACTTATTTTATGGTTCGCATCTCTACTTAGTATCTGCAGAATTTATTATGTTAAATTTTCTTCAATTTAATGTTTTTCTTACTCTTTTCACGCTACCGAAGAAACTTTTATTTTTTTCCATATAATGGAAGATTATTTCATGGACTTTATAATTTCCAATGTTTTTTATTTGCAATATTATTTACGCAACTTAAACCGAATTCCAAATATCACCAATTTCTTGGAAATAGAATATAATTCACTTACCTATTTGTTTAATTATATTCAACAAATACTCGTACAGAGTTAAATAAATAAAGCGAAAAGATATATTAAAAGGAAAGTATTTAGAGTCATAGCAAAATTCATAAATTAAATGAATTTAATCTTGGCAAGTAGAAAAAGACAATTATAGTAAGACGGTCGAGGATAATTCTGCAGAAGCTATAGAAAAAGATGGAAGGCAATTAAACATTTCTATAAAATAAAAAGTACTTTAAATATACTTTAGAAGAAGAATATACTAATAATGAGAAAAACAACTACGCTGTTTTCTATTCAGAAGAGCTTAATTCTCTTTTTTAATACTGGAACAGAAATTTGACTTCGGTAGATTCAAGTAGCACTGCGCCAATTAATTTTAATTAGCAAAAAGTTTTTCGGGTCGCCACTTTAAGACGATGACCTTAATCTCTGTAGGATCAATTAGTCACTGATTAATTCTCGCGAAGTATCCTCTCGGCCATTTCCTCTTCGATTGTCTGTGAAATTATCGCGCGTAATTCAGCCCTCATAATGATCAGCTCGACTTTCTTCCCCTCGACTTCCATAAAGCTGCAGCCCATTCTCGTCCGCGCCTAATTACAGCTAATTAGGACAAGATTCGAAGGGTGATTCTCGCTTTACACTAACGTAACTATTTCTTTTTTCAATCAAATGTAATGTTATTTGAATAATAGAATGGAATTTATGCAGACCGCATAAGGTCTTAAAATGTGAAAAATTATGTGGGGAATATTTTTCTTTCTTGACAATTTTATTGAACACCCGGAACACCCGGAATGAATATAATATTCAGCAGTCCGCCGTAATGTTTAATTTACAAAATAATATAATGTATAAATTTGTTGGATAGCTAATGGTCATAATTGCTAAAATCCTGTAGGATTCATGGACTATGTTGGAGTTCATCATTTGAATTGATAAAGTTATTAAATATAAATGACGTTCACGTCAACAAACAACATTAAGTCGATGTCAAATTTTCAACAATTATTTGCATCCTAATTCCATCTTACAAACAATTCAAGCTATTGAATTACCGTAGTAACATCGACAAATAGACAATTACTTTTATGTCCTTTTCAACGTTAACAAAGAATTGAAAAATTCTCATACTGTAACTAAGAAACAATAAATACATAAAAATAAAATAAACAACCATAACAAATTTCATCAAAATACCTTTCGAACTTGTCACGAAAGAAATTCGCAAGTCGTTTTATGCCTCGAGAAAAAACTAGAGGCTCCTGCAAAGGACCTTCGATAACGAACAAAGTCAGTTATTTCATCGGAATAATCCCGAAGAAGCGGATCTTAAAGGCAAACTGAAAACAGGGACAACAATTGCAAATGAGGGTGTGGTTGCTTAAAATGTCGGCCGCGAAATTGTCCGCTATGACCCCTTCTTTCTCCTTCGTGACTCGGAGGGTGGTTAGGTTATGGGGGACGCAGATCCCACCCATCCCTTTGTACGACGATGGTATGGAGCCATTGATTTTGAATATGTAATCTAAGGCATTTTATTATTCCGTCGTACTTCGATAGGGTGGAGGGTCGAGGGGGTGGCGTTCCTCTGTAGGCAGGGGCGGTTCGACCTCCACCGCCATCGACCTTCGTCCCTGGTCACAGTCGAATAGAAGAAGGGTGGGGTGAAGACGTGGGGGTTTCGAGGGTGATTCGATTCTCTGCACACTACTACCACCAGCGCCACACTCGTAAAACCAACACCACCACGACCACCACCCTCGAGTTCTTGACGCGTGATTGAATATTTTTTCGCTGTGCGCGATTGGTTCGTCGTACCGGTGGCAGGCAGAACAAACGAGTCTGGAAGAGATGGAGGGCGCTGGGGGAGGGTGGTTGGCGGTGGCTGCAGCCACCTGTCAAGCAAAAGAATCGCCATGGTAACCAGGCCCCGTCGCCATCGGCTGAAGGGACTCTGTTCGACGGGGGGGTGGCGACCCGGCCTCGCAAGGGGTGCCCGCGGGGCTTATATTGAATTTTAAGGAAGTTCCCGCCGGCGGAAAAGATACATGCGACGGACGGGGGTCATTTCTCGCGGGGAAAGATATCGACTGATTCTTTTATCACTTGCAGAAATTTTACTGCCGATGGAGAATCTTATGTCCTCTAACGAGGATGTTTGGTTCGACTTTGTGAATCATTTGTTATCGCTTCGTTTCTCTGTGAAAATTACCTGCACTTATCGTTGTTCTAGAGTTTCGTATTTATGAAGGGTATAAGGGATAGTTGCACGTATCATGATGATTATTTGATGAGTGGTGCAATCACGGGCGATACTACGTTCTCGCGATATGAAGGTTGTTACAGGAATGGGGGATGAATTTTTATACCGTAGCTTCAGCTTTGCTTAGGTTACACACAAATTGTCGCGCATGATTGCGAAAATTGAGGCGTTCCATTTTCTCGATTTTGTAATCAAGGAGTTACCTGGCGATGCGATTGAATCACTCTCGCGATTGCGAACGGCCTATATTTGAGTACTCTTCGTACAATTTTCTGGCGTGCTTCTTTTTGTCTTAAAAGGAATTGCGCGCCAAGGGAGAGCACTCGTAAACTTTCTGCGCTTCGCTGCATACACGTACCTGTAGAATTAAATGAACGGCACCGTTCGTCGATGTTTGTACAGAGAATATAAGGAAGATATCCCTTTGGCGGGAATAATGTTTTGCATTATTTTTAGGAAATTTTAGTGGCCGAGGAATTTTTTATCGGATATCGCCATCGATATTCTATTCTATGCGTATAGCAATAACGATGAAACTTATGAAACGCTGACCTGCAGTTAATTTTGAGGCATTTATTGCTAGCAAATTTTATATTAATTATTCTTCTGGGTTTAAATACCCATTAATGTAAATTTTTTACAACATTTACTAACGCCGATAGAATCATTATTAGCAAGGATTATTAATAGCTACTTTAATTATCATTTTTATACACTTCCCTTAATTCTTATTACTAATAGTATTAATTTTCCATTAAAGTGATCCTGGTTTATATTCACGCCACTTTTATGTACTCTTTAATACTCGATAATCAAGTGTTTGGTAGTAATTGAACAGTTACGTACATACTACATATTGCCAAAATCAGCTTAGAAACAAGATACCAGTATATTACACTCGCACGATAACTTTTTACATTTCCTCCTATTACCTGTTCTTTTCATAAAAGTATGCTTAAATGTTCGCCCCTATTGCTGTCAAAAAGTTTCTCACCAAGAGTAATACCTACATGCATATACGCAATACTTTCAGCTCTGCCAAATCTTCCAATTTATTTCGGCAATATTTAAAAACTACCGGGCCCTAAAAATTCACAATCAATATACCAAGTGTATAAATCACCCTCCTACTATCGAAGATTAAATCGGACTATCTACATCGCTGCTTGTGCAAAGCTCTTCCGCAAAATTTGCATCAAAGGCCGTAACTTCTCCAAGAAGAAGTATCATCGTTCAATAGGTTTAACTGTGAAGAAATCACGGCGGAATGGCGAATTTCTGAATTCGCAGTCTCGGTCGCTGGTGTAGCAAGTGGAAAGAATTCGCAACCCCGAGGGTCGAAGGCAAACGGGAGAAAGTGAGGACTAAAGAGGGGCCAGGGAGCGGAGGGTGGTGCACGCTAGGAGCCGGAGTCGGAGGCCCCTGTAATGATCTTACGGCCGTGGTAACTTTTTTAATCAGCGCCCGGTTTAATTATACGGTCGATGAGGAAGGTGCTCGTCCTCCTCTTGCTTGCGTTCCCTTTCTCCACGATTTCCACGTCCGCTCCGTCACTGCCTCTTCGAGCTTTCCTCATCAATCCCTCGTGCAGACCCGGCCAGTCGTCCTAACTAGGCACCGACTCGCAAACAAGATTTGACTTATTGCGCCCGAGCGATTTCTCCTTCGTTCTCTTTTACCCTTTGCGGCGAACCCGGCAGAAAATTTCGGAATCTTTCTCTAATTGAAATGCTGCCACCGCGGGCACGTTGCTACGATGGAATTTCGATCGTCGATGGCTTTATGGGATGGACTTGATAACGGTGGGATCGTTTGGTGGGATTTTTGTAAGGTTTATCGTTGGCGATTGGGATATGAAAGGATGGCGGTGTTGCGACGATTTTGACATTTTTCAGAAAGCTTTTTTAATATTAAGGTGGAAAGAATGGTACGAGATTGTAGTAATGAAATTAATGTTTAATGAACATTCCTTTTCGTTGTTCAGAAAGGAGAAATGACAGTTATACTTATACTTATTATAAAATTTGAAGTATTCTACTCCCACGGCAGTCAATTACCAATAACAAAATAGGGAATATTTGCAAACTATTGGAGAAGTATTTTCTTGCAACATTTTATTGAATTTTGTTAGCTATATCGTTAGTACGGAACTGTTTTTAAAATAGGTAGTAAATTCGTTTGATTAAATAGATGTGGTATTAATTAGAGCTGCAAACGAATTAACATACACTATTATGCCATGCTTCCTGTATTTAGTTGGATATTTGATCACGGTTTAGCTGCCAAAAAATTCGCAGTCTAGTTATAAGGGTCGATAGCTTAGTATTTTTTATTAAACATTGTAAAGTAGTAAATATTTTTGTTGCATAAAAGTTGACGCAGTGAACAGGTACGATATTGAAGTTGCATAAAATTATTCATGTTTTTTCTGCAGGGTTCTATATAGAAATTTGGTGGCATATATTGCAAACTTTATGTACAGAAAGCATATAATGTTGAGAATAACGAATGAACGAATAAACGAGGGTGGTTAGAGTGGGGGCCAATGGGGTGGTACCTCGACCAACGATACAATTCAACCTCCTCTTCTGTGCAATGGCGCACGTTTCAGTTTCATGTCCCTTAAATGTACTCGTAAAGTCTGTTTAATGAACTGATTAATTGTCGTAATAATGAATTGAAATTTACTGGCAACCGGATTTTTATGAAATATAATAGTACGAATATTTCGTACGGTTATCATTCCATGAAAGCTACCTGTCGTACAGTTTGCTTTGAATATTCCATGGAAATTCATTAAAATATTTAATTTGTTGCACTGATAAATGGCAAAAAATTTCATATTGACTATATTGCAATTGCGTGTATTTCAATTATAGAAAACATTTAATTACAGAAAAATACGAATGTCAAGTTAATACTATTTAAATTCTTGCTTAAACTCATTCAAAATAGAGAAAACGGTTTTCAAAGAAAATTCGCGTTACTTATTCGTGGCTAGAATTCTTTATTGGAACGTGTCAAAGGTCGACAAGTCTTGATCTTCTTGAAAAGGCAAGACTTACCCCTCAATGATGTTCGACGTGAACCTGCAGTGGTTTTACCTGGTCGCGTGCCACCTACCTGCTGCGCAGTGAACAGGTACGATATTGATTCTATTGGATATCGAATCAATGGTGCGAAAATAATAGAAGGTATTGATACCTGTTGCTGGAAGCCCGATTTGTTACCTGCATCCCTTTCATGCAGTGCCAGGCAATTCAACCGTTTCCTTTTATCAAGCAGGCTATACTTGTAAACAATATTCCTCCATTATTTTCAACTTCTTTTGTATTCAATGACTCATACAATGTATGGATATATGAAGGTTCCATTTGTATAATTAATTTTTGGTATTAATAGCGAAAAATAATTTATGTTCGTTTGAACTTTCAATCAGTACACCCTAGATTAAAGTTCTGTCTGTGAGAGGATGTAAATATGTAATGAAATACATAAAGCAGAACAAAAATTAATTTAGAACAAATTTAGAAACTGTTATCAAGTATTTAAAAACTACACTGTAGAATGACATAATCCAATTTCTTCCACAATATCCCTTTGCTAGAAATACAGACAATAAAAATAAAATTTTACATTTTTTGTGAGAGCCTGTAAGTATGAAGCCCTAAAAAACTTTTAACCATATATATTGAATCAAATAAAAGAAGGTTCAATCTTTCTGTTTAAAAAATATTGTAGTAAGAATTTCAAGTGACAAATTGCATAATTACTTTCAATAATGTTATGTCTTTCCTAAATTCCACTTAAATTTTCATGCTACCCATTGTTTCATTTATTTTTATCCTCTCTCTCTATTCCTTTGTTACTTACCTGCGAAAACATTAAAACAACGAGCCTGGAAATATTTTCAATTTGTATCGCATAATTTTCTGCTTCCCTCGGCATTTGTTAAAGCAAATTCCCTCTCATATCGACACGATCTCAAACACTTGCCGTCTTTGGGCACGTTGTTAAAAGTAAGTACGAGCTATAAGCGAGCGTAAAATGAAGTTTTAATGGCGTCGCGTTCGATTCTGCCGGCCCAACCCCCGTCGTCTTATTTTGTTTCCTCTTTTTTTTCGGTAGGGGTCGATAATCACCATCGTCACGTTTTATTCCGTGCTTGCCAGAGTGGGTTCGGGTTTACGAAGGATTTTTAAGGTAAGCGGTGTAAAATCGCTTCGTCGACTTTCTACGAATTCCTCTCTGGCGATGGTGACGGCAAGAGTTAATTGCGGCGTAATTAACGTGTAAGGTAATCCGGGACTTACGTCTCGTTCGAAGAAGAGACTGGGATCGTAATTAATGTGTAGCCTTGTACGATCTATCATTTCGAGGGGGTCGTTTCGAAGGGAACAACGATTTACAGATGGAATCAGTTCGATCCGTTTCTATCTTCCATCGAAACGCAACAAGAATGTTAGATTATTTAGTCTTGCAACTTTTAGGTAATATTAAAATAATTAATTTTTGTACGGCTGCAGTTTTGTATTTAATTTTTCAAAGTAAAATATTTCATTGAAGTTCGTGAGGTCAAATATAATCAAGATCAGAATTTATGTAAATCTATAGATATATTTATAAGAAAACTGTAATATAAATTGATTGCTATTGATTATTAATTTATTATTACTATTACTATTATTATGAGACAGAAATATAAGATTAATTCGTGTATTTTTAAAAATAAGAGAGTAATTTAAACACGCGGATATTTAGGAGGGATATGATTCGATTAATCAGCCTAATGACTCAGAATAAAAATATTAATAAAAATCAACTGATTGTCGAACTTTTGAAAGAAAAAGGGTAAAATCCTAAATATCTAGCTGTAGCTTCGGCCAATATTATCGGCGGTGAAACAACCCTTAGAGAGTTTCAGCCACCCCTCGGCAGAGGGTGCTCATCAGGAATCGTTTACCCCCCACTTTGACAAGGTAGAGATTGCCTTTACCTGTAAGGGCATTTAGGGTTGTAGAATCCTGTTTTACCAAGTCAGTGGCTCTCAAAATTGCACCCTTTCTTAATTCTCATCTTTGGAGGTATCTCACGTATTAGACGCGGCGCATCGGCTCGCCTTTAAACGATTTATGTACGCGATAAAACAGTCACTTACGCGGAGCAAGCACGAAAATTGCTCGTATAAATTCGAATTTACCACCTTAATTACTTTCGTCTATCTTCCAGCAAAAGTATATCAGCGCATTCAAACGACCGCTAATACGTAATTATACCTTGCGAATATATGCCCGCAATGAATACTTGACATATAAATTATGCATGCCCTTATTAAAATACTAGAAAAGACCTGCCAACTAATAATTAATAAGTGGTTATATTACATAATTCAATCTTAAAGTAATTGTACTCTTCATTTCGTTCCTCCTTGTGTTATTATATGTAATATTGAAATGTATAACTGTGATTTATAATTATTTTGATTAATAATTATAAATTATTTGACGTTTGACAATAACATTCAGGGTTGTACTTGCCCAAATGGATTGGATATCAACTGAGACAAATATCTTTGTCCTGTTACATAAAAATTTATCAGTTCAATAATAAATTTACCAACAGGAAGAACAACCCCACCCTTGGGAGGAAGTATTCGCAAGGTAAGCACGGGCGAGTATAGTCACCTAGAGATGAATATGCGAAAATAATTGAACGGGCAAGAAATAGCGAAACGTTTATTCGACTAGTAGGAAAGCCGGTTCTGCTATGGCAATGTATTCTCTCCTGTAAAAACAGTTATTATTTTTCCGACGATTGTTCGAGCAGGCAGATGTATACTGAAAGGCCGGCCGTTTCCTCTTTCTCTCCGTTGCACTTTCGATTCGACGAAATTTGCATACGCGGGAACGAATCGCTGGATCCGGAAGGACGTCAGGTAGCGATGCCGTCATAGTTCTCCTGTCGGTGTGTGCGTGTGCACGGTGAAAATGAAGTGGCCCAGGGCATTAATAACTGTACAAAGGGGCCTTAAGACCGGGGTGGGAAACGTGGACCACGATGCATAAATTAAATCGAAACGAGTTCCGCGAGACAACAGACACGGAAGGGTCGATGCCTTCGCCATTCTCTGCTCGTCCAGAACACTTCTGGTCCGTTGCTGTTTTCATTGATGCTTAGTGGCAACAATTGAGGTGGCAGTTTGCCTTTATTAACATATTAATGAGTTCTTACGGCGGTAGTTTCATTGTGAATGTTTGTCTTGCCGCGGATTCGACAAAATTAATTCAGCCCGGAATAAGTACGAAGGTGTTTCGGTATTGAAACATTTGTTACGCCGCGGGAAATTCATACTGAAATTACGTGCGATACGTTTCGATTGATAAATGGTATTTACAGTGCCGGATGAAGCTAGAACGAGTTGATATTTGTAATAATATGTAATAAAATATTCGTAATAATATTTGAAGATAACGCTTAGAGAAATTTATAATAAACACTGTACAGAAATTATTTGAAAACGATAAAAAATAAGGAAGTTATGCTGACAAAGGTTAAATTATCTGAAAATTTCATTAGACAAAATTATAATAAATTTTATTCTATGGAACTTATACAATAGAATTTTCATCTAAAATAAGTCAATTAAATAAGTACATCAAATGCTAAGGAAATGGATTTCATTTACTGTATTAGTTGTCAAGAGTTTCGAAATACTAATAGTTTCATTTCAATTCGGTCGAATTTCCGAGATACATACAAATTAATAACGACGTAATTTAATTATATTGGAAGTTCGTGACAATGTCTGGCCTCTAAATCTTGCGAATGCGGTTCGTGTCGAATTGTAACGACTTTTGGGCAGAGGATTAAGCGTGATGATCAGCATTGATAAAGACACAAATCCCCGAGGAGGGCGTAGAAGGAAGAGGAACAGAAAGATGGAGGGGAACATGTCCTCTGGTGCTGAAGAATGCGAAGACATTACGATGCTCTCGTTCTTCGATCCCCTTTGTCTGTCGCAAACGAGACGGAGACACCATCATTCCCGATAATCCTTATAAATTGGCACGATCGCTCCTCATCAAGTTTATTGAATTAATACGTGCTTTCCTCCATAATATTGCTGTCTCAGCGATTGATTTAAAGCTCTTTGAACGACAGAGCAAATCGCCGTGTCCTCCACAAGAATTTTATTCTCCTATTCATTGGGAAATTAGATTTCAGCAGAATCTCGAGATCGACTTTGCAATGGAATGATAATTGTGTTAAAGGGTTTTCGCGACGCTCTGTAGAAAGGGGCAAAGGGGCAAGGTGCTCCTTCATTTTTCTTTTGTTTATTTCGTGTCAGTCAAAGAAATCGGATGCCATCAGATCTTTGAGCTATTGCTGTAACCCATCTAGCAACTTTCACCCTGGTTGCCTGTATACCACCCCAGACAGTTTTGTTCCTTTCTGTCGGGCGAAAAGCAATTGTTTCGACCTGGCAGCCTGCAAGAGAGAAAGAATAAAGCACGAAGAGTGGTTGGATGATGGGAGAGGGACGAAAGGGGGAGAGGGTGTGGGGGACAGAAATTATAAATGCGCGACTGCCAGCGACACCCCATTACTTGGTCGGGCCCTCTTCTTTTCGGCGCCATTGCATCGAAAATGCTCGCACGACTGAAAACAAAAGACGAATTCTACAGCCTCCCTTTTGAGAGTTGTTTTTTCACTTGTATTAATGCGGCGCGCCGGGCAGATACACGGTTAAAATATTAAACCTCGCCCGAATTTCAAGTGAGACGAAGCGTGCGCAAGCCAATTTTGTTAGACAACTCCTAGATTCCCTGTGAACGATGTTAAGAGAATCCGGAAGATCAGGTGAACTTATATGTTGGGTAAAAGAAAGGATTAAACGCGAGATCGTTTTATCATTAACAGGATTTTTGTTTTGAATTGATTTATTGGTATTTCAGAATTATTTGATGGTACGATGCGTTTGCTTCGAGAAGGGTACAGTTAATTTCCGTGATTTTAAATTCGTGAAATAAAACATACATAAGAATTAGCGCAGGTGATGAGTGTCTTTCTCTGTGTGTAATTATATTCTATCCCCTGATTATTTAATTTGTCTGAATAATTTTATTTAGGGTGAGGTGGTAACCGTTACTTTTTATGGGTATACTATTTTTCTCTAATTCCATCAAGTGAGTACAGAGTACCAGAACAATAATTCAGTTTTTATTTAAAACAATTTTGCGTTGAATCGAAAGAAGTTGATTTCAATATTTCTGATATCTTTGTTGCAACAATTGTTGATGAACTAGATTTCGAATTTCAACGGGGTTACAAAAAATATATGTACATACATGTATATTATGTTTGCTTCTTTCTCATAAATATGTTACAAGTTATTTATTCTCACAATTCCAAACGCATTTCTAACAAATAGCATCAATACATCTGGAAGAATTGTAATTGATTTCTCCTATTGCGTTTCGTTCAG
Source organism: Nomada ferruginata (assembly GCA_963583965.1). NCBI lineage: Eukaryota > Metazoa > Arthropoda > Insecta > Hymenoptera > Apidae > Nomada > Nomada ferruginata. The sequence continues at coordinate 12,489,368 of OY757215.1, forward strand.
TATTGGTAGATCGTAGAGCTTACACGGCAAGGACAGAAGACACAACTGTTCCCTTTTCTTCTAGTCTTCTTTTTTCCATTCGCTTCAACCCCGTAAATCCGCGTCCATGTTGGTCTGGGGTTGAGCGCGCACTCCGACGCGCATCGATCCGAGGCGTCGCGACGCCTGCCTCTCTTTTTGGATCCTCGGCATGTGTTTCCCTTCGAACTTACTGACGAACATCACCTCCATCTCCTTCTTTCGTTATCTCTATTGACAGACACCCACAAATGCATCAACAGAATCTTAGTAATTTGCAATACGATTATCGTCCGATTTAACTTACATAAAAATCGAACGTGCAAAATGAAAATAGTTGCAACAATGAGAAATTGCTCGTCGAATATTTATCGAGAAATATAAGACAAGAATATAATGTAAGAAATTAATAAACATTGTCGGATAAATCTGTAATTGTATTCAGAAACAACGGGAGCTTCATCATTGTTATATTATATTCTTATATAAATTAAAAATTTTCTCTCTGTGTCGTAAACTTTTTATTTGCAGAGACATTCTCCTTCGTACTCTTCGACTTCATTCAGGAGAAAAACCGACCTGCCTGGTCTCGGGGAAGATCTTAACTTCATTAGCGTGTCGTAACTTTCTCGGTATTCTTCATGGTAATTGTTACCGCGATGCTTAACCGACCATCTCCTGTCGTCTCGTTGCCGCGATTAATTTAATACAGATAGGCGAATTGCAAACTAATTTCGGGTACAACAGGCCAAGTTCGTTCCCAAGTTTCCGTTTGTTAGATCACTGTAACTTGAATGGATCACGGAAGACCCGTGGATCGAGCAACTTCGTTTTATTACCTTTTCATGCCCCTTCACGAGCACACAACGAATTTCCAGAAACGTTAATTTTAATGCGAATAAAACCATTCTGTTCGTCTTGCGTTCACTGCTGCTCATCAATTTGAAATTTCTTATTTAACTAGCTGGTACAGCGGCTGCTCGTACTTTTAAGAAATCACTGGAGAACCATGCTATCGTAATTATATTATGACACCATAATATATTTTTAACCGATGTTCTACGCTCGATAATTGAGGTATACATATTATTACAGTGATTTTCATTAGGTTATAGCTATTCTTCGTGCTGGTTGAACTGCAAATTGAATCGTTTAATTTGCGTAGTCGCGGAAGTAGAATTTCATGTAATCTTATGATGTTTGAAGTATTTACTAACTATTTAGTAAACTTTGTTAGAATGTCGAATTGAACATCCTCTCCAAAATGTAAAGAAACCTTCACGGAATCAGCGACTGGCTTCTTTTCTTAAAATTAGTTGTATACTGTTCAATCCCTCCTTGAAACAGGTAGTTCACTCCAACTAGAAATATTGTAACGATCGACACACGATCGGAGAATCTATTTCAATAATCAATTACCGTAACACTCATAAACGCCCAACAAAATTTTCAACCTCGTCGAATATCATTGACTTTCGACGCGTCTGATAAATATTGAACTACCAAATCCATCTCGAACATTGCTGACCAGACCAAAATACGACTACCAAGTTTCCCTTCAATTCGTCGTTCGATGATTCCAAATTTATTACACCTGCCGAATTCTCGCCACATCGCCCTCGTCCACGGCCGAGCAATTTCATCTCCCTGCCAGCGACGAAATGGAGGAGCTGGGCGAATCGCAAGAAATACTTTCTATTCTTGAAGTGGTCCGCATGAATCGAGTATGCCGGGTAATACCGGGAGGAACTCTCTTGGAATAACGTCACATTCTCTTCCTCTCGCGTGAAGAACACCGAGAGGAAAGGAGTTTGCCGAAGCGGGGACCGGTTTCTCGTATTTCCTGCCTCTTTCTCGCATCCACCCGCGATCAATAGCGTGTATTCTTGACGCGCACACATTGTATCCGAGGTGAAGAGGAAGGCATCGGCCTCGCCGTTCGCGGGACAGGGACGGAGCGTCGTGAACACTCGTGCACACTCGCGTCGCGAGGCCGTGTACGCGCGTGTGCGTCCGCAAGGGAACACACACGTGTGGCTGAGAAAACGGGGAGGAGCAGACGGAATATGCGAACACAGAGAGGACTCGCGGCAAGCTTCAATCTTCGCCTTCCATCGCGAGGGTGTCTAAGGAGAGAGAGACGGAGCGAGAGGGAAGCCGACGGAGAAAGTGAGCGAGGAGAACGACGGAGAATCAGCTAGGCAGAGGAGGTGACGGCAGGGAGGAATAGGTGAACTTTTATCCAACCGGCACCGAACCGAAAAGCTTTTTCCAGCTTTCGAGCTTTTACACGCTCGCGCTTTCCCGAGCGATGAAAGGTCGCTTCAGATGGAAATCAGCCGGCCTTCCTTCCTACCTGCCCGGGCGGGGTACGTGTGTACGATTTTTGGTTGGCGGTCTTGTGCTGAAATCTCGATTCATGCGCGATTGTACGAACATTTTTTCTTTCCATTGAATCTGCACTGTAGGGCGTATTTTGAAGGGTGAAAAAGAAAAACGTGCGGGATTATATCGATGGTGTCGTGGTTGTATCGATCAGTGTTTGATTTTCTTCCCTTTCGATAGGGAAAGTTTGTTAAATAATTGTCAGTATGCATTTCGAAGATTGCTTTATTCAATCCGAAAGGTACATAATCTTTGAAATTTCTTCTCTACTAAACTCAGCGCTGATGGAGTACATTCGCTACCTTATAATAATAAACATAGATATTCTTTCGAATGACAAGGTCTACAGATACTTAGAACCTCTTTAACAAATGCCCCCAAAAAATACTATTTCCCTAAAAATATTCACACTCCCACAATAAGACTACTAACTCCTCGTTGACCCCGTCCGAGAGCACGTTCACCGAAGCAGCAATGATATCTTACGCTAGATTTTCGACGAACAAATTCCAAGCACGGGGCTAAAATAACAATCACAGCAGGTGGCGCACAGAGCCCCCTTGATAATTCCGTAAGACATTGTTTCGGTGTTTTCCTTGGTGATTTATTGATAATCGGCATAACGGGCACGAAGCCGGAGACGCTATAACGATGCCACTCCATCTTGGTTCGCCCTGGCGACGCTATTCGTTGCTCTTTTCTCTTCCTCCTTGGAGTTTTTGCCTCCTTCCGTTCGCGCCCTCGGATGTCGGTGATGAATGGATCCTGGCGAACCTCCAGAACAAGGGCGAAGGGGGAAAAAAGATATCCCGGCCTATGCGGGAATTATTCGAAGACGAAGACGTCGTTGTCGGGGGTGTGAAAGAAGAAACGACAACACGGGCCTCGAGGTGCCTGAGACGGACAGGGAATGGGGAAGGAGGTCTGCTGACGACGTCGAGCTTCCGTATGATTGATCGAAGCCACCTATAGTTTACTATAGCGGATGATCGTTAATGATATCCATCGACAGAGAACCTGATCCATTATTAACGTTGTCATCAATATCTCTTCGGGAGAATTTCGCCTCGTCGTATTTTCAACCACGTTCCAGGCGAAGCCTGCCGTTTATTTCACGCGGCGTATTCAATTTTTAACGATTCGCGCTAGTATTTAACTCTTTCCCCGTGGCAGTCGTAAAATTGAATATGATCTATGCAATCGAAGTAGAAATGCTAGCAGTGGAGAGAGCTTGGATAGTGAGGGAAGATATGGATTGTTCTATGTTTTAGAAAATTATGGATACTCTTCTTAATAATCCTAATTATGCTATTTCTATTTTTTATTTATTATAAGCAATATTCTTTATTTCGAGTAGAAAATATACTCCAACGTTTATTAAAGATTGACACTTAAATTTACTGCATTTAGTATTGAATTTACTGCAACGTTTATAGAAAATATAGTGCAGAGTACTATAAGGGCTGAGAAATACCACTCTACTAATGGGAGCTCAAGTCTTGCGTTACTCCTGAATACATTGTACAATACAACAAGTTTTCTTTGTTTCACTCGTTGAAAAGAAGGCATTGCATAGGAGAGCAAAGTAATGAATGTGTAAAACTTTTTCGTCACGTATTTCTCATTTATGTAATAATTATGGGTAATCAGCTGTAAAACATTTCCCATTAAACATTACAATCGAACAACCAAACAAAGAATATATAACTTCCTTCCCCGTGAAATATCAATGGATATCGATTCGTGTCATCTTTCGCTTCCGCGTCACTACACACCTGCCCCAACCCAGGCGCAGGTAAAGCACACGTTAGATATTTAAATTAAACGTGGGAAAGGGTCGGTGTGGACGCTTTGCCGCTCTTCTCACAGAGAAGTATCGCATAAATCAGCATACATGTACATATACGTGATAGAACAAACTTCGACGTGATACGTTCTGAGGCGAAGGGTGTCTTTCTTCAGGAGTTTCGAGGACCTTTCCACGGACAGGGAGAAGCTATACGTCAACTGGTAGGGCAGAAAAAGATCGAGAAAATCTCGCTGTTTTTTACATTTCATCGAACCCTTCATGCACTTTCGCATAATAGTCATGCTAATATTGGCAAGTGAGCATCAAATGTCACGTTCAATTCTACTAGATTTAATTTATTTACTGTTGGAGGGGACATCGTTGCTATTGGGATTTGACGAAAGAATTTTATTTGGTAGGAGAAATATTTGAATATAGATAGAAAGTACTTTATTTTTTATTTGGATACAATACTTGCCAAGTCATCCAGGATAATAATTTTCGTGCAAGCCTAATATTATAATAAATTTCTGTAGCTAGATACAATTTTTCCTATACATATAGCTGGTAATGTGACAACATTTGTTTTAAGTAGTAACAGTTTTCGGAGGCGCGTTGCATTCGTTACTCATAAATCAAAATTGGTTATATTGTCAAGTACCCCGAAATGGATTCGACAGATCGTATATCCTGGGTCGGCAAACTCTGCGGTTTACAATAGAGCCGCGGTACAATAGCGACGATACAAATATACCTCAAACATCAATTAATCAATTTTGAGAGAGGTCGAAGGTCGAGAGCGGTTCGACAAACTGAAGTGCAGTTAGACGACGCTGTAATCGTGGTGTACAAAGGAAATACTTATGGTTTGTCCAAACCGAATCATTTATATCCATCAAATATGAATTTCACTCTCCCCACTGCACGAAGTACGTACGTTTTATTTCCAGAAGTAATAAAACGTATTAAATATATTTCCACTACACTGGAAAGGGTTGTTTGAACAAAAGGACAAATCTATAGAAGGAGTCAAAGGTCAGTCTTAAGGGGTACTTAGTTAAAAATCAATTGAAATCGCTGTTTCACTGCGCAGCGATGCAACGGTGTTTTCATTTATTCGATCCTTAATGATGCATTCTTTTATATCGAGCTCCAGTTCTCTTATTTCCTCCCTTCGCCGTCGTTTCTCCTTCATCCCTCTCTCTCTCTCAATTAAGGAAGCTGGAGATCGCGCGCCGACGCGCTCGTTTAACCTTCCATTTTTCCAGAGACTCGTCCTCTATTTATTTTCTTAGTAAATTACTTGAGGACGGTCCGGGACGCGGCGAAAAGGGGTGGCTCGCCGGGGTGAATTGCCGACGATAGGAAAGGGGATGGACACGAAAGAGAGAGAGAGAGAGAGTGCGAGAGTGAGCGACGAGGAAAGAGAAAGAGAGGTGGACAGAGTTTAAAGACGTCTACACCCACCTGTTGAGACGCTCTCATAATTAATTCCATTTCACACCGCCACGCGGTTACTTTCTTCGGACCACGGATGGAAAGAGCAAGAAACAGAAGAGAGAAGGACATCGAGACAGATAGAGCGCTTATCGTGCAGCTTAAGAAAGTCTTTTCTGGACGTGTTTCCTTTGAATTTTCAAATAACAACGTAAACTCTATGAATACGAAGTTTAACTTTTATTTCTCGTCACCATTACTCGATAGCCTACCTTATTAGTTTATTTTATATTCTACGATTACAGTTGGTAGGGATAACAGTACTGGAAATATTCATTGTATCGCCAACAAATGACGCGGAATTCTTAATAAAGAAAATTGTGCGACAGAAAATTTATCAATGTCTGTATCAAGTAAAGTGATTGAACACATGTTGCGTTTAATTATTAAGTAAATCAAACGTTTGTACAACGATGGGGCATAAATTATTTTACACAACCCGATGTTCAAGATGTGTACGTGTATACTTATGAATAATTTATTGCAGGGAATAAGCTCTTTGATACGATTGAATAATACAAAGTTTTAATTCAGCAATTGCGTACAGATTTTCCGGCCAGTCCCCAGCCCTGGAAAGAATTCCTCGAGACCTGGCGGAGAAGTCGTGGATGCTATACAGGGTGAAATCGGTTCTGGTTTAGGCAGAGTATAGTTCGGCGGCAAAACTTTCTTTCGCATCCATTCAGTCGCGTTTTAATCTTTCGCCGGGTTTGGAAAGCCGCGGGGCCGTCTGCTTCTTCGGGTAGTTTCATTTCAATTTCATCCCCCTTCTCGTATTCCAGCCATCTCCAAACCTCGAAGCTAACGGAAGAGGCAAGGAATAGATATCTACATTATGCCGGTACGAACCAGCTACGTTTCATCCCCCTCCCACCCTCGGTCCTCGTATCTTTCTGACCACCCCTTTTTTCCCCTAGTTCTCCCCCCGCCTTTGGCTTAATCTTACCATCTGTGTAGGATACGTAAGATTCCCCCACGAAATTCTTGCATGGAATATACGTATGTTGGGTACATTTCTCGTCTCATTCTTGCAAACTTTTGCCAGTGAGTAAAATGTATTATTTTGACAATGTTTCGGTACCTATAAGGGAAAATTATATGTTTCGTTTTGGGAATTTTCCAGTACTGGGCAAACGTGAATTATTTGTTATAGAAAAGCTCGACGTAAGAGTTCTTATTCTTAGTAATGTCTAAGTGTATTCTTTATTTTCATTATTTTCCAAATTCCAGAATCAAATAAAATATACGCGACAGCGTGTTAAGCATAAACAAGTATTACTGAATTATTAAGTTACCTTCACAAAAGGTCCCTTTCGTTTCCCTTCGAGTCTCGTATTTTGATTCCGCGTGTTAAATCATAGAATCACAAGAATGCTAAGTGTGCGCGTTAAATGAAAAACAGGACACACAAGAAAGTAGCCATCGTTCGGCTAAAAGCGGAAAAGGAAATCGTTCCTCGGCCCAATCGTCACAGGGGCGGCCCTCTTCCTTCCTTTTTTTCCCCCCCAAGCGAACTCATGCGAAATATCGATTCGCCGTGGCAGCATGGAGCATATAAATAAGAAGAGTTTTCCTGCGTGCACACGCGTCACTGCCCACGCCACGTTCTCGTAGCCCATCCAGCCCATTTCTCTGCCATTTACGTCACGGCTCCGAGGGGCTTTTACACCGGAGATGGTTGGAGGGCTGCGTTCGTGGAGCAGAGGATGAGGCGAGCTTCAGCAGTGGGGGAGAGGGATGCGAAAGAGACGGGCCAGAGGGACGGAGATTATGCTGCGGGACTTCTGGCTAGGGAGAAACCTACTGCGTACGAACGAAACATCTCCCTCAAAAACCACCCTCGCACATCCTCCGCCCTCCCGTGTACTTTCCGGTCGGTCTCTTTCCCTCGGCGGGTCGACTCTGTACATCTACCTCTGATATCGATTCACTAGCGATCTTGCCACCGACGATGGGATACCTTCACTTACGAGAAGAAAAGGGAGGACACCGATGATAGCGCGATAGGTGAAAGTGAACGACAGCTGTGCGTGCCTTCAGCCCGTGTTCGTCAAGCTTGGTCCATCGATTTGCTCGGGGGTCAAAGATACTCCGCGTGTAAACTGTGTAAAACGATCGGCCTTTAGATGTGGGAAAAATTAGAAAATTCTTGATGCAACTGTATTTACAGCGGCTGAGGAAGTTTCATATGTGGCAATCACATTTTTCAGCTCTTCTTATACGAGGTATTTCGCTCGACGTCCAATTAACCACCAATTTGTCGCGGAATGTAATAACGTCGGTTCTACAAACCGCGTCTGCTCGCGACGGACAATATTTTAGGATATATCCATCCAAGCGGCGAACAATCGAGCGTTGTATCGTTAAGCGGCCCTTTCGTTTGCTCGAAGATAAAGTTTTTGGATAACAGAGACGGAGAAAAGGGGATACGATCCGCGAATCCGGAATTATTCGATCTGTGCTTCGAGAGCCTAGTGGTATGAGGAGTTGCACAAGGGGGTTGGGGGTGTTTTGGGCGCTCTGAAAGGACGGGGTGGCGTTCGCGTGGCTGCTTGGAAGTTTGCCGGGTGGAGCATAATGTCCCTAATGAATCCTCAAACTCAAATTAAAAGTTCGAAATTGTCGACAGTCAGCGAATGCGACACTCGATTCCGTAACAATGCAAAGTTCGCTGTTCCTCGTGTACCGTGGCTCTCTATTGCGAACGAGAGTAGAGGCCCAAAACAAATTATCGGCTGTCTCGTTCGCGATACGCCTTCGAGGGGTTTCCGTGCATAGACGGCTGCAGGAAAGAATTTCTCTTTCTTGCTTGACATCTTGTTTCCCTCTTGAGAGAAGTATCTGCCCCATCGATCACGCTCTGTCGTGCTTTGTTAATCCAGAAGAAATTAATTGAACGATCGAGGCTACGGCGAGTCCATGAATACTATTTTGCTTTCTCTTATTCGTATAATGCAGTGAGCTTTCTGGGAACTTGTGGGACTTGTGCTGGTTCTATTTAGGTTACAATAAAATTACGGTAGATTTTTGCAATGTTATCACTTTATTTTACGAAGGTAGACAGTTGCTTTATTTTCTGGTCAATTCCTGCGAACGCCTGACAGTTTACTTGCAGTTCTGTGAAACTCGATTTTGGATGGATTCGATGAGTAGTAGGGAAAGTATGATATAAGTTTAGTTGGATTACTTAAATTTCGACGTAGAAACTCGAGGCGATCAACTCAGAAGTTATTCTTTGTGCAAGTTCTTCTGTATTAGAATTGTTTGAAGGAACAAATAAATTTTTACAATTTTCACAGCTCGTTTCAAACACTGCACACTGTACAAGTTCCAGCTCTTCAATTTTCCCATACGTACTAAAATTATTCCAACCATGTGTCGAGCAATATTTATTCTTAGAAATAACGGAAACATTTCAACGAACGCAATGAAGAATTTTTCATTTGTATAAAGAAATCCTTCTTTAACATAACGCAAAAGGAAAAAGAAGAAAAGTTATTTCCCATCCACAGATTCAGGATAGTATCATAACTATGATGTCTTTCGTGGCTCGTAACAATAACTCTCCAACCAACAAAACCCCAGTCAGGAAAATTACGCGTAATTCAACGTTGTTGCTTCACCTGTCCGCTGGTCTGCGCGTCGCTAATAATTCGATAAATCGCGCCGACATTGTTGCAACCGCGATTCCCCGCGTCTATACTTACGTTTACCGGTTCATTTGAGGAAAGAAAGTGACTACCTTTTGCCTGTGACTCCGCGGCCAACTGTGTGGGTAATTTTCCGCAGGAAATTTACCGCGGTACATCATTACCTGCTGCAGTCTCCTGGTCCCGCTCTCCCTTCCTCTGTCCGTGTCTGTGTTCACAAAGAAGCGAGTAGAAGCAAGTAAGAAAGAAAGAAATAAGTGGAACACGGTTTGTACCACCTCTTCCCCTCTTTCTCCCCTTTCTCTCTCTATCTCTCTGTCGTCCCACTCCCTCGCTCTCTCCGCGAGTTTCCCTCGATTTTCTCTCTCGTTCCAACCCCCCTCATTCTTTCTCTTTTCTTCGCGAAAAGCGAAAGAACGTCGTTAGCTCGCGTACCGTACCGGCTTGCCTTCCACACCACCGCTCCCCTCTTCGTATAGACGTCGCAAAAGCTAACGGGTAGAAGGGAAGAGGGTGGCTAGTGGTGGGCGTTGGTTGCCAAGGGTCGTCGTCGACCTCCACCCTCTCTCACTCGTTCCCCCTCGAACCGCCTTCCATACAGAGACTTTCTCTCTCTCTCACTCACTCTTTATCTATCTCACTCCCCCTCCACCCTTCCGGACTGAGCCGCGTTCAGCGGAGAGGGTGTCCTGGGGTGGGATTGTGTATTCGAGATAAACCACCCTCCCCGTCGACGGGGCGCTGCTGCCACGTGTGCGCCGACCATTTTGCTGAAACATAATGTAACTCGGAACGATGTTAAAATATGGCGCGGCCTCGGAATTACACGCACCCCCGCGTGTATTAGAGGGCCACCAACCACTTTCATCCCTTCCTCCGGCGTCGCTCTTATCGGGAATGAATTCTGGCAGGTTCACTTCGCGCGATTGAATGCCGAGCAAAATGGAAAGAGAACGCGAGATGTTTTATTTTTTCACACGTGTGACGGTTGTTTCGCGACCCGAGTTACGTCCGTCTGGGTTACTTAATTCATTTCCACCGATATGCCAAGCTTTTCCTTGCCTTCATTCTCGTCTCTAGAATATCCGTAATATTGTGACACATTTTACGGCGGATGTGCTACATGCAGAATAATTTCGCCGATTTTTATGTAAAACTACTTCGCAATATTACCTGGTCGATGCATTTATCAGATACGTCGACGAATTAAAATCTGTTGAGAAATTGCTCCTCGACGCGGGGTTTAAAGTTCCGCGCGAAACTCGTCCGTTCTGCCTTAAAGGGGAAATACGCT